>CAWUFW010002522.1:726403-1452806 GCA_963921515.1 Calotriton arnoldi
AAAAGATAATCATCCCAAGAAGTGTATGTTAGTCAGATAAACACAATACATGCCATGTCATAGTGATATGTAACTGTGTCATGACATGTACAAACCCAATACCAAATAGAGCTAGGCAGTGGCACAAATCTAACCAACAAACACTGTCAGATATTTAGCCACCACTAGAACACCACCTCACAGGGAAGCTCACAGAAAGGAAGGAATCCTGTGTATTCTGGTGAAGTCAGTGTAGCCAAGAGCATGATGGGACTCGTAGTAACAGATAATGGGCAGCCTCACATTTGGACCATCAACACCACTCTGAACCATGCTCACAACATAGGGAGTGGAAAAGGACTGACAATATGGCTGACACTGGGTACTGCTGTGGGGAGCACAAGGCCCTGCTGGGAACTGGGCACCAACAAACAACAGGACCACACTGTCAGCCATCTTGCCATTGCTGTCACACTCACACACAGTGAAGTCCACTCAAAAGGAAGGAAGTATGGGCATGCTGGGAAGGGGGGTGTAGGCAATAGCATGATGGGAGTTGGAGTCACAGATAATGCTCACCCACACAATTGGCCCATCAACACCACTCTGAACCATGCTCACATCACAGGGAGTGGATAAGGACTGACAAGATGGCTGACACTGGGTACTGCTGTGGGGAGAACAAGGCCCAGCTGGGAACTGTGCACCAACAAACAGCAGAACACCACTGCCTGACATCCTGAAAGCCAACTTGCACTCCCTGCAATGCAAGCACGTTGCATGGTGGGATATCTGGCTGGGTGGGAAGGAGGACTGACAGCACTGACCATAGTTACAAGCAGCTCTCCTCACACACACCCTCAACACAAACTCCACATAACCCACCTGGGAGAATGCAATGCCTGACACACCAAATGAAGATCCCACAAAGAACCACCACCCTGGGTAATGCTGTGTGAAGCACAGGGACACTCTTGGGACTTGTAGCTAAACAAACGCAAGGACAACACTGTCAGCCTTCCTGTCAGCACAGGCACACTACCCCACAGGGAAGCAGAGTCAAAAGGAAGGAAGTACGGGCATGCTGGGAAGGGGGGTGTAGGCAATAGCATGATGGGAGTTGCAGTCACAGATATTGCTCACCCTCACAATTGGCCCATCAACACCACTTTGAACCATGCTCACATCACAGGGAGTGGATAAGGACTGACAAGATGGCTGACACTGGGTACTGCTGTGGGGAGAACAAGGCCCAGCTGGGAACTGTGCACCAACAAACAGCAGAACACCACTGCCTGACATCCTGAAAGCCAACTTGCACTCCCTGCAATGCAAGCACGTTGCATGGTGGGATATCTGGCTGGGTGGGAAGGAGGACTGACAGCACTGACCATAGTTACAAGCAGCTCTCCTCACACACCCCCTCAACACAAACTCCACATAACCCACCTGGGAGAATGCAATGCCTCACACACCAAATGAAGATTTCACAAAGAACCACCACCCTGGGTAATGCTGTGTGAAGCACAGGGACACTCTTGGGACTTGTAGCCAAACAAACGCAAGGACAACACTGTCAGCCTTCCTGTCAGCACAGGCACACTACCCCACAGGGAAGCAGAGTCAAAAGGAAGGAAGTACGGGCATGCTGGGAAGGGGGTGTAGGCAATAGCATGATGGGAGTTGTAGTCACAGATATTGCTCACCCTCACAATTGGCCCATCAACACCACTCTGAACCATCCTCACATCACAGGGAGTGGATAAGGACTGATAAGATGGCTGACACTGGGTACTGCTGTGGGGAGCACAAGGCCCTGCTGGGAACTGTGCACCAACAAACAGCAGAACACCACTGAATGACATCCTGAGAGTCAACCTGAACCCACTGCAAGGGTGGCATGCTTCATGGTGGGATAACTGGGCTAGGTGGAGAAGGATGGCCGGATGTCCACCAAATACAACCAATGCTGGCCATGCACACACCTCAACATTCACATTGAATTGCCCCAGGTATGCAGGACAATGTGCTACACCAATATCAACATCTTACTGTGACAACTTAGGACAATGCAATGTACATGGCCGCATCCAGAGGTACAGTCACAACTGTCAGGTGTGTGAACCATTGATCCCTGTAGAAACATAACATACAATGTGTATCTCTTCCAAATACAGCTGATGATGATGGGGATACAGCAGCAGGCAAGGAGGAGTCCCTGTCCCAGGCTCCGGGGGACACTGAGCTCACTGGTGTGGAACAGCCTCTGCCCTCCTCGGATGGCGAAGACCTACCTAGCACCTCCGGTGTGAGTCATCATGCAGCACCAGCAGGACCAACATCTGCACCCCCTGCACCCACCCCTCCAACAACTGCCAACACACAGACCACCCCCGCCGACACGGACAGACCAAGGACCACCGATGATAACAGCACAGGGCCCAGGCCCACCGTGGAGCAACAGACAACAACACCACTAACAACCCCCAAGGGGGCCTTGGGTCACCTGTGCGTGCCACCGCAGGTCCTGCACGTGTCGCCAGGGGTGGTGGGAGGGGTGGTAGACATAGGTCGCTGCTTGCAGAGGGGTCTGGACTGCATGATGACCCACAACTGGCACGCATCGCTGATGCGTACCAGGATAGCACCGGAGAGGTCAGACAGGTAGTGGGGATCCTCAAGGACATACAACAGCAGCAGGCTGCCCATCATGCCCGCTTGGATGCCCACATGTCCCGTGTGGAGACACACATGTCTCTCATGGAGTCCAAGTGGGACACATTGCAAGAACTCACAGCGGTGCATAGGGACATATTGACATGCCTCCGCCAGATTAGCACCAACATGGCCACACCTCCCTGTGTGCCCACAACATCTGGTGCTGCAACAACTGACACCGCCACAGGGAGGGAGGAGGACTCTGGCGGAGACTCCCTGCACCGCAGCAGCCTGCACGTGAGGGTCCCCCCAAAGAAGAGGGGTCGTCCGAGGAAGGAAAACTGAGAGGTTGATGGCCACGTACATCCCCCAGGAAGCCAACACCTGTTCCGGAAATTCTCCTTTGTGTGCAAACTTTTCACACTGTCGAATGCAACACAACTCTCCCACATGACATGGGGAGTTCAAGTTGGACTAATGTATCGTATGACTGTGGACTTCACTCAGGACATTTCTGCTACCAAGACTTCCAACTCATCTGGGAACTTTGGATCCCAATCCCAATGTACAGCACCCACCATCCTGTGCACTATACACACACACATTTCTGTAAATAAAATCACTAGTACACCATACTTGCCTCTGTTGTTATTCAAATGTGGATACTGTTATGGTGATGATGATCTGCTAAATTACACTGTGTATGCTAACTGCTACAGCAAGTACAACACCGTCAGGTGAGTCATGGTGACGTGACACATATGAGGGAGACACACCACTAGGGCTACACAGCACAGAGACACCAGGGCCATCGGGCTCATCGCCTACAGTGATGTTGCCAGGAAATACTGTGGAATGCACAGACACCACACCTATTAAGAGTCTGTGTCAACTAGCCCACAGGTGCAGTAAGCAAATGTCAGTCAGATGTGTGACCACAGACAACGCACATCCCAAAGTGAAGCACAGGTTTATTACACATTTGCAACATGTTGTTTCCACTACAAATGCAAGGTAATCCCACGTGGCAGTGGCCATACAGTGAACAAGTGCAGAAGATATGAAGTCCAGGGGTGTGTGGCACATCACCTGTAGGGAAACTACTGCTGCCACCCTGAAAGCTGAATCATGGTGTCGGGGGATCCAAGTTGACCAAAGTACTCAGTAATACCAAAAGGGATGATGGACGGAGCGCTTGAGCAAATCAAACACTCACCCCCAGTCAACTGATCTGGGTTTAGTCCATCATCATTCTGTAGCTCACTCCACCACCCCAGTTCAGACATGGCCATATGCAAATCAGTCTGACCCTGTGCCTCATGGGAACAGTCAAGCCCGAACTGCCAAGCCATGTCTTCCCTGGACCGGAAACAAGCATCCTGGGACCGGTTTCTGGCTATTCAGCCGTCATCAGCCAGGCTATCTTGAATCCAGTGGCAGAGTGAGCAAGGGACCCACGTCTGGGCATACCCTGCCAACTTAGGACGAACAAAGCGATACCAAAGGGGATGATGGACAGAGCGTTAGAGCAAATCAAACACTCACCCCCAGTCAACTGATCTGGGTTTAATCCATCATCATTCTTTAGCTCACTCCACCACCCCAGTTCAGACATGGCCCTATGCAAATCAGTCTGACCCTGTGCCTCATGGGAACAGTCCAGCCAGAACTGCCAAGCCATGTCTTCCCTGGACCGGAAACAAGCATCCTGGGACCGGTTTCGGGTTCAAAACCCTCATCAGCCAGGCTATCTTGAATCCAGTGGCAGAGTGAGACGGGACCCACGTCTGGGCATACCCTGCCAACTTAGGGCGAACAAAGCGATAACAAAGGGGATGATGGACGGAGCGTTAGAGCAAATCAAACACTCACCCCCAGTCAACTGATCTGGGTTTAATCCATCATCATTCTTTAGCTCACTCCACCACCCCAGTTCAGACATGGCCATATGCAAATCAGTCTGACCCTGTGCCTCATGGGAACAGTCCAGCCCGAACTGCCAAGCCATGTCTTCCCTGGACCGGAAACAAGCATCCTGGGACCGGTTTCGGGTTCAAAACCCTCATCAGCCAGGCTATCTCGAATCCAGTGGCAGAGTGAGCAAGGGACCCACATCTGGGCATACCCTGCCAACTTAGGGTGAACAAAGCGATACCAAATGGGATGATGGACGGAGCGTTTGAGCTAATCAAACACTCACCCCCAGTCAACTGATCTGGGTTTAATCCATCATCATTCTTTAGCTCACTCCACCACCCCAGTTCAGACATGGCCATATGCAAATCAGTCTGACCCTGTGCCTCATGGGAACAGTCCAGCCCGAACTGCCAAGCCATGTCTTCCCTGGACCGGGAACAAGCATCCTGGGACCGGTTTCTGGCTATTCAGCTGTCATTAGCCAGGCTAGCTTGAATCCAGTGGCAAAGTGAGCAAGGGACCCACGTCTGGGCATACCCTGCCAACTTAAGGGGAACAAAGCGATACCAAAGGGGATGATGGACGGAGCGCTTGAGCAAATCAAACACTCACCCCCAGTCAACTGATCTGGGTTTAATCCATCATCATTCTTTAGCTCACTCCACCACCCCAGTTCAGACATGGCCATATGCAAATCAGTCTGACCCTGTGCCTCATGGGAACAGTCCAGCCCGAACTGCCAAGCCATGTCTTCCCTGGACCGGAAACAAGCATCCTGGGACCGGTTTCTGGCTATTCAGCCATCATCAGCCAGGCTAGCTTGAATCCAGTGGCAAAGTGAGCAAGGGACCCACGTCTGGGTATACCCTGCCAACTTAGGGCGAACAAAGCGATACCAAAGGGGATGATGGACGGAGTGCTTGAGCAAATCAAGCACTCACCCCCAGTCAACTGATCTGGGTTTAATCCATCATCATTCTTTAGCTCACTCCACCACCCCAGTTCAGACATGGCCATATGCAAATCAGTCTGACCCTGTGCCTCATGGGAACAGTCCAGCCCGAACTGCCAAGCCATGTCTTCCCTGGACCGGAAACAAGCATCCTGGGACCGGTTTCTGGCTATTCAGCCGTCATCAGCCAGGCTAGCTTGAATCCAGTGGCAAAGTGAGCAAGGGACCCACGTCTGGGCATACCCTGCCAACTTAGGGCGAACAAAGCGATACCAAAGGGGATGATGGACGGAGCGCTTGAGCAAATCAAACACTCACCCCCAGTCAACTGATCTGGGTTTAATTCATCATCATTCTTTAGCTCACTCCACCACCCCAGTTCAGACATGGCCATATGCAAATCAGTCTGACGCTGTGCCTCTTGGGAACAGTCCAGCCCGAACTGCCAAGCCATGTCTTCCCTGGACCGGAAACAAGCATCCTGGGACCGGTTTCTGGCTATTCAGCCGTCATCAGCCAGGCTAGCTTGAATCCAGTGACAAAGTGAGCAAGGGACCCAAGTCTGGGCATACCCTGCCAACTTAGGGCGAACAAAGCGATACCAAAGGGGATGATGGACGGAGCGCTTGAGCAAATCAAACACTGACCCCCAGTCAACTGATCTGGGTTTAATTCATCATCATTCTTTAGCTCACTCCACCACCCCAGTTCAGACATGGCCATATGCAAATCAGTCTGACCCTGTGCCTCATGGAAATAGTCCAGCCCGAACTGCCAAGCCATGTCTTCCCTGGACCGGAAACAAGCATCCTGGGACCGGTTTCTGGCTATTCAGCCATCATCAGCCAGGCTAGCTTGAATCCAGTGGCAAAGTGAGCAAGGGACCCACGTCTGGGCATACCCTGCCAACTTAGGGCGAACAAAGCGATACCAAAGGGGATGATGGACGGAGCGCTTGAGCAAATCAAACACTCACCCCCAGTCAACTGATCTGGGTTTAATCCATCATCATTCTTTAGCTCACTCCACCACCCCAGTTCAGACATGGCCATATGCAAATCAGTCTGACCCTGTGCCTCATGGGAACAGTCCAGCCCGAACTGCCAAGCCATGTCTTCCCTGGACCGGAAACAAGCATCCTGGGACCGGTTTCTGGCTATTCAGCCGTCATCAGCCAGGCTAGCTTGAATCCAGTGGCAAAGTGAGCAAGGGACCCACGTCTGGGCATACCCTGCCAACTTAGGGCGAACAAAGCGATACCAAAGGGGATGATGGACGGAGCGCTTGAGCAAATCAAACACTCACCCCCAGTCAACTGATCTGGGTTTAATCCATCATCATTCTTTAGCTCACTCCACCACCCCAGTTCAGACATGGCCATATGCAAATCAGTCTGACCCTGTGCCTCATGGGAACAGTCCAGCCCGAACTGCCAAGCCATGTCTTCCCTGGACCGGAAACAAGCATCCTGGGACTGGTTTCTGGCTATTCAGCCGCCATCAGCCAGGCTAGCTTGAATCCAGTGACAAAGTGAGCAAGGGACCCACGTCTGGGCATACCCTGCCAACTTAGGGCAAACAAAGCGATACCAAAGGGGATGATGGACGGAGCGCTTGAGCAAATCAAACACTCACCCCCAGTCAACTGATCTGGGTTTAATCCATCATCATTCTTTAGCTCACTCCACCACCCCATTTCAGACATGGCCATATGCAAATCAGTCTGACCCTGTGCCTCATGGGAACAGTCCAGCCCGAACTACCAAGCCATGTCTTCCCTGGACCGGAAACAAGCATCCTGGGACCGGTTTCTGGCTATTCAGCCGTCACCAGCCAGGCTAGCTTGAATCCAGTGGCAAAGTGAGCAAGGGACCCACGTCTGGGCATACCCTGTCAACTTAGGGCGAACAAAGCGATACCAAAGGGGATGATGGACGGAGCGCTTGAGCAAAACAAACACTCACCCCCAGTCAACTGATCTGGGTTTAATCCATAATCATTCTTTAGCTCACTCCACCACCCCAGTTCAGACATGGCCATATGCAAATGAGTCTGACCCTGTGCCTCATGGGAACAGTCCAGCCCGAACTGCCAAGCCATGTCTTCCCTGGACCGGAAACAAGCATCCTGGGACCGGTTTCTGGCTATTCAGCCGTCATCAGCCAGGCTAGCTTGAATCCAGTGGCAAAGTGAGCAAGGGACAAACGTCTGGGAATACCCTGCCAACTTAGGGCGAACAAAGCGATACCAAAGGGGATGATGGACGGAGCGCTTGAGCAAATCAAACACTCACCCCCAGTCAACTGATCTGGGTTTAATCCATCATCATTCTTTAGCTCACTCCACCACCCCAGTTCAGACATGGCCATATGCAAATCAGTCTGACCCTGTGCCTCATGGGAACAGTCCAGCCCGAACTGCCAAGCCATGTCTTCCCTGGACCGGAAACAAGCATCCTGGGACCGGTTTCTGGCTATTCAGCCGTCATCAGCCAGGCTAGCTTGAATCCAGTGGCAAAGTGAGCAAGGGACCCACGTCTGGGCATACCCTACCAACTAAGTACTCAGTAAGCACCCTGTGAAGGACAGACATGACACACAGTTAAAACCACTGAAGAACAGGACAGAACTGCAATACTCATGCCCAATACATGTCACAAGACAACTACACAAAACCAAGTTAGCATGTCAAAACTGTTGGGGAGTACAGACTACCTGTAAGGACACATTGCTGCACGCATCCAGTCAAGTAGCACATGGCCACACTCAAACAGCACCAGAGCACCACCCACACATATCATGCAAACTCACATCATTCACATTACATCTCCCTGGATACTCACATTCAGCTGACGAAGTTGGTGATGAGCTGTGTGCGGACATCACCATCATCATCATCATCATCACTGGCATCGTGGTCCAGGCCAGGATCCTCCACAGGTGGCGGACGTTGGTCATCGTCATCCAGGATGAGAGGCAACTCCGTCCGCACTGCCAGGGTGTGTAGCATGCAGCAGACGATGACAATCTTGCACACCTTTGCTGGGGCATATGGGAGTGCCCCTCCTGTCTTGTCCAGGCAGCGGAAGCGGCTCTTCAGGAGACCAAAGGTCCGCTCAATCACTCTCCTGGTCCGACCATGTGCCTCATTGTAGCGCATCTGGGCTGGTGTCACAGGGTTCCTGAGGGGTGTCAGCAACCACGGCATGTTGGGGTATCCGGAGTCACCTACGGACAGACAAGTGCACATTAGCTGATTTGGAAAAGTGGGCGGTATACTACAGAGCAGAACACACACAATGGTACAAAGTCAGTACACACCGACAAGCCAGGCACGCTGGTTCTGCATCTGTGCCATCATCCTCGGGATGCGACTACTCCTCATCACGTAGGTATCGTGTGCTGAACCAGGGAAATGGGCACACACATGTGTGATGCTCATATCTGCAAGACATACCACCAGAGCATTGATCGAATGGTAATGTTTCCGGTTCCGGTATGCCTGCTCATGTGCCTGTGGTGGTACCAAAGCCACATGTGTCCCATCAATGGAGCCAATGACATGTGGCATCCTCCCCAGGGCATAGAAGTCACTCTTGACGTCAGTGAGTTGTTGACGTGTAGGGAAATAGATGTACTGGTTCAGGTATCTCAACATTGCCTCCAAAACATCGCATAGCACACGGCTGAACATAGTCTGTGACATCCCACCGGCAGTCGCCACAGTGTGTTGAAAGATACCGGTGGCAAAGAAGTGTAGGGCTGCCATTACCTTCACCTTGGGGGTCAGCGCCGTAGGGTACGGCTGGCCAGGTTGCAAATGTGGTGCCAAGCGCACTGCCAAATCCTCAATCAGCTGCCTGGTGAAGCGGTACCGTCGGATGCTGTCACGTTCCACCATCGTTGCCAGGTCAGGGAATGGTCTATGGACAGCTGGAGCCCTGCAGTGCATAGGTTGAAGAAAGAAAGATTGTCAGTCACCCCACATATGTGCCATTCACCATACTCAATTTCACATGATACATCATTATGAGACACAAGTACTTGATGTGTGTGCCGTTCTGTTCGGACATAACTCGCACCTACATGGCCATCATCTAACTTCTCAGTACAACATGTGTGGACAACAGGTTCCAGGTTGTGCTATGGGAAACCATTAGGCTGTGTCACAGTACCCATTTACTGCTGTCACGTTCCACACACACACCACAGTGACATGTCTGGACAGATGCGCCACAGGCATCACAGCTCATTGACAGGTAGATTCCCAGTGACCCTGTCTTGCCACATGGACACTGGCATGACATGGCGTATCAGGTACACGTCAGAAAAACAAACATGACTCCCACAGGTAGTGGCCCCTGTCGCCTCCGCAGGACAGACATGGACGCCAGTGACGCACAACATCAAAGTCCATGCACAAACAACGTTGATGTGGAGACTGTCTCCCATCGTGCACATGGAATCAGAGACATTGGAAACACAACATGCACACAGACTGTGGAGGGACATCACTATTGTGGCAATGGGTCACCCTGTGACGTACATGCCTTCCCCCATGGGACCCTGGGGGTATGTGACATGTCACACACATACACAACCTGGAAATGTGACCATGCCACATGCTCCGAAATGAACTGTTGCACATCACAGTGGTCATGTGCACAACACACAAAGGACCCTGTCCCCATGAACACATGCACAGCCTGGGTGTGGCTGCCCACAAGTGCCACCACAGAAACCACATGTTAACCCCCATACACAGAAAAGGTAATGCAGCCTTACATGCCTTAGGAAACAGTGTGGACTGGGTGTGGTGTTGTAGGTGTGCCCCTGGGTCTCTGGCAGGTATATGTGGCTGGCATACGTTCACCAGTGACAAGCATGGGGACATATGCAACTGACCTGTACAGGTACGCGTTGTACAGCAATGGACCGATCGGTGTGCCTGGCCGGCCCATTGCATCTGTTGTGAGCGGGTACGCGTTGTATAGCAATGGACCGATCGTTGTGCCCGCACGGCCCATTGCATCTGTTGTGAGCGGGTACGCGTTGTATCCCGAAATACGCGTTGTACAGCAATGGACCGTTCGGTGTGCCCGGCCGGACCATTGCATCTGTTGTGAGCGGGTACGCGTTGTACAGCAATGGACCGATCGGTGTGCCCGGCCGGACCATTGCATCTGTTGTGAGCGGGTACGCGTTGTAACCCGAAATACGCGTTGTACAGCAATGGATCGAATGGTGCGCATGCGTTGGCTGGGGCCTGGCATGGCAACGGACGCGTATTCGAAGCTTCAACGAGTCTGATGCAGTGAATACAGTTGGCCAGCCACAACAATGTTGCAAAATCATGGGTGTCATGAACTTGGATTTTTGAAGGATGCTGTGGGCGTGTATTAGTGCTGCTATTCCATGGATTGGTCAGATTCAGAAGATGCAGACGACTTGGACCTATCACTTTGGACACATGGGACAGTATCTGCCTCTGCAGCACACATATAATGCTGGCTGTTCCCCTGAGAGCTCACTTGCCTGCACTACATGCTCCAGGACGACATCTGCCACCAACACTGCTGCTGTCTCTGCATCCTCTGGCTACTGCAATGGCATGTACTGTGGAGAGAGCCCCATCCTTCAGCCTTGAGGAGAACCAGGCCCTGCTGGACAGCCTCCTTCCACAGTACAGCAAGCTGTATGGGACACCAGGGGAGCAGGTGAGTGTGCTGTCCACTGCCTTACTAATTTTGCATGTTGTCTGACTAGCAGGACTTACAGTGTGCACACCACTGGATAGCATGCTCACTGAGTAGTTCTGACCCCCAAAGTGTGTAGTTACATGCACTGAACAGGTACAGTGCAGTAACAGTGCATTCCAACAAGGTTTACTTCCCATGCAATGATACCATGTAGTAACTGCTGGCAAATTGTTCATAGCCATCGTTGCACTGCCTGTGTATATCATGTGCCCCAGTGATTGAGACATGTATATCCAACTGTGTGATGCACAGATATGTTGCATGTGTAGTAATGGCATTTTCACTTTGTCATCCTCACAGGTTGATGCCCACCAGAAGCAGGAAATCTGGCTGACCATCGCCCGGGCAGTAAGATCCGTGGGGGACTACAAGCGCTGGATC
Organism: Calotriton arnoldi; assembly: GCA_963921515.1. Classification (NCBI taxonomy): domain Eukaryota; kingdom Metazoa; phylum Chordata; class Amphibia; order Caudata; family Salamandridae; genus Calotriton; species Calotriton arnoldi. The sequence goes on from CAWUFW010002522.1 coordinate 738,048, forward strand.
CGCAACTGCCAGAAGAGGTGGCAGGACCTTCGAGGCTGGACCCGGAGGATCGCAAGGGTCCAGCTGAAGCTGTCGCCTCCTCGCAGGAGGGGAGGACACCGGACCCTGACCCCCCACATGCTCAGGATCCTGGCGGTGGTCTTCCCTGACGTGGATGGGCAGCTGAAGGCCAGACAGCAGCAAGGAGGGGGTGTGTCCATGACAGCACTGTGCACTTTGTCTGACATGCTATGTGCCCTCCTCTGGCCTGGTTAAACTTCCACAGTACATCAGTCTTGTGGTCCAGGACCCATGTCCCTCTATTGTGACATGCCCACTCCTCATCTGATACGCATATGTGTGGCCCTTACAGTCAGGAAATTGTGTCACTTGGGGACTGTGTCTTTGCATTTTGCTTTGCTCAAGGTGAGGGACAGCATTTGTTCCGGTGACTATGTTGTGGGAATCATGGGTGGGTCAATTGCTCACACAATGCCCAAGTCCTGACATGTAATCTGGGTGTAACTTTGATATGTGGTCCACTTGCTGATCTGATTCACCACATGTCCCTGGGGTATTTGGCACCCCCATGCTGCGGGTGGGAACAATGTTTGGGCCTCAGGAGTATGTATATCAAGTGTGTCACACATGCTTAGACACCTGCCTACTGTCCAGGACTCATCCCTCTTACAGGTGGAGCTGGACAGTCATGCCTACTCCAGGGCATACAATAGACTCTGTACTCCCACTCCCGTGGATCATCTGACATGTTGTGATCAGTGACATGTTCCCTCAGGTGTCTGCCTCTGTGTCATTGTGCTGTGGCTTCGTTGTCAGGACTACTGGGATGTTTGTCGGTTAGGGTTCAGCATGCCATCTGAGATGTGACCATGAGAGACGATACTTCTGTGACTTATAGATGTTTGATCACTTGGGTGTGCACACAGGTGTATGCGACTGTGACTTTCAGGCAGCTGTTATTCATTCACAGCACACTGTGAGGTGCTCAGGTTCTGGGAGTTGTGTTTCATGTCCCCCATATGTCCAATTGGCATGACGTGGACAAATACTAGTTCAGATGATGTGGTGTGTGGGGGATGGACATGTGCACTTGTCAGTTACATAACTTGCATTCCCCATGTCCTAGGATTGTGACACAGTGCAGACTGTTGTTGGCAGGCTACCATGGCCATGTGACTGGAGACAGTGATGTATGACTTTGCACGCATGCCTGTGTCATGGCATTAAACTTCCTAAGAGTTATCCTGCAGGGGAGTGACATGTGCAACATGCACCCCACTGTGGCATGGACTATCCGGACATGGGTGCATCATGGTGTCTGGTGCTGGTATGCATCACATGCATTTCTATTTAGACTCTGGCCATCCCTTTCTCCGGACACCTGCACTGACTCAGTGGCAAGAGATGTGATGTGTGCATGTTCACATACTTCACCGTGTTCCCTGCAATGTCCAACAACTGTGTAGGTGGTGCATGTGTCCACACTGGGGTCTTACCATCAGACAGGCACCAGACAGATGGGTGCAAGGGCAGGAGGGGTGCGAGTCCCATGGTTGACCATCAGACTGACAATTGGCTTCTCCAAATATGTGTGAGGAGTTTTGGCAATGTTCAACTAAGGATGCCAGGGCTGGCTCTGTAAGTGCTGTACTTACTGTGGTGTGTGCGGTCAGTGCAGGTGACTGATGTTTGTCTGTTTCCCTAATTTTTTGCAGATACATCCACGGCCACAGGAGGGGACAGCTCCACGGACCAGGAGGAGCAGTGGAGCCAGACTGGGTCAGCATCCAACGAGTGGTCAGAGGGACCCAGTGGCACGGAGGGCGAGGGGAGCCACACCGAGGAGTCCTCATCACCATCCACCTCAGCTGAGGACCACAGCAGCTCGGAGGATGACTCCCTTGTGGATGCGGGTGTCAGCAGCCACCACACCCCCGCTAGTCTGTCTGGCCCCGCCACCACCACCACCAGCACCGCCCTCCCATTGGCTCCAATTCCAGAGGTCCGTGGAGGCTCCCGTGTTCAGGCGCGTGTCTCCTTCGTGCCAGGCACCGCACCCCCTGCCCCTGTGTCCCCTGCTGCCCTGAGTGAGGAGTCTGTGTACCTACTTCGGCAGCTCCATGTAGGGCAGACAGCAATGCTGAGTGTCCTCCATGCACACACCACTCTGTTGACACAGCTGGTGTCGTTCATGGAGGGCATCTCGACGGGTATGTCTGCCCTACAGAGGAGCAATAAGTCCATGGACTCCTCCCTGATGGCAGTAGTGTCCCTCCTCCAACAGTCCCTCCCACCTCCTACCTCTGCCCCATCCACACTTCCTGGCACCCTACCTGTCCAAAGCACATGCACACCTGCACAATCACCCAAGCACACAGACACGAGCAGCACAGACACACCCAAAAGAAAGGCAAGACGTGCACACAAGCATCCTCAGGGGACAGATACCACACACACAGGGGATGTGGAACAGACACACACACAGGCATCCACAGTCACTCCGCAGTCCTCCAAATCCTCTCCCTCCAAGACCCCTTCCCTTGCCTCACCTGCAACCCCACCTACACAGCAGGTCTTCCTGTGTGACCTCGGCCTCTTCCCCTCCGATCCTGCAGATCCGGCATACCGGGGAAGAGGAAGTCCACCCACACAGAGGGAGTGCCCTCGCCCCCGGACACCCTCCCCAGGTGCAGGCAGACTGAGGACCCCATTCGGAAGTCCCCCGGACCAGGAAGGGCAAGACCCCACCATCACCACCACGCAGCTCCACCACCCAGTCTCTCTCCTCCATCCCCCAGGCCACCACTCCACAGGTTCCACCGCCACACCCTGCCCCAGGTTCCCCCACACACCGATACCACATCCCCAAACTGCTTAGGCCCTCCCCCTGCCACTTGCTCTTCCACCCCCAACCCAGACGCTCAGCCTGTTTGTGCCACTGGTGTGGAGACCGGGTCCCCCCTCTGTCCTGCCCACCTCATCTGCCCCCCTTCCACTCCCTTGGAGGCATGCACTGCAGTGGAGTCCACAACCACCCCGTCTGACTCGGGCACTGCAGTGGGGACCCAGTCCACTCCATCAGACCAGCCCACTGCAGTGGTTGCAGCACCAACACCATCTGACTTGTGCCCTACAGTGGTGCCGGCCCCCCCTGAGTCAGACACCTCCACTGCAGTTGCTGGTGACACTCCTGCAGCCACCACCCCTTCACTGCCTCACTCTGGCATCCCCTGATCCTGTCCCTGCGGTGCCTGGCCTGCCCCTTGTATGCCCCTCCAAGGGGGATGTCCCCTGTCCCTACCAGTGCAGGCAAGCAATGGGTGACAAGTTGTCACATATCACCCTGTTGGGACTGTGTATTTGGACTGGCCTTACTTTAATTTGGACTTCTGATTTTTTATTGACATTTGATGAATAAAGCCTATTTTTGTTTACTTGTGGTTTTTCTTTTGATGTACATGATGTAGATGAGTATCATCATGCATTTGCAGTTGTAATAGTGTTCAGATCAGGGAAATGAAGTGTTGCAGTGATGGACTCCATGTGGTCCATGGGATATGTGTCCTGTTGTAGTCTGGATCTATGGAATCCTCTGCTGCAGTCTGAGGGTGTGATGTTCAGCATATGACACAGGGATGTACGTTTTTCATTTGTAAATTAACATCTTTGTCTTACAGTGATGCACATCTGGTGGGCTTACCACTGTTCAATGTTTCTATTTCCCTGACTGTGTGCCCATCTCCACTGGACATGCAGTTTAGCACACCAATGTTGAAGGACTCATCAGTGTATACAGTGCACCTTGCTTGACACGTGTTTTGGGTGTATGCAGATGACTGACGTGACACTCCCGTACCCAGGCTGATGTGAGCAGAGCCTTCAGTGTGTTGTAGTTGTTGACTCACTGACCGAGTGTTCTGCCGACATGTTTGAGTCATGCACAGACAAGGTTTGGCACAGCGGACCTTCCACAACAGTGGAGTGCCCTCATGGCAGTGTGTAATCCCGTGACATTGCCTGGGCCCGTGTTTTGTGTTGTGTAAGCATGTCTGTGCGTGTACCCTTCCCTTTTCCTACACAGGCTGTGTCCCTACGGATGTTCCTGTTTCTGATGCTTGCTGAGTTGTTCTGTGTTCATCCAGCATCTTGGACCTGGTTACTCTGGGATGTGGGTGCAAACTAAGGTTCATCAGGTTGTCATCCCAGGTTGTCTTTGTTGTCAGGGCTGGGGATGTGGGCAAACGCAGATGGGACACATTCAGGATTCCCCTTGGCACTTGTTGGTTACACATGTCATGTTATTTACAGTCTGTGGTAGCTTTCAGTGATTGTGACACGTTGTGTGTGTGACTGCTGCCACTCCTCAGGGTCAGAGCTGCAATGTTGGAAGTTGTGTACGTGTGTTCTTTGTGTGTCACCTTGTCTTCTTCATTGGTGTGTGACTATGGCCAGGATCCCATTGATTGTGGTGGATTTCACGTCATGCCCATGTACCGCGTAGTGTGCAGTGTGTCAGACATTCACGAGTCTTGTTGACTGGCCATGTGTGATGGGTTTCTGCACCTTAGTTCCCACCACCACCCCTGGGATTGTCATGGGTGCATGTGCAATGTCACCAGTCCATGTGAGCTCACTGCTGCACATTGGTGGAGATCAAGGTGTGTGGTGTTGAGTGTGTGCAAATGTGAGTTGTTGCACGGCTAGACCCCTACCTCCATATTGGACATGGCTGGCAGGCCGTGCTGTTTGATTTGTGCTTGTGTAGGTGTGATGGTAGTTTGTTGCTCAGGACACATGGCTGTGGTTCACAGTGTGAATGACATCTACCTTTGTCATCACAGTGGGATTATCATGCAGGCTAGTGTCACCACAATGTGGGGTCCCTGGGGGTAGTGCTGTGGTGGGTCTGTCTCTTGCTGTGTTAGTTGCTGTTCCTACTAGCTTGTGTGACATGTGTAATTTGGGCTCCCTCTCATCTAACAATGCCTCTTTGCCCACATAGGGGAATCCGATCCATGAGTTACTTTTGTATGGCACTGTATACACATCTGTGTACTTGGAATTCAGGCCTCCTCATGTGTTGTGTGTTTGCCTGGGGACACTGGCACACACCCCCATCACCTGTTGTGTTTGATATGCAGTGTGAGGCTGCCTGTTTGTGTTTGTGCATCTGCACCACTGCATTGGCATATCTTTAGTGTGCCATTGGCTGTGTGTTGTTTGGTGGCTTTCCCCTGCTGTCCCTGGGACTCCTAGGTCATCAGTCAGCACAATGATCATGGTTTGTATGTCCCATTGCTGCCATGGTATGGTATTTGTTCACCTCACATCTACAGTCTCCACAGGATATCTACATTTGTGTGTCCATTGGTGCAGATATGTGGGTCTGCATTATGATGGTCACTTCTGTCATTGTGTTATTTGTGAATGTTGACAATGTGAGCCCCCATGGGTGATGTTTGTATGCACATGGCCAAAGGTATGTTTTATTTGCACTGCACTGTTTGCCTCACCCAATCTATGTTGCTATGGGACACAAGCACTACTATGCCACTGATGTGTTTGTTGTTGTGTGACCAGGAATCATCCATGCAGTTTGGCTTTGGCAGCTTTTACCCTGACTACACTTCCCTTTTGATCACTGTGGTGATGGTGCTTTGGGCCCCATTGCCACACTGTTCAAAATGTGCATCAGCTATGGACCCCACACCTACCTTTTGGTCACTGTGTTGATGGGGCTTTGGGCCCCATTGCCACACTGTTCAAAGGTGCATCAGCTATGGACCCCACACCTACCTTTTGGTCACTGTGGTGATGGGGCTTTGGGCCCCATTGCCACACTGTTCAAAAGGTGCATCAGCTATGGACCCCACACTTCCCTTTTGGTCACTGTGGTGATCGGGCTTTGGGCCCCATTGCCACACTGTTCAAAAGGTGCATCAGCTATGGACCCCACACCTACCTTTTGGTCACTGTGGTGATGGGGCTTTGGGCCCCATTGCCACACTGTTCAAAAGGTGCATCAGCTATGGACCCCACACCTCCCTTTTGGTCACTGTGGTGATGGGACTTTGGGCCCCATTGCCACACTGTTCAAAAGGTGCATCAGCTATGGACCCCACACCTCCCTTTTGGTCACTGTGGTGATGGGTCTTTGGGCCCCATTGCCACACTGTTCAAAAGGTGCATCAGCTATGGACCCCACACTTCCCTTTTTTCACTGTGGTGATGGGGCTTTGGGCCCCATTGCCACACTGTTCAAAAGGTACATCAGCTATGGACCCCACACCTACCTTTTGGTCACTGTGGTGATGGGGCTTTGGGCCCCATTGCCACACTGTTCAAAAGGTGCATCAGCTATGGACCCCACACCTACCTTTTGGTCGCTGTGGTGATGGGGTGTTCAACCCCATTGCCACAGTGGCCATGGTCGGCTTGCATTGTGGAGGCCACACACATTTATGTGTGACACATGTGCTAGGGGGTCACATTGTATGTTCAATATCATGTTCAGTGTTGTAGGCATTTGTCACAGACTACACACGCTTGTCATGGTGTTGGGGGGGATGTAATTTTCAGACATTCCTTATGTGGGAGTATGCTGGTTGTGTCATGCATTACCCATCCTATGAGTAGGGGTGGAGGTAGTGGCAGGCATCCAGCCCCCCCTGAGTGGGGTGGTGGTAGTGGCAGGCATCCATCCCCCTAAGGGTGGGGATGGTAGTAGTGACAGGCATCCAGCTCCCCCTGAGTGGGGTGGTGGTAGTGGCAGGCATCCAGCCCAGAGGGTGGGGATGGTAGTAGTGACAGGCATCCAGGCCCCCCTGAGTGGGGTGGTGGTAGTGGCAGGCATCCATCCGCCTAAGGGTGGGGATGGTAGTAGTGACAGGCATCCAGCCCCCCCTGAGTGGGGTGGTGGTAGTGGCAGGCATCCAGCCCCCCCTGAGTGGGGTGGTGGTAGTGGCAGGCATCCATCCCCCTAAGGGTGGGGATGGTAGTAGTGACATGCATCCAGCCCCCCCTGAGTAGGGGTGGTGGTAGTGGTAGGCATCCAGCCCCGAGGGTGGGGATGGTAGTAGTGACAGGCATCCAGGCCCCCCTGAGTGGGGCGGTGGTAGTGGCAGGCATCCATCCGCCTAAGGGTGGGGATGGTAGTAGTGACAGGCATCCAGCCCCCCCCTGAGTGGGGTGGTGGTAGTGGCAGGCATCCAGCCCCCCCTGAGTAGGGGTGGTGGTAGTGGTAGGCATCCAGCCCCCTGAGGGTGGGGATGGTAGTAGCGACAGGCATCCATGCCCCCCTGAGTAGGGGTGGTGGTAGTGGTAGGCATCCAGCCCCCCCTGAGTAGGGGTGGTGGTAGTGGTGGCCATCCATCCCCCTAAGTGTGGGGATGGTAGTAGTGACAGGCATCCAGCCCCCCCTGAGTGGGGTGGTGGTAGTGGCAGGCATCCATCCCCCTAAGGGTGGGGATGGTAGTAGTGACAGGCATCCAGCCCCCCTGAGTGGGGGGGTGGTAGTGGCAGGCATCCAGCCCCTAAGGGTGGGGATGGTAGTAGTGACAGGCATCCAGCCCCCTGAGTGGGGTGGTGGTAGTGGCAGGCATCCATCCCCTAAGGGTGGGGATGGTAGTAGTGACAGGCATCCATCCCCCTGAGTGGGGTGGTGGTAGTGGTAGGCATCCATCCCCTAAGGGTGGGGATGGTAGTAGTGACAGGCATCCAGCCCCCTGAGTGGGGTGGTGATAGTCGCAGGCATCCAGCCCCCCTGAGTAGGGGTGGTGGTATTGGTAGGCATCCAGGCCCCCCTGAGTAGGGGTGGTGGTAGTGGTAGGCATCCAGCCCCCCCTGAGTAGGGGTGGTGGTAGTGGCGTGCGTCCAGCCCCCCCTGAGTAGGGGTGGTGGTAGTGGTAGGCATCCAGGCCCCCCTGAGTAGAGGTGGTGGTAGTGGTAGGCATCCATCCCCCTAAGGGTGGGGATGGTAGTAGTGACAGGCATCCAGCCCTCCGAGTGGGGTTGTGGTAGTGGCAGGCATCCATCCCCCTAAGGGTGGGGATGGTAGTAGTGACAGGCATCCAGCCCCCCTGAGTGGGGTGGTGGTAGTGGTAGGCATCCATCCCCTAAGGGTGGGGATGGTAGTAGTGACAGGCATCCAGCCCCCTGAGTGGGGTGGTGGTAGTGGCAGGCATCCATCCCCTAAGGGTGGAGATGGTAGTAGTGACAGGCATCCAGCCCCCCTGAGTGGGGTGGTGGTAGTGGCAGGCATCCAGCCCCCTGAGTAGGGGTGGTGGTAGTGGTAGGCATCCAGGCCCCCCTGAGTAGGGGTGGTGGTAGTGGTAGGCATCCAGCCCCCCCTGAGTAGGGGTGGTGGTAGGGTGGTGTTGGTGGTAGGCATCCATCCCCCTATGGGTGTGTATGGCATTGGTGATGGCCATCCCACCCCTATGGTTCTGCTGTTGCTAGTGTACGTCATTTGTGCATCCCTAGGTGTGTGTGCCATATTTCGGGTACGTGTCGTTTGTTTGTATTGTTGGTGTTTGACTTACCGTCTGCACCGTACGCGTCCGTGCCGGTCCCGGTAATAGATGTAGAGTATAGGTAGGACCTGCGCAATGGGATTCATGCTTGGATTGTCTCGTTCGGGTTTCTCGTGTCTTCGAGTCGTACTCGTAGCAGGCTTGTTCGTCTCGTAGCCGTGGATCGTCTTGTGGCGTGAAACGGAGCTTATGTATGGCTCGCCCGGATGCTCAAACGTCCCGGACGTAGCGACGGGTTCGGCGCGTACGGAGTGCGCATCATACTCGTCCGGCCGGAAGGTGCTGTGTATTTTCTTCCGTACGACTCGATTCGGCGTTTACGGATCCGGCTCGGGCGGGGAACAGGAGCTGGATTGGGTAAGTACGGCTCGCTCGGAAGGGTTGTTATACGCATCATACTTGCTTTCCCAGTTGGAGCGGTTACAACACAAGATAAATGTGATTCAGTGGTTTTCTGTAGATAACTGGTCAAAACTTTAATTAAGAAACTTTTTCCTGTTCCAGCTTGACCACTGATATACATTTGAATAGGTTTAAATGATGTGCATTGGCATTCTTTTTTCATGCAGTAAACCATGCTGTATCTGTTGTGTCACTTGCTGATATATTTATTTTTGTTCAATATTTAGTTGTTCTTCCAAGTTTCCCAACACAATAATATCCTGTTGTGCTTCTTGCATTGCCATTTCTACTTCATTCATGGCTATTGCTGCCTCATTTTCAAGAATTGGTTGTCCTAATGGATCTTGACTTAGTGGAGCAGAACTTTGACTATCTTGAGAACTGTCTCCAGCTATTTCAGCTGCAATAGTAGTTTCTTGTTCAATATCTTCATTTAACATTTGTAGATAATTTGGAAAAAAGTGGATTGAATGCTATCTTTACATGCATTAAAAGAATCTTCATAGCAGTCAAAATCTCCAAGTAATTCCATTTCACTACGCCAAGGCTTGAAAAGTTGCATAAGTGCCAAATAGAAAAATTCCCTTTTATCTGGAGTTTCGCTACTGAGTTTCCTGTGGTTAATAAGATTTCCTTTGGCATGTTTTACCAAACATCCTTCACATCCAATTACTGCATATTTTTCTTAATTTTTATTTTCTGTAACATTTCTCTTAAAGCTGTAATGTTGCAGTACTTCATAGAGACATATGTTTTCCAGATGTGGACTTCTTTTAGGATAGTACGTATCCAACATATTCGTTTTAACAATATCTGTACTTTCTGGTTCATTCAATGCTAATTATTCAATTACTTGTACAGATTTCAATACTCGATTTCGTGTTGCAGCAAGACCTAGACTTACCCAAATGATTCCTCTTGACTTTGAATATAAACTTGCAGAGGTCAACCGATCCGAACATTCGTAGGATCCAGTCTCTCGATGGGAAAGCATCTTCAAACTAAAGCTGTACAATTTGTTACTAAGAGTCTTCTCTTGTGAAATTACTTCCCACATTTTTTCAACTCCATCTTTTCAGATTTGGTTATATATGACGTAACATAGCGAGCAACAGCAATCGAATTATCTGCAACATACTGGATATCCATATTTGCATTCCACATTGTCAAAATCACTGGATTGTACTCATTAATATACTTTGAATCTTCAGTTCTTTTTATGTTGTAAGTATTCTTCGGAGATTTTTGAGTTATAGTATGCCTTACTGCTGACATGAAACTGTTGACTCTTCCTTTTGAAATTACTGGACATGGGAATCCAAAACGACATTTTGTATAAAATCTTCCCTTTGATTTGTATTTCCGTCGACAATATTTCCCACATCAATGACTTTGAAACCGTAAAACTTGCTGTCTCAAGTTGTTTTCTCCTCCTTCTTTTAGAATGGCACAGGTAACATATTTTTCAATGAAAGACAAAACACTTTCATCAGTATCAGTTCCAAATTTTGGTGCATTCTTGATCCATAACAGTATGTGAATATGAGGTGCACCTCTGGCTTGGTACTCCTTTCTCCAAAAGAAATCAATAACTTCTCCAAGAGGTGGATTATTTTTATTGCAGATAAAAGACATTATAGCTTGAAACCTATGATTATAATATCTGCACACATGTACAGGATCCAAGGAACACAGTTCTCCAGCTGTCTTCAATTCAATGTTTTTTACATTTGAATTTGCTTGTCGTAGAAATTCAAGTAAATCGTCCCATGCGTACTCAGCACAGCTAAGCGTAACAAACCACGTAGGGGTTCCTAAGTTCCTTAACATTTAAGTTTTCCGCGACGATGAAACCAATACTCATTAGTACCACGTTGACACGCCATCAAATTAATTAACTGAGATTCTAAATGATCGTCTCTTTGTTGAACTTTGTCCAAAAATTCCTTTGCAGAAAGATGTGTAAGATGAACTCCTGTTTTTAATATGTGGTTCACTGCATTTGAAAGTCCAGACTAGTCACTTTCAAACAGAAGATGAAATAAATATGGAATACACTGTCGAAATCTTGGATCTTCTGAGTACGATCTTGTTGTACGATATTCTGAAGCTGGAATCTGTACTGGTCGTTCATCATATCGTCCACCTTTTCCAGTGGGGAAGAGCTGTGGAAAACAACGAGCTTCCAAACTTTTTTCACATACACTCATGGGAGTTCCCTTCACTTTCTTCATTTGAAATAATTCAATAGTGTTTCCAATCACTTCTTTTGAATGTAGAGGATGTATACTGAAATGTTCGTAAATTTCTTCACTCATGGACTTGTCCACTTGTTCTATTTGGCCAGTTGAAATTTCTGTTTCATCTTCTAAACATATTTCCTGTTCTTCCACATTTACAGTTTTATAATAAATATTGTTCTGTATAAGATATAATGTGGCCTTTTGAAGTTTGGTGACATCTACTAACTCTTTCCATATTTTCCGACTCTTTGTTGGTACACCATTAACTAGAATGACTACAGGTTCACTTTCCTCTCTCTCTACACCAATAGTTTCAATATTTTTCTTAAAATCTAAAGGTAAGTGCAAAACTCTTCCTTTCAGACCTCTTTGTAAATCTGATGGTGGCAGCTTACCTGTTTTAGGCTCCATACGAACTATAGCCTGAAACTGGTGCACAGATTGAATAAGAATGGACTCATACGTATTTAAATCTACCAGTTCCGAAGGAATAGCTACCAACTCTAGGTTGTTATGTACAGCTCTAGCTGACATTTTGTTCTCTTCTAATTTGTTGTAACAATATTTACAAATACATTGATCAGTACCCAACTCAAAACGACCTTCCACCAACAAATAAGCACCAAATTGCTCACACTCATCATTGTTTTCCTTTTCACTTTTTAAATACACATCAACATTCCTAGTTTGACTTCTATAGTGAGTACGTTGACAACAAATAAAACATAGTTTGGATTTTCAGAAGAAACTACCTTAAACTTTGTAATTTCTTCTGCAAACTTCACAGTAGTAGTATCTTCCATCTCTTCTTCAACACCTACACTTATCAAACTCTCAGTTTCTCTACATTCCTCTTGAGGACCAAAGAAATGAAACTGTATATCATCAGAAACATTTTTTACATCCAACACTGAACCATGCAAAAGAGCTGTGTTTATTTCATTTAGAGATAACGCAGGACTTTTTACGTAGTATAATCTTCTTACTAACTTCCGCATTCCTGAATGATGTACTGCTAACATTCTTAAATGATGAAAAGTACTTTGACACACTTTTCTTGAAAGACAAGCCAGAGAATGACCCTGCAAGTTAGTATATTTTCTCACTTTTGAAGGATCTAGTCCTTGCAATATCTTAATCTTTTGTTTAACACTTTTTTACCATAATCTCGTAAGAAATGTTGTAATATATCAATAGATTCCTGTCGTATACTACAAATACTACTACAATCCCACTTATACACTGGAGCTCGGGTACGTCTCCCTTGAACTTCTTCAGCTATTACTTCTTCCACATTTCTAGGAACCATCTTTTCTTTTTCAATTGGACAACCGTTTTTAACTTCATAACGACCACTGGTATCAACTGCATGAACTAATGTATTTTGTTGAAAATAGCTTCCTTCATTAAAAAAAGGTTCCGTACTAGAAGTGTGCTTCCATTCACCAGAAAAGATTTTGCAAAAGTTAGGTCTATTAACCAGTCTTTTTCTTTCACTTTTCTCCTTCATAAAATGCATTATTTTATTCAATGTTTTCATTCTCTTCAATACTAATATAAACAATTTTCTTTTTAATTCAAAAGCCTTTTCAACTACACTTTCAATCTGTTGTTTTTTCTTGTAAAATGCTGATCTTTTATATTTTTTGCAATCTTTCAATAAATGTTGTAGTACTCTACTTTTATACATTCTCTTTCTAATGTCTTGAATTGTTTCATCCTTCTTTCAACATAGATTGTTTTCCCATAACTTGATTTTCCATTATTTTGTCCTTTTTCCATTTCCTTCTGATTTGTTGTACTACTTTTCTTTCTCTTTACTCCATTTTGAAAAATCAAAACGTTCTTTAAAAGTTTTGTAACAAATTATTTAGTTCTCTTACCAGAAGTCTTTCTCTTCAATGTCACATGTTGTACTTCATCTAATTTCTGCTTTTCTGTTTACTTTAAATAGTATTGTTTTTTTCTTTTCTTTTCTTTTGATCTTTTCTTGCCATACTCAATCTTTATTACTAATAATGGTGAATATCTGAAAACAAAGACAATTTTAAATAATTTTGTTAAATAGTTTAATATTATTAAAATAATTATATTCAAATATTGTCATGTATAACTAAAGAAATCTTTTTAATTGCATTCAAAGCTATGTCAGACACTGCAGAATTCCTACAATTAGAAGACATCGCAACTTATACAACAGAATCATAGAGCACAACTAAAGGATTTTTGGACTGCTAGCCAAATAAAATGTTAAGTGCAATCTCTCAACTTTTAAGGCCTGCATTATATTGTGATTGAGATATGTCTTGTAACTAAGGTATATCTCTACTTGCATATGCATTTTGATTCATATCATACATGTGATTGTAGGAGTACTAAAATAGTGCCTGAGTGATTGAAGGAGTGCAAAGGTAGTGCCTGGGTGATTTTATAAGTGCATAAGTACTGGCTGAGTGATTACACAACTACAAGTTTACAGCGTGCATGATTGGAAGAGTGCAAGTTCATGGGTGATTGAAGCAGTGTATAGCTAATGCACTGGTGATTGAATGAGTACAGGAGTAACGTCTAGGGGATTACAGGAGTACATAGCTAGTGTCTGGGTGATTGCACGAGTGCAGGGATATATCTGGGGATTACATGAGTACATAGGAAGTGCCTCAAAGATTTTATAAGTGCATGGGTACTACCTAGGTGATTGGAGGAGTACTGTTGTTCTGCTTGAATAATTAAAATAGTGCAAAGGTAGTGCCTGGGTGAGTTTATAAGTGCCTGGCTACTGGCTGAGTAATAACATAATTACAGGGATAGTGCCTCAGTGATTATATAAGTGCATGGGTAGTGTCTGGATGATCGAAAGACTACAGAGGTAGTGGCTAGCTGATTGCATGAGAACAAAGGTACTTCCTGGGTGATTTCATAAGTGCATAGATAGTTGCTGAGTGATCGAAGGACTTCACGGGTAGTGACTTGTCGATTGAAGGAGTGCATGAGTAGTACCTGGGTGATTGCATGAGTGCAGGAGTAGTGCCTGCATGATTGAAAGAGTACTACGGTACTGCCTGGGTTTTTGCATAAGTACATAGGTAGTGCCTGAGTGATTTTATAAGTGCATCCGTACTGGCTAAGTGATTGGAAGAGTGCATAGATCCTGACAGGGTGATTGAAGAAGTGCAAGGGTAGTGCCTGGGTGATTGAATCAGTGCATAGCTAATGCATTGGTGATTGCATGAGTGCAGGGGTAATGTGTAGGGAATTAAGGAGTACATAGGTAATGCCTGGGTGATTGCATGAGTTGAGGGGTAATATCTGGGGGATTGCAAGAGTATATAGGAAGTGCCTGGGTGATTTTATAAGTGCATCAGTACTGCCTGGGTGATTGGAAAAGTACTGTGATAGTGCCTCAGTGATTGGAGAAGTGTAAAGGTACTGCCTAAGTGATTTTATAAGTGCATGGGCACTGGCTAAGTGGTTGGAGGAGTGCATAGATCCTCACACGGTGATTGGAAGAGTGCAAGGATACTGCCTAGGTGATTAAACCAGTGTATAGCTAATGCATTCATGAGAGGTGTGGTGCAGCGGCCAGGGCAGCTGACTTCGGAGCACAGGGTTCACGGTTCGATCCCCGGCTCCGGTGGCAGCTCAGCACCATGTGACTCTGGGCAATAGCTCACTTAATTTCCACTACGGCCCCAGCGCCTTGAGACCCGTAAGAGTGAGTAGCTGCGCTATATAAAAACGGACTTACATTTTTTGCATGATTGCAGAAGTAATTTCTGGGGGATTAGAGGAATACATACATAATGGCTGGTGATTGCATGAGTACACAGGTAATGTCTGGGGGATTTCAGGAGTACATAGGCAGTGCCTAGGTGATTTTATAAGTGCATGGATACCTCCTTGGTGATTAAACCAGTGTAAAGCTAATGCATTCATGATTGCATGATTGCAGAAGTAATGTCTGGGGGATTAGAGGAATACATACATAATGGCTGGGGATTGCATGAGTACACAGGTAATGTCTGGGGGATCTCAGGGGTACATAGGAAGTGCCTAGGTGATTTTATAATTGCATGGATAGTGTCTTGGTGATTGGAGTAGTACTATTGTAATGCCTGAGTGATTCAAGGAGTGCAAAAGTAGTGCCTGGGTGATTTCATAAGTGCATAGATAGTGACTAGGTGATCAAAGGACTTCAGTGGTGGTAGCTGGGTGATTGAAGGATGCACAAGTAGTACCTGGGTGATTGCATGAGTGCAGGAGTAGTGTCTGGATGATTGGAAGACTGCAGGGGTAGTGCTTGGGTGATTGTATGAGTGCAGGGGTAATGTGTGGGTCATTGGAGGAGTGCAAGGGTAGTTCCTGGGTGATTGAATCAATGTATAGCTAATGCATTGGTGATTGCATGAGTTCAGGGGTAATGTCTGGGGGATTTCAGGAATACATAGGAAGTGCGTAGGTGATTTTATAAGTGCATGAATACTGCCTTGGTGATTGGTGTAGAACTATTGTAGTGTCTAAGTGATTCAAGGAGTGCAAAAGTAGTGCCTTGGTGATTTTATAAGTGCATAGGTAGTGGCTGGGTGATAAAAGGACTTCAGGGGTAGTGGCTGGGTGATTCAAGGTGTGCAAGGGTAGTGCCTGGATGATTCCCTGAGAACAAGGGTAGTGCCTGTATGATTGAAGGGGTACTAGGGTAGTGCCTGGGTGATTGCATAAGTACATGGATAGTGCCTGAGTGATTATATAAGTGTATAGGTACCGACTAAGTGATTGGAAGAGTGCATATATCCTGACAGGATGATTGGAGGAGTGGAAGGATAGCACCTGGGTGATTGAACCACTGTATAGCTAATGCATTAGTGATTGCATGAGTGCAAACGTAATGGCTGGGGGATTAAGGAGTATGTAGGTAATGTCTGGGTGATTGCATGAGTTGAGGGGTAATATCTGGGGGATTACAAGAGTAGATAGGAAGTGCCTGGGTGATTTTATAAGTGCATGGGTACTACCTGAGTGATTGGAGTAGTACTGTGGTAGTGCCTGAATGAGTGAAAAAGTGCAACATCCTGAAAGCATGCATGCATATATCTGTATCAAAACCACTATGCACACCTCAAAAATTCACAGAACAAACTTTGATTTTGAAGCAAACACCAAAAATGATGTGGCATATTTCAACTGTACCTCTCTAGAGACTTATAAAAAGTAGTGTAGACACTAATACCTTATCTCAACATCTTTTAAACAACACTTTTATGCTCCATCTTCACCATTCTACTACTACTCACAGTCTTGTCCGTACCACATAAAAAGCAACATCACCTTTTTAATACACATTATGCACCTCCAAATGTATGACATATATGAAAATACGTATACAAGTAGAAACTGGCTAGGTGATTGAAGGACTGCAGCGGTAATGCCTGGGTGATTGTTTGAGAACAAAGGTAGTACCTGGGTGATTGGAGGAGTAATAAAGTAGTGCCTGGCTGATTGCATAAGTGCATCGGTAGTAACTGAGTGATTTTATAACTGTATGGGTACTGGCTAAGTTATTGGAGTAGTGTATAGATCCTCACACGGTTATTGGAAGAGTGGAAAGATAGTGCCTGGGTGATTGAACCACTGTATAGCTAATGCATTGGTGATTACATGAGTGCAGGAGTAGTGCCTGCATGATTGGAAGAGTACTACGGTAGTGTCTGGGTGATTGCATAAGTACATAGGTAGTGCCTGAGTGATTTTATAAGTGCATCAGTACTGGCTAAGTGATTGGAAGAGTGCATAGATCCTGACAGGGTGATTGGAGAACTGCAAGGGTAGTGCCTGGGTGATTGAATCAGTGTATAGCTAATGCATTGGTGATTACATGAGTGCAGGGGTAATGTCTGGGGGATTAAGGAGTACATAGGTAATGCCTGGGTGATTGCATGAGTTGAGGGGTAATGAGGGATTTCAAGAGTACATAGGAAGTGCCTGGGTGATTTTATAAGTGCATCAGTACTGCCTGGGTGATTGGAAAAGTACTGTGATAGTGCCTCATTGATTGGAGAAGTGTAAAGGTACTGCCTGAGGGATTTTATAAGTACATGGGCACTGGCTAAGTGATTGGAGGAGTCCATAGATCCACACGGTGATTGGAAGAGTGCAAGGATACTGCCTAGGTGATTAAACCAGTGTATAGCTAATGCATTCATGATTGCATGATTGCAGAAGTAATGTCTGGGGGATTAGAGGAATACATTCGTAATGGCTGGTGATTGCATGAGTACACAGGTAATGTCTGTGGGATTTCAGGAGTACATAGTAAGTGGCCTAGGTGATTTTATACGTGCATGGATAGTGTCTTGGTGATTGGAGTAGTACTATTGTAATGCCTGAGTGATTCAAGGAGTGCAAAAGTAGTGACTGGGTGATTTCATAAGTGCATAGATAGTGTCTGGGTGATCAAAGGACTTCAGGGGTAGTGGCTGGTTGATTGAAGGAGTGCATGAGTAGTACCTGGGTGATTGCATGATGCAGGAGTAGTGCCTGGGTGTTTGGAAGACTGCATGGGTAGTGCTTGGGTGATTGCATGAGTGCAGGGGTAATGTGTGGGTCATTGGAGGAGTGCAAGGGTAGTGCCTGGGTGATTGAATCAGTGTATAGCTAATGCATTGGTGATTGCATGAGTGCAGGGGAAATGTCTGTGGGATTTCAGGTATACATAGGAAGTGCTTAGGTGATTTTATACGTGCATGGATTCTGCCTTGGTGATTGGAGTAGAACTATTGTAGTGTCTAAGTGATTCAAGGAGTGCAAAAGTAGTGCCTGGGTGATTTTATAAGTGTATAAGTAGTGGCTGGGTGATCAAAGGACTTCAGGGGTAGTGGCTGGGTGATTGAAGGTATGCAAGGGTAGTGCCTGGATGATTCCATGAGAACAAGGGTAGTGCCTGCATGATTGAAGGAGTACTAGGGTAGTGCCTGGGTGATTGCATAGGTACATAGATAGTGCCTGAGTGATTATATAAGTGCATCAATACTGGCTAAGTGATTGGAAGAGTGCATAGATCTTGACAGGATGATTGGAGGAGTGGAAGGATAGCACCTGGGTGATTGAACCACTGTATACCTAATCCATTAGTGATTGCATGAGTGCAAACGTAATGTCTGGGGGATTAAGGAGTACGTAGGTAATGTCTGGGTGATTGCATGAGTTGAGGGGTAATATTTTGGGGATTATAAGAGTAGTTAGGAAGTGCCTGGGTGATTTTATAAGTGCATGGGTACTACCTGAGTGATTGCAGTAGTACTGTGGTAGTGCCTGAATGAGTGAAAAAGTGCAACATCCTGAAAGCATGCATGCATGCATATGTCTGTATCAAAAACACTATGCACACCTCAAAAATTCACAGAACAAACTTCGAATTTGAAGCAAACACCAAAAAGTATGTGGCATATTTCAACTGTAGCTCTATAGAGACTTATAAAAAGTAGCGTAGACACTAATACCTTATCTCAACATCTTTTAAACAACACTTTTATGCTCCATCTTCACCATTCTACTACTACTCACAGTCTTGTCCATACCACATAAAAAGCAACAACACCTTTTTGATACACATTATGCACCTTCAAATGTATGACATATATAAAAATACGTATACAAGTAGAGACTGGCTGGGTGATTGAAAGAATGCAGCAGTAATGCCTGGATGATTGTTTGAGAACAAAGGTAGTACCTGGGTGATTGATGGAGTGCTAAGGTAGTGCCTGGCTGATTGCATAAGTGCATAGGTAGTACCTGAGTGATTTTATAACTGCATGGACACTGTCTAAGTGATTGAAGGAGTGCATAGATCTTCACAGGGTGATTGGAGGAGTGCAAAGGTACTGCCTAGGTGATTAAACCAGTGTATAGCTAATGCATTCATGTTTGCATGATTGCAGAAGTAATGTCTGGGGGATTAGAAGAATACATAGGTAATGGCTGGTGATTGCATGAGTGCACAGGTAATGTCTGGGGGATTTCAGGAATACATAGGCAGTGCCTTGGTGATTTTATAAGTGCATAGGTTCTGCCTGGGTGATTACAGAAGTACTGAGGTAGTGACTGAGTGATTGGAGGAGTGTAAATGTAGTGCCTGGATGATTTTATAAGTGCATGAGTACTGGCTGAGTGATTACATAACTGCAAGTTTTAAACCACACTATTATGCTGCATCTTCACCATTCTACTACTACTCACAGTCAGGAGCCTACCACATACAAACCAACAACACCTCTTTGTTATACATCATGCACCTTCAAATGTATAAGACATATGAATTTACATATACAACTAGATACATACTTGAGACAAAAGTCCATGTACACCTTAAAACTTAACAAACTCCACTTCCAATTTTAAAGCAACACCTAAAATTATGCGGTATACTACAAATGTACATATGCACACCCTAAAACAAACTACCATAATCACTAATCCATCTTCCAATATACCCATATTACTATACAAAATCTATTTCAAACAACATTTTACTACAATAAAACAAACTACAATACACATCTCTACATTTAAAAATATAGTTCAAACATCACAGATTTTCAATAATTTATAAAGTTTAAAAATAAAGCTAATACATAATGCACCTCACAAATATATAACTCACCTTCCAAATTGATTTGTAGAGTATGAAAAATCAGAAACTCATAAAAGATTTTCTTATGCACACAAACAATGTAATGCACCTCTCTCAACAAGGTAAAACCAGTAATGGCAAACTTTCCCTCTCTTTCTCCACACAAATAAATGTAAGTAACAAATCACATTGCTTCCTACATAATTTCAAATTGTAAAACACATTTCTATTCGTTAGACATATTAACCCTTACAAACTGACTTCTAAAAGTGCCCAAACTGGTTCTGGAATTTTTGGGAGTTGCGACTCCACCGTGCACAAATGCGATAGATCCGCGACTCCATACAGGAGATCAAAAATATATTACAAATAAAAATACCACTATTTTCTAACAGCACACCACTTCTAAAGATAGTACTGACTTGGGAAATTATACTTTAATAGCATATCACCTATATATAAATTACAATTTCACATTTTAAGTCCACAGTTAAGTTTCAGCCCTTCCCCCATTCTGCATAATGCCAGTTTCCATAGTAACAGTTCATGGAACATTCAACTGAACTGACAGGTCACAAGTTCACCATATTTTCAAATCCAGCACACAAGGTTACAAATGCAAACAGCAGGTGTGGTTGACGTTTGCAAAATATCTCCTTATCCTATCTACTGTACCTTTCAAACATTTTCTACTAACCAATAAGGAACATGCATTTTAAAGAAAGTAAAATGCACCCTATTTTTGAGTGTACAATCTTCTTAAACAGCCAATCAATTCTCTACTTTTTTAAAACAGCATCTTTTCCACCATTTTAGATACCTCTCATTCTACCAACTGACTACCTTAGCTACAGACATCTTTTCATTACTTCCAGACATCCCTTCAAGATGCTTACAGTATGGATTGTTGGGCACAGCTATGTTTTCTGGTGCAAAAGGTATGCTGAACGCAGAGGTATTGACAAAGACCTAGCTTTGCAAAATGTGGATATTAAATGGATTGCACAGAGAGGATTAAAGTGGCACCAATTGATGCCTTTGGTTAAAAACCTTTTTGCATCTCCAACCCCCTGACCTCATGATTGTGCACTGTGGTGACAATGACCTAGGCACATTGACTGGGGTAGGACTGGAAATGCTCATAAAGGATACCTTTGCACAATTGATGTTGCTTTTCCCCCAAACTGTCTTTGTATACTCTAATATATGCCAAATACAGAAATGGAAGTGGTCAACTCAATTCTGTCTACAGATTGAAAAAGCTAGGAAGAATGTCAATAAAGCTGTTTCTGTTTACCTCAGAGACCATAGGATGGGCTCCATATATAACAACAATCTACGTTTTGATATGGATGATATCTACAGAAGTGATGGAGTACACTTCACAGATCATGGGAACAGAGGCTTTCTCAACAACCTAAAGCTGTGCATCTGCACTTACATTTAGCTACAACAAACTCTTAATGAAAACAAGGGCTCTTTTTAGAGCCATCCTATAACATAATAGTGAATATAAATATTTTTTTACACATACATATTTATTTTTTATTTTTGTGGATTCGCACACCCCACGCAAATCTGCAAAAGCATGAATTCAATGTACTACAACACAACACACTTTTCAAGTTTAACTATTAATTTTTAATTTGATATATTTTTAACAATTCTATCAATTGTAATCTTGTCATTAACTTCAATCACAGTACCTCTTTAAAACAACTTTACAAATACAACACTACCATCTAAATTATAAACTACTAAATTATTTATTTGAGGTGAATTCGCGAATCCAATGCGATGTTACACAGGGGGCTGCACTGAGAGCCGCGTTGGAGTCGTGACTCCAAAATAGAAGGAAAAAAATAACACCCCACTTCCATTATTCTGTATTCGCCCCGGGGACCCCATCCCCCGGGGCTTCCCAATTTTTTTATTAAAAAAAATTATAGAGGGGGGCAGTGTGGTTCCCCCTCCTAAGGCCACTTCTGGCCCCAGGGACCCATCCCCCACACATCCCCTACACTCCCTGAGGCTGCGGGGGTGTGACCCCCGCACTTAAACATCAAAGCCCCAGAAGTGGCGGTCCCCACACAAAATGTAAAAATGCCCCGGGGAGGTGGTCATCCCCAGGGCAGCTTGGGGGGCAGGAGCCCCCCTACGCTATTTTATCATTTTAGCCCTGGGGAGGTGGCGGTCCCCGGGGCTGCGGGGGCCCCCGCGGGCCCCCACTTCATAATTGTACATCGCCCACCAGGACCTGGCCCACCCGGGGGCTTATAAAAAACAGAGCGTGGGAGCCAGCGCTTGTTTTTTTTAAATTTTCTCATCCGGATTCGCGCACCCAGCGCGACTTCATCCGTTTAAAAAAAAAATGCTTTTCTTGGCCCTGGGTGTCCTTGTGGGACCCCCTGAGCAGGCCTAGGGGGTCAGGGTGTTTCTACCCTGCCCCCTTTTCTTGTTTTTCATCTTTTTGTTACTGTTTTCTTGTGACTCGGTTACCGATTGTCTATGCTCTTGTGTACTTTTGGCACCATATAGAAGACCGGAATGATCGGATTCTCCTGTTTGATAAACTTGAATTCGTCCCAGCTTAGGAGTTCCTGTTGTTTCCAGTCTTCCAATCTTTCAAAAAATTGATCTTTCATTTCATCATATTCCCGTCTTTCAATCCATTTATAACACACGGTGTTATTCAGTTGATTTAAGGCCTCATCTCTGTATATATCACATCCCCAGAGCACGACATTTCCTCCCTTATCTGAGGGGTTCACCAGGGTTCCTTCTTCTTTTTGTATTTTTTTGATAACTCTCTGTATCTGGACTTCCTCTGGATTTATTTTTCGTTTCTGATTGCCCATTTTGTAATACAGTTTTCTCAAATCCGTTGTTACATTTTCAGAGAAAATATCTATATTGTCTCTTATCATTTGAGGTATAAAACGTGACCGTGGGCGAAAAGGAGTATAATCCGTTTTTTTCAGTTGTAGAACAGAAGAACCAATGTCTTCATTGCTTCTTTGTTGCTCTCTTATATCATGTTCCATCTCTCTATTCTCATTTTGTAATGTCCATAAATCTTCTAGAAAGGGCATATCCATAGTAATTAGATTACTGTCCTCGTTTGGGGGAGGGTCAGTTTGTGGAGATATTGAATTTTCTGGGAGGTTCTTTGTTTTCCTATGTAGTTTTGATAACTTCAATTTGCGGACAAATCTGTAAAGGTCCATTCTACAATTTGCGTAGTTAAATTAATTTTTAGGTTTAAATCATATTTATTGGATGGAGACAAAAGGAGAATACACAGCCTACTGCCTACATCCCCTGGCCGGCAGAGCGTATCCTGAATGTCCGTACACAGCGCTGTTGCCACAAACCGGAGGCCTGCCGCGTATAAGAGTGGGCTATCTGGATAGATGTTTGCCCCATCCATTTTCCCCCCATGAACCCAAAAGCCAAACAAATGAGCTACTGCTGAAAAGACCCTCCCTCCCCTCCCAGCCCAGCCCCACTCCCCGTCCGAACCGATGTGCTGACGAGTCACGTTAATGGTCCCTGTTAAGGATAGAACCTCATTGATTTGTGCCAGGGGCCTCCTCCTCTGGTTGCATTTTGGTGAGCCGCAGAAGGCGAAGATACTTCGGGCAGGTCACTTCGTTCAGCTCCTTCGATAACAGTTACAGAAGTGGGCGCCAGGTGGTTTGGAAAGAACTTGCTGAGTTTGTAAGTGTCGCCTGTATGCGTTCCATACCAACAGTATACCATAGTTTGTGCAACCACCCCGTGTGGGATGGTCTGGTCTGCGTGCCCCATAGAGAGAGTATGTGCTGTACCGCCGCCCCCATAGCCAACCCCATTTGTTTCCCTTTTAGTGACTTCAACGGGTACGTGAGCCCGTTAGGCAGCCCTAACAGTGTATAGGCTGGGAATCTTGGGATTTCGGTCTCAAAACAGTTATCCATGTCATCTAAAACCTCTTTCCAGTAATCTAGTACTGCAGTGCATTCCCATAAAATGTGTGTCAATGTTCCCTCCTCATCACAACCCCGCCAGCACGTCGGGCTACGGTCCGGATTCCCATTGTGCAGTCTAGCTTGAGTCAGGTACCAATATGTGACCACCTTTACTGCCGCTTCCCGACTGGCCGTGTTCTGAGCCGTATGAGAGGCCCGATAATAAATGTCGCGCCATTCCTTCTCCGTGAGATCCCTCCCAATTTCTTTAACCCAACGCCGTTGTCCTGCCGAAGGCGCAATTGAGGTTGGGGGACGGAGCATAGTATATAATTCTGAGATCGTTTTCTTATCCGACATTTTTGCTCGAAGCCATCTCTCGTAAGCGGTAAGCTTCCGGCTGACTAAGGGTCGCACTTCTGGGTGAAGGAGCCAGTGACGAAGTTGAAAGTATTGGAAATGCTGCGGAGCATTGATATCATAGGATTGTTGCGCCTCAGCTAGGGACAAAAATCCCTCTAGGTTAAAGAGATGGCCTGCTGACTTACACCCCGTGCTCCGCCATTGTGGGAAGGCTCTCTCATCTCACCCTGGGACAAACTCCGGGTTATCGAATAACGGCGTCATAGGGGAGGGAAAGGATGTGAGGCCCCGTTTTACGGCCACCGTGTCCCAAATGCTTAGGAGTGTATTCGTAATAGGTGAGCCCTTTAGATTCGGAGGTCTGTCCCGCTTCTTCAAGAACGGCACCTTCCATAATGATAATTTGGCCAGTGCTCTATCCTGGAACAGCCACTTATTTTCAGATTCCGGCCTGCTCCATTCCACTAAATGCTGGAGTTGGGAGGCCCTATAGTAGTCCAAGAAGTTCGGGATACCTAACCCTCCTTTGTCTAGGGGTCTATGGGAGAGCTCTTTACGCATCCGGGGTCGTGCTCCGGCCCAAATAAATTGGTGAACCTCCTTCTGAATCTGTTGGAGAGTACCCCTCGGTGGTCTCGCCTGTATGGTTTGGAAGACATACAATGCTGTGGGCAAGATGCTCATTTTAACCGCCGCAATCCGGCCTAGAAGCGACAGTGAGTGTGTGCGCCACTGAAATGAAGGCACCTCTGAATCTGGGAGAGAAGCCCGGAATAATTCCGTGTAACAGTCTGTGCGACCGTGGGAGCTAGTTCTATACCTAGGTAGGTGATTGAATCCCTCGCCTGTAGGTCTCCAAAAGATGGGCGTTCTGGGTCAGAGGGGTCTGCGTTGCGGCCCAGGTGTAGCAGTGTGGACTTT
This sequence comes from Calotriton arnoldi, assembly GCA_963921515.1. Taxonomy (NCBI): domain Eukaryota; kingdom Metazoa; phylum Chordata; class Amphibia; order Caudata; family Salamandridae; genus Calotriton; species Calotriton arnoldi. The sequence continues at coordinate 763,084 of CAWUFW010002522.1, forward strand.
CCCACATTAATCTTGAAGCCAGAGACTCGGCCGAAGGAGGTCAATTCCTCCAAGAAGGCTGGTACCGAACGCTCAGGTGCCTCCATGGTCGCCAGGATGTCGTCGGCATAGAGACTCACCGTATGTCTTTCCCCCCCAAAAGGGATCCCACATATATCCGGATTGTCTCTAATTTTCTGCGCTAGAGGTTCCACGTAGAGCGCGAATAAAAGGGGGGAAAGCGGACACCCCTGGCTCGTGCCCCGCTGAATCACGACCGGCTGGGAGGCCGTACCATTAACCCTGACCGTAGCTAGAGGCTCGTCGTAACAGCTCACCACCCATGCCCTAAAACGTTTCCCGAGTCCAAAATGAGCCAGCGTATTGTCCAGGTAGCCCCAGCTGACCCGATCGAAAGCTTTTTCTGCGTCCACCGACAGCAGTAAAGCATCCATCTTAGTCCGGTGCGCCTTATCGATTAAATGTAATATTCATTTGGTGTTGTCGCTGCCCTGCCGAATATAGATAAAACCGGATTGATCTGGGTCTATGATACCCGGTAAACGCGGGCCTAGTCGTGCCGCTAGAACGCCAGTAAATAATTTTAGGTCGAGATTGAGGAGGGAAATCGGGCGGTAGGAACTACACTGTGTCTTCTCCTTCCCTGGTTTGGGAATGACCATGATGTCCGCGGCTAACATGTCCGGGGGAATGGACCCACGCCCCTGGAAAGTATTGAAGAGTCGTGTTAAAATAGGGGCGAGAAGTGGACAGAAGGTCTTATAAAATCCCGCTGAGAACCCGTCTGGACCCGGTGATTTGTGTGGTTTGAGGCGAGCAATGGCCCCTATCACTTCGTCTATCCGAATGGGCGCATCCAGCGTCTCAGCCTCTGTCTGGTCCAAGGCCGTTGTAGATACCCCCTTGAGATAGGCCTCCCCTTCGTTGGGTGCGTGTACAGACTCCTTGTAAAGAGAGGAGAAAAATTCCCGAAAGGCGTCCGCTATTTCCTCATCCCTGTCAACTTTAACTCCCTTCTCATTCATTATCGCTGATACCCTATCCCGCTGGATGCGAGCTCTGAGCTTGCTGGCCAAGAGACGCCCTGTTGTGTCCCCTCCTACGTAATACGAGTGCTTGAGCCGAAGAGCCGCATACTCGGCTCTGTCTAGATCGAGAGCTGCCAGTTGCGTTCTCGCCGCCTTAACCTGGTGCCAAATCCTGGGGGCACCCGTACGACTATGAATACATTCCAGTTCTACCACCTGAGCCATGAGCTTATCCCTGACCTCCTTACGTTCTCTGGTATCCGCCGCAGCAATGGCGATTAACTCGCCTCGCACCACTGCTTTCAATGCCCCCCACAGAGCCGTGAGGGGGGTGCCTGCGAGGTCATTTCGGGTTAGATAGTCAGTGATGCTTTTATGAAGTTGTGTGACCACCCCCTGTCTCTGAAGCAGGTTTTCCCGTAGTCGCCACCTCCCCGGAGTCCTATGCACCGCGGGTAAAGAGAGAGTCATGGTCACCGCGTCATGGTCTGAGAGTGCCGCGGGGATTATATTTACCGTGTCCACTAACGCTGTCATTTCCATAGAACCTATGAGGTAGTCGAGTCTGGCATAGGTACAATGTGCATGAGAGTAGTAGGAGTATTGTGTAAGGTGCAGGTGTATTGTCCTCCATATGTCCTCCAAACCTCTCTCACGCAGCCAGTCCTTCCCGCTGCGGAGAGTGCCCCTGCCTGCCCATAACGTTGACCAGATCGGTCTCCCTCCGCATCCATAACTAAGTTCAGGTCCCCCCCCACCACCACAAGCCTGTTTTGCGTGGAAAGTACATCTGATAGTGCCATGGTAAGAAATTGCTCTTGTCCCGTATTAGGGGCGTACAGGGAACCCACCACCACTGGAACCCCCCCACCCAGAATTTGTAGGCTAGCAGCCGTCCTTTTATTTCTGCCACCTTCTCGCTCACTGAACCCTGAAAGGATTTAGACACCAAAATAGCAACCCCAGCCTTTTTCACCGTTATGGAGGAGTAGAATTGCTGGGGAAAAGCTCGAGATCTCATTCGATGCCAATCCTTGGGCAGGAGGTGTGTCTCTTGTAGGAGGCAAATAGACGCCCCCGTATTTTCCAAGTAGGATAATATGGCCCTTCTTTTAATGGGGTTATTTGACCCTTTCACGTTAAGGGTGAGAATCTGAATCGTGTGGGTCATCCTGGTTGGTGATCCCCTACTAGACGCTGGGTCTGAAAGAGCAAGCTCTTTGTCCCGTCACTCAATGGGCCCCAATCTCCAAAAAATAGACCCTTGTATGTCGGAAGCCTAGGTGTTCCCGGCCCCTTGCAGCACATCGGTTCGGCCCTCCCCCTCCCTTTCCCCCGACCCCTCCTTCCCAACCCCTGGCCCTTAACTCCCCCCACCCCTCTCCCTCTTTTCCCCTCCCTAACCCCAACAAGAAACCCCCAAAACAATACCATTGTCCGTAGCCCAAGGACCCAGCACCTTGGCATGTGGAAAAACAACAATCGGGGTGTATGTGGACCAAGTGTCCCTGTCCCCCCCCACCCCCGCCAACTTCTTGCAAATGTAGTGCTAAGCGCCCCCTCCTTGTCCTTCAATTCAGTGCGGCGGGGCAGTATCTTTTAAGACGGCTTCCAAAGCTGCTTGCCTCTCCTGTGCCATTGTGTCGGAATCCGGCTTTGCTTCCATTGCAGGGGAGCGTCTACGCCCCACTCTTTGCCACCCATCCCCAGGTGGTCATTTCGTGGATTGGGGCGAATCTTCTGTGTTGCGGTATTCTAGGCCCAGGAGCTTGCACGATTCCTCCAGTGATCTTAGTTGATGTAGTTTGCCGTTCCATTTAAAGATCAGTCTAAAGGGGTGCCCCCAGGAGTAGGCTACATCGTGCTCCCTAAGATGCGTGGTAACGTCTCTGAATGATCTCCTCTTTTGTAACGTTATGGAGGCAAGGTCTTGATATAGAGCTAAGGAGTGACCCTGATAGGTGAGGGGGTGTTTCAGTCGGGCCTCGCGCAAGATGCGCTCCTTTAGAGGGTAGTCTGGGAGGAAGGCAAGGATGTCCGGGGGGGAGCCGGGGCACGCCGCGGCAGGCCCACCCTGTGTGCGCGGTCGATGCGGACCTCGAAGGCTCGATCCTCTCCTAGGACGTCTCTGAATAACCCCTGCAAGTAGCTTGTCACATCTGTCCCTTCCGATTTCAAGGGAACACCCCGGACGCGGATGTTGTTTCGCCTGGAGCGATTTTCAAGATCCTCCGCGTGGGCTTGGAGGTCAATTTGTTGCTCCTTGAGGCGAATGACTTCTTGCTGGAGCTGAGCGAGCTCTTCACCCGCCGCTTGCTCCCTGTCTTCAAGTGCTGCCACCCGTTCCCCCACTGCGTCCACGTCTCTACGGATGTCTTTCACCTCTCCTGCTACCTCATTCTTGAGCGTTTGAAAGTCCTCCCGAAGAGTGTTGAATAGAGTTTCAAGGAAAGAACGGGTGATCGGGATGGCATCGTCCTCCGGGGCGGCAGCGGTGTTCCGGGCCGGGGGAATTTGCCTCCTTTCTCGTCTGCCACTGTGCTTTTTGTGAGCATCTCTCTCACCGACCTCTCCCCTTTTTTCCTGACCGAGGCCATCGTAAATGCGTTTTCCCTGCAGGGTCTTATGAGGCCTGTGGGTGCACCCCCGTACTCCGGTACCGACCCCCAGGTAGGGCCCGACCCACACTGGCGCCCCGCGGTGGCCCCACTCCTACGGCGAGAGAGACCAGAGGTCACTAGTTACGCCAGCCCCCCTGGAATCCTTCTGTCGTATGCACTCGCTGGGCGAGGGCCGTTCAGGTGATTGCTCTCCTTACGACGTCTGCACTCCGCCGCTCTTCCTCCACCACTCCTCCCAAGTGGGCCCACCAATCAGCTCCTGGCCTGTTCCTCACAACACTATGGTGGGGATTGCCGCACGGGCCTCACAGTGTTCCTCGGTAGAGGCCCAGCGCCAAACCCAGGGCGTGGATCTCTGCCCCCCCCAGAGTCCAGGAGTACCTCTTTGCTGGACCTTGAGGTCTCACTACTGTCTGGGTGTCAAAGTGGGGGCCGCAGCACGCCAACAAGGCCAATCTCTCGCTCCCCTGTCGGCCCCCTCACCGCTGAAGGCGCTCCCGGTAGATGCAGGCTCCGGCCCTTACCGCGCCGCCAGGCGAATGTCCTGGCCGAGTATATCCCGCCTTAGCCTTAGCGCTGAGTCCCCCTTCACTTTCGCCTCCTTGCTGCCGCTCTTTCTACCTTCCTCGCCACCTCGCGCCACTAGGCCTCCATCCCCGGGCCCGTGGACCGTGTCACTGGGTCCACCACCACCTCCGCCGCGCTCCACAGCTGCCGGGATGCCTCCCCGGGTGTCCCCAGCTCAGCCTCACCTTCGTCTTTTCTGGCCCAGTTCCCGTCCTCAGGGCCTCCGCTTCAGGGCTCCCGGATGCGGCTCCCGCCGGCTTTCCCGAGCCCCCGCCACGGGGGCCTCACTGCTCCTCTGTTGCGCTTTCACCGGTTCCCGCCGAGCACCCGCATCAGGAGGCGGAGCGCTCACCGGCGACCCGGTCTCTGCTGTACCATCGGACCCGGATGGGTCACACTCCCCAGGCTCATCAGCCCACCGGGCGTGCTCTGCACCACATCGCCGTACACCTCGATGCGCCCTAGGTTTCAGCGACCTCTCAGGGGGCCCCGGACGTCGGCCGCTCTCCACCCCGCCTCACGGGCACTCCGCCACCGACTCGTCCTCTCCAAAGGGGGCTCGCTTTCTGGCACTGCTCCCGGCTCCCCCTCCAGTTGAGGCACAGGCGCCGTCAGTAACCCAGTGCCTGCACCCCAGAGACTCCCGCCGCGGCCCGGCTCCGTCACAGCGCCATTTTGTCCACTCCTCCGCTCGCCGGCCTAAGCTCCCCGCAGCAAGGATCGGGAGTCGGAGCCCCTCAAAGGTGTATCGGGCACCTTCCTTCAGCCGTCGCTATTCCGCCCTTCACTTTCGGCGGACTTTGGGGCCTCAGGCTGTGTTTTGGTCGGGCAGGAAGGCTAGGGGCGAGGAGCCTCCGGGACCTGCGACCGATCAGATCGCCATCTTGGCCACGCCCCCTTTAAATTCATTTTTATCGCAATATGAAAGGCCTAGTTCTAAAACTGATTTGTCTTCTTCAGATAATTCAATATCACTTAGATTTATTATTGTATTGTTGGAAGTTATTTCTTTGAGAGTTGTCTCGTATTGGAGCTCATTGATCTGTCTGTTTGCCCTCCTCGAGTTTCTCCGATATGCTTTCCCTCCTCTCCTCTGTTTCCTCTTCCTCGTCCTCTTCCCTTCCCTCGACCTCTTATCGTTTGATGGTCCGTTTTTTGGTCCAACTAAAAAAACTGAGCTCATCTGTGACAGTTAACCTCATGCTGGTTGCTCCTCTTCTAGTAGATTCCTCCTGTTCCACTTCCGAGTCAGTGTCTGAACTGGCTTCACTTTGCGAGGTTTCTTGGCGTGTCACATTGCCACTCTGGACTTGTTGCCTTCTTTCAGGATCAAATCTTTTCACAAATGTGTATATTCGCCCATTTTCGTAATCTAGCTGATCACGTATAAATTTTGTCGCTTTTCTATCCTTAATTCTCTTCTCATACTTGTCCAGTCTGTTCTTCAAGTCACCTTTAAATTTAATTATTCTTGTCTGATCCACATTTTTATCCAGTAGGGCCCCCAGTTCTTTAATCTTTACTAGGACTTCTTGTCTCTCTATTTCCACGTATTTTGTTAACATTTTGATCATATTCATGGAGCTGTTTGCACTGTTATCCGCCCATTCCCGTAAAAGTTCTGTGTTTGGGTTTTCATATGTGGGCGTGATCATAATACGCCGTCCTCTAGGTACTCTGCCTACTTGGATATATTGACGTAAGGATGCTACTTCCCACCAGCGTGAGATCTCTAGTTTTTTAAATTTGTCATGTTCCTGCAACTGTTTGCCAGTGTCATTATTGATTGATGGGATTGATTCCCCACTAATTCTGTTCAGCGATGATGCAGCCGTCTCCTCAAAAAGTTTGACAGCTTCTTGCTCTCAAACTGCACATTCCTCATCACTCATGTGTAATTACTTGATCGGTGAAATCCCCCAGGCTAGTCCGTGACTGTCTTTCTCTCCTTTTACCTTCTTAGGGAGAGTTCATCACCGTCCTACCCGGCGCCCACTTACCCTTTAGTCACCCTGCTTACTGGCATGTTCTGCGAATAAGTCTCCGTCAACTGAAATCCTCCGATCCCGGTTCCGAAACTTCCTCACGTTCGACTCCGCTTTTTGCATGATAATGACGTTCTAGGCTTTCGCGGGGGGCACGCCTGTCTTTTTTCTTCAAAATGTTCTGTCGGCGGTTGCACCGGCGTGCTTCCCGATTGCCTGGGGTGCTGCTCGTTAGACGCCCACCGCGTCTCTATGTATCACGTTAAAAAATCCTCTGGCTCCAGACAATAATGCAGCACTCCAAGCGGGTTTGTTCTCACTCGATTTTATTTCACTGGTGACGGCATTTTATCATTTTAACCCCGGGGAGGTGGCGGTCCCCGGGGCTGGGGGGGCCCCGCGGGCCCCTGCTTCATAATCGCACATCGCTCCCGGGACCTGGACCACCCGGGGGCTTGTTTTTTCAAAAAATTTCTCAGCCTGATTCGTGCACCCAGCGCGACTTCGTCCGATTAAAAAAAAAAATATGCTTTTCTTGGCCCTGGGTGTCCTTGTGGGACCCCCTGAGCAGGCCTAGGGGGTCAGGGTCTTTCTACCCTGCCCCCTTTTCTTGCTTTTTTCATCTTTTTGTTACTGTTTTCTTGTGACTCGGTTACCGAGTCACAAGATGGCTGCCAACACATTCTGGTTTGGAGTGTTGGCAGCCAATCAGAATGAAGCTCGTGCTCGGGAAGGTTCGCGAATCCTCCTCGGTGCTCAGATATCGATATTTTTATTTTTTGAATTTCTCAGCAACTAATGAACCGATATACACCATTTAAAAAAAAGCATGCTTTCTTGACCAAGACCTACCTTTTTGCAAAATTCGGTGTAATTCCGTTCAGCAGTTCGGGCTGTAGCTTTGTCTAAAGTTCCTATGGAAATTAACATGGGGAAAACGTGTTTTGGGTCCCTCCTTTTTTCTTGGCCTCCACTTGATGAATCACCCCAAAACTTTCAGAACAGGAGCTGACCTGAGTGAACTATTAGTTTAGAAATGTTGTGAAGATTCGTCAAACGGCGCCAAAGATATTGGCAAAAGAATAAATGCTTTTTGAATAGAAACAAGGTCCTAACTATAACTAGCTACTGGCGACCGCCAGTAGGTAAAATATATATATATATATATATATATTCACTGAAAAACCATAGGTTTCAGGGACGTTATAGTTACAAATTAGCATTTAAAAAACCTTTGAAATTCACTGAAAAACCATAGGTTTTAGGGACAGTTATAGTTAGTTGGACATTGCACTCGTACAAAACCCGTGAAATTCCCCCGTTATAGTTAGTCCAGCTAACTATAACTCGCGCCCCGCAATGCACTGCTGATGATGTCACATATTACATCACTCATGACATGGTCAGTGACATCACTGATGACATCACTGATGACATCTCAAATGACATCACTGATGACATCACTGATGACATCATCCAGTGACTGTGTGTTTCTGTAAAGTTTAAATATTTTTAATATATATAGGAAAAGACGTATTGAAGAATGAGTGGGTGTGTAAGTGTCTGTATTGTTGATTTAGTAGGTGCGTGACTGACTGTATAAGTGAGTGATTTAACGTATCTTACTGAATGCATGGGTTAGTGACAAAACTGGGTGAATGTCTGTATGGCTGCCTGAGTGTTTGTGTGGGTGGGGTGTGTGAGTCTCTGTAGATAGATGTGAGAGTGAGTCATTCACTGGGTGCATGATTACAAGAGTGCATCTGTGATGGACTGCTTGGGTGGGTGAGTGTGTGTATGGGTGTGTTAGTGAGTGAATGTATATCTCAGTGGTACATGTGCGAGTAACAACATATGTAAAAGGCAGTATATATGTGTGTTAGAGTATTTAAATGGCTATAAGTGAGAGTGTGTGATTGTGAGAGCGGCTGTATGGATGCGTGTGTGCTTGTATCAGTGATTGTATAAGAGTAAGTATGTGTTTGTTTATGTTTGAATAAGTGATGTGGTGTGTATATAACTGTATAGGTGAGTAAATGGTAGTGTGTTTAATTATTTGCATGACTGACTAGGTGTGTGAGTACCTCTATGGATGAGTGGCGGTGCTTGAGTGTCTATATAGGAGTATGAGTGCATATGATAGTCCTGTACTGAGTGACCGTAAGTATGAGTGACTGTACGGGTGAGTGAGTGGATGTGTGCGTAGACCTAAGAATCAGTGAGTGGGTATGTAGTTATTGGTGTTGGAGTGTCTATGATTTTACGAATGACAGTCTGTAATTTAGAGTGGGTGTATGAAAGGTTATATTAGGGTGTGAGAAGATGCATGAAATTATCGCATGGATGATGTCATCAGTGATGTCATCAGTGATGTCATTTGAGATGTCATCAGTGATGTCATCAGTGATGTCACTGACCATGTCATGAGTGATGTAATATGTGACGTCATCAGCAGTGCATTGCGGGCGCGAGTTATAGTTAGCTGGACTAACTATAACGGGGAATTTTACGGGTTTTGTACGAGTGCAATGTCCAACTAACTATAACTGTCCCTAAAACCTATGGTTTTTTCAGTGAATTTCAAAGGTTTTTTAAATGCTAATTTGTAACTATAACGTCCCTGAAACCTATGGTTTTTTCAGTGAATTTCAAAGGTTTTTTAAATGCTAATTTGTAACTATAACATGTCTGAAACCTACGTTTTTTTCAGTGAATTTCAAAGGTTTTGTAAATGACAATTTTTAAATGTATTAATTGTTATATAAATTTTTTTAATACTGATTTACTACATTTTTAGAAACAATTTTTTTTTACATATTTTATTTTTAAATTACATTGTAATTACATTATACATTACATTACAAAAATACTTTCTCAGAATGAATTACTTTAGTTTAAATACTTTGCACATAGGCAATAGACTTTTAAGTACAGTAGTTACAGTTGTTGCAATGGGCAACACATTTTCAAACACAATGCAACATTCAGCTCAATGTGAATTTCTAGTTAAATGCAATTAGTTACTTTATGGATTACTTTTCTAACCAAAGGACTGGATCCTAGATTCAGTCCTGGTACATCTCCTGTAAACAGTTGAGTAAAAGCGTTTTGGTTACAGTCGTGATTTTTAAGGAATATTATTGTATTTTAAAAGTTGACACTTAGAAACTTTTTCTCATAGAATCACCAATGTTATCCTATGGAAGGAAATTCACTTAGCAGGTAAAAACTGTTATCGCTACTTTTTCTTACTCAGTGTTGGATCCTGGATTAAGCACTGGTGCATCTCCTGTAAACAGTTGAAAGAATGCGTTTAAGTCATACAGGCGATTTTTTAGGAATATTTGTAGTTTGTGAAAATCGACACTTTGAAACTTTTCTGCTGAAACCAGACAATGGATTCCTATGGAAGAAAATATAAGTTACTGGTAAGTACGGTTAAAATTACTTTTCAGGGTCAGTGCTGGGCTAAAAGATGCAGCACTGGGTTCTCTCCTGATAACAGGTGAGTAAATTGGTATTCGTACTTTGGTTGATTTTAGAGGAATATTATAAAGTTCCAAAACTCCACACTTAGAAGAATTTCCAAGTGAAACCAGTCAATGTTAGCCTATGTAGGAAATTCAAGTTACTGGTAAGTACGGTTAAAATTACTTTTCAGGACCAGTACTGGGCTGAAAGATGCAGCACTGAGGTCTCTCCTGATAACAGGTGAGTAAATCGGAATTCGTATTTCGGCTGATTTTAGAGGAATATTTGTATGTATCAAAAATCAACACTTAGAAACTTTTTCAGCAAAAAGCAGGCAATGATATCCTATGGAAGGAAATTCAAGTTACTGGTAAGTACGGTTAAAATTACTTTTGAGGATCAGTACTGGGCTGAAAGATGCAGCACTGAGGTCTCTCCTGATAACAGGTGAGTAAATCGGAATTCGTACTTTGGTTGATTTTAGAGGAATATTATAAAGTTCCAAAACTCCACACTTAGAAGAATTTCCAAGTGAAACCAGTCAATGTTAGCCTATGTAGGAAATTCAAGTTACTGGTAAGTACGGTTAAAATTACTTTTCAGGATTAGTACTGGGCTGAAAGATGCAGCACTGAGGTCTCTCCTGATAACAGGTGAGAAAATCGGAATTTGTATTTCGGCTGATTTTAGAGGAATATTTTAAAGTTCCAAAACTCCACACTTAGAAGAATTTCCAAGTGAAACCAGTCAATGTTAGCCTATGGAAGGAAATTCAAGTTACTGGTAAGTACGGTTAAAATTACTTTTCAGGACCAGTACTGGGCTGAAAGATACAGCACTGAGGTCTCTCCTTATAACAGGTGAGTAAATCGGAATTCGTATTTCGGCTGATTTTAGAGGAATATTTGTATGTTTCAAAAATCAACACTTAGAAACTTTTTCAGCAAAAAGCAGGCAATGATATCCTATGGAAGGAAATTCAAGTTACTGGTAAGTACGGTTAAAATTACTTTTCAGGACCAGTACTGGGCTGAAAGATGCAGCACTGAGGTCTCTCCTTATAACAGGTGAGTAAATCGGAATTCGTATTTCGGATGATTTTTGAAGAATATTTGCACAATGGTGAAGGGAGGGGCGGGGCCTGAGGTGACATCTGTGCAAACGCGCCCCGTGGCGCGTTTTGAGTTGGGGGATTAAGTCCCCTTGAATCCTGAGGGTCCCTAGGGGCCAACTAGCCCACCAGGAACCTCCAATATGCGCCAGGGGCTGCGTTGCAGAGATGTGTAGAGAGGCCACACCCCTTTTACACCTCTCTGCAACGCAACTCTGTGGCGCTTTCTGGATGTACCTGTTGGGCTAGTTGGCCCCAGGGACCCTCAGGATTGAAGGGGATGTAATTCCCCATCTTAAAACGCACCAGGGGCCTGTTTGCACACATGTCACCTGAAGCCCCGCCCCTCCCTTCACCACTGTGCAAATGCGCCCGTGGCGCGTTTTAAGTTGGGGGATTAAGTCCCTTGAATCCTGAGGGTCCCCGGAGTCCAACTAGCCCACCATATACCTCCAAAAGCGCCACAGAGCTGCGTTGCAGAGAGGTGTAAAAGGGGCGTGGCCTCTGTACACCTCTCTGCAAGGCAGCCCCTGGCGCATACTGGAGGTTCCTGGTGGGCTAGTTGGCCCCCAGGGACCCCCAGTATTCAAGGGAATTCGTTCCCCTTCTGCAAACGCGCCAGGGGCGCGTTTGCAGAGTGGTGAAGGAAGGGGCGGGGCCTGCGGGCCCGATCGTTTTTTTTTTTTTGTTTTTTGTTTTTTGTCCCCTGAAGGGGGGCTGTGTGGCCCCCCTTCCTTTTTTCTGTTTTTGGGCCCTGGGGACCCCATCCCTTTTTTCAAAATAAAAAAAAAAACGGGAAGGGGGCCGCGTGGCCCCCCTTCCCGGGCCTGTATTGGCCCCGGGGACCCCATCTCCCGGGCATGGCCTCTATTTTTATTTTTATATTTTGAGGGGGCTGCGTGGCCCCCTCCTCTGGCCATTTTAAGGCCCGGGGACCCCATCCCCCGGGCCGGCCATACCCTTTTTTTTTTTTTTAATTATTTTTCAAAACTTTGAGGCTGGCCCTCTCGTTGGGGACTGTGGGGGGGTCCCCAAACCCCCCACAGTCCCGCCGGCTCCCCGTGTCCTACGGGAGCCGGCATTGCTTACACATGGGAGCAGCTAACATGCTGCTCCCCATGTGGAAAGCAATCAGCTTTGGATATTGGAAGAGAGAGCAGGTTTCCTGCTCTCTTCCAATATCCAAAGCAAGTTTGCAATGACAGGACGGGAGCCGCGAGGCTCCCGTCCTGTCATTGCAAACAGCAGTGTCCCGGGGTAGGCACCCCGGGACACTGCAGGAGCCGGCCCTGGGGGTGGCGGTCCCCAGGGCCACCACAGGCTCCAGGAGGGGGCCGCGCGGCCCCCTCCCATCGTGTGCACAGCCCCGGGGAGGTGGTGGTCCCGGGGCTCTGGGGGTCCGTAACGGACCCCCATATTTAAATGTTTAGTGCCCCGGGAGGTGGCGGTCCCGGGCGTGTGGGGGCTGGAGCCCCCACACAGGTTTTTCATTTAAAAAAAGAAGCCCCGGGAGGTGGTGGTCCCGGGGCTGCGGGAGGGCTCAGAGCCCTCCCGCACCATTATGCATAAAGCCCCGGGGGTGGCGGTCCCCGGGCTTGGGGGCCCTTAGAGGCCCCCACACATAAAATTAACCCCCCCAGCATGCCCCCGGGACTTGGCCCACCCGGGGCCAATTAACATCGAAGCGCAGGAGACCGCGCTTCGATTTTTTCGGCAGGATTCGCGCACCCTGAGCGCATCCTGCCGATTTAAAAAAAAAAAAATGCTTTTTGCCCAGGGGGTCCTTGTGGGACCCCTGAGCAGGCCTAGGGGTTAGGGGTTTCTACCCTGCCCCCTTTGTGCGTTTTGCGCACTTGTTTCTTTTTTTCTCGGCGGGATACGCGCACCCTAAGCGCATCCCGCCGATTTAAAAAAAAAAATCTTTTCTGCCCAGGGGTCCTTGTGGGACCCCTGAGCAGACCTAGGGGTCAGGGTGTTTCTACCCTGCCCCCTTTTGCGCTTTGCGCACTTGTTTCTGTCCCTCGGTTCTACCGAGGGACAAAATGGCTGCCAACACTTCTTGATTTGGAGTGTTGACAGCCAATTAGCATGCAGCTCGTGATCGGGAGGGTACGCGGATCCGACGCGCCCATAGATATATATGTGATTTTAATTGTGAATTTCTCAGGAACTACTGAACGGATTTACACCATTTTAGCAAAAGGCACCAGTCTGAACCAAGGGCTACCTCTTTGCCAAATTTGGGGTAATTCCGTTCAGCAGTTCGGGCTGTAGCTGCGACTAAAGGTTCCTATGGAAAAATGAATGGGGAAAACGCGTTTTGGGACCCCCTTTTTCTCGGCCCCGCTTGACGTATCACCCCGAGACTTTCAGGGTAGGAGCGGACCGGAGCGCCCGAACAAGTTGGAAGCTTTCGCGAAGATTCGTCAACCGACGCCAACGTTATTGCAAATAGAATGTCGCGGATTTCCTATGGATAATAGGTTGTAACTATAACTATCTACTGGCGACCGCATAGATAATATATATATATATATATATATATATATATATATATATATATATATATATATATATATATATATATATATATATATATGTGTGAAGTTTCAGAGCGATCCATTAAGCAGGGGCCACCAAAAAGGGAGTGTCAAAAAGTATTCTTCCATGTTAATTTCCATAGAGATTTTAGACACGACTACAGCCCGAACACCTGGATGGAATTACACCAAATTTGGCAGAAAGGTAGCTTTTGGTCCAGAAAAAAAAATATTTTGTTATTTGGTGTGTTTCCATTCAGTAGTTTTTGAGGTAATAACTGAAATCCAAATTTGAATATATCTAGGGACTTAGATCCTCTACGGATCCTCCTTGAATACCAAATCCATGCGTCAACAGCATTGATATGATTGGTTGGCTGCAACCTGGGATGAAATTTATGGCTGCCAATTTGTTCATGGAACTTCATTACCAGCGGGGAAAATAAAGTTAAAAAGTGATAGAAGTGGTCAGGATAGAGGGACCTGACTCCATGGGACTAATGGAAGGGTCTGTGAGGAACCCCTTGTGTGCAAGAAATTGTCCAAAAACCTTTTTTATTACCACGCGAGGATCTGCAGATCCTCCCCAGATCCTCCTTGGAGCCTCCCTGCATCCTCCACGGATACTCCCAGATTTGGGTGGATCTGCAGATTCAGACCCAATTAGAAAAACATACACTCACTCACAGATCCACACATGTACTCACATACTCACTCACCCCCTAACACACTCACTTACATACCCACACAACCAATCACGCACCCACATGCAGAGCCTCAAAACCACTCACACACCCACTCACTGACCCACACAGCTTTCACACACTCACTCAGACACCTACTTACATATACACACAACTACTCACACACCCATACAGCCACTCACACACCCACTCACAGACCCTCAAAACCACTCACACACCCACAAAACCACTCACACACCTACTTCCACACTCACACAGACACTTCCAAACCCACTCACAGACCCACACAGCCACTCATGCATCACATACACACCTCCACACAGTCACAAACCCATTTACACACCCACCCAACCATTCACACCCTCACTCACCCAGGTTGCAGGGATGTTATAGTTAGGAAAAAGCATTAAAAAACCATAGAAATTCACAGAAAAAACCAAAGGTTACAGGAGCATTAAAGTTAGGAATTAAAATAAACAACCCTTGCCAATTTACTGTAAAAACCAAAGGTTACAGGGACGTTACAGTTAGGCTCAGATTTCACTCGTTCAAAATCATTGAAATTCAGCAGTTATAGTTATCTCAATTAACTATAACTTGTGCCATAAGCTAATTATAACTCATGCCCTCACCATGCACAGCTAATTATCCACATATTGCATCACTCATGACATCTTCTATGACATCATTCCTCGGTTAACACAGTGCACTGATCCTGTCCATACACTCTAGCGCCAAGACGCCACGGCAATCGAGCGCTATATAAACATATAAACATAAACATAAACATCATTGATAATATCACTGCAACATTTGCAGTGAAATTATTGATGAGAAAACTGTGCATGGTGGGGCATGAGTGATGCAAGTTATAGTTACTTAAGATATCTATAAGTTAACTATAACTGCTGAATTTGTAAGGTTTTGTGTGTTTAACATCTGAACCCAACTAAAACATACTGTAACTTTGTTTTTTTCAATGAAATGCCGCTAACGAGGATGGCACCACCAAGAGCGCCCACTACACCTGTGAATACAAGCCAAGCAGTGAAATATATATATATATATATATATTACCTACTGGCGGTTGCCAGTAGGTAGTTATAGTTAGGACCTTGTTTCTATTCAAAAAGCATTTTTTGTTTTGCCAATATCTTTGGCGCCATTTGAAGAATCTTCACGAAATTTTCAAAACTAATGGCACACTCACTTCAGCTGCTGTGTTTAAAGTTTTGGGGTGATCCGTCAAGTGGGGGCTGAGAAAAGGGGGTTCCCAAAACACTTTTTCTCAATATTAATTTCCATGGGAAACTGTTGACGCAGCTACAGCCTGAACTGCTGAACGGAATTACACCAAGTTTGGCAGAAATGTAGGTCTTGGTCCAGAGTGCACTCTTTTTGTTAAATGGTGTAAATCAGTTCAGTAGTTCCTGGGAAATTTCACCATTTCTCAGATACACAAATTTGGCCTCTGAGGATCTGCGAACCCTCCCGATCTCGAGCCTGAGTTTTGATTGGCTGTCTTCAAACCAGGCAGCCAACTTGTGACTTGGTTGAACCAAATCACTAGGAAAAAGGTTAATAAAATGTGAAAAATTAACACGAGGGTGCAGGGTAGAAATATCCTGACCCCCTAGGCCTGCTCAGGGGGACCCACAGGGACCCCAGTGCCAAAAAAATCAGCTTTTAAAAAAAGTTATCAGCGGGATTCGCATTGGATCTGCAAATCCAGCTGAATTTTGATTTAATAAAATGAAGCACAGGCTTCCTTGCTTTGTTTCCTTGAAGCCCCCGGGTGGGCTAGGTCCCGGGGGCAATTTAAAAATGAGATGCAGGGGCCCGCATGCCCCCCGCAGCTCCGGGGACTGCCACCTCCCTGGGGCCATTTATCTTAAAAGTAAAGTGCGGGGGACTCAAGCCCCTCCACACAGCCCGGGTACCACCACCTCCCCAGGGCTATTTCAAAGACCAGAGTGGTGCTGCGTGTCCCCTCCTGGAGCCGTAAAAGAGTGATGGAGAAAGGGGGTGTGGCCTCTGACCACCTCTCAGTAATCCAGGTGTGTGGGGCTTACTAGATATAACAGTAGGGCTAGTTGGCCCCCAGGGACCCTCAAGAGGCAAGGGGACTTAATGCCCCAACCAAGAGCATGCCAGGAGGCATGTTTGCAGAGTGGTGGAGAAAGGGTGCATGGCTTGCGACCACCTCTCAGCAATTCCACTGTGTGGGGCTTATTGGAGATAACAGGTAGGCTAGTTGGCCCCTAAGGACTCCCAGCAGTGAAGGGGACTTCATCCCCCAACTAAGAGCGCGCCAGGAGATGCTTTTGCAAACTGGTGGAGAAAAGGGGCGTGTCCTGCTATCAGAACTCCGCAATCCTGCTGTGTGGGAGTTACGGGAGGTAACAGGAGGGGTAGTTGGCCCACAAAGACGTCCTTGAGGCCAACCACCCCTCGTGTTACCTCCAGTTAGTCCCACACAGCGGGATTGCTAAGAGGTCTTCAAAGGCCATTCCCCCTTTCTCTACCACTCTGCAAACATGCCTCCTGGTGCACTCCTGATTGGGGGAGGAAGTCCACTTAACCTCTGAGGGACCTTGGGGGCCAAGAATCCCTCCTGGTACCTCCTGTAAGTCCTACGCATTGGAATTCCTGAGAGCTGGTCGGAGGCCCAGCCCCCTTTCTCCACCACTTTGCAAATGCCACTAATACTTAAAAAAACTACTAAAATTCACAGAAAAAAACAAAGGTTACAGGGACGTTATAGTTAGGAATTAGCATTTATAAAACCTTCGAAATTCACTGAAATAACCACATGGCCTCAACACTGAGGAAGATTGACATGTATACTTACGAGCCAAAGTGGCAAATGAATTATTAGTAGTTATTTAATCAGCCAGTTTTTAATTTCACACTATAGAATTTCATTGTGATTTTTAATGGTGTTTCACATTAAGCACTTGCACAGCACTTTCTAATATAATAACCACTGTCTGAGTAACATTAACTGGATACATCCAACAACAGTAGGTAATTGATTACATAAATGAGCAATGTTAGTCTAATAATATCTGTTGGATGAGTTGGCCAATGGGCAATGGGCACTTGCCCAGAATTGAGTCTCAAGTACAAGAGAGGAGTTTGTTTGTACAGGGTACTATGGGATCAAAATTACTATAACCATTACAAATGAAAGTATTGGGAATTGGTTGTAAGGGCAGAATTTACACATTGGAGTTATATGATAATGATATGATTATCAATAGACAATGTGATTTTTTCAATTGCAATATTCACTGTATAATTGAATATTGTGATTAAACTGTGGTATACTGAAGAGTATGGGTTCACTATTGTAGGTTGAGAAGCATATGTTGAATAAGCCAGATGAGTGGTTAAAGAATTGCACAAGTCACTTTGAAAATGAAAACAAAAAATTGTGAATGTCACTTTAACAGTTAATGTTGGACTGTCACTTAAAGGATTGTGAGACTTTGCTGTAAACAGTGATTCCATTGTGCAAATTGCATGGTTTTGATAAAGACTGTGAAATAATGTTACCTGTAGCCACAATAAAGTCTTTCCAAATGAGCCCGAGCATGTTGGAGCCTGTTTTGATGTGAGAGCAGGCACGTTGAAGAAGGATATATATATATAAGAGGGGCCTTAACGTGTTGTCTTTGAGAAGTTGAGACGGCGCTGTGTTTGTTGGATTTACGAGGGTTTGCGACCCTGTTACGGCCCGCCATTACAAGTGGCGCGGGTTCCATCGCTATTGAATTTTGGAATATATATATATATGTGTGTATATATATATATATATGTATATATATAGATATATATGTATATATATGTATATACATATATATATATATCTCTAGTGCATTTGTCGCCACCACCAAACCGAAAGTCGCATCACCCTGAAGGACTCCACGAGAGTGGGCCCGTACAAATCCACAGACTCCTTCCAAAAGGATGACGACGCCTTGTGCAGTTTTTAGCTTAATTCACTAGCAAGTCGTTTGGAAAATGTTTGAAAAATATTTGAAAAATATTTGAACAAAAAATAGTTGAAAAATATTTGAACAGCATGTTAGAACTAATGATTGGTTATATAAATTTGCATGCCCACTAGGGCTAGATTATGCAAATATGCAGAAAATAGTGTGAAGTGTGTTTTAAAAAATGGGGACAAGGGACATATTTACCTACAAATCTGGCTGCAGCGGCGTGGGATCACCGCCCAAGAATGTTTGGAGGCACCACTTGGTGTTTTAGAAATCCTTTCACTGCGGGGGCTCTAATGGAGAACTTCAACGCCCAGCATGCAACCGTACTGCAGGAGAGCGCGAGGTGCCTTACACCTGTGAGGCAAAGGAGGGGCGAGTGATCACATGATTAGGAGTGGTCACGGACTTAAACATCGTCATAACGGACCCGCGGTAACAGCGAGAAGGCAGCTGAGACGGGCACTGATGAGGCAAATTGATGGCTGAAACGCGTCTGCCCAGCGTTTCAGGGACATTTATTGCCAGCGCGAGAAAATCAATAAATCTGTTGTTTATTCCCCCGGAGCTGTGTAACACTCTTTCTTGAGCAAGAGAGAGCCTGGTCTTCATGTTTTACCAGCTTGCAGGTGCTGGTTTTGTGACACGCCCTCTCGGTCTGAAGCTACGCGGTTTACCTGCAATCTTTTGGTGGCATTGTTAAACACGTCGCCCCCCTGGTGTTGGATTCCCACTTGGAGGAGAAGATTGACACATGGGGAGAGAGGCGGCAAATGCCTTTTGCCTGATAAGGGGGACAAGGGACAGATTTACCTACAAATCCGGCTGCAGCGGCATGGGATCACCGGCCAAGAATGTTTGGAGGCACCACTTGGTGTTTTGGAAATCCTTTCACTGCATGGGCTCTAACGGAGAACTTGAACGCCCAGCATGCAACGGTACTGCAGGAGAGCGCGAGGTGCCTTACACCTGTGAGGCAAAGGAGGGGCGAGTGATCACATGATTAAGAGTGGTCACGGACTTAAACATCATCATAACGGACCCCCGGGAACAGCGAGAAGGCAGCTGAGACGGGCACTGATGAGGCCAATTGATGGCTGAAACGCGTCTGCCCAGCGTTTCAGGGACATTTATTGCCAGCGCGAGAAAATCAATAAATCTGTTGTTTATTCCCCCGGAACTGTGTCACACTCTTTCTTGAGTAAGAGAGAGCCTGGTCTTCATGTTTTATCAGCTTGCAGGTATATATATATATATATATATATATATTATCTACTGGCGGTCGCCAGTAGATAGTTATAGTTAAAACCTATTATCCATAGGAAATCCGCAACATTCTATTTGAAATAACGTTGGCGCCAGTTGACGAATCTTCGCGAAAGTTTCCAACTTGTTGGGGCGCTCCGGTCCGCTCCTATCCTGAAAGTCTCGGGGTGCTACGTCAAGCGGGGGCCAAGAAAAAAGGGGGGTCCCAAAACGCGTTTTCCCCATTCATTTTTCCATAGGAACCTTTAGTCGCAGCTACAGCCCGAACTGCTGAACGGAATTACACCAAATTTGGCAAAGAGGTAGCCCTTGGTTCAGTGTCGTGCCTTTTGCTTAAATGGTGTAAATCCGTTCAGTAGTTCCTGAGAAAATCAAAAGTAAAGTCACATATATATCTGGGCGGAGCCTAACCACACATGTCATCGTGAGATCTGATTGGCTGTCAGCACTTCATCCTGGAATTGCTGGCAGCCATCTTGGGACCAATATAAATGATAGTACCTCATTGAAATGCATTGTAGTGAATAGAAGATTTTGAGGGTCACCAAAAGGAGAACTATAAAGGGTGATAACAGGCTTTAGTTACATTAGAATTTATTTGTTGATGGTACCATACTAATTTTAGGAATTGTGGTGTATTCTAAGGTGATTTTACCATGTGAAAAACCTTCTGCTGGGATATCATGAATCATGTTTGAGAGGACACTATTTTCTCATGCTTGTCCCATGTAGGTTTGGAAGGTGCTCCAGAAGCTAAAATGAGAGCATATTTTCTGTAAATTCACATTATCTTTCTCACTCATGTGAGAATGAAGTCTGACATTCTCAGTAAAACATGTACATCCAACAAGGGCAGAGACTGTCAGTTGATTCCTTTGTGTTCTACTGCAGCTTCCCAGAGTGTTCTAAAGAACAACTAGAGTGCTAACAGCCTTACTTATGACAAAAGTATGGCACACCTGAAGCCATCTTGATTGGAATAAACTGGTAACACTTAAACAATTTAATTTAAAAAGGAACAAAATGATGGGGTTCATTTTGTCATAGAAATTATGGTTAGTGCTGTAGAAAGAAAAATTAGGACATGTTTCAAGTGTGATCTCAAATATCTTCCTGTTATATTTCAACAGGAGCAGCCTGCCAGTTGATGCCTTTGTGTTCTACTGCAGCTTCCCAGAGTGTTCTAAAGAACAACTAGAGTGCTAACAGCCTTACTTATGACAAAAGTATGGCACACCTGAAGCCATCTTGATTGGAATAAACTGGTAACACTTAAAACATTTAATTTAAAAAGGAACAAAATGATGGGGTTCATTTTGTCATAGAAATTATGGTTAGTGCTGTAGAAAGAAAAATTAAGACATATTTCAAGTGTGATCTCAAATATCTTCCTGTTATATTTCAACAGGAGCAGCCTGCCAGTTGATGCCTTTGTGTTCTACTGCAGCTTCCCAGAGTGTTCTAAAGAACAACTAGAGCGCTAACAGCCTTACTTATGACAAAAGTATGGCACACCTGAAGCCATCTTGATTGGAATAAACCGGTAACACTTAAAACATTTAATTTAAAAAGGAACAAAATGAGGGGTTCTTTTTGAAAATAGAAATTATGGTTAGTGCTGCAGAAAGAAAAATTAGGGCATGTTTTAAGTGAGATCTCAAATCCTCTTCTATTTCATTAGAAAATTCTGACATGCAGACTGAAACAATCACTTTCAATACCAGCAGCAGACTACCAGTTAACTCCCTGGTGAGCAGTAGCTTTACTCTAGTGATCTAATGAGCAACTAGAGTGCTAACATTCTAAATTTATGGCAGATGTGAGACACATCTGAATGCCTTCTTGATGGAATCAAAGTAAAAAACTGAAAGCATTTCCTACTGAGGAGACTGCAGTAAATGAAGAAATTAGGAAATTTCATAACAAAGAAGTCTTCCAAGATGGCCACCAGTGAAAAAGAGCCCAAATGTAGCACAAATATTACCCAGATGTAGCCCACATATAGCCCAATGACAAAAGTGTGCAAAACACTTTTTATTTTTAGTTTTTTGCAGTTTTATGTAGTGCAGACTGGTCAGGTATTGGAGCATTGCATCTTAAAACATGACCCCCTACACTACAAAACACCACTGCACTACCTTAAACCCTAAAACACTACCCCCAGCACGACCCCCTACACTACCCAAATACCACTGCACTAACCTAAATCCTAAAACACTACCCCCAGCACGACCCCCTACACTACCCAAACACCACTGCACTACCCTAAAACATGACCCCTACACTACACAAACACCACTGCACTACCCTAAACCCTAAAACACTACCCCCAGGACGACCCCTACACTACACAAGCACCACTGCAATACCCTAAACCCGAAAACACTACCCCCAGCACGACCCCCTACACTACACAAACACCACTGCACTACCCTAAACCCTAAAACACTACCCCCAGCACGACCCCCTACACTACCCAAACACCACTGCACTAACTTAAATCCTAAAACACTACCCCAGCACGATCCCCTACACTACCCAAACACCACTGCACTACCCTAAAACAGGACCCCTACACTACACAAACACCACTGCACTACCCTAAACCCTAAAACACTACCCCCAGCACGACCCCTATACTACACAAGCACCACTGCACTACCCTAGACCCTAAAACACTACCCCCAGCACGACCCCCTACACTGCCCGAACACCACTGCACTGCCCTAAACCCTGAAACACCAGCCCCTGCATGACCCCCTACACTGCCCGAACACCACTGCACTGCCCTAAACCCTGAAACACCACCCCTAGCACGACCCCCTACACTGCCCGAACACCACTGCACTGCCCTAAACCCTGAAACACCACCCCTTCACGACCCCTACACTGCCCGAACACCACTGCACTGCCCTAAACCCTGAAACACCACCCCCAGCATGACCCCCTACACTGCCCAAACACCACTGCACTGCCCTAAACCCTGAAACACTACCCCCAGCAAGACCCCTACACTGCCCGAACACCACTGCACTGCCCTAAACCCTGAAACATCACCCCCAGCAAGACCCCCTACACTGCCCAAACACCACTGACCTAAACCCTGAAACACCACCCCCAGCACGACCCCTACACTGCCCGAACACCACTGCACTGCCCTAAACCCTGAAACACTACCCCCAGCATGACCCCCTACACTGCCCGAACACCACTGCTCTGCCCAAAACCCTGAAACACCAGCCCCAGCATGACCCCCTACACTGCCCGAACACCACTGCACTGCCCTAAACCTTGAAACACCAGCCCCTGCACGACCCCCTACACTGCCCGAACACCACTGCACTACCCTAAACCCTGAAACATCACCCCCAGCACGACCCCCTACACTGCCCGAGCACCAATGCACTGCCCTAAACCCTGAAACACCAGCCCCAGCACGACCCCTACACTGCCCAAACACCACTGCACTGCCCTAAACCCTGAAACACCAGCCCCAGCACGACCGCCTACACTGCCCGAACACCACTGCACTGCCCTAAACCGTGAAACACCAGCCCCAGCACGACCCCCTACACTGCCAGAACACCACTGCACTGCCCTAAACCCTGAAACACCACCCCCTGCACGACCCCCTACACTGCACAAACACTAATGCACTGCCCTAAACCCTGAAACACCACCCCCAGCACGACCCCCTACACTGCACGAACACCACTGCACCGCCCTAAACCCTGAAACACTACCCCCAGCAAGACCCCCTACACTGCCCGAACACCACTGCACTGCCCTCAACCCTGAAACCTCACCCCCAGCAAGACCCCCTACACTGCCCGACCACCACTGCCCTAAACCCTGAAACACCACCCCCAGCAAGACCCCTACACTGCCCGAACACCACTGCACTGCCCTAAACCCTGAAACACCACCCCCAGCAAGACCCCTACACTGCCCGAACACCACTGCACTGCCCTAAACCCTGAAACACCACCCCCAGCACGACCCCCTACACTGCCTGAACACCACTGCTCTGCCCAAAACCCTGAAACACCAGCCCCAGCACGAC
The DNA here is from genome assembly GCA_963921515.1 of Calotriton arnoldi. Classification (NCBI taxonomy): domain Eukaryota; kingdom Metazoa; phylum Chordata; class Amphibia; order Caudata; family Salamandridae; genus Calotriton; species Calotriton arnoldi. The sequence goes on from CAWUFW010002522.1 coordinate 786,444, forward strand.
CCCCTACACTGCCCGAACACCACTGCACTGCCCTAAACCCTGAAACACCACCCCCAGCACGACCCCCTACACTGCCCGAACACCACTGCACTGCCCTAAACCCTGAAACACCAGCCCCAGCACAACCCCGTACACTGCCCGCACACCACTGCACTGCCCTAAACCCTGAAACACCAGCCCCAGCACAACCCCGTACACTAACCATAGGTTTTAGGGACAGTTATAGTTAGTTGGACATTGCACTCGTACAAAACCCGTGAAATTCCCCTGTTATAGTTAGTTCAGCTAACTATAACTCGCGCCTCGCAATGCACTGCTGATGATGTCACATATTACATCACTCATGACATGGTCAGTGACATCACTGATGACATCACTGATGACATCACTGATGACATCACTGATGACATCATCCAGTGACTGTGTGTTTCTGTAAAGTTTAAATATGTTTAATATATATAGGGAAAGGCGTATTGAAGAATGAGTGGGTGTATAAGTGTCTGAATGGATGATTTAGTACGTGAGTGACTGACTCTACAAGTGAGTGATTAAACGTATCTTACTGAATGCATGGGTTAGTGACTAAACTGTGTGAATGTCTGTATCCGTCTGTTTGTTGGTGTGTAAGTGGATGCATGGATTTGCGAATAGCTACATGAGTGTCTATATGGGTTATTGATTGGTTCTCTGAGTATCTGTATGGTTGCCTAGTGTTTGTGTGGGTGGGGTGTGTGTGACTCTATACATAGATGTGTGAGTGGGTGATTCACTGGGTGCATGATTTCAAGAGTGCATCTGTGATGGACTGCTTGGGTGGGTGAGTGTGTGTATGGGTGTGTTAGTGAGTGAATGTATATCTCAGTGGTACATGTGCGAGTAACTACATATGTAAAAGGCAGTATATATGTGTGTTAGAGTATTTAAATGGCTATAAGTGAGAGTGTGTTATTGTGAGAGTGGCTGTATGGATGCGTGTGTGCTTGTATCAGTTATTGTATAAGAGCGTAAGAATGTGCTAGTATTTGTATGAGTAAGTGAGCTGGTGTGTGTATAACTGTATAGGTGAGTAAATGGGTGTGTGATTAATTTTTGCATGACTGACTAGGTGTGTGAGTACCTCTATGGATGAGTGGCGGTGTGTGAGTATTTATATAGGTGTATGAGTGCATATGATAGTCCTGTACTGAGTGACTAAGTATGAGTGACTGTACAGGTGAGTGAGTGGATGTGTGTGTAGACCTAAGAATCAGTGAGTGGGTATGTAGTTTTTGGTGTTGGAGTGTCTATGGTTTTGAGAATGGCAGTCTGTAATTTAGAGTGGGTGTATCAAAAGTTATATTAGGGTGTGAGAAGATGCATGAAATTATCACATGGATGATGTCATCAGTGATGTCATTTGAGATGTCATCAGTGATGTCATCAGTGATGTCACTGACCATGTCATGAGTGATGTAATATGTGACGTCATCAGCAGTGCATTGCGGGCGCGAGTTATAGTTAGCTGAACTAACTATAACAGGGGAATTTCACGGGTTTTGTACGAGTGCAATGTCCAACTAACTATAACTGTCCCTAAAACCTATGGTTTTTTCAGTGAATTTCAAAGGTTTTTAAATGCTAATTTCTAACTATAACTTGTCTGAAACCTATGGTTTTTTCAGTGAATTTCAAAGGTTTTTAAATGCTAATTTCTAACTATAACGTGCCTGAAACCTATGGTTTTTTCAGTGAATTTCAAAGGTTTTTAAATGCTAATTTCTAACTATAACGTGCCTGAAACCTATGGTTTTTCAGTGAATTTCAAAGGTTTTTAAATGCTAATTTCTAACTATAACGTGCCTGAAACCTATGATTTTTTAAGTGAATTTCAAAGGTTTTTTAAATGCTAGTTTCTAACTATGCCAACAGAGGTAGGACATGTGAAGAAAGAAGAAAAAACACACAGAAAGAAGCAAAAGATGTGCAGAAAGTACCAACAGAGGAGCAGAAAGAGGCCTTGTTGCAAAATCATCCTGTGCCCACAACTTTTTCAGACGGGTACTGGTGGTAACTGACTCTGACTAACCAGAGCCAGTGCGCGTTTGCACAGTGGTGAAGGGAGGGGGCCTGAGGTGACATGTGTGCAAACGCGCCCCGTGGCGCGTTTTAAGTTGCGGGATTAAGTCCCCTTGAATCCTGAGGGTCCCTGGGGCCCAACTAGCCCCCAGGTACCTACAGTTAGGACCACAGAGCTGAGTTGGAGAGAGGCGTTCCGAGGCCACGCACCTTTTTCACCTCTCTGCAACGCAACTCTGTTGTGCTTACTGAAGGTACCTGGTGGGCTAGTTGGCCCCCAGGATTCAAGGGAATTAACTCCCCAACTTAAAACGCACCACAGGGCGTGTTTGCGCACATGTCACCTGAGGCCCCGCCCCTCCTTTCACCACTGTGCAAGCGCGCCCCGTGGCGCGTTTTAAGTTGGGGGATTAGGTCACCTTGAATCCTGAGAGTCCCTGGGGCCCAACTAGCCCACCAGGTACTTCCAGTAAGCACCACAGGCCTGCGTTGCAACGCCTGTAACAAATTGTGCAGTTGTGTTTAGGTAGTGAAGAGGGTCGTGCTGGGGGTAGTGTTTTAGGGTTTAGGGTAGTGCAGTGGTGTTTGTGTAGTGTAGGGGTCATGCTGGGGGTAGATTTAGGGTTTAGGGTAGTGCAGTGGTGTTTGGGTAGTGTAGGGAGTCGTGCTGGGGGAGTGTTTTAGGGTTTAGGGTAGTACAGTGGTGTTTGGGTAGTGTAGGGAGTCGTGCTGGGGTTAGTGTTTTAGGGTTTTAGGGTTTAGGGTAGTGCAGTGGTGTTTGGGTAGTGTTGGGGATACTGCTGGGGGTAGTGTTTTAGGGTTTAGGGTAGTGCAATGGTGTTTGGGTAGTGTAGGGGTACTGCTGGGGGTAGTGTTTTAGGGTTTAGGGTAGTGCAGTGGTGTTTGGGTAGCGTAGGGGGTACTGCTGGGGGTAGTGTTTTATGGTTTAGGGTAGTGCAGTGGTGTTTGGGTAGTGTAGGGGTTCGTGCTGGGGTAGTTTTTAGGGTTTAGGGTAGTGCAGTGGTATTTGTGTAGTGTAGGAGGTCGTGTTTTAGGGTTTAGGGTAGTGCAGTGGTCTTTGGGTAGTGTAGGGGTTGTGCGGGGGGTAGTGTTTTAGGGATTAGGGTAGTGCATTGGTATTTGGGTAGTGTAGGGGTCATGCAGGGGTAGTGTTTTGGGGTTTAGGGCAGTGCAGTGGTGTTTAGGTAGTGTAGGGGGTCGTGCTGGGGGAGTGTTTTAGGGTTTAGGGCAGTGCAGTGGTGTTCGGGTAGTGTAGGGGGTCGTGCTGGGGGAGTGTTTTAGGGTTTAGGGCAGTGCAGTCGTGTTCGGGTAGTGTAGGGGGTCGTGCTGGGGGAGTATTTTAGGGTTTAGGGTAGTGCAGTGGTGTTCGGATAGTGTAGGGGGTCATGCTGGGGGTAGTGTTCTAGGGTTTAGGGCAGTGCAGTGGTGTTCGGGCAGTGTAGGGGGTCGTGCTGGGGGTGGTGTTTTAGGGTTTAGGGCAGTGCAGTGGTGTTCGGGCAGTGTAGGGGTCGTGATGGGGGTGGTGTTTCAGGGTTTAGGGCAGTGCAGTGGTGTTCGGGCAGTGTAGGGGGTCGTGCAGGGGGTGGTGTTTCAGGGTTTAGGGCAGTGCAGTGGTGTTCGGGCAGTGTAGGGGGTCGTGCAGGGGTGGTGTTTCAGGGTTTAGGGCAGTGGTGTTCGGGCAGTGTAGGGGGTCATGCTGTGGGTGGTGTTTCAGGGTTTGGGGCAGTGCAGTGGTGTTCGAGCAGTAAAGGGGGTCATGCTGGGGGTGGTGTTTCAGGGTTTAGGGCAGTGCAGTGGTGTTCGGGCAGTGTAGGGGGCGGTGCAGGGGGTGGTGTTTCAGGGTTTAGGGTAGTGCAGTGGTGTTCGGGCAGTGTAGGGGGTGGTGCAGGGGTGGTGTTTCAGGGTTTAGGGCAGTGCAGTGGTGTTCGGGCAGTGTAGGGGGTCGTGTAGGGGTGGTGTTTCAGGGTTTAGGGCAGTGCAGTGGTGTTCGGGCAGTGTAGGGGGCGGTGCAGGGGGTGGTGTTTCAGGGTTTAGGGCAGTACAGTGGTGTTCGGGCATTGTAGGGGGTGGTGCTGGGGCTGGTGTTTCAGGGTTTAGGGCAGTGCAGTGGTGTTCGGGCAGTGTAGGGGGTCGTGCTGGGGCTGGTGTTTCAGGGTTTAGGGCAGTGCAGTGGTGTTCGGGCAGTGTAGGGGGTCATGCTGGGGCTGATGTTTCAGGGTTTAGGGCAGTGCAGTGGTGTTCGGGCAGTGTAGGGGGTCATGCTGGGGCTGGTGTTTCAGGGTTTAGGGCAGTGCAGTGGTGTTCGGGCAGTGTAGGGGGTCTTGCTGGGCCTGGTGTCTCAGAGTCTAGGGCAATGCAGTGGTGTTCGGGCAGTGTAGGGGGTCTTGCTGGGGCTGGTGTTTCAGGGTTTAGGGCAGTGCAGTCGTGTTCGGGCAGTGTAGGGGTCGTGCTGGGGCTAGTGTTTCAGGGTTTAGGGCAGAGCAATGGTGTTCGGGCAGTGTAGGGGGTCGTGCTGGGGCTAGTGTTTCAGGGTTTAGGGCAGAGCAATGGTGCTCAGGCAGTGTAGGGGGTTGTGCTGGGGGTGATGTTTCAGGGTTTAGGCCAGTGCAGTGGTGTTAGGGCAGTGTAGGGGGTCGTGCTGGGGGTGGTGTTTCAGGGTTTAGGGCAGTGCAGTGGTGTTCCGGCAGTGTAGGGGGTCGTGCAGGGGGTGGTGTTTCAGGGTTTAGTGCAGTGGTGTTCGGGCAGTGTAGGGGGTCATGCTGGAGTGGTGTTTCAGGGTTTAGGGCAGTGCAGTGGTGTTCGGGCAGTGTAGGGTGTCGTGCTGAGGGGTGGTGTTTCAGGGTTTAGTGCAGTGCAGTAGTGTTTGGGCAGTGTAGGGGGTCGTGCAGGGGTGGTGTTTCAGGGTTTAGGGCAGTGCAGTGGTGTTCGGCGAGTGTAGGTAGTCTTGCTGGGGGTGGTGTTTCAGGGTTTAGGGCAGTGCAGTAGTTTTCGGGCAGTGTAGGCGGTCGTGCTGGGGCTGGTGTTTTAGGGTTTAGGGCAGTGCAGTGGTGTTCGGGCAGTGTACGGGGTTGTGCTGGGGCTGGTGTTTCAGGGTTTAGGGCAGTGCAGTGGTGTGCGGGCAGTGTACGGGGTTGTGCTGGGGCTGGTGTTTCAGGGTTTTGGGCAGTGCAGTGGTGTTCGGGCAGTGTAGGGGGTCGTGCTGGGGGTGGTGTTTCAGGGTTTAGGGCAGTGCAGTGGTGTTCGGGCAGTGTAGGGGTCGTGCTGGGGCTGGTGTTTCAGGGTTTTGGGCAGAGCAGTGGTGTTCGGGCAGTGTAGGGGGTCGTGCTGGGGGTGGTGTTTCAGGGTTTAGGGCAGTGCAGTGGTGTTCGGGCAGTGTAGGGGGTCTTGCTGGGGGTGGTGTTTCAGGGTTTAGGGCAGTGCAGTGGTGTTCGGGCAGTGTAGGGGGTCTTGCTGGGGGTGGTGTTTCAGGGTTTAGGGCAGTGGTGGTCGGGCAGTGTAGGGGGTCTTGCTGAGGGTGATGTTTCAGGGTTGAGGGCAGTGCAGTGGTGTTCGGGCAGTGTAGGGGGTCTTGCTGGGGGTAGTGTTTCAGGGTTTAGGGCGGTGCAGTGGTGTTCGTGCAGTGTAGGGGGTCGTGCTGGGGGTGCTGTTTCAGGGTTTAGGGCAGTGCAGTAGTGTTCGGGCAGTGTAGGGGGTCGTGCAGGGGGTGGTGTTTCAGGGTTTAGGGCAGTGCAGTGGTGTTCTGGCAGTGTAGGGGGTCATGCTGGGGGTGGGGTTTCAGGGTTTAGGGCAGTACGGTGGTGTTCGGGCAGTGTAGGGGGTCGTGCAGGGGGTGGTGTTTCAGGGTTTAGGGCAGTGCAGTGGTGTTCGGGCAGTGTAGGGGGTCGTGCTGGGGCTGGTGTTTCAGGGTTTAGGGCAGTGCAGTGGTGTTCGGGCAGTGTAGGGGGTCTTGCTGGGGGTGATGTTTCAGGGTTTAGGGCAGTGCAGTGGTGTTCAAGCAGTGTAGGGGGTCTTGCTGGGGGTAGTGTTTCAGGGTTTAGGGCAGTGCAGTGGTGTTCGTGCAGTATAGGGGGTCGTGCTGGGGATGGTGTTTCTGGGTTTAGGGCAGTGCAGTAGTGTTCGAGCAGTGTAGGGGGTTGTGCAGGGGGTGGTGTTTCAGATTTTAGGGCAGTGCAGTGGTGTTCGGGCAGTGTAGGGGGTCGCGCTGGGGGTGGTGTTTCAGGGTTTAGGGCAGTGTATGGGGTCATGCACGGGGTGGTGTTTCAGGGTTTAGGGCAGTGCAGTGGTGTTCGGGCAGTGTATGGTGTTGTGCTGGGGCTGGTGTTTCAGGGTTCAGGGCGGTGCAGTGGTGTTCAGGCAGTGTAGGGGGTCGTGCTGAGGCTGGTGTTTCACGGTTTAGGGCAGTGCAGTGGTGTTCGGGCAGTGTAGGGGGTCGTGCTGGGGCTGGTGTTTCAGGGTTTAGGGCAGTGCAGTGGTGTTCGGGCAGTGTAGGCGGTCGTGCTGGGGCTGGTGTTTCAGGGTTTAGGGCAGTGCAGTGGTGTTCGGGCAGTGTAGGGGGTCGTGCTGGGGCTGGTGTTTCAGGGTTTAGGGCAGTGCATTGGTGCTCGGGCAGTGTAGGGGGTCGTGCTGGGGGTGATGTTTCAGGGTTTACGGTAGTGCAGTGGTGTTCGGGCAGTGTAGGGGCTCGTGCAGGGGCTGGTCTTTCAAGGTTTAGGGCAGTGCAGTGTTGTTCGGGCAGTGTAGGGGGTCGTGCTGGGGCTGGTGTTTCAGGGTTTTGGGCAGAGCAGTGGTGTTCGGGCAGTGTAGGGGGTCATGCTGGGGGTAGTGTTTCAGGGTTTAGGGCAGTGCAGTGGTGTTCGGGCAGTGTAGGGGTTGTGCTGGGGGTGGTGTTTCAGGGTTTAGGTCAGTGGTGTTCGGGCAGTGTAGGGGGTCTTGCTGGGGGTGATGTTTCAGGGTTTAGGGCAGTGCAGTGGTGTTCGGGCAGTGTAGGGGGTCTTGCTGGGGGTAGTGTTTCAGGGTTTAGGGCAGTGCAGTGGTGTTCGGGCAGTGTAGGGGGTCATGCTGGGGGTGGTGTTTCAGGGTTTAGGGCAGTGCAGTGGTGTTCGGGCAGTGTAGGGGGTCGTGAAGGGGTGGTGTTTCAGGGTTTAGGGCAGTGCAGTGGTGTTCGGGCAGTGTAGGGGGTCATGCTAGGGGTGGTGTTTCAGGGTTTAGGGCAGTGCAGTGGTGTTCGGGCAGTGTAGGGGGTCATGCAGGGGCTGGTGTTTCAGGGTTTAGGGCAGTGCAGTGGTGTTCGGGCAGTGTAGGGGGTCGTGCTGGGGGTAGTGTTTTAGGGTTTAGGGTAGTGCAGTGGTGCTTGTGTAGTGTAGGGGGTCGTGCTGGGGGTAGTGTTTTAGGGTTTAGGGTAGTGCAGTGGTGTTTGTGTAGTGTAGGGGGTCCTGTTTTAGGGTAGTGCAGTGGTGTTTGGGTAGTGTAGGGGATCGTGCTGGGGTAGTGTTTTAGGATTTAGGTTAGTGCAGTGGTGTTTGGGTAGTGTAGGGGGTCGTGCTGGGGGTAGTGTTTTAGGGTTTAGGGTAGTGCAGTGGTGCTTGTGTAGTGTAGGGGGTCGTGCTGGGGGTAGTGTTTTAGGGTTTAGGGTAGTGCAGTGGTGCTTGTGTAGTGTAGGGGGTCGTCCTGGGGGTAGTGTTTTAGGGTTTAGGGTAGTGCAGTGGTGTTTGTGTAGTGTAGGGGGTCATGTTTTAGGATAGTGCAGTGGTGTTTGGGTAGTGTAGGGGGTCGTGCTGGGGGTAGTGTTTTAGGATTTAGGTTAGTGCAGTGGTATTTGGGTAGTGTAGGGGGTCGTGCTGGGGTAGTGTTTTAGGGTTTAAGGTAGTGCAGTGGTGTTTTTGGAGTGTAGGGGGGTCATGTTTTAAGATGCAATGGTCCAATACCTGACCAGTCTGCACTACATAAAACTGCAAAAAACTAAAAATAAAAAGTGTTTTGCACACTTTTGTCATTGGGCTATATGTGGGCTACATCTGGGTAATATTTGTGCTACATTTGGGCTCTTTTTTCACTGGTGGCCATCTTGGAAGACTTCTTTGTTATGAAATTTCCTAATTTCTTCATTTACTGCAGTCTCCTCAGTAGGAAATGCTTTCAGTTTTTTACTTTGATTCCATCAAGAAGGCATTCAGATGTGTCTCACATCTGCCATAAATTTAGAATGTTAGCACTCTAGTTGCTCATTAGATCACTGGAGTAAAGCTACTGCTCACCAGGGAGTTAACTGGTAGTCTGCTGCTGGTATTGAAAGTGATTGTTTCAGTCTGCATGTCAGAATTTTCTAATGAAATAGAAGAGGATTTGAGATCTCACTTAAAACATGCCCTAATTTTTCTTTCTGCAGCACTAACCATAATTTCTATTTTCAAAAGAACCCCTCATTTTGTTCCTTTTTAAATTAAATGTTTTAAGTGTTACCGGTTTATTCCAATCAAGATGGCTTCAGGTGTGCCATACTTTTGTCATAAGTAAGGCTGTTAGCGCTCTAGTTGTTCTTTAGAACACTCTGGGAAGCTGCAGTAGAACACAAAGGCATCAACTGGCAGGCTGCTCCTGTTGAAATATAACAGGAAGATATTTGAGATCACACTTGAAATATGTCTTAATTTTTCTTTCTACAGCACTAACCATAATTTCTATGACAAAATGAACCCCATCATTTTGTTCCTTTTTAAATTAAATGTTTTAAGTGTTACCAGTTTATTCCAATCAAGATGGCTTCAGGTGTGCCATACTTTTGTCATAAGTAAGGCTGTTAGCACTCTAGTTGTTCTTTAGAACACTCTGGGAAGCTGCAGTAGAACACAAAGGCATCAACTGGCAGGCTGCTCCTGTTGAAATATAACAGGAAGATATTTGAGATCACACTTGAAACATGTCCTAATTTTTCTTTCTACAGCACTAACCATAATTTCTATGACAAAATGAACCCCATCATTTTGTTCCTTTTTAAATTAAATTGTTTAAGTGTTACCAGTTTATTCCAATCAAGATGGCTTCAGGTGTGCCATACTTTTGTCATAAGTAAGGCTGTTAGCACTCTAGTTGTTCTTTAGAACACTCTGGGAAGCTGCAGTAGAACACAAAGGAATCAACTGACAGTCTCTGCCCTTGTTGGATGTACATGTTTTACTGAGAATGTCAGACTTCATTCTCACATGAGTGAGAAAGATAATGTGAATTTACAGAAAATATGCTCTCATTTTAGCTTCTGGAGCACCTTCCAAACCTACATGGGACAAGCATGAGAAAATAGTGTTCTCTCAAACATGATTCATGATATCCCAGCAGAAGGTTTTTCACATGGTAAAATCACCTTAGAATACACCACAATTCCTAAAATTAGTATGGTACCATCAACAAATAAATTCTAATGTAACTAAAGCCTGTTATCACCCTTTATAGTTCTCCTTTTGGTGACCCTCAAAATCTTCTATTCACTACAATGCATTTCAATGAGGTACTATCATTTATATTGGTCCCAAGATGGCTGCCAGCAATTCCAGGATGAAGTGCTGACAGCCAATCAGATCTCACGATGACATGTGTGGTTAGGCTCCGCCCAGATATATATGTGACTTTACTTTTGATTTTCTCAGGAACTACTGAACGGATTTACACCATTTAAGCAAAAGGCACGACACTGAACCAAGGGCTACCTCTTTGCCAAATTTGGTGTAATTCCGTTCAGCAGTTCGGGATGTAGCTGCGACTAAAGGTTCCTATGGAAAAATGAATGGGGAAAACGCGTTTTGATACCCCCTTTTTTCTCGGCCCCCGCTTGACGTATCACCCGAGACTTTCAGGATAGGAGCGGACCGGAGCGCCCCAACAAGTTGGAAACTTTCGCGAAGATTCGTCAACTGGCGCCAACGTTATTTCAAATAGAATGTCGCGGATTTCCTATGGATAATAGGTTTTAACTATAACTATCTACTGGCGACCGCCAGTAGATAATATATATATATATATATATATATATATATATATATATATATTCACTGAAAAACCATAGGTTTTAGGGACAGTTATAGTTACTTGGACATTGCACTCGTACAAAACCCGTGAAATTCCCCCGTTATAGTTAGTTCAGCTAACTATAACTCACGCCCCCGCAATGCACTGCTGATGACGTCACATATTACATCACTCATGACATGGTCAGTGACATCACTGATGACATCACTGATGACATCTCAAATGACATCACTGATGACATCATCCAGTGACTGTGTGTTTCTGTAAAGTTTAAATATTTTTTATATATATAGGAAAAGATGTATTGAAGAATGAGTGGGTGTGTAAGTGTTAGTATGGATGATTTAGTAGGTGCGTGACTGACTCTATAAGTGAGTGATTTAACGTATCTTACTGAATGCATGGGTTAGTGACTAAACTGGGTGAATGTCTGTATCCGTCTGTCTGTTGATGTGTAAGTGGCTGCATGTGTTTGTGAATAGCTACATGAGTGTCTATATGAGTTATTGAATGGTTGTCTGAGTATCTGTATGGGTGCCTGAGTGTTTGTGTGGGAGGGGTGTGTGCGACTCTGTGCATAGATGTGTGAGTGGGTGATTCACTGGGTGGATGGTTTCAAGAGTGCATCTGTGATAGACTGTATGGGTGGGTAAGTGTGTGTAAGAGTGTGTTAGTGAGTGAATGTATGTCCCAGTGGTACATGTGTGAGTAACTACATATGTGAAAGGCAGTATATATGTGTGTTGGAGTATATAAATAGCTATAAGCGAGAGTGAGTGATTGTGATAGTGGCTGTATGGATGAGTGTGTGCTTGTATCAGTGATTGTATAAGAGCGTAAGAATGTGCTAGTATTTGTATGAGTAAGTGAGCTGGTGTGTGTATAACTGTATAGGTGAGTAAATGGCAGTGTGTTTAATTATTTGCATGACTGACTAGGTGTGTGAGTACCTCTATGGATGAGTGGCGGTGTTTGAGTGTCTATATAGGAGTATGAGTGCATATGATAGTCCTGTACTGAGTGACCGTAAGTATGAGTGACTGTACGGGTGAGTGAGTGGATGTGTGCGTAGACCTATGAATCAGTGAGTGGGTATGTAGTTATTGGTGTTGGAGTGTCTATGGTTTTGCGAATGGCAGTCTGTAATTTAGAGTGGGTGCATCAAAGGTTATATTAGGGTGTGAGGAGGTGCATCAGATTATCACGTCGATGATGTCATCAGTGATGTCATTTGAGATGTCATCAGTGATTTCATCAGTGATGTCACTGACCATGTCATGAGTGATGTAATATGTGACGTCATCAGCAGTGCATTGCGGGAGCGCGAGTTATAGTTAGCTGAACTAACTATAACGGGGGAATTTCACGGGTTTTGTACGAGTGCAATGTCAAAGTAACTATAACTGTCCCTAAAACCTATGGTTTTTTCAGTGAATTTCAAAGGTTTTTTAAATGCTAATTTCTAACTATAACATATCTGAAACCTATGGTTTTTTCAGTGAATTTCAAAGGTTTTTTAAATGCTAATTCCTAACTATAACATGTCTGAAACCTACGGTTTTTTCAGTGAATTTCAAAGGTTTTGTAAATGACAATTTTTAAATGTATTAATTGTTATATTAATTTTTGTCATACTGATTTACTACATTTTTAGAAACCTTTTTTTTTACATATTTTATTTTTTAAATTACATTGTAATTACATTATACATTACATTACAAAAAATACTTTCTGAGAATGAATTACTTTAGTTTAAATACTTTGCACATAGGCAATAGACTTTTAAGTACAGTAGTTACAGTTGTTGCAATGGGCAACACATTTTCAAACACAATGCAACATTCAGCTCAATGTGAATTTCTAGTTAAATGCAATTAGTTACTTTATGGATTACTTTTCTAACCACAGAACTGGATCCTAGATTCAGTCCTGGGACATCTCCTGTAAACAGTTGAGTAAAAGCGTTTTGGTTACAGTAGTGATTTTTAAGGAATATTATTGTATTTTAAAAGTTGACACTTAGAAACTTTTTCACATAGAATCACCAATGTTATCCTATGGAAGGAAATTCACTTAGCAGGTAAAAACTGTTATCGTTACTTTTTCTTACTCAGTGTTGGATCCGATCCAGCACTGGTGCATCTCCTGTAAACAGTTGAAAGAATGTGTTTAAGTCATACAGGCGATTTTTAAGGAATATTTGTAGTTTGTGAAAATCGACACTTTGAAACTTTTCTGCTGAAAACCAGACAATGGATTCCTATGGAAGAAAATATAAGTTACTGGTAAGTACGGTTAAAATTATTTTTCAGGGTCAGTGCTGGGCTAAAAGATGCAGCACTGGGTTCTCTCCTGATAACAGGTGAGTAAATTGGAATTCGTACTTTGGTTGATTTTAGAGGAATATTATAAAGTTCCAAAACTCCACACACAGAAGAATTTCCAAGTGAAACCAGTCTATGTTAGCCTATGAAGGAAATTCAAGTTACCAGTAAGTACGGTTAAAATTACTTTTCAGGACCAGTACTGGGCTGAAAGATGCAGCACTGAGGTCTCTCCTGATAACAGGTGAGTAAATCAGAATTCGGATTTTCGGCTGATTTTAGAGGAATATTTGTATGTTTCAAAAATCAACAGTTAGAAACTTTTTCAGCAAAAAGCAGACAATGATATCCTATGGACGGAAATTCAAGTTACCGGTAAGTACGGTTAAAATTACTTTTGAGGATCAGTACTGGGCTGAAAGATGCAGCACTGAGGTCTCTCCTGATAACAGGTGAGTAAATCGGAATTCGTATTTCGGCTGATTTTAGAGGAATATTTGTATGTTTCAAAATCAACACTTAGAAACTTTTCAGCAAGAAGCAGGCAATGATATCCTATGGAAGGAAATTCAAGTTACTGGTAAGTACGGTTAAAATTACTTTTCAGGATTAGTACTGGGCTGAAAGATGCAGCACTGAGGTCTCTCCTGATAACAGGTGAGTAAATCGGAATTCGTAGTTCGGCAGATTTTAGAGGAATATTTGCACAATGGTGAAGGGAGGGGCGGGGCCTGAGGTGACATCTGTGCAAACGCGCCCGTGGCGCGTTTTAAGTTGGGGGATTAAGTCCCCTTGAATCATGAGGGTCCCTAGGGGCCAACTAGCCCACAAGGAACCTCCAGTATGCGCCAGGGGCTGCGTTGCAGAGACGTGTAGAGAGGCCACACCCCTTTTTACACCTCTCTGCAACGCAGCTCTGTGGCGCTTTCTGGATGTACCTGTTGGGCTAGTTGGCCCCAGGGACCCTCAGGATTGAAGGGGATTTAATTCCCCATCTTAAAACGCGCCACGGGACCTGTTTGCACACATGTCACCTGAAGCCCGCCCCTCCCTTCACCACTGTGCAAACGCGCCCCGTGGCGCGTTTTAAGTTGGGGGATTAAGTCCCCTTGAATCCTGAGGGTCCCTGGAGTCCAACTAGGCCACCATATACTTCTAAAGCGCCACAGTGCTGCGTTGCAGAGAGGTGTAAAAGGGGCGTGGCCTCTGTACACCTCTCTGCAACGCAGCCCTGGCGCATACTGGAGGTTCCTGGTGGGCTAGTTGGCCCCAGGACCCCCAGTATTCAAGGGGAATTACTTCCCTTTCTTAAAACGCGCCAGGAGGCGCGTTTGCAGAGTACTGCAGGGAGGGGCGGGGCCTCCGGCACGATGCCGGTCGTTTTTTTTTTATTTAAATTTTTTTTAAAGGGAGGGGGCTGCGTGGCCCCCTTCCCTGCCCACTTTTGGCCCCGGGGACCCCATCCCCCGGGGCCTGAGCTATTTTTTTTTTTTAAATGAAAAAAAATGGAAAAAAACGGGGAAGGGGGCCGCGTGGCCCCCTTCCCTGGGCCTGTATTGGCCCCGGGGACCCCATCCCCCGGGGCATGCCCTCAATTTTTTTATTTGGAGGGGGCTGCGTGGCCCCCCTCAGGACATTTAAGGCCCCGGGGACCCCATCCCCCGGGGCCGGCCTTGCACTTTTATTTCTTTTTTAAATTTTTTACTAATTTGGGGAGGGGGCTGCGTGGCCCCCTCCCTGGCCACTATGGCCCCGGGGACCCCATCCCCGGGGCCTGGCCTCTGGTTGGGGACTGTGGGGTGGTCCCCAATCCCCCCACAGTCCCAGCCGGCTCCCTGCCTCCTGCGCGAGCCGGCTGTTGCTTTCCACATGGGGAGCAGCTAACATGCTGCTCCCCATGTGGAAAGCAATTGTCTTTGGATATTGGAAGCGAGAGCAGGTTTCCCTGCTCTCGCTCCAATATCCAAGCAGTTTGCAATGACAGGACGGGAGCCGCGAGGCACCCATCCTGTCATTGCAAACTACAGTGTCCGGGGGTAGGCACCCCGGGACACTGCAGGAGCCGGCCCTGGGGGTGGCGGTCCCCAGGGCCATCAAGGGCTCCAGGAGGGGGCCGCGCAGCCCCCTCCCTTGAATTGCACAGCCCGGGGAGGTGGTGGTCCCCGGGGCTCGGGGTCCGTAACGGACCCCCACATTTATTTTCTATGTGCCCCGGGAGGTGGTGGTCCCGGGGCGTGTGGGGCTGGAGCCCCCACACATTATTTTAAATTTAAAAAAGAAGCCCCGGGGGTGGCGGTCCCCGGGGCTGAAGGAGGAGCAGGAGAGCCCTCCCACACCATATTTTTAATTAAGCCCCGGGGGTGGCGGTCCCCGGGGCTTGGGGGCCTCAGAGGCCCCCATATAAACAATTTACACACCCCCTCCCCCCGCATGCCCCCGGGACTTGGGCCACCCGGGGGCTAATTTTTTTTCGGCAGGATCCGCGCACCCTGAGCGCATCCTGCCGATTTAAAAAAAAAAAAAAAAAAATTTTTGCCCAGGGGGTCCTTGTGGGACCCCCTGAGCAGACCTAGGGGTCAGGGTGTTTCTACCCTGCCCCCTTTTTGCACTTTGCGCACTTGTTTCTGTCCCTCGGTTCTACCGAGGGACAAAATGACTGCCAACACTTCCTGATTTGGAGTGTTGACAGCCAATTAGCATGCAGCTCGTGATCGGGAGGGTGCGCGAATCCTACGCGGCCATAGATATATATGTACTTTTACTTTTGATTTTCTCAGCAACTACTGAACGGATTTACACCATTTAACAAAAAGGGTTCTTTCTGAACCAAGAACTACCTCTTTGCCAAATTTGGTGTAATTCCGTTCAGCAGTTCGGGCTGTAGCCTTGCATAAAGTTTCCTATGGGAAAATGAATGGGGAAAACATGTTTAGGGACCCCCCTTTTTTCTCGGCCCCCGCTTGATGAATCACCCTGAGACTTTCAGGGTAGGAGCGGACCGGAGCGGGCCATAAAGTTTGAAAATTTCGCGAAGATTCGTCATCCGACGCAAGAGTTATTTCAAATAGAATGTCGCGGATTTCCTATGGAAAATAGGTCCTAACTATAACTATCTACTGGTGATAAATCCGTTCAGTAGTTGCTGAGAAAATCAAAAGTAAAAGTACATATATATCTATGGCCGCGTCGGATTCGCGCACCCTCCCGATCACGAGCTGTCTGCTAATTGGCTGTCAACACTCCAAACCAGGAAGTGTTGGCAGCCATCTTATTCCTCGGTAGAACCGAGGAACAAGAAAGCAGTAAAAAAGTGCGCAAAACGCACAAAGGGGGCAGGGTAGAAACACCCTGACCCCTAGGTCTGCTCAGGGGTCCCACAAGGACCCCTGGGCAGAAAAAGCATTTTTTTTTTTAAATCGGCAGGATGCGCTCAGGGAGCGCGAATCCTGTTGGAAAAAAAAATCGAAGGGCGGTCTCCTGCGCTTCGATTGTATTTTGCCCCGGGTGGCCCAAGTCCCGGGGGCATGGTGGGAGGTTAAATTTATGTATGGGGGGCCTCAAAGGGCCCCCAAGCCCGAGGACTGCCACCCCGGGGCTTTCTTTTAAAATGGTGTGGGAGGGCTCTGAGCCCTCCCGCAGCCCCGGGGACCACCACCTCCCGAGGCTTCTTTTAAAACTTTTTCCTGTGTGGGGGCTCGAGCCCCCACATGCCCGAGGACCGCCACCTCCCGGGGCACTAACAAATTAAAATGGGGGTCTGTTTTGGACCCCGAAGCCCCGGGGACCACCACCTCCCGGGGCTTTGCTGATGTGGGGAGGGGGCCGCGCAGCCCCCTCCTGGAGCCCTTGATGGCCCTGGGGACCGCCACCCCCAGGGCCGGCTCCTGCAGTGTCCCGGGGTGCCTACCCCGGGACACTGCTGTTTGCAATGACAGGACGGGAGCCTCGCGGCTCCCGTCCTGTCATTGCAAACTGCTTTGGATATTGGAAGAGAGAGCAGGGAAACCTGCTCTCGCTCCAATATCCAAGACAATTGCTTTTCTACACGGGGAGCAGCATGTTAGCTGCTCCCCGTGTGGAAAGCAATGCCGGCTCCCTTAGGACACGGGGAGCCGGTGGGACTGTGGGGGGTTTGGGGACCCCCACAGTCCCCAACCAGAGGCCAGGCCCCGGGGATGGGGTCCCCGGGGCCATAAGTGGCCCGGGAGGGGGCCACGCGGACCCCCTCCCCAGAAATTATTTTAAAAAAGGCCTGCCCCGGGGGATGGGGTCCCGGGGCAAAGGAGGCCTGAGGAGGGGGACCACGCAGCCCCCTCCTTAAAAGGAATGTTAGTGTGGCCATGCCCCGGGGGATGGGGTCCCCGGGGCAGTTTTCGGCCAGGGGAGGGGGCCACGCGGCCCCCTTCCAGTTTAATTTTAATAAAAAAAAAAAAGGGGGTAAGGCCTTGGGGATGGGGTCCCCAGGGCCCAAAAATAAGAAAAAGGAAGGGGGCCACACAGCCCCCTTCAGGGAAAAAAACAAAAAACAAAAAAACGATCAGGCCCACCAGGAACCTCCAGTATGCGCCAGGGGGCTGCGTTGCAGAGACGTGTAGAGAGGCCACACCCCTTTTTACACCTCTCTGCTACGCAGCTCTGTGGCGCTTTCTGGATGTACCTGTTGGGCTAGTTGGCCCCCAGGGACCCTCAGGATTGAAGGGGATTTAATTTCCCATCTTAAAACGTGCCACGGGGCCTGTTTGCACACATGTCACCTGAAGCCCCGCCCCCTTCCTTCACCACTCTGCAAACGCGCCCCCTGGCGCGTTTGCAGATGAAGTAATTCCCCTTGAATACTGGGGGTCCCTGGGGGCCAACTAGCCCACCAGGAACCTCCAGTATGCGCCAGGGGCTGCGTTGCAGAGAGGTGTACAGAGGCCACGCCCCTTTATACACCTCTCTGCAACGCAGCTCTGTGGCGCTTTTGGAGGTACATGGTGGGCTAGTTGGCCCCAGGAACCCTCAGGATTCAAGGGGACTTAATCCCCCAACTTAAAACGCGCCATGGGCGCGTTTGCACAGTGGTGAAGGGAGGGCGGGGCTTCAGGTGACATGTGTGCAAACAGGCCCCGTGGCGCGTTTTAAGATGGGGAATTAAATCCCCTTCAATCCTGAGGGTCCCTGAGGCCAACTAGCTCAACAGGTACATCCAGAAACGCCACAGAGCTGCGTTGCAGAGAGGTGTAAAAGGGTGTGGCCTCTCTGCACGTCTCTGCAACGCAGCCCCTGGCGCATACTGGAGGTTCCTGGTGGGATAGTTGGCCCTAGGGACCCTCATGATTCAAGGGGACTTAATCCCCCAACTTAAAATGCGCCACGGGGCGCGTTTGCACAGATGTCACCTCAGGCCCCGCCCCCTCCCTTCACCATTGTGCAAATATTCCTCTAAAATCTGCCGAACTACGAATTCGGATTTACTCACCTGTTATCAGGAAAGACCTCAGTGCTGCATCTTTCAGCCCAGTACTAATCCTGAAAAGTATTTTTAACCGTACTTACCAGTAACTTGAATTTCCTTCCATAGGATATCATTGCCTGCTTTTTGCTGAAAAAGTTTCTAAGTATTGATTTTTGAAACATACAAATATTCCTCTAAAATCAGCCGAAATACGAATTCCGATTTACTCACCTGTTATCAGGAGAGACCTCAGTGCTGTATCTTTCAGCCCAGTACTGGTCCTGAAAAGTAATTTTAACCGTACTTACCAGTAACTTGAATTTCCTTCCATAGGCTAACATTGACTGGTTTCACTTGAAAATTCTTCTAAGTGTGGAGTTTTGGAACTTTAAAATATTCCTCTAAAATCAGCCGAAATACGAATTCCGATTTACTCACCTGTTATCAGGAGAGACCTCAGTGCTGCATCTTTCAGCCCAGTACTGATCCTCAAAAGTAATTTTAACCGTACTTACCAGTAACTTGAATTTCCTTCCATAGGATATCATTGCCTGCTTTTTGCTGAAAAAGTTTCTAAGTGTTGATTTTTGAAACATACAAATATTCCTCTAAAATCAGCCGAAATACAAATTCCGATTTACTCACCTGTTATCAGGAGAGACCTCAGTGCTGTATCTTTCAGCCTAGTACTGGTCCTGAAAAGTAATTTAAACCGTACTTACCAGTAACTTGAATTTCCTTCCATAGGCTAACATTGACTGGTTTCACTTGGAAATTCTTCTAAGTGTGGAGTTTTGGAACTTTAAAATATTCCTCTAAAATCAGCCGAAATACGAATTCCGATTTACTCACCTGTTATCAGGAGAGACCTCAGTGCTGAATCTTTTAGCCCAGCACTGACCCTGAAAAGTAATTTTAACCGTACTTACCAGTAACTTATATTTTCTTCCATAGGAATCCATTGTCTGGTTTTCAGCTGAAAAGTTTCAAAGTGTCGATTTTCACAAACTACAAATATTCCTTAAAAATCGCCTGTATGACTTAAACGCATTCTTTCAACTGTTTACAGGAGATGCACCAGTGCTGGATCCAGGATCCAACACTGAGTAAGAAAAAGTAACGATAACAGTTTTTACCTGCTAAGTGAATTTCCTTCCATAGGATAACATTGGTGATTCTATGAGAAAAAGTTTCTAAGTGTCAACTTTTAAAATACAATAATATTCCTTAAAAATTACTACTGTAACCAAAACGCTTTTACTCAACTGTTTACAGGAGATGTCCCAGGACTGAATCTAGGATCCAGTCCTGTGGTTAGAAAAGTAATCCATAAAGTAACTAATTGCATTTAACTAGAAATTCACATTGAGCTGAATGTTGCATTGTGTTTGAAAATGTGTTGCCCATTGCAACAACTGTAACTACTGTACTTAAAAGTCTATTGCCTATGTGCAAAGTATTTAAACTAAAGTAATTCATTCTGAGAAAGTATTTTTTGTAATGTATAATGTAATTACAATGTAATTTAAAAAATAAAATATGTAAAAAAAAATGTTTCTAAAAATGTAGTAAATCAGTATGAAAAAAATAAATATAACAATTAATACATTTAAAAATTGTCATTTACAAAACCTTTGAAATTCACTGAAAAAACCGTAGGTTTCAGACATGTTATAGTTAGGAATTAGCATTTAAAAAACTTTTGAAATTCACTGAAAAAACCATAGGTTTCAGACACGTTATAGTTAGAAATTAGCATTTAAAAAACCTTTGAAATTCACTGAAAAAACCATAGGTTTCAGGCACGTTATGGTTAGAAATTTACATTTAAAAAACCTTAGAAATTCACTGAAAAAACCATAAGGTTTTAGGGACAGTTATAGTTAGTTGGACATTGCACTCGTACAAAACCCGTGAAATTCCCCGTTATAGTTAGTTCAGGTAACTATAACTCGCGCCCCACAATGCACTGCTGATGACGTCACATATTACATCCCTCATGACATGGTCAGTGACATCACTGATGACATCACTGATGACATCTCAAATGACATCACTGATGACATCACTGATGACATCATCCATGTGAGAATTTAATGCATCTTCTCACACCCTAATATAAGTTTTGAAACACCCACTCTAAATTACAGACTGCCATTCTCAAAACCATACACACTCCAATACCAATAAGTACATACCCACTCACTGATTCTTAGGTCTACACACACACATCTACTCACTCACCCGTACAGTCACTCATACTTACAGTCACTCAGTACAGGACTATCATATGCACTCATACACCTATATAAACACTCACACAACGCAACTCATCCATAGAGGTATTCACACACCTAGTCAGTCATGCAAATAATTAATCACACTCCAGTTTACTCACCTATACAGTTATACACACCAGCTCACTTACTCATAAAAATACTAGCACATTCTTACGCTCCTATGCAATCACTGATGCAAGCACACACTCGTCCATATAGCCACTCTCACAATCACACACTCTCACTTATAGCCATTTATATACTCCAACACACATATATACTGCCTTTCACATATGTAGTTACTCACACATGTACCACTGAGATATACATTCAATCACTAACACACCCATACACACACTCACCCACCCATACAGTCCATCACAGATGCACTCTTGAAACCATGCACCCAGTGAATCACCCACTCACACATCTATGCACAGAGTCACACACACCCCACCCACACAAACACTGAGGCACCCATACAGATACTCAGAGAACCAATCCATAACCCATATAGACACTCATTTAGCTAGTCAGAAACCCATGCAGTTGCTTACACAACAACAGACAGACGGATACAGACATTCACACAGTTTAGTCACTCACCCATGCATCCAGTAAGATACGTTTAATCACTCACTTATAGACTCAGTCACGCACCTACTAAATCATCCATTCAGGCGCTTCTACACCCACTCATTCTTCAATACGCCTTTCCCTAAATATATTAAACATATTTATACTTTACAGAAACACACAGTCACTGGAGGCGGGACATTTCACTGTAATATGGCATTTGATAAAGGCATTGCGCTGAAACGCGTCATGCCATTGTTTTAAATAAAGGCACCTTTCCTGTATTCCCCGTTGAGTCCCCTCCAGTTGCTTCATCAGAAGAGATTGTCCTTGTCATATATATATATATATATATATATATATATATGAATATACATATATATATATCCCTCGTGCATTTGTCGCCGCCACCAAACCGAAAGTCGCGTCGCCCTGAAGGACCCCACGAGAGCGGGCCTGTACAAATCCACACACTCCTTCCAAAAGGATGACGACGCCTTGTGCAGTTTTTAGCTTAATTCACTAACAATTCGTTTGGAAAATGTTTGAAAAATATTTGAAAAATATTTGAACACAAAATAGTTGAAAAATATTTGAACAGCATGTTAGAATTATCGATTGGTTATATAAATGTGCATGCCCACTAGGGCTAGATTATGCAAATATGCAGAAAATAGTGCGAAGTGTGTTTTAAAAAAGCACATTTAAAAAATCAGTTTTAAAAAAACAGATTTAAAAAACCAGAATTGAATATTGATTTTTAACTGATACAAATAACGGAATATTGTACATCACTGATGGTGTT
This sequence comes from Calotriton arnoldi, assembly GCA_963921515.1. NCBI lineage: Eukaryota > Metazoa > Chordata > Amphibia > Caudata > Salamandridae > Calotriton > Calotriton arnoldi. The sequence goes on from CAWUFW010002522.1 coordinate 807,960, forward strand.
TTAATGTGTGAATTTGATGAATTGTAATGAATTGTGACAAAGAGGTCACAAGGAAGACACAATTTGTAAACATTAATTGCAAATGTGATGGTGTATATACCACGTAGTGAGTTGGCGTTGAAAAACTAAAAAAACTACTAGTCTGTCTTCACTAGCACTTTAATTGTAGTTCTGCATGTGACACGGTTTTCACGTAATTCAAAGTTTAAAAAATGGCCGCGTTCAAGTCTCATCATCGGTGAGCAAGACTGCTGTGCAATCGAAACGCGTTCGATGGTGGCCGAATAAAAATCTAAAAACTGCACAGGGCGTCGTCATCCTTTTGGAAGGAGTGTGTGGATTTGTACGGGCCCGCTCTCATGGGGTCCTTCAGGGCGACGCGACTTTCGGTTTGGTGGTGGCGACAAATGCACGAGGGATAGTGCGAAGGAGTTGTTGAATCGCCGCCCCCCCACCCAGAAGCCGAGAAGCCGGATACGGACAGAAGGCAGCACCGGAGTGCGAATCGCGGCCTGGAGAGTGGGAGGACCCGCAGACGACGCTGAAGCTTCCAGGTAAGGCTGGACCTTGTAGACGGCGGTGGAGAAAGTAAAGCTCGCTGTTCCTGCGTGATTAACACAATGGCAGTGAGCGGTTGCAGTTAAAGTGGGACTGCCTACTAGCAAAGAGAAATTTTGATGAATAGAATGTCGGCCTCAGAGGTCAAAGAACGTGAAAAGGCAGTGCTATTGTTATTCGATGATGCGTGTGCAAGCGCAAGTTTTTCCTCTGGGTCAGAGCAAGTAACAAATAAATCGACGGATTTAATGTCACGTTTGAAATGCTTAGAGAAATTACAACGTACCGAACTCTCAAAATGGTGGGAGTCTAAATCATTGCAGAGGTACTTGGAAGTGCAGCGTGTTCCGAGGGGACTCTGAATCATGGTAGCACCGAGCTACGAAGAACCAAACCCTGACATGCTGCGTGAGTGGGCAGCGAACAATAATGATGCCTCGCACAGGATGCTAGCTATCCTCATCAAGTATGCGGACATTGATAGACAAAAGATCTTGGAAGAGATAAAGGCACTTGCTGGTATATTAAGTAAAGAAGCGGATCAAGATCAAATAAAGCAATTTAAATCAGAGATGAAAGAGAGATTAAAGAAATTGGAAATCTCTATTAAAGAAAGGAAAGCCCAGAAATTTATGAGGGACAAGCAAGATTATGACAGGGGCCAGATCTACACGTTTGCCAAGAAGTTCGACACGATTCGAAGGCAGAAAATGGTAATAGCAAACAGACCGGCACAAGAAATTCACTCAGAACAGAGCAATTTGCAAAGTTCAGAAGTTGACACGGATATTGAAGAAGATCCAAACATTCAAAGCAAAAGACCGGTACCATCTGTCATCGATGAATTTGTTTTTTTACGCGAAGTAAGGCGGTTCAATTTGAGACCAAGGCAACCAACACAGATGCAAAAACCGCAAAGAGGAAGAGGCAGAGGAGCAAGAGGTGGAAAGGTGCAGCCCGCCGAAAACGTGCCAGTGAAAAAGAGAGGGAACAAGAAGTAGAAGGAGATAATGAAGCTTCTATAATAAATTTAACAAAAATTGTTCTTACTGACCAGGAGAAAAAAACTTTGCAATTGGGACTATCATTTTGCCCAGAAGTTGATTTGGACTATGTCCAAACTAGAATAGATTTTTTCAAATTGATAAGGATGCTGAAACTCAAGAAACATTTCCTCATAACCCCATCAGCAAGGCAGATGGGGACACCCAGCACACTGACAGCACAATACGGGGAGTTGGCAGTAAACTATATGAATTTAATGCTGGATCTTAGAGAGATGGATACTGAAAGTTCCGCTGAAGGAATTAGTAGAGATGTAGAGACACTGGCATATGAACAAGGCATCAATATTCATGGAGAAGCATCGACGAGCTTTATACCGACTTCTCGATTCATCCCTGTTACAACAAGAGATGTGACTGATGTCTTCAATGATTTGGTAACCAATGAGTTGAAAAATGTAAGTGTACAAATGAGTAAGAAAAAAGATAAAAATAAACAAAGAATAAGCATGGAAAAACAAAGAGCTTACCAGGCGTTGATTAAAAAATTGAGTGACAATGATGATTGCATTGTGTGAAATGCCGATAAGGTGGGCAATAGTGTCCTCTGGGATAGGCAGAAATATTTGACAGAGGCATATAAACAATTGAACAATAAAACATGTTATGTTAAAATTGCTGTTTAAGATATGGAGTTAAGTCATCAAAAATATAATGTAGAGTTACAACAATGGTATGACCAATGCTTCTTAAGCCATGACGAATACATGTTCTTGAAAATTGATCAACCGGTTACACCAGTGTTTTATCTAATTCCCAAAATTCATAAAGATGCAGTTAACCCGCCTGGGCGCCCCATTATTTCAGCAATAGGGAGCGCATTAGAACACACATCAAAATATGTAGATTCATTTTTGGGTAACTTGGTTACGGCACTGCCCTCCTATATACAAGATACAGGAGACTTTCTCAGGAGGATCTACGATCTTCCTTGGGAAGACAATTTTTTATTGGTCACCATTGATGTGTCGACGGTATATACTAGCATTAGACACAATGATGGTTTGAGAGCAATAAAACATTTTTGGGAACAAGACCAATAAGACTGTGGTCTCATACACAGACGATTCTAAGGATGATTGAGAAGTGCTTAACAAGCAACTTTTTTCTGTTCAATGGAGAACTTTTTCACCAAATATGTGGTACTGCAATGGGCACCTGCTTCGCCCCCAGCTATGCGAATTTGCATATGGGCTGGTGGGAGGAGCAGGTGATCCGGATGCAGTACCAAGATGAATGGGAAAACCACATTATGTACTGGAGTCATTTTATTGATGATCTATTTCTAGTGTGGAAGGGCACTGTAGAAGAGGTAAAAAGTTTCATCAATAAAATTCAGAAAAACGACTTAAATTTAAACTTTACAAGCGAAATCAGTAAGACCAGTGTCAATTTCCTCGACCTTACGGTATATATTAAAGGAGGAAAGGTGGAAACCAGACTGTACAGAAAGCCATCTTCAGAAAACATGTTGCTTCATGCAACAAGTTTTCATCCAAAGAATCTAATAAGAAGCATTCCGTATGGAGAATGTGTGCGAACCAAGCGGAAATGCAGTGAAGAGGCAGAGACTAAAAAGGAACTCAATCACCTGAAGAGTAGGTTCAAAATGAGAGGATATCCTGAGGAATGGATTGATGCTGCAGTGGGCAGGGCCTCCAAGAGGAAAAGGGAAGAAATCCTGTTTGACAAAGACAGTAAACCAAGGAAAGATGCAAAAAATCAGTGCAGGCTAATAACAACGTTTAGCAAACAGCAGGATAAATTAAAAAGCATCCTAAATAAACACTGGCATATTATCAGGAATCATCCAGTTCTGGGAAAGGCTGTGCCACGAAGACCACAGATAACCTTTAGAAGGGCCAGATCTTTTAAGCAAGCACTGGTCAGGAATAATTTGAGAAAAATCCAACGAAAAACAACCTGGTTGAGCCGGCGGCAAGGATTCCTAAAATGCTCGAAATGTAAAACCTGCTTGCATGGAATAAATACAGAGCAATACAAACCAGGTTTGTCGAATGTAATGAGAAAGATCAAAGGAAAGTATACCTGTAAGACAGATTTTTCTGTCTATGTGCTGCAGTGCCCATGTGGCCTGCGGTACGTGGGCAGCACAATCTTGGAGGTTCATAAAAGGGTTTTACAACATCTGAGGGCTATAAAAAATGGCGATCGAACATATCCGGTCGCCCGCCATTTTGAAAAGTTTCATAACAAAGATAGTAAAGGATTAACATATTTTCTGGTAGATGCAGTGGAAGCAAATATTAGGGGCGGGAATAGAGAAAGAAAGTTAAGAAAACTTGAGTCCCGGTATATTATTGAGCTGGATTCAAAGCAGCCAGCATGTCTGAATATAGAAGAAGATTTGTACACGCATTTGTAGATAAAGAGTAAACAAAGAGAAAAATCTTGCCTTGAAGATCGGTATAGACGATCAAAAGGAGATGGTTTTAATAGTAAAATAAGTAGATTTTAATTGATTGGATATTAGACAGACAAGATGTGTAAGAAAGAATATGAAAAGTTATACATATATATGTATTCTCTTTTACGTGGTAATGAAATGTGCCCACTGGGGCTTAATTCACTAGCAATTCATTTGGAAAATGTTTGATAAATATTTGAACAAAAAATAGTTGAAAAATATTTGAACAGCATGTTAGAATTAATGATTGGTCATATAAATTTGCATGCCCACTAGGGCTAGATTATGCAAATATGCAGAAAATAGTGCGAAGTGTGTTTTAAAAATCACATTTAAAAAAATCACATTTAAAAAATCAGTTTAAAAAAACAGATTTAAAAGACCAGAATTGAATATTGATTTTTAACTGATACAAATAATGGAATATTGTACATCACTGATGGTGTTTTAATGTGTGAATTTGATGAATTGTAATGAATTGTGACAAAGAGGTCACAAGGAAGACACAATTTGTAAACATTATTTGCAAACGTGATGGCATTGAAAAACTAAAAAACTACTAGTCTGTCTTCACTAGCACTTTAATTGCAGTTCTGCATGTGACACGGTTTTCACGTAATTCAAAGTTTAAAAAATGGCCGCGTTCAAGTCTTGTCATCGGTGAGCAAGACTGCTGTGCAGTCGAAACGTGTTCGATGGTGGCCGAATAAAAATCTAAAAACTGCACAAGGCGTTGTCATCCTTTTGGAAGGAGTGTGTGGATATACATGTATATATATATATATATATATATATATATATATATATGTATATATATACACATCTTTTCTTCTTTTTTTCACAGTATAACAATTCACATTTTAAAAAATGTATAGTGTGCGGAATAAATAATGTTATTATGTTACACTATGTATATATTTATATTGACACACAAACACATATATATGCATGTATATGTGTTTGTTCATATCAATATATTTATATATAGAATTAAATAGTATTGTCATTTGTTTAATTTACATTTTTATAAATGTATATCTTAAACTATTTAGCATTTAGTACTTTAAAATCTATTTATAATGAAAAAAATGATATTTTTGTATATTTTGCGATGATATTAGTGTCAATGATATTTTTTCTGATACTTTTGTACTTACCATTATAAGCATAGGGACACAATATTTCTGTAAACGATGTCAGTGATCCAAATCTTAAAGTCTTCAATTTAATGAGGAAGGCTCATACCCTCAGTGTTCCATGAATGGATTTCAGTCATCAAGAGCCTAATTCTTAAAGAAATGAGTATATGTGTGCCAAAAGCTTTACAGCCTCAAATGGATGTAAATGCTCTCACTAGCTCCTATCTAGTCGCAGACCTGGAAGTGTTGTATGTGAAGATATTTCTGCCAATATTGTCATATGTAAAAAGCAGTGCAAAGCAGTGAAAATGCAAATATACTTCCTAACTTCATAAGTGGTCAAAGACACTTTGGAGGCTGTTTTGGTAAAGGACTACGTGTCCCGAGTGCCCTGAGTTCCTGTGGCCAGAGAACGTGTCCCTTCACTCACCTGATGGGCATTAGCGTATTTAAGCACGTGGTAGAGTCCTGCAATGCAGGAGCTGTCAAAGACACTTTGGAGGCAGTTTTGATGGGAGATTACGTCTCCCAAGTTTCGCGAGTTCCAGTGCCCCGAAGATGTGGCCCTTCATGCACCTGACAGGCATTAGTGATATAAAGCATGTGGTGCACTTTAAATAGACAACAGGATGTGGGAGCACACCGCTGACCTCTCAGGCAAGGTTCGCCCCTAGCATTCTGGTAAATGCAGTCTCTTGTAGCTCGCTCCGATATTTTCGAGTGTTTCACCAAGGTTGGCGCAGATAGTGCTGATCTCTAGACACGTGTTTCTGGTTTATTAACCGTCATCAGTAGAGAATACAGTCTTATATTTTGGGGTTTGCTGAGTAGGCTGCCAAACATTATATCAGGTCCGGTACCTCTCACTGGCGCGCAGGTGCTTCATCCACGAGCTCGTCAGCTCAATGACTCACGGGAGTACTTTAAATAGACAACAGGATGTGGGAGCACACCGCTGACCTCTCAGGCAAGGTTCGCCCCTAGCATTCTGGTAAATGCAGTCTCTTGTAGCTCGCTCCGATATTTTCGAGTGTTTCACCAAGGTTGGCGCAGATAGTGCTGATCTCTAGACACGTGTTTCTGGTTTATTAACCGTCATCAGTAGAGAATACAGTCTTATATTTTGGGGTTTGCTGAGTAGGCTGCCAAACATTATATCAGGTCCGGTACCTCAATTTACCAGAATGCCAGGGGCGAACCTTGCTGGGGGGTGAAGCAGTGTGCTCCCACCCCTGTTCCTGTTTAAAAGTACTCCCGTGAGTCATTGAGCTGACGAGCTCGTGGAAGAAGCACCCGCGTGCCAGTGAGAGGTACTTGACCTGATGCAATGTTTGGCAGCCTACTCAGCAAAGCCCAAATTTGAAGCCTGTAATCTCTACTGATGACGGTTAAAGAACCAGAAACACGTGTCTAGAGATCAGCACTATCTGCGCCAACTCTGGCGAAACACTCGGAAAACTTTAGCAAAGCAAGCAACATGAGACTGCATTTACCAGAATGCCAGGGGCGAACCTTGCTAGGGGGTGAAGCAGTGTGCTCCCACCCCTGTTCCTGTTTAAAAGTACTCCTGTGAGTCATTGAACTGACGAGCTCGTGGAAGAAGCAACCGCGTGCCAGTGAGAGGTACTTGACCTGATGCAATGTTTGGCAGCCTACTCAGCAAACCCCCAATTTGAAGCCTGTAATCTCTACTGATGACGGTTAAAGAACCAGAAACACGTGTCTAGAGATCAGCACTATCTGCGCCAACTCTGGCAAAACACTCGGAAAACTTTAGCAAAGCAAGCAACATGAGACTGCATTTACCAGAATGCCAGGGGCGAACCTTGCTAGGGGGTGAAGCAGTGTGCTCCCACCCCTGTTCCTGTTTAAAAGTACTCCTGTGAGTCATTGAACTGACGAGCTCGTGGAAGAAGCAACCGCGTGCCAGTGAGAGGTACTTGACCTGATGCAATGTTTGGCAGCCTACTCAGCAAACCCCCAATTTGAAGCCTGTAATCTCTACTGATGACGGTTAAAGAACCAGAAACACGTGTCTAGAGATCAGCACTATCTGCGCAAACTCTGGCGAAACACTCGGAAAACTTTAGCAAAGCAAGCAACATGAGACTGCATTTATCAGAATGCCAGGGGCGAACCTTGCTGGGGGGTGAAGCAGTGTGCTCCCACCCCTGTTCCTGTTTAAAAGTACTCCTGTGAGTCATTGAGCTGACGAGCTCGTGGAAGAAGCACCCGCGTGCCAGTGAGAGGTACTTGACCTGATGCAATGTTTGGCAGCCTACTCAGCAAACCCCAAATTTGAAGCCTGTAATCTCTACTGATGATGGTTAAAGAACCAGAAACACGTGTCTAAAGATCAGCACTATCTGCGCCAACTCTGGCGAAACACTCGGAAAACCTTAGCAAAGCAAGCAACATGAGACTGCATTTACCAGAATGCCAGGGGCGAACCTTGCTGGGGGGTGAAGCAGTGTGCTCCCACCCCTGTTCCTGTTTAAAAGTACTCCCGTGAGTCATTGAGCTGACGAGCTCGTGGAAGAAGCACCCGCGTGCCAGTGAGAGGTACTTGACCTGATGCAATGTTTGGCAGCCTACTCAGCAAACCCCAAATTTGAAGCCTGTAATCTCTACTGATGACGGTTAAAGAACCAGAAACACGTGTCTAGAGATCAGCACTATCTGCGCCAACTCTGGCGAAACACTCGGAAAACTTTAGCAAAGCAAGCAACATGAGACTGCATTTACCAGAATGCCAGGGGCGAACCTTGCTGGGGGGTGAAGCAGTGTGCTCCCACCCCTGTTCCTGTTTAAAAGTACTCCTGTGAGTCATTGAGCTGACGAGCTCTTGGAAGAAGCACCCGCGTGCCAGTGAGAGGTACTTGACCTGATGCAATGTTTGGCAGCCTACTCAGCAAACCCCAAATTTGAAGCCTGTAATCTCTACTGATGACGGTTAAAGAACCAGAAACACGTGTCTAGAGATCAGCACTATCTGCGCCAACTCTGGCGAAACACTCGGAAAACTTTAGCAAAGCAAGCAACATGAGACTGCATTTACCAGAATGCCAGGGGTGAACCTTGCTGGGGGGTGAAGCAGTGTGCTCCCACCCCTGTTCCTGTTTAAAAGTACTCCCGTGAGTCATTGAGCTGACTAGCTCGTGGAAGAAGCAACCGCGTGCCAGTGAGAGGTACTTGACCTGATGCAATGTTTGGCAGCCTACTCAGCAAACCCCAAATTTGAAGCCTGTAATCTCTACTGATGACGGTTAAGGAACCAGAAACACGTGTCTAGAGATCAGCACTATCTGCGCCAACTCTGGCGAAACACTCGGAAAACTTTAGCAAAGCAAGCAACATGAGACTGCATTTACCAGAATGCCAGGGGCGAACCTTGCTGGGGGGTGAAGCAGTGTGCTCCCACCCCTGTTCCTGTTTAAAAGTACTCCCGTGAGTCATTGAGCTGACGAGCTCATGGAAGAAGCACCCGCGTGCCAGTGAGAGCTACTTGACCTGATGCAATGTTTGGCAGCCTACTCAGCAAACCCCAAATTTGAAGCCTGTAATCTCTACTGATGACGGTTAAAGAACCAGAAACACGTGTCTAGAGATCAGCACTATCTGCGCCAACTCTGGCGAAACACTCGGAAAACTTTAGCAAAGCAAGCAACATGAGACTGCATTTACCAGAATGCCAGGGGCGAACCTTGCTGGGGGGTGAAGCAGTGTACTCCCACCCCTGTTCCTGTTTAAAAGTACTCCCATGAGTCATTGAGCTGATGAGCTCATGGAAGAAGCAACCGCGTGCCAGTGAGAGGTACTTGACCTGATGCAATGTTTGGCAGCCTACTCAGCAAACCCCAAATTTGAAGCCTGTAATCTCTACTGATGACGGTTAAAGAACCAGAAACACGTGTCTAGAGATCAGCACTATCTGCGCCAACTCTGGCGAAACACTCGGAAAACTTTAGCAAAGCAAGCAACATGAGACTGCATTTACCAGAATGCCAGGGGCGAACCTTGCTGGGGGGTGAAGCAGTGTGCTCCCACCCCTGTTCCTGTTTAAAAGTACTCCCGTGAGTCATTGAGCTGACGAGCTCGTGGAAGAAGCACCCGCGTGCCAGTGAGAGGTACTTGACCTGATGCAATGTTTGGCAGCCTACTCAGCAAACCCCAAATTTGAAGCCTGTAATCTCTACTGATGACGGTTAAAGAACCAGAAACACGTGTCTAGAGATCAGCACTATCTGCGCCAACTCTGGCGAAACACTCCGAAAACTTTAGCAAAGCAAGCAACATGAGACTGCATTTACCAGAATGCCAGGGGCGAACCTTGCTGGGGCGTGAAGCAGTGTGCTCCCACCCCTGTTCCTGTTTAAAAGCATGTGTTGCAGTCTACACAGGTAATGCCCAGGCAAAGCCTGGGCCAAGGGCCGGCCAGTCCTGCACCCATCAGTGCCAGGAAGAGGCAGAGTGGGGCCACCTCCCTTGGCTGTTCTGTTGGCTGTCATCAGGTTCGTCGTCTACTCCTTTGAACTTATGTAGTGAATAAAAGGTACATTTATTTTTCCCCAGCTGATTTTTACTTAGGCTTTCTTTTTGCCACCATCGGATTGGTGTATTCACCACTGACTTTGGCCGTGATTGGGTGTCACCCGGGTTCACGCAGTATACGGCCTATTGCTCTATTCCAGGATAGGGTGTGGGCTAGCTGTGCCATATTCCTGGATGTGAAGGGGCTCTTCTGGTGGGGGCTTTTTTGATTAAAAAAATTCAGCATCTAACTTTTCTTTGCATGAGGTTATTGGTGGCGTAGAGGTAGCTCCTTTGCTCTCTTGATTTCTACTGGTCTTCAGGGCTTATCAATGCATTGTTTTCAGACGTGGGTCCCTTGCTCACTTTGCCACTGGGTCTGAACTGGGGTGGCGGAGTGAGCTAAAGAATGATGATGGATTAAACCCAGATCAGTTGACTGGGGGTGAGTGCTTGCAATGTTCAACACTCCGTCCATCATCCCCTTTGGTTTTGCTTTGTTCGCCCTAAGTTGGCAGGGTATGCCCAGACGTGGGTCCCTTGCTCACTTTGCCACTAGTGTCTGAACTGGGGTGGCGGAGTGAGCTAAAGAATGATGATGGATTAAACCCAGATCAGTTGACTGGGCGTGAGTGCTTGCAATGTTCAACACTCCATCCATCATCCCCTTTGGTTTTGCTTTGTTCGCCCTAAGTTGGCAGGGTATGCCCAGACGTGGGTCCCTTGCTCACTTTGCCACTGGTGTCTGAACTGGGGTGGCGGAGTGAGCTAAAGAATGATGATGGATTAAACCCAGATCAGTTGACTGGGGGTGAGTGCTTGCAATGTTCAACACTCCGTCCATCATCCCCTTTGGTTTTGCTTTGTTCGCCCTAAGTTGGCAGGGTATGCCCAGACGTGGGTCCCTTGCTCACTTTGCCACTGGCAGACTGATTTGCATATGGCCATGTCTGAACTGGGGTGGCGGAGTGAGCTAAAGAATGATGATGGATTAAACCCAGATCAGTTGACTGGGGGTGAGTGCTTGCAATGTTCAACACTCCGTCCATCATCCCTTTGGTTTTGCTTTGTTCGCCCTAAGTTGGCAGGGTATGCCCAGACGTGGGTCCCTTGCTCACTTTGCCACTGGGTTCGGGCTGGACTGTTCCCATGAGGCACAGGGTCAGACTGATTTGCATATGGCCATGTCTGAACTGGGGTGGCGGAGTGAGCTAAAGAATGATGATGGATTAAACCCAGATCAGTTGACTGGGGGTGAGTGCTTGCAATGTTCAACACTCCGTCCATCATCCCCTTTGGTTTTGCTTTGTTTTCAGGATTGACATACAGGTCTCTCCCTCACCCTAGCATGGCACTTTGACCTTTGTGATCATGGGAAAGTGAAAAGCTCATGCTGTTATATCCTTGTCACAGCATGTTACTCCAAAACTTTCCACCATTGAGGGCTTTTGACTCAAGCTGCTTGGGGTTGTCTCCAAGGATATTGAGCTGGCTAAGAGGAGGCTGTCCTTAACTAGGGGTGGCCTTCTCTTGGTCTTTCCTTGTCCTTCCTGTTCCCAATGTTGTTCTGATACTCCCACTGGGGTAGTGGAGAAACCCCAGAGGGGTGGAAGACTACCAGTGTGGTTCATCAGGGGTTACAGCTTTGCCTTTTAGTGGGGGGGGCCTGAGGCTCAGAACCAGGAACCCATGCTCTTTAGCCCCATTGTCAGCCCCAAGTGTAAGCGGAAGAGATCCGGGTGGCCCTTAACGTAAAGTGCATTTTACTGAATTAATGAATTCTTTATTGCGTGATTAACAAAAATCATTGCAATTAAAACATCTTAGAAACAACACAGTATATAAAACATTATTACATTCTTGTAAATAGTAGTCACCTGTATAAAAAGACAAATTTGTACTTACAAGCCGTACCATAACTTAAAAACCCTTTGTGAGTTTCTATTTAAACTGCCACACAAGTATCCTTTAACAATTTGTACTTACAATCATAATTATACATTAAAATCCAATTAGCCTTATAAATCATTGTTAGACCTGGCATCCTTGGCGTGGGTCTCCCTTCCATTTTTTTGTAATGCCTCCACTGTTGCCGATATGCTTTTGCTGGACTAGATGCTCATGGGCACTTTGCCACTGCTAATCAGTGTCAAAGTGCAAGTGCTCCCTATGATAAATTGGTGTATGTATTAGTGACTCCATGATTGGATGATTGGTTTACTTGTCAGTCCCTAGTACCGTGCACTGAGTGTGCCCAGGGCTTGTAAATCCAATGCTGCTGGTGGGCTTGCAGCACGGGTTGTGCCACCCACAGAAGCAGCTTGTAAAGTGTGTCTCAGGCCTGCCATTGCAGAGCCTGTGTGCAGCCTAGGGCTGCCATGTCGACTTGGTGAGTGCACCCACTTACCAGTCCCTAAACCTTCCCTTTACTGCATGTTGGTCACCCCTAAAGTAGGCCCTAGGGCAGGGTGCATTGTAAGTATAAGGTAGGACATGCCCTGGTGTGTGTGGCATGTCCTAATAGTGAATTACAGCCATTTTCGTTTTTCACTATTGCAAGGCTACCTGCTCCCCATAGGCCAGAATGGGCAGACTGACTATTACACCTTATAGTCAGAACTGACCCAGGGAACATGGTAGAAAAACGAATTTAGTATGCCTGAACTCAGGATGATAAAATACATCTTTTAGTGAAGTTGGTTTTAACATTCTGTGCTTGAAAATACCACTTTTAGAAAGTGGGTATTTTCTTGCCTAACTATCCAAGCCTGCCTCTGCTAGGTTGTGTATTCCTTGTCTGGAGATTGAGTGACAGGGGCTGGGGGTGGCTACAGGAGACAGGGTGAGTCAGCACAGGGCTGAATAGAAAGATCTGCATCCAGAGTGGAGGGAGGAGTTGCACCTGGGTCTGAATAGGGCTGTGCCTGCCTTCCACAATGCTGGCTCCACCTCCTGCCGGGCGGCTGAGCACTCTGCCCCACATTCTGAAAGGAAAGAAGGAGTCAGAAAAACAAAGTGCTCCAGGACTGACCAGAACTGGTTTTGGACTAGGCAGAGGCCTCTCTGCCTCCAGAGAACAAAGAGAATCAGGGTATAAGAGGGGCACCCAGAACCCAGGAAAATTAGATCACTTTTGGGAACAAGAAGAAACCTTTGCTAAGGAGCGGAACCAAGAAGAAACTGAGGAGAGACTATCCCTAAGCCTGAAGTGCTGCTTGGGGGATTGGCCTGCAGTGGTTTGCCTGACTGCCAAAGAAAGGAGAAAGGAACTTTTGCTTTGCTGTGACTTTCATCAACTTGTGAAGGATCTCCAAGGGCTTGGAAGAGAGCTTGCCCCCTGACCGAAGTCCCAGGACCATTGGACTTCACCCCCTTTGTGAATTGCTGCTGGAAACTCTGTTTCAGTGGCTACAGAGGTAGGGAGCTGTGACCGACTCTCACGACCGACTCAGTGTCCTGTAAGCACCGCATCGAAGCACCGTCTCGCCCTGCAACGCACGGCCCTGGTCTCACCGACTCCGTCAACGAGCCGCTGCCTGCACCGCATCGAGGGACAACGCGTCCTGCAACGCTTCGCTACGCCGAATCGAACTGGTCCGACCGACACGATCACTGCTGCTGAGTTCGAGTCCTGTGACCGCACCGGAGTTGGGCACCGCTCGCACGCTTTGCGATGCACCGCCCGACTCGCACCGCTGTCCAGACTGATCGACGCCAGCTCCTGAATCCGGCTCCGTCGCCGCACCGCAACCTGCCAGCACCGCATCGAAGCACCGTCTCGCCCTGCAACGCACGGCCCTGGTCTCACCTACTCCGTCTCGACGATGTCAACGAGCCGCTGCCTGCACCGCATCGAGGGACAACGCGTCCTGCAAAGCTTCCATTTTTGCATCGCGACCGCGATGAACAGCCATCCGGCTCGCACGCCTGTGCCTGCCGCTTCAAGTAAAGGTACTGTGACCGAGTCTGTCTACGCTGTGTTGGCCCGTCTCGACGCGGTCAGCTGGATTTGTTAGACTCTGTTTGTTCTCGACATCGCCGTAGCCGGAGGAGGCTACCGACTCGCACAGAACCTTGAATTAAGCCTTTTTGATCAGAACTAAGCACTCTTGACAGTATTGTGGATTATTTTTGTCGTTTATGGTCTTCTGATAAATCTATATAAAAATACTTATTTTTATAAATATACAACCTGTGTGGTGTCCATTTGTAGTGTTGTCACTTGATTACTGTATGTGTTCACAAATGCTTTACACACTGCCTCTGAACTAAGCCTGTCTGCTCGTGCCAAGCTACCAAGAGGGTGAGCAGGGGTTATTTCGGAGTGTACCTACTTTCCCTGACTAGACTCAAGGGTCCCTATTTGGACAAAGGTACCTACCTCTGCCAACTAGAGACCCCCAAATCTAACATTGGTGGTCAGCGGTGAGGATCCTGGACTTGCATTTGTGACTCATGTACAGTGATTGGTGAACACTACTTAGTGAGTGCAGACCAAAATGCAACCACATACTTTTATAGCATTTTTCTGGGATTTCCTATTTTTGCAAATGCCAAGTTTAATCACTATGGAGAAACCAGCATCAGTAGCCTCTGTTGAGTGTGATTGGGAAGAAGAGAGGCTAGAATGCTACACCCTCAAGCAGCTCAGGCAATTCTGCAAAAGTTTAAAGTGTCCATGACCGGGCTCTCCAGGAAGGAGGACCTCCAAAAGGCGCTGAGGGCCTGAGTCGAATCAAGGAGTGCCCCTGTGGAGGGGGCTGAGAATGCAGAAGGGCAGCTGGAGGGGCTATTGGGTCTAGGGGCTAGAAGACCACCTTCCCCAGTAGGTAGCAGTGTTTCTGCCAGAGGACTGTCTCCAGAGGAGTTGGAGGACAGGAAAGAGAGTAGGATGCACGAAATGGAGCTGACCAAGCTCAAGCTGACTGGGCAGTTAGAATTCGAAATGCAAACTAGGAAATTAGCCCTAGAGGAAAAGAAAATGCAGTTTGAACATGAGAAAGTTTTGAGGGAGTTGGAATTGAAGGCCAAAAGCTTAGAGAGTACTCCCTCTGGTGGCAGTGTACCCCCTGTGCCTGTTGAAGCTAGGGTGTATATTCCCAAAGATGTGGTGAAGGAGTTTTTAAAAAATGATGACATTGGGCAGTGGTTCAAAGCCTATGAGGTAGCCATGTCTTCCCACCGGGTCACTGAGAAGGATTGGGGAGCGGGGTTGTGGGGACGGTTCCTCAGTGAAGGGCGGGATACCTTGTTGGATTTGCCCTCTGAAGTCTATAATTCGTACAGCCACATGAAGGATGCCTTAATGACTAGGTTTGACCCCTGAGCTTTATAGGCAAAGGTTCAGGAACTGTAGTAAGATTGAAAGCAGTACCTGGGTTGAATATGTGACCTTCTTTTGCAGAGCCTTGGATGGTTGGGTAAAGGGTAGCAAAGCGACTGATTTTCAGGCGCTCTTTGATTTGATTGCCTGGGAGCACTTGTCCGGTAATTGTTTTCCTGAGCTACGCCAGGACCTGATTGATAGTAAGCTGACTAACCCTAGG
Organism: Calotriton arnoldi; assembly: GCA_963921515.1. Classification (NCBI taxonomy): domain Eukaryota; kingdom Metazoa; phylum Chordata; class Amphibia; order Caudata; family Salamandridae; genus Calotriton; species Calotriton arnoldi. Next base: position 823,225 of record CAWUFW010002522.1, read on the forward strand.
CAGCTTGCTGAGGAGGCGGACCGCTGGGTGAGTACCCGGGTCCACAAGGGTCACGTGGGAGACTCCGCCAAGGGCGGGCAGGGTCCCCAGCAGAAGAGTGGGGGGACAAGGGTAAACAGAGGGAGTTCCATAAAGGGCCCCAAAGTAAACCCCAAGGGAACCAAGGGAAAGGTTCCCAGCCTCCCCTGAGAAGAAGCCAGTGGCCCTGACAGGCCCCCTGTTCCACAGGGACCACTGGTATGTTACAAGTGTGGCGCCCCTGGCCACAAGGCAAACGATCCTCGTTGCCCTTTGCATGGAAAACCAGCACCCACTGGTGCAGTCCCCCGGCAGTTGGCTAGTGTAGCCCTGGGGGAGGAGTTGGGTGCCCAAGGTGGGGGATCCCACAGTGTTTTCCCTTGTCTCATTAGGAGACTCAGAGATGGTCCCTAGGACCCCGCTGCCTGAGAACACTAAGAAATACAGGCAGTGGGTGACCATCAATGGCCATAGGGTGGAGGCTCTGAGAGACACAGGAGCCAGTGTGACAGCTGTCAAGTGTCACCTGGTGTCTAAGGAGCAGGTTATCCCCGATGCATTCTATCCGGTTGTTGCCGCTGACAACACAGAGAGTCACTGCAAGGTGGCTCAGGTTCCCTTTGAGTGGGGGGGTCTCGGGTACTCTTCAAGTAGCTGTGACGCCAGCCATGCCTGTTGACTGTTTGTTAGGGAACGATCTGGAGAGCTCACCTTGGGCTAAGGTGGAGCAGAGTGCGCATTTAGAAATGTTGGGCTTGCCTGATTGGGCATGTGTGACCACCCGGTCAATGGCAGCGAAAGGTGTTCAAGAGGACCTGGAGCCTGAGAGGGAGGCCCAGGTGCCTGCCGGAGAGAGAGGAGGCAGGGGGCGCGGGAAACCGGCCCCCGAAGTTCCCACGGTCCAGGAGGAGGCAGACCCTGAGGGGGATGCCCTGGAGCCTACAGGGTAACAGGTAGCTGAACTGGGGGACCTACCTGAGCTGACCCATTGGCAGCAAGAAGGAGGACCCTCCAGGGAAGAGTTCTGCGAGGAGCAGAACACATGCCCTTCTCTCGTGGGTCTGAGGCAACAGGCCACAGACCAGGCAGCAGGTGATCAGTCTGGATCACATTGGATTTACTGGGAGAATGGTCTCCTGTATTCAGAGCCTAAGGTTGCTGAGCCTGGGTCAGCCCGTGTGCTGGTGGTACCCCAGCGCTTCAGAGCCTTCCTACTGGGGTTGGCTCATGATGTACCGTTAGCAGGACATCTGGGGCAGGACAAGACCTTTGACAGGCTTGTTACCCATTTCTATTGGCCCCAGATGCGCAGCAGTGCCGCCACTCACTGCAGGACATGCCAGACTTGCCAGGCAAGTGGAAAGAGTGGGAGGAAGCACAAGGCTCCTCTCCAGCCATTCCCTGTGGTCAGCACCCCCTTTGAACGGGTGGGTATTGACATTGTGGGGCCACTGGACCCCAAGACAGCCATGGGCAACAGGTTTATCCTGGTCTTGGTGGACCATGCCACCCGGTACCCTGAAGCCATCCCTCTGAGGACAGTGACGGCCCCCGTGGTGGGACGGGCACTGATGGGAATTTTCTCACGTGTGGGATTCCCTCAAGAGGTGGTGTCTGACAGAGGTACCAACTTCATGTCCAAGTACATGAAGTCCCTGTGGCAGGAGTGCGGTGTAACTTACAAGTTCACCACTCCTTACCACGCTCAAGGAAATGGGCTGGTTGAGAGATTCAACCGGACCCTCAAGGGCATGATTATGGGTCTGGAAGAACCCATGAGGCGTAAATGGGACGTCCTCTTACCATGCCTGTTGTTTGCATACCGGGAGGTGCCACAGAAGTCTCTAGGGTTCAGTCCCTTTGAGCTCCTCTATGGACACCCGGTGCGATGACCTCTGAGTTTGGTCAAGGAAGGCTGGGAGCAATCTCCCAGGAAACCTCCCCAGGATGTATACAGTTACATGCTGGCCTTCAGGAACCAGACTAGGCGTTTCAGAGAACTTGCTGAGGCAAATCTGGAAGCCAGCCAGGAGGAGATGAAGCAGTGGTACGACCAGAATGCCACTCTGGTAGAGTTTCAGCCTGGTCAGAAAGTGTGGGTCATGGCCCCTGTGGAGCCTTGTGCGCTCCAGGACAGGTGGACCGGCCCTTTTACGGTGGTGGAGCGCAAGAGTCCAGTTACCTATTTGGTGGACTTGCAGTCTCCCAGGAACCCCTTGCGGGTCCTGCATGTGAACCGCCTGAAGCCCCACTTGGAGAGGTCCCAAGTGGGCATGCTCTTAACTACAGATGATGGAATGGAGGAAGAGACCGAGCCTCTTCCTGTCCTCCTGTCAGCCAGAGAGCAAGATGGATCAGTGGAGGGAGTAAACCTCTCTACCTCCCTGACACCTGAGCAGCAGGGTGACTGTCGCCAACTGTTGGGACAGTTCCCTGACCTGTTCTCCCTGGTTCCCAGTGTCACTCATTGGTGCGTCCATGATGTGGACACTGGGGACAGTCTTCCTGTGAAGCACAAGGCTTACAGGGTGACTGACAGGGTCAGAGCCTGCATCAAGGAGGAGGTCTCCAAGATGTTTGCGCTAGGGGTGATTGAGTCCTCTAACAGCCCTTGGGCCAGCCCAGTGGTCTTGGTTCCAAAGGCTGCCGTGCCTGGTGCCACACCAGAACTCCGGTTCTGTGTGGACTACCGGGGACTCAATTCCGTCACCAGGACTGACGCCCACCCCATCCCCAGAGCTGATGAGCTCATAGATCGGTTAGGGGCTGCGCGGTACCTCAGCACGTTTGACTTAATGTCTGGGTACTGGCAGATCGCCTTGACTGATGGGGCAAAAGAGAGGTCAGCATTCTCCACACCAGATGGGCACTACCAGTTCCGGGTGATGCCCTTTGGGATGAAGAATGCCCCTGCCACCTTTCAGAGGTTGGTCAACCAGGTGTTGGTTGGACTGGAGGATTTCAGTGCCGCCTACCTGGATGACATCGCAGTGTTCAGTGCCAGTTGGGAAGAACATCTGCGTCACCTCTGGGAAGTGTTGATGGCGCTGCGGAGGGCAGGCCTCACAATCAAGGCAAGTAAGTGCCAGATTGGGCAGGGTTCGGTGGTGTACTTGGGACACCAGGTTGGGAGCGGCCAGGTGGCGCCCCTCCAACCGAAAATTGATACCATTCTGGCTTGGGAGCCCCCAAGACCCAGACAGAGGTGAGAGCCTTCCTAGGACTCACCGGGTATTACCGGAGATTCGTCAAGGGGTATGGCAGCATTGTTGCCCCCTTGACAGAGCTGACTTCCAAGAAGCAGCCCAGGAAAGTGATTTGGACTGACGCCTGTCAAAAGCTTTTGACACCTTGAAGACTGCCATGTGCACGGCGCCTGTGCTCCAAGCACCCAACTTCTCCAATGAGTTCATTGTTCAGACCGACGCTTCAGAGCATGGTGTAGGGGCTGTTCTATCACAGATCAATGAGGAGGGCCTAGACCAACCTGTAGCCTTCATCAGTAGGAGGTTACTTCCCCGGGAACAGAGATGGAGTGCTATTGAGCGTGAGGCATTTGCTGTGGTCTGGGCTCTGAAGAAGCTGAGACCATACCTGTTTGGGACTCACTTCCGGGTTCAGACAGACCACAGGCCCCTCAGATGGTTGATGCAGATGAGGGGTGAGAATCCAAAGCTGTTGAGGTGGTCCATTTCCCTACAGGGGATGGACTTTACGGTGGAACACCGCCCTGGTACAGAACACGCTGATGGACTGTCCAGATTTTTCCGCCTTAGCGATGAGAACTCCCTAGGGGTAGGATAGTTCTCCCCACATTTCAGCTGGAGGGGACACGTGTTAGACCTGGCATCCTTGGCGTGGGTCTCCCTTTCATTTTTTCGTAATGCCTCCACTGTTGCCGATATGTTTTTGCTGGACTAGATGCTCATGGGCACTTTGCCACTGCTAATCAGTGTCAAAGTGCAAGTGCTCCCTATGATAAATTGATGTATGTATTAGTGACTCCATGATTGGATGATTGGTTTACTTGTCAGTCCCTAGTACCGTGCACTGAGTGTGCCCAGGGCTTGTAAATCCAATGCTGCTAGTGGGCTTGCAGCACGGGTTGTGCCACCCACAGAAGCAGCTTGTAAAGTGTGTCTCAGGCCTGCCATTGCAGAGCCTGTGTGCAGCCTAGGGCTGCCAATCTACCAAGAGGGTGAGCAGGGGTTATTTCGGGAGTGTACCTACTTTCCCTGACTAGACTCAAGGGTCCCTATTTGGACAAAGGTACCTACCTCTGCCAACTAGAGACCCCCAAATCTAACAATCATTGTATAAATCAACTATAAAAGCCATTAAGATATAGATTGGATTATTACATATTAGAGTGTAAATGCGCGGTAAACAGTGATTCCATTGTGCAAACAAGCTATAGAAGTGCGTCAGTATCTTCCATTGTTCAACCAACTAATAAAGGAGCATCAGCATCTTCGTTGTTTAAATAGATCACCATAGCAGCATAGACACTAAGGGGCCGACTCCGATCTCGGCCGGTAGGGCTCCGAATCGGACTTGGCATTACCGGATCCGATTCGGAGCCCTGTTTCCCGACCGAGTCGGACGTGCGTCCGGGCGAGCGAGTACGATGCGAACGTACGCGAAATCGCCGACCGACTCGTTCGCGGGACCCAACCGCTCCGACCGACTCGCACGGACACGACTCGCACCGCGCAATGGAGACGTTCCCCGGCTGGGTAAGTACGATGCGCGCCGCAAGCAGTCCGACCGACTCGCGCCGTCCGGCTCGAAAGAGCAGTCGGAGCCGCACTTTGGGGGTCCGTATCGGACCCCCCTGTACGCCTAGCTGCGCGAGTCGCACACAGGGGGGACCCATGGGTCCCCCCTACCTGTGCATGTACGGCGCGACCCGCTTCGACGCGTACCCGCTGTAGGGGGCGCCCTTGTTCGCCTCGCACCCATTGAGTCAATGGGAGCCCGCGTACGCGTTGTACGACCGGTTCCCATTGACTTCAATGGGAGTCCAACCGAATCGAGTCCGATAGCATGCGAACGCATCGTACTCGTTCGGTCGGACTGCTAGGGTCCGATTCGGTCGGAAATCTCTCTGGGTCCGGCTCGGTCGGAGAGATTTCCGGCCTGAATCGGAATCGGCCCCTAAGTCTTTCAGGAGGCCATGATGTGCAAATAAGCAATTAAAAGCATCCATGTATTCAAAATTTCCGTTAGGACCAATTGATTTGATTATAATATACCTTAGACAATCAATGCCAGACATCTTGTTAATTAAACACGTTGAGCACAATCGCTGGATTGCAAGGGTTCTTGACTCTATTCCCCTTCTCGAAGTGGGTTACCTTCCTTGCTTCCCCATATCCCTTCTTCTCCCTTTCAGACTTCCCTTTCACTATCCATCTCTACACATAGTGCTATGTCAGACCATGCCCCACTGTACTCTGACGATTATATCAAAGAAATACTTGAGGGACCGTCCCTGTTTTCAGACTCCACGGAACACACTCCCAATGCCAACATCTCTCTTACAGAACAAGAAGAGAAATGTAAAAAGAAATATGTTAGATTGCAATTAATGATACGTATGTTGACTAAATACCTAAGGGCAAATATTATTCCGGTAGGCCTGCAAGTAAGAAACATACCCGGAGTCTTTACTGACAATAACAAATATATCACTAACTTTAGCCACATCGGAACTACCTGCTCACGGCACTGGATGGTGCTGGGCATAGACACTGCCACAGAAACATTGCAGAAACTCAATGAGGAAATTGCTGACATTGAGAAACAAATCAAAGACACCAGCTCAATTGCTGACTGTAAAAAACTACTAGAGCGGGTCCAAAAAACCCTAGACAAATTCTACCGACTCGAACAAAATAAAAAACTCTTAAAGTAAAAAAAGATATCAAATCGTACAATCTAGAGAGAATGTACCCATACCTACAAAAGGACTTCTACCTTAATTGATCCTATTCTAATCCTCAAAACTCTAGACCTTGGGGCAGATTCAACAGACGAGATAACCTGGTAGGATTTTCTGATACTTCTGCAGAGTCATCTGACGACTCAGACCTAGGTGAAGGTCCCAGTACCTCCAATTGGGCACCCAATCAACCTTTTTTAGGCAGAGGACAAAACGAGCCTCCAAAACGAGGCAGAGTCAAACAACAGCAACGATGGTACAACCCTCCAGGTGAACACCAGACCCTGCAGAAATTCTACTAGTGGTAACTTATGATACAGAGACTACTAATGATCCCCTCACCATACCCATCTTTAATTTGTCCAGACATGATCTAACTGACCCTGAACAATCACTTCTGAGTAAGGGCCTCTCATATGTCCCTACTACCCACCCCAACTTCCTGGAGCTACAAACAGACCTTCTCCGTTTTTTTCGTAGAATCAGACTACATACCTACTTTCTACTCAACCCCTCTCCTACTAGCATCACCAACACTTACCTTCGCCCTCCCTCTACCTTCTCTCCTGTTGCCAATATGATCCCTGGAGAGGTTCTCACTTTTGAAAAAATGGTTATGAAGGATATCTCTATTCTTGAAACTACCAGACGCTACATTCCGTACAATATATCACTCGAGGAAAAGAGGGCCCTTACGGATCTTAAAAACAATGACTCCTTGATCATAAAGCCTGCCGATAAGGGTGGAGGAATTGTCCTACAGGAAAAAGATCTATACAAATCGGAAATCTTAAGACAACTATCCAATAGAGAATGTAGACTCTTACCGACCCTACCAAAGAACTACAGAAAGTTATTCTTCAAATCACCAATGATGGTAAAACCCAAGGTTTCTTTAGTCAGAACGAATTTCTCTTCCTCAATACCAAATCACCTCGCACTCCTGTCATATACACACTCCCCAAAATTCACAAAAATCTTACAAATACACCAGGACGCCCCATAGTATCAGGATGCGAGTCAATTCTCGAACCACTAGGACAATACGTGGACTTCTTCATCAAAGATTTTGTCCCGCAGACAGAGTGCTATATAAGAGACAGTATGGCTATGATTAACCTTGTGGAACACTATCCATTCAACTGTGATTCAGACATCCTATGTACCATGGACGTCGAGTCCCTTTACATCAATATTCCCCAAATAGAAGCATTACTTGTCATCGAACGCGTTCTTAACACCAGACCACACCCCCATGCAGTTGCTACTCTTTTCATTCTTCAATTACTTGAAATATGTCTCACTAGTAACTTCTTCAGCTTCAATGACCAATACTACCAACAGGTCAAGGGTACTTCGATGGGGGCTGTTTTCGCCCCCAACCTGGCCATACTGTTCATGGATTCCCTTGAAACGACCCGTATCCTCTCCACAAGCAATCCCTTCCACACAGGCATAGGCTTGTGGAGACGATACATTGATGATATCTTTCTAATTTGGCATGACACAGAAGAGACCCTTAAACAATTTCTGCACTGGCTTAACAACAATTGCCAGGGACTTAATTTCACCCTCTCCTTTGACAAAAATACCATTTCCTTCCTTGATCTCACCATTCAACATCTCAATGGTGAACTCATTACTACCCTATACAGGAAACCCACTGAGCGTAATACACTTCTCAGGTAAGAGAGTAACCATCCTCGAGCACTTCGGGACTCCCTAGCGTACTCCCAATATCTTAGGATTAGACGCAATTGTACCTTGAAGGAAGACTATTTCCGTGAGGAATCATTCCTTTCTAAGAAACTCATGGCCCACGGCTATCCGCGGAGACTTGTGCGAACCTCATTAAAAAGAGCCTGGTATTGCCCCAGGTAATGCCTCTTATCTCCTAAACCCAAATCCACAAAAACCAACTAGTGTTTGTCACAACCTTCTCACCAGTCTCGCATAAGGTGCGCAAATGCATCTTGAAACACTGGGGTATTCTTGATGCTGGCAATCTGACAATTGACCGCCCACTCTTTGCCTTCCGCAAGAGTAAGACTATAAAAGATCACCTGGTCAGAGCTGCACTACCAACTACAAAGCAAGCAGGCACACTGAATGAACACTGGGGGTTGGAACCCTTGATTGGACATGCCAAATGCGGAAACTGTAGTGTCTGCAAATTCACTATTGAGGGCAAGGAGTTCACTTTCAATAATACCAAGGTTGAATCCAAGCAATTTTCTAACTGAAATACATGTAATGTAATCTATGCTATTGTATGCCCATGCAACAAAATTTACATCGGACAGACTACGCAAAAAGTGCGAATGCGGATATGCCAGCACCGCAGTCGAATACGCTGCAAAACACCTAATGCACCATTGGTAGAACATTACTCTAACAATGCCCACAGCAACGATGACTTAAGATGGACTGAAATCAGTGTGATCAAACCACCACCAAGAGGAGCAGATCTAGGACAACTGCTGAATAAAGAGGAACTCAAGTGGATCCTGCGCACTGAAAGCATCAAAATTGAACTCAACAGACCTGAAGATTGGACGACTTTACTATAAGATCCGACCTGACCCTGAACTTTTTACAACTTTGATCCTTTTATCTTTTTTCCCCGCAGGTCATCCTCCGATTTCAAATGTACCACTTACAAATATTACTGTGTCAGTATGTATAAATTCTTTAGAGTGAGCCAGAGTACTTCCTTTCCACCACTCATGTTTGACTTAAAGATGTAATGTCTTTACACCTGGTTACCATGATACACCTTGTATAATGTCATACATAACCATTAATTGACCTATCTCTATTTTTGAGCTCTTCCGCAACTCTAAGATGGCTGCGCTGTTTCTTTGTTATTCGGTCTTCTAAATACCAAGTAGCCAAGGTATTTTCTACCACTCTAAGATGGCCGCCATTAACATGTAATGTTTCAGCCTATTGGGTATCTCATTGTCTTTACAGCTCCATCTGTCAGCTTAACGGATCTGTTTATTATAAAAAATGATGCCCACAATCTTTTTACTATCTTTTCATTGCCTATAACCTTCTCTTTCTTTTAATATTCTCTATTTTTTAGCTCTTCCACAACTCTAAGATGGCCGCGCTGTTTCTTTGTTATTCGGTCTTCTAACTACCAAGTAGCCAATGTATTTTCTACCACTCTAAGATGGCCGCCATTAACATGTAATGTTTCTGCCTATTGGGTATCTCATTGTCATTACAGCTCCATCTGTCAGCTTAACAGATCTGTTTATTATACAAAATGATGCCCACAATCTTTTTACTATCTTTTCATTGCCTATAACCTTCTCTTTCTTTCAATATTCATTTCGCTCGGCTAATTCTACCCTTTCAATATGGCCGCTACTGCCGAGTCACTAAAATTCCCAATCACGTGATTTGTCACATGACCCTCCCTGCACTTCCTTAGATATCCTCCTCCCGGCTCGCCCATTCCCCAAACACACCGGAATACCGAAGGATACACAGGTAAGCCCCATCACCGGCAAGAGCCTACTTTCATAGATATCCTTTCTCACTCCGTTGACATGCTGTTATCTCCCCGCACAGGTCACTGTACTGGCTCAGGAGTACTCGCATCATTGTTGCTTGACTCACAGCACCTTTCATATATTTCCAAATTGGATTGGTTGCCGCTATTCGTGTAATTAGGTAAGCCCTTCAGCAGCTGGCGCTTTTATCCTTCAAGTGCCGACCCCCTCAGCATTCTCACTGTCTGTGTGCCTTCTCTTTTCTCACTAGGTTACCGCGCCTCTCCATACCAGTACCCTCAATTGGGACTTGCCCCAATCCCACCCTACCTCCTTTGCTATGGTAAGAGTTAACGCATGCCCATATTGGTTTTAGACCATACAATTGGTGGCTATTCCTGAAATTCGTTTCTTTTTACCAACGCCAAGACGCTTGAGTGATCTAACGTACCTCCGTGCAACTGCAGTAATCCCTTCCTGGCATTATCACAATTGCCTCATTGCTTGCCCCCTGCTATTACGCTTGGTAAGCTACGCTAGAAACAACTTAGCCCATTACAAATCACGCCATTACAGCACTTGTATGCAAGGCTGCCATTTCACCCGTTGCCCCCACGCCGTAACACTTTAAGGTCTTGATCCATTGCTGCACCTTGAGATCGTTGTTTCTTACCAATTTTCACCCAGCATGTGTATTGTATCAACACCTAGTACACGACGTCTGGATGGAAGAGTTGTACCACCTTTGTCTCTCACTAGCACTATGTTACAGACCATTTTTTCTAAAGTCTTTTGATCTACTTATTTTTCTTTTGTCTCCTCTACCTTTCACTATTGTCTTTCAGGCTAAAATTCCCTCAGGCATGTAATTTTTACGTCCTGATGATGATCCCAATATTGTTTCTACGGGATCGAAACGTCGTCGACCTTATATGCACCGCAAACGCAATTGAATTAATTACTGATGTGTAACAATGTCTCTACATATTGTTTGCTTGTTGCATTTCTTTGTACAAGTTACAAGCATTTTTTGTCTTGCCTGAGATTTTTCTGAATTTGTGAATTTCTGTTCATTTGTGTCTTTTTTATATATGTTGCGTTGGACGAAGGATTATGTCCCACTTTAGTCTTGTGTTTTATGTGATTTGATACATTATTAAATTTTCTGTCCGGCTGGACAGCTTTAATATAGCACTGATTTCAGGCCTATATTCATTGTTTTCTGTGTGAATCTCCCCTGTCAGGGACTATTTTGTAATTGTAACAGACATTTTTCAGCAGCGGCTAAAAACGTTATCAATTGGCATACAGCGGAATCGACACGCCAGATAGACATGAAATAAGAGCCTGATGGGCCGATCTTACCCCAAGCTTAAAAAATAAGGGTTTTAAAAATATGCAACGTTATTTAAGCAAATTGGCACACACACATACTATTTGCAATGCACAAAGTCTACATTTGGCACCAGGCCACTCCTGAATACAAATCGGCATGCCCTCCTTTGTTGGATTAATTCCCAATCTAATTTTTAGAAACGTTTTTTTTATTGAAGCCGGAAAGTGGGCATTGAGGTATAGCTGGATACGCAGAGACTGATGTGAATTAATCACAGTCCATGCATAAGTTTTTGCAGCTAAAGCAATTTTATTTGCATTAAAAGATTTAACTTTGATTTGGTTTTTACATTCATTTATAATTGGGCACTAGCAGGTCGGTAAGCCCAACCTGTAAGCCAATTTCATGTAAACAAGTTAAAATATAGGATCTCCAGGTAGCAGTATAAACAGATTTAGTTATTTTAAGCCAGCAGCTGTTCGCTAAGGAGGCAGGATCAGATGAAAACATAGAGTACATGCATTTCAAAAATGCCCCTTGCGACTCCATACACTTTCTTTGTAGACCAAACTCCAATCTTATTCCAGGTTGACCCACTGACCTGGGGCATTTTAGTCATCGCAGGTACCCACATTGAAGCATTGTCATGCTATCTTCTGTGGTTAGTCCCCTCTAAGGATGATTTGTTATCTGAGTTTAAGGCTGTTTTAAAATTAGACCCCATTCTATCCAGGCTAACCCAGACTAAATCTAAAGTCTAGTTAATCATGGGCTAAGTAAACAGGGCTGTGGTTCCCCAGCCAGGGCAGGACACTCCACTAGTCACCACCAAACCTTCTGACCCAGCCCCATTAGGTGGTCCCAGTGTGCCCCCCAATGAGGCAGTTTTTCCAATGCAAGCCCCTAAGCCAATTAGGATCTTAAGAGGTGCTCCATCTGCTCCTCAGGATCAATTGGCATCTAGGGACATGTGTAGCCCCCATGTTGTGGACCATCCCCCTCCCCCCAAAAGCAGGAGTGGTAATTAATCTGTCCCCGGAAGCAACCCTATATGTGATGGGGGTGGGGAATGTTTCCCCATGGACCAATTCTGCTCCCAAATCCTATGACGAGTGTTAGAAATGGGGTTTCTGGTTGGCTAGAGTGCACTCCTCAGACAGGCAGAACCCACCACTCTATTCAGGGCAAGTCAGATACACGCATAAGATAACCTCTGTTCACTGTCTAGTAGCTTGGCACAGAGCAGGCTTATCAAAGAGACAATGTGTAAAGTATTTTGTGCAGCACAGTAAGTACAGAAACAGAGTGAAAGCACAAAAAGGACTCCACACCAGTTTTAGAAAAAATATACATAACTTTTATTTTATTGAAACTGGACCAATGTGACAAAAATCCAATAGGTAATTTTTAAATTAAGAGATAAGAAAATGAGCAGTGTTCAGTCAGAGTTCAGGAAAATATGTCTGTGGTCAGTTCCACAATGTTTGATACTAGCAGTGCTAGTGCGTGTTCCCCAAACTAAACGGAAAGATTTTTAATTGCTTCCTTAAGGAGTACATGTGGTCAGGAGTAATTTAGTGTGCCCAAATGCTAGTGGTACCAATGTGTTCAGTAAATGAAAAGATGAACCTTTTTGTGTTGGGAAAAGATCTCCCCTCTAGTACCAGGGATCTGGCTGCTAGAAGCGCTAGCACGTCAGGGCGCGACCACACTGTACTAGTGAGCTCGCCTAGGAAGGAGTGCGGATGAAATTGTGTAAATAGCCTTGGGTGAGGGTTTGGGCCCCGCAATTCCCCGTACTGACTCTAAGGGTGAAGTTGGGGTAGTCCAAGTGTGCACCCCGAAGCACAGGGGCTCCACGAGCTGGGGGTCAGACTGGACTGGGTCATCGTCTGTGATGGCGTCCTGCAAACTCTGGGTGCAGCGGTTCTTCATCTTGGCTGGCCTGGACATGGGGGAAGACTTTGACCATGCCGATGTCAGCCCCTCGGGTGGGACACATGATGAGGGATGCCACTATGTCTCAGGAGACTCTGAATCACCCGGGCAATGCACTGGTTACACCCCCAGACTTATCTTGGCACTGCGAGGTTCTTAGCTGTACTAAATATGGCGAATTTGATCAGTGCTTTGGCGAATTAAGTGTGAGGGTCACATATCATTCTGCTCGACCCTTGTAGGCCACTTTTTGCCAACAGAAGGGGATGAGAGACTTTTCTAGTCCTGAGTCTCCTGAACAGGGTGCAAGCCAACAAGCCCTAAGGGTTTCTTGGGGAATAGGAGGATGTAGAGGGCAGGATCCTTCCTCCCTCACTGCAGAGGTAGCAGGCAGGAAACCAACACAGCAGAGCACAGTGCAAAGTGGCAGTCCCTCCTAGCAGCACAGGAAAACGCAGGCAGCAGGCCAACACAGCAAAGCAAGTGACAAAGTGACAGTCCCTCCTGGCAACGCAGTTACTCGTAGTTGCAGAGTCTCCTCAGGACCCCAAAGTGAACTAGTTTTGGGGGTTTCAGAGGTCCAGTACTTAAACCAAACTGTGTTGTGCCAATTGTGGATAAGCCAGTGTTATCAGGTTTGGAGTACAGAGCATGTGCACTTTAGCACTGGTAAGCAGTGGTAAAGTGCACAGAATCCTAAAGCCAGAAAAACTGAAGCCAGAAAAACAGGAGGCAAAAAGTAAGTGGAAACCATGCCAAGGATGCCAGGTCTAACAATGAGTTAAAAAATAAGTGTCTCACTGGCTTAACCTGCACGCCAACATTAGTATGGAGATTTTTGACTCGATTAATATGGTCCCGAATGGTTAGCTGGTTAGGACCAGATAGTAAGAGATGGGCAGAGGATTGTTTAGTGGTGAATTTTAATAGACCTGCCTTTGCTGCATATGTCCTGGCCACCCTTAGCTCACCCAGCTCTTCTAGACCAACTAGTATTCAAGCAATTTCTCTAGGTTATTTTTACAAACCCGATAAGATCTCCCGTTCTTTGGGGCACCGGATGTAGCAGGGGCAATATTCCAGTGGTCGCTTGCCTTTGGCTCGGCTGACGACCCCAAACCTGGGTTTATCTAACAAATTTGCCCCTCTGAGTGACCTTGAGTAGTGTGACTGAATGGGTACCCCACTTTCATCTCTGCTACCTCCTAAGCTTACATTTTCCCCAGAGGTCAACCTGGTTAGTAACTCATGTGACCTCAAGTTATTATTCTGTAATATTGTGGGGTTATCTGCCAAATGGACGGACCGAATTGGGTGCTGTTTGTTAAGTCTTATCAAATCATTTGCCTCCAGGAATCCGGGGAGAAGAAAAGCACCTTCTTTTTAGAAGGATATAGGACCTATTTTTCCCCCTCTGTGCTTTCGATGGCGAGGAGGGCTAGTGGGGGCTTGATAACTTGTGTTGTGGTGGAATTATGTGGGTATGTAAAGGATCTGGATTGGGGTAGGAATTTGTTATAGGGTCTGAAGATATCTGTTCCTTGCCTTACCACAATAGTATTGGTTAACTTTTACAATGCAAAGGCAGGTTCTGACAGGGTCTCTAACCTTCATTGTTTAGGCTCTGCTATCGATTCCAGTCCTGGGCGGAGTTCGCGGAGTTCCGCTCGAAGTGCAAAAAAAACTCTGCCGTGCTACGAGTAGCTCCGCAAGCGGCAGAGTGAGTTAGAAAAAATTTTGTTTGCGATAATTTTTAGTGCTGTGTGTTTTTACGCGCTGTGAAATTATCGGGAATGGCACCATACACAGTGCAAGCGGGCGCTGCATCCTTTCTGCCGCTCAAGTAGATTTTCTACTCGGGCGGCGGCTTTCTCAACGCGAACAGGTGTTTTCTCGATGCGAGCGGTCGCGAGCATACTTGGCCACTCGCATTGAGAACTCCGACCGCCTGCGACAAGAAATCTCACCTGGCGGTTGATTTTCCTCGCTGCGCTCGCCAACTTGATGTTGATGAGCGCGAGCGAGGAAAAAATTCCGCTCCACGCTTTTTGGAACTCCGCGAGCTCCGCGTATCACAGAGTGCGTAAAACTCCACAAACGGAGCGGAGTTCACCGCCCAGACTTAATCGATTCTCTGATGGACCTTAATTGGCACTTATGTGATTGCCCATTAGCGCCGGCCCTGACTAAGTCCAAACGCAGGTTGGATGAGGGACTACATATGGCTCACACCAAGGAGGATTGGGAGCTTAACTCCATTTTAGGTACTCACAACCTTGTTTTCACACTAGAGAAGCTAATTCTCCCCCAATCCACTTATTCTTCCAACATTCAAATAGAGGGGTTGTATATTTGTTTCAGCTCCGTTGTTTTTGCTTGTTTCTAATTTTGATATCATCCATAACAGCCCTTTTAGTGATCACAGCCCCCTGTCTCCAGTCATTGATGGAGTAACTGTGGCTAGGCCATGGGGTGAGGTCTAAACGGGGCTCTCCCTTGTTGATCAAGGCAGGAGACTCAAATGGTCTCAGTTGGAGCCGTTGCAATTTAAGGCGTCCCTTTTCTTATGCTGCGAGCAGGAGTTAGCCACTTGTCTGAACCCCGGCACCCCAGATAGGGCTGTTCTGTTAGCATTTGCAGATATTGCTCAGATTGCATTAGCATTACTGGTGGCTTCAGTGACAAGCGCTGACTGCCAGGATCCTAAATGGTTGACCGTGATAGCACTAGGAGCCTCCACTGTTTTAGCGTGGCTCTTAAGCAGGTTTCCAGAAACAGAAAGTTGGTCGCCTCTTGTAGGTTGGCATACAAACAGGTCTTAGCCAATCATAAATCCATTGTGCAGGAAAATGCTTGGGTTGGGCTAGGGTTGTGAGCTTGTGAATGCTGCTGCCCAGGTGGGGATGCTGCCCTCATGGTCCACGGTTATTGTGCCGGTGTTAGGATCTCTAGGAGGTTTCCTCTCAATGGCCCCATAATAGCTAGCATCCTAACTAGTAAATAGTACAAGAAACAATTGAACTCTTTCAAAGGAAAAAACTAGAGGTCGAGCTGGCAGCGCTGGAATTCCAAGATGTCTGCCAGCTTGACCACTTCTGCAGCGTACTAGTGTTTTCATTCCAATCACGATTGGAATGTGAAGCGCGCACTGGCTCACAAACGCAAACTTCACCTGAGAGAAATCTTGAAGAGGGAGCTTATGTCCTGTTCTCCTTTGCATCAGTTTAGATGAGGGTACAGGCGTCAGGCATTGTTGTAGTTCCTTCGGTAATTTCCTTGAGGAAGGAATTCCTGTTTAAGGTCAGTCATACTACACATGCTTAGGACTTGTAGGAGAAGCGTCTAGCTCTCCCAGCAAGTCAACTATCTTTCGACTTGCATTCAGTGTCTTCCCAAGTCTTGGCATTCGCAACATAAGAAGGCTAAAATAAATATTTCCAACCGTACGCGCAGTCATGTGCAGATTGGTTGAGAAAGCATAAGATTAAATATTAGGAAAAGTTCTTTAATTCCAATTTACCCTTTTTGCTATAGCAGATTGTAAAAACGTGAGGTATTAACAAGCATCCTTTCAACGAAAAGGTTAGCACTAACATCACTAGCCTATTTATTGACTTGGGTGATTGTTTAATACTAGAACAAGAACTAAACAAGAAAAGAAATTAAGAATACTAAATAGTACTTACCTGTGAGCAGATCGGACTCTTCCTGAAGAAACAGCAGATTCAGTTTTCAGTTCTTTCCAGTCACCCAAGTACTTCCTGTGAAGGAAAGGTTTATATGCATTAATGCATTAAAACTGAAAGTAATATAACAGTGTATTTAAAGACAAGACACATGCAGTCTATAAGAAATATAGAAGAGAGGCAATAGACAAGAGTTGTTTGGGTAAGAGTTAGTCAATAGGAAGTTGAATAATCATACACAGTATTAAACACTGTTAGAAGGTAGGATGTTATAAGTAAAATGTGTTATTGTATTTCAGTTCCTAGCATAAGAAGGGTTCGAACATTAAATCGAAAAAACGCAGAAGATAGCAAAGGAAAGAAAGAACCTTCTGAAGTGGAACCACTATTGATTGACTGCCTCTTCTCTTTCTCCCCAGCCCCTTTCCCCCCTTGGCACATACCTGTATAAGGATTCTTAAGCAACCTAACAGATGTGTTCCAGGAGGGGCATTGGGAATAAGCATCGTTCTGCTTCCATGCAAGTCTGTCAATGATCATAGAGATTATAGAAATCCTGACTTCCAGTTTTCAAGAAGGGGGATAAGAAAACTCCCTAGTGTTTCCACCATATTTCATTGATTGGTGTAGTAGTTAAGGTTCTAGGGAGGTTCATTTTAAACAGTTTGATCTTGTGGGCCGATGCCAAAGAGATATTCTCAGAGGTTCAATATGGCTACAGGCTCGGCAGGTTGACATCTGATCAATGTTAGACCTTATACTTGATTATCAACAAGTACACGGTCGTCTGGCCGGAATCTCTCCACTTCGCATTCAGGGATCAAACATCTACCTTTGATAGGGATAACCACGTAAAACTGTGGGGACTGCTTATGGATATGGGGTGGACCCAAATATCATGGTTTTATTATCAGATCTGCATTCTGGAACATCACGTTGGTGCAGTTCTTGCAAGGTGCAGACTGCACCTGACATGGTTCCACAAGTAGGGTTGTTTGGCAGGGGTGCATTCTTATTCCCTTCCTGTTCACCCTCTACATTATTAGTCTCAAGCAAACCCTTCTCTCTGTCCAGGCTGACTGTCCAAGGGTGGGAAAGAGATGACTTCCAGCATCATTTTATGCCGACGGTATGGTTCTCATGGACCATGCTGCTGTGGGGTTGCAATTACTATTGGACAAGTTTGTTTCCTTTATGGGTAGTCTGGATTTGGCAGTAAATTTTACTAAATCATATGTCATGGTAGTTGGCCCTCGGTACACTAGTTCTAAGGCATTTAAGGTTGCCTATCACACTCTGGCTAATGTTTCAGCCTTCTCCTATCTAGGGATGTTAGTCGATGTGAACAAAAATTGGAAGCCCCTGATTGATGGGAGGAGATGTGAACTCGTTAAGGTAATTTGGGTGGTAGCCAGCTTTGCGCGCAAGTTGGGGTCGTGGTCGCCATGCATGTTACTCAAGCTCTATCAGGTTAAATGTATTTCACAGGTCCTGTATTGCAGTGAGGTATGAGGGTATGTGAAGTCTGACAGAATTCAGTATGCCGAAAACCAATTTTTAAGATGGCTGATGCCGGTCCCTAAAAGCATCCGGCCTTCTCTGTCCATGAGGAGCGTGGATTAAAATATGTAGCAGATATAGTTGCCCTTAATCCCTTGATGTACTGAATTAAGATTTGGACCATGTTGAGACTCAAGCTGAATAGACAGACCCTTTCTGACTGGCTGTCCCTTGACCAAGCAAATTACTTGGAACACTTATGTGAAGGTAGCTTTTAACAACCTAGGCCGGACGGCCATATTTTTGAATCACCACTCTTAGAATTGAGAAGGATTAAGGGCTTGATTCATGAGCATACTTTGTCAACTAGAGAACAAGCTGAGCTGATGAACCTATGGTGCGGGAACATATGCTTTTGAAAACAGTTCAGGGCCCGGAGTAGTATTTAGCCCTGGTTTCCAATGGAAGGGACAGATTTGTGTTAGCCAGGTTCAGGTTTAACTTGTTACACCATCTTCTGGCATCTCCTAGTGGTTGGTAATATCCTGGCATCATGTTTCCCTGAGGCTGCGAGAATAATTCTCCGCAGAATACCTTACATTTTGCAAATATTTTAGTGTGCCCAGAAATCAGTTCATCATCCCGTTGCTGAAGCCCCTGAACTTTAAGCCAATATGTCTGGCACTTATGTATCTGCAGCTGCTTCCTAATGATCATGTTTTATTTGCTGTTTCCTGCTTTTTACATGCAGCGGTGAGATCAAGGTTGTCTAGACCCGACAGATCAATGTGTTGCTGTCATGGCGGGGTTTTTACAGGTTTGTATTACTGTATGGTAGTCAATTTTTATCCTTGTATTTATTGTTCTTGCCTTATATGTATGACTGTTTGTGCTGTGTTTTATGCTCTTTTATGGTTCTTTTTACAAACAAATAAAGATTTTATGAAATCAAATCAAATACTTCATAACTTTTTTTTCGTTTTTCTCTTCACAGAAAAACATATTTCCCAGTGGACAGTGCCATTTAGCCACATATTTTGGAGGATGCTCCCACACAGTCTTTAGCTGACAGAAGAACACAATTTAAGGTGCACAGCATTACTTATAAAAGGTTCTTGAGGGTCATAAATTTAGATAGGATCCTGGCTGGAATCAAGGACCCAACTTAGTGGCAAATTTATTAACACTGTTGGGCATATTTACAATGAAATAGCACAGCACGGTGCAGCAAGAGATTTTGCTGCGCTGAGCTGCGCCATTTAAAAAAACACAGGGATTACGCAGTGTTTACAGGAATAAGGCGCACCCTTGTGCTCTCCCCTGCGCCGGTGCTAAAAAAGCAGCCTTGGGCCAATGCAGGCACCCTTGCAGGATGGGATGATTGTGTTCCTGCATAAAAGCAATCATTAATGGTGTTTTGCTCCTTCTATATGTGCTGCAAAATGCACCATACATAGAAAGAGCACAAAACAAAGAGAAATAAAAGTATTTCTCTTTGTTGCTCCACTGTAACGTCTCCCGTTGATTGGCGTCAGTTTTTGGCGCATCCTCAGGTTTTCCAATCCTTGTAAATCTGGGGCGGTGTCAAAAAGCCATGGGTGTTGTGTAGGAACACCCACAGCAACACCCATGAACCCCCTTTAACTCAGAATACTGCAGGAAAGAGGGCCTCATTTACAAGGCCATGTAAACCCACGCAAAGTGGATTTGCGAGGCCATGTAAATATAGCCAGCACACATCGCCACCGGAGTGTCAAAAAAAGTTCCAGTGGTGCTAGGGGCTTGTAAATATGCCCCTGTGTGTTGGGGTTTTGTCACAAAAGTGGTACAAACTGGTACAAAGTGTTGTATATGGAGAGAAGCCTATAGTAAGTCAATGTAGTGCTACTCCCAACTTTGCAGTACTTTATACCAAGAGGGTGTTCTATGGATGATACATGGGCATTCCCATGCCCATACAACCACCCATGGATTTCGGTGCAAATCCTTAGCTACTGGCATTGACAGAAAGAAGTTTGCATAAAAAAATTACATTTGTACAGTGCAGGTGTAGCATTTGAGAAAAGTTTTATTTTCCCTAAACATTTTCTACTTTGATGGCTTGCTGTAATCTAGAGGACACATACAAACTTCTAAAAGTATTAAATTATGCCTATAGATAGTATTTTGTGCTGGAGTGGTATCCTTCCAGTACATAATATATTATAGACATCACACACAGGCTTGCACTATGCTGCAAAGATGTGTATTTGGTAGAATGCAACCAACCATGTGCCAGTGCATGGAGACAGTGAATCAGTACCATATTTTAGAAGATGTGGTGCAGTTCTGCTCTCTCCCTTTGACAAAGTGCAGCGAATTTGCTTGCTGGGCTGCATCGAGTCACTTCCTTGTAAATTAGCCCCCATAGTTTTATTCAGTGAAAGCACAAGTTATTAGGTAAACCAAGGTGTTTTTGTGCTAAGACAAATTCGGTTGGCAGTAGGAACTCTTTTCCAGGCAATTATTCCGGCATGAAGCTAAAAAAATGTGCGCAGGTCTAGATATTACGTCTAACTTTTTATAGCGATGTGCAAAGCTGATGTCCTTGCTGTGCAACTGGACCTTTGTCACTTCCAACCAATTAGTGTAAGTGACTGTCCAGTGAATCTCCAGTTATATCAGGCAGATGCCCTGGACAACAAAATCCCTCTTATCTCAGCTTCTTTCCCCAGTAGCAGGAACACATCGTCGAGCAGAACATCTGCTTGTAGGCAACAAAAAAGAGTGTAGAGGGAATTCTTCTGTGGACGAATCCAGGTTTCCACGAGCCGTCTTACCCCTTTGCAGCCTGAATGGTTGTTTTATCCGTGTACTTAGCCGTACCCTTTTGGACCAGAACAGACTGATGAGATTGAACCTCAAAGATGATTACCCTACAGTTCCAATTTAGTTTTCCCAACTAATCGCTTACTGACGTCCCCTGGCAAGGGATTCATTGAAGGTTAACAATGCTGAAATCTAGTCATCGCTCTACTCTTTCATGGTTCATCAAGCTGCTAAAGTCATTTGTTATGGCTGCAGTGAATTGTGTTACCACTTTTTGTGCTACTCACTTGTCCTAGGGCGATTTGTGGCTATTACAATCTTCTTTGGTTAAAATTCACTTTCGTCTCGTTGTCTTATTCAGCTCCATCTACTAGTAGATTCTGAAGAGGCCCTCAGCTCTTACTGCTTGATGTGCCCATCTAAATCATAGATGTTCACAGGATGCTCAATCTTTGTATGTGTTTGTAATGAGATGTCACTTGTCTTCTGAGCAAGGATGTTTTTAACATGGGCCACTGTATTACAGAATCATTTCTTCCCTTTAAGCACTTGTAGAGTTTGATTCTGCTAAGGTACATCTCACTCGTATATGGACTGGAACATTACTTTTGTGATCACTAGAAAACCTGATTTATGTTACACATTCTTTAAATAAAAGCACCAACAAATACTTTTTTCACATCCTACTGATTCATGCTGACAATGGTAGTGCATTACTATTATTAACATTATTAATATTATTATTTGTAATGTAAATTGATACCTTCACATTTGCTTATTTTTTCAAGATCCTTGCACTTTTGCCTTGATTTCTATTTTGAATAACACCGTTTTGATGGTATAATAATAATAAATGTATGGACCTTTACCCAGTTAAAGTAGCAGCCACGCAGCTATGTAGAATGTTAAGGCATACTGGAAAGCAGAAAAATAAATGGAAAAGGTAGCATGTGGATGGGTGTCGCTATGCATAAACAAACCAGTACACAATGTGTAATTAAATTGCTGCTCTTCGGTAAATCTCCCCAGCTGCCCTAATTTATCCACCGAGACACGACACAGAGAAATTTGCCAGGGCAACTCTCTTTTTTCGGCAGATGACAGAATCACATGCCATTACTCTGTCTTCAATTTGTTTTACACCATGTTTATAGCACTGTATAGAAGGCATCTAATTACAGCCTAAAGTGAAACACAGCCTTGCAAGTGAATTTTATCGTTCACTGCTGCTCTCTGTCAAAATAATGGTTTCTTAAATCTATTAAAATTCTGCAAGTACCTAAATCCTTTCTATGGGTTCTGTATATTAAGGAAACCATGCAGTGCATGGTAGCTGGCCGACAGCCTACTCACAATGGAAGACCTCAAATTATATATATCTATGTCTAGTTATGTCAAAGAATTGATGAGAAAAGAAATTGTTATAATGACTCATGTACAGTTTTTGGAGCCTATTCACAAAGTGTACTTTGTAGTATGTGAAATAGTACTACAATAACACTGCGCACATACTACAAAATGCTATTCACCAACCTACGGTAGGAGATCTATGCCTGAAGTGCTAAATGCCAACATCTGTTTATTTTTTGGCCAATATCTTTTTTTTAATTAAACAAGGCTTACAACACTTGCAATACACCTGGTAATGCAAGGAGTGATGGGACTGGACTCCAACACCCATCTATAGGTGAACTGCATTACAACACCCAACCATCACATACTGGCTGACCACATAGAAATTGAGCTCACCCACCAAAGCACTTTTTCCTTCTTTACTATGTCAGTGAATGTCTTAATGGTTATAACCCTCTTTATGAGGAACAATTATTTGAGGATAAAGGAGGGTTGACAAGCAAGGGATAAACATCTTTGGCATGTCCTGGGAAGCAGTCATTGCCAGACTCCGCTTCTCATCTGAAGTGGTCATTGACATGGTTGCAGGCTGGGATCAGGAGCTTGATTCGACTACAGCTTAGGCAATCCTTAACTATGTCAAAATAATAACAGCATTCCATTTCATGGCCACTGGATCTTTCTAGATGGTCAGCTCTGATAGCAATAACATAACATTTCAAAGTCAAGCCAGTTTTGATTATCAGGTACAGAAGTGTGCACTAGCATATCACCATGTCACTCTCACTGGAAGAAAGGCACAAGGTAATAAGGGAATCTTATGCCTTTGCCCACTTCCCTCATGTTGCAAGTGTCATTGATTCCTTCCATGTGTCTCTTTAGCCACCTTACCACACAGCACATTTTATTCATTCGGCATCCCATCAACATGCACTTTCTTTGTAATGTCAGCGGCTGTTTCCCTAATGAGTATGCTGTAATTCTGGAAGCACATTCAATGGTTAAATCCTCCATCAGTGACGTCTTGAGCAATGTTTTCTTTCTAGCTAATTTGATGGCATGTGACTAATTGATAATTAAAACTATATCATACTGGTTCTTCATGCACATCTGGGGGATGGCATCTCAAATATACTCACTCCTAACAAAATAGAACATATTACCCCGGCCGCTACTGAATGTATGTAGACATGAAATGCTACAAGTGGAATAGAACCCCATTTTAAGAAAAATCATGTCTTTGTTGCAGGTATTACCGGATGTGCTCTCTCTCCCTCTCTCCTTGCAGCCTAAAGACATCAAATCACACAACCTCAACAGAGGTGCAATAAGCACACACATATATATGAGCCATCGTTGAACACACTTTTAGAATCCTTAAGTTTTGATTCAGATATCTTAACTAACCATACAGGGGGTATGATGATGAAGTCCTCAGATGTTTTGGGCAAGACTGGCATAGCTTTTTGACATTACCCCTGATCGATGGCTACACCCAATTACGCAAGTGGAGGTAAAGAGCATTGGTCAGCATATATTGACAAAAAAACGTGAAATGGACCTGCGCTACTAGATAGTAAAGGTAGAGATCGGGAACACACGGCATTGTGAGAGTATCCCACCCGATTCTGGGTTGTTTACCTGCCCACACCAGTCGGATTAGTATAGAGCGTAGGGTGGAAAAAAAGCTGTTGTAAGTGCAATTGGAATATTTATAAATAGATATAACAGGCGTGGGAGTATAACCATTTTAATTATGGCTATACGACTGATTATAGAAAGGGGGAGTTTAATCCAGCGGTCAACCTGCGATGTAAGGTGGTCAATAGCCGGCCCATAGTTGATGCGGACGACTTCGTCCGAGCTGCAATGTAAATAAATTCCAAGGTACTTAGGGGGAGAGGTACACCAGCGCAAAGGGAACTCGACGGCCACCTGGGTGGTTGCAGGCGTCAGTGAAAAAATCTCCGACTTTGACCAGCTTATGACCAAGCCTGAGTGTACGCCAAATCGGACTATCTCCCTTAATAATGGAGGGAAATTGTCTGCCGGATGTCTAACGAATAATAGTACATCATCCGCGTAGAAGGAGGCTATGAGCGGACCAGTGTGTAATTGCAAGCCTCTATGAAGGTGGCGCTCCTGCACATGGCGGGCAAGGGGGTCCATGGCTATAATAAACAGTAGGTAAGCCGTAAGTATCCCATTTACTCTAAGTCGAGCAACTGGACTGGAGTATAGTAGGCGAACCAAGTTCATGAAACCTATGGGAATGCCCAGTTTTTGCATTGCTGCATATAAAAAAGTCCATTCTAAGGAATCGAATGCCTTTTCGGCATCTAGCATCACAACAGCAGCTGAGAGTGCAGGTTCCATTTAATTTATTACCGAGAATACTGTATGCAGATTGATAGTCGTGGATCTACCAGGAACAAATCCCGTCTGAAAGGGGCATAAGATGGTATCCACCAGTAGTGAGAGGCGAGTAGCTAAAATGTTTGCGAGCATTTTGTAGTCATGGTTTAGCAATGAAATTAAAAATCTCTTTAATGGTAAAGTCAGGCTTTAAGTTACATTTTTCTGCCCTAGGTATTTGGTGCCTGCAGCCTGTTCCTAGGTCACATGACTGGGTGTCTTCGCCAGTTCGAATTTGCTTATTCCTTCCAGAAAGCCACACAATAGAGGGATTAGGTGTGCCTGGATGGGATGACACAGGCAGGAAGGGGGGGCTAAGCTGAGCACAGCTCCACTCGCAACTGAATAGGCTGTGCCCTGTTTTCACACAAAGACACACAATTGATCGACGGAGTGCAGAACATATCAAAACATTCGCCCCCGGTCAAGAGATATGGGTTAAATCCATCATTCTTTTGCTCACCTTGCCACCCCAGTTTGGACGTGGCCATATGGAAATCAGTCTTGACAATGTGCCTCATGGGAAAGTCCAGCCCAAACTGCCAAGCCAGGTCCTCCCTAGACCAGAAACAAGCATCCTAGGACCGGTTTCAGGGTTTCACCCCTCATCAGCCAGGATAGCTTGAATCTAGTGGCACAGTGAGCCCGGGACCCACGTCTGAGCATACCCGGCGCACTTAGGGTGAGGAAGCAAAAGACACACAATTGATGGACGAAATGTCTTCACACAAAGCATGTGTCACCATTGCATTGTTCATTCAGCCAACCTGGAGCCAGGACAGGGGAGGCAGGAAACTTCAAGCACTTCAAAGGACATTCTCTATAAACCTCTCCTACTTCAAAGAAGGTACCATGTATAAAACTAGGACCCTTAGACCCACTTTTTCATTCAGTTTCTGGACTTGCAGAAGGACTCTCGAAGGACTTCCTGCTGCTGTTGCCTGCTGTGTACTTCACAAGACTCCTTTGCTGCACCTGGAAGCACTGCTCTGTTGCCTGAAGCCTACCTTGAGCCCTAAGAGGACTACTCTGCTGCTTGAGCCATGTTCCATCTCTTGAACTCAGGTCTATAAGAGTGATTACAAGGTCTAGTTGGTTGGCCTCCTGATTGGAGCCTCAGGTACATAAAATGATCCAACCATCTTGATCCCACACCTGGACCCTGCCTGAATGAGTCCTAACCCCTCAAGTGGTGCTCCTTCAGTCCTGGACCCTTGGTGGTGGTGTTAAATGTGCCCACATAGCCAAAGTCCAAAACTTTGGACTTGAAAATGTTTTGGCTTAAAACTGCTCTGAGAAGAGGAGGCTGTGACCAACCTGCTTGTCTATCAATCCAAGGTGCATCGCCAGTCGTCATGACTTCGCTGTAGCTCCTACTACATTCTTCTCCGCAGCAGCAAATCCTGTTCAGCGGTACTTTACCAAATGGGAATTCAGCCATGTTGAACTCTTGTTAGCTACAGCCTTGCACCGCTGGAGATTTTCATCTTAAAAAAAAAGAATAGGGGCCTCATTTAGGTCTTGTCTGAACTACTTTCGCTCCTCGCAGCGGGGTATACAGGTACTCTGCCAAGCTGATGGTATCTCATACAACGTATTTAGATGTAGGCTGGCTGAACCACTGTCCGCATCAACAGGCTGCTTCCCATCATGTAAGTGGCACTCCTTTGTCAACTTGGCGGACTTCTCTGCTGGCTAACAATACTCCATTGCCGTCAGGTCGATGGGTTTGCACTGAGCATATTTAGATGTCCCCTTTGTGCTGGTGTTGTCCTAGCAGTGGTTTGCTGATCTAGTGAGTCTGTGGTGGAGTGTGGACTGTTAAGTACTACTTATTAATGTGTCAATACACATATATGTTGTGTTTGCTTCTAATATATATGTAGGTAATGTGTAATGCCTCCCTTTTTTTACATATTGCATTGCACACAAACAGCACACACACACTATTGAATGCACACCCACAGGCACGACACCCACAAACACCACCACAATATAATTTTATTCTAAGTGTCAATACAGGTGTGTTCATTTTACCTTGATAAGTTGTAAAATTAACACTAATGCATTATGCATAAGAAACAAATTGCATGTAAAAGCAATGTTAAAATACACAAGACTAAAGCAATTGTCTACACACTAGTTATAGTACGACAAGTGTAAGAGAAGCTTACCTTAGATGCCGGCGACAGCGGAGTTGATTAGCATTGTCGTCAAGTAGTTGCAGCAAAGGTAGGAACTGAACAATGAGGTTCAAGATGGAAACAGAAGTGGGAAACATAAAAAAGGTATGTTTCTGCCTCATTTCCTTTGATTCTGCCAACTCAAATTAGTAGGCATCCCCACCACTTATTCCTCAACGGAAAGCACATCATAATTTGCCCAGCAGTAATTTTGGCTGGACTCCCGCCAACAGACACTTCTGCCTATGGCGCCATCGACACGGGAGATGGCACTTGGGCGGTCTTTCATCCCCGGACCCTCTAACATCTAAATAGAGCAGGTGGACCACCAAGTAGGTGGGTGGTGAAACTGTTGATAAAGTGACAGCGGGACCATAACTGCCAAGATCTAAATCAGGCCCTAAGTCTGAATGTAGAAATGTTTACTGCAACTTCATCCAGTGGCTCCCCAACGACCATGCCTACTCCGTGGACACTGTCTACAGTCTTGCCCTGCTACACTTCTACCTTCTCAGAGAGTTTTTCTTCAAATGTGTTCTAAGTCTAAAGGTAAGCACTGACCAGGACCAATTCACGTTTTGTATCCGAGTCGCGTTCCATCGCGGTTGGCGATATTTTTTTAATTTGACCATGTCCCACATGACTAGATGTCCACCATTGGCACTGCTGTGGGTCCCCTTTAGGGCTCATTGTAGTTTTGCCTTATGTCAGCCCAAGTACATACATTATAGGCCGCTTCTGCCTTGCACATGTTATGCAGTAACACAGTTGTTTTTGTTCCACGCTGTTATTTTTTAAATAAGCTGCACATGTTTTATTATTCTGTTCTTCTGCTGGGATTCAGTCTGTACATCATGCAAGGCCAAACAACATTCTGCTCTGATTTCCGCTGTGGTCCGACACTAACACTTAGACACATTAGAGAAGTCCAAGTTGCTGTTTTTCTTACAGAGCAAGTCTTATCATATAATCAAAAGTTTGCAGTTCTAAAAACAGAGCGAGACGAGGCTTGCAAAGAAAAGGTCCTGAGACAAACGAGCTACGAGCCTGAGATGTAGACCAAATGATTATGACTCACAGGTATGGAGTCCAGCATTAATCCCAGAGATTTTTAGTATTATATAGTATATATCTAGCAAGGGTAGGCTTAGACTGATTTGTCACCTAAATAAGACAGGCCTTTTCATTGTGTGCAGTTTATTAATTTTGCTAATCACATTACTGACTTGCATATGTTTCCTAATTGCAGCACAGCTTTTACATGACAGAGCATGTTAGTTTCAATAAATATTGTAAGCTTTTCACATGTTTCTTTCATTTTATTGTGGCGATGTGTGTGTGAGAAACAAAAGGTGATGACCTGTTACCGTGACTCCTAAGAGAGTTCTGAGTGTTGCATTGTGGTCTGCTAAGTCTCTCTGGAAGGTTAGGAGAGTCGGTAAAGCAGTAGCAGTAGTCTGGATTTGGGGTGATATGTACTGAGGTAGTAACATGCTGATGTCCCATGATTCCCAGCATAGTTCTGTTTCTGAGCAGAATCCCTGCAACAGAACTTTGATGTTTTAGGCACTACTTTTTACCTTAAACTTTAAAAAATCATAACTCCGGTTCTACTGATTGGATGATTGTTTTTTCAGTGTCAATTAATTTATTAACATTTTCTTTTGCTGTGTTTTCACTGTATTCATGTTGGTGTGCTGCATAAATACTTTACACCATGAGCCCGATTCACAAAGGTAAACTTAGACGTTTGGTCTAAACGTAGACCTAACGTGTAAGTTTATGGCTTTGGAAATTCACAAAGGGCATTTATGAGTACTATCTTAATATCTGCACTCCGGTTTGGATCTCCGCCTGAGTGCAGACATAAAGATAGTACTCGTAAATGCCCTTTGTGAATTCCCAAAGTTGTAAACTTAGACATTTGGTCTAAGTTTTGACCAAACGTCTAAGTTTACCTTTGTAAATTGGGCCCATTGCCTCTAAGTTAAGCCTGGCTGCTTTTCTGCCAAACTACCAGAGGGTTAAACACAGGTTAATTTAGTGACTTTGTAGTTCACCCAGACAGGGATTGTGTCTGTTGCTTTAGCAGGGTTAACACCACACTCAATCAACAACCCAATTTCTCACATAGATGATCAGTGGTGGGATCAAGCACTTGCCTTTGTGCAATGCCATACAGTGATTGGTGCAACACAAAAGCCCCATATAAATAATTTGACACCAGGGCTGACCACTTTTTAAATTCTTCTGAGTTTTCCATTGGCTGTTTCTCATTCTTAAAGGAGCTGGAGCTCAAGGCCAGGCAAACTTCAGAGTCCAGCGAGGATGGAGGCAACATACCTTCAGAGTCTCATGCAGAGGTGAGGGTCCACATACCACAAGCCCTGGTGCAGAGTTATTTGGTAGGAGATGACATAGACAAATGTTTTTCTGCCTTTGAGGTAGCCCTGAGGATGAACAGTGTCCCAGAGGAGTATTAGGGGACTAGCTTATGGAAACACATGGCTACAGTAGGGAGAAACACACTTCTTAGACTTGAGGTTAGTGATCAGACCAAATGCATCCCCATGTGAGCCATCCTTGTCTCCAAATTTGGGTTAACCCCTGAGAAGTGCCATCAGAGGTTCACAGACTCATCATCATCTTGTACGCCGATGACACACAACTCATCTTGTCCCACTCAGAAGACCCCATCTACACCAAAACAACTTCAAATGACGGAAGTCGCCACATGGATGTGCACAAACTGCCCAAAACTCAACACAACGAGAAAATGGAAGTCCTGATTTTTGGACTCAACAACTACCCCTGGGACACGACCTGGTGGCCTACTGAATTGGGACCCACCTCGAATTCCACTGACATGGCTCAAAACCTGGCATTATCCTGGACACCAAAGTCTCCATGAGACCCCAAATCAACACAGTCACATCTGCCTGCTTCAACATCTCCTGAATGCTCAGGAAAATCTTCAAATGGAACACCAGAAAGATCACCCAGGCTTTCATCATGAGCAGGTTAGACTACGACAACACCCTCTGCAGCGGAGTACCTGCCCACCTCACACGCAAGCTACAAAACATCCAAAAGGCCTCTGCAAGACTGGTTCTCACCCTACCACGCCGCACCCACAGCATGCCTCACCTCTGGGAACTCCACTGGCTCACCGACCAGAAATGCTGCTACTTCAAGATACTCAGCCTCGCCTACAGAGCGCTGCATTAGAATGGAACTGCCTAACCTAGCCGCCATCTGCACTTTAACCAGCCAGCCTGCAACCTCCAATCTGCCTCACTGTCACTCGCACATATTCCACGCATTTGCAGAAGCAGTGCAGGAGGCCACTCATTTACCTATCTAACAGCAAAGACCTGGAATGCCCTCTGCCAGGACATCAGAAAAGCCAGCAAGCTCACAACATTCTGCAAAAAACTTAAGACCTGGTTCTTCAACTGATGCTCCGGACCTTCCGCACCTAATCAGTGCCTAGAGACCCTCATGGGTGATTAGTCCGCACTCTACAAATCCATTTACATTACATTGCAAGGGCCAAAAATAATTGTATATCTGGATGGTTGGGTCCGCGAGTGTCCCGCAAGACTCTTGAGGGACCACAAATTTAAAAATGGAGTGTTCTGATTAGCCCAGGGAGCTTTTTTTCCTTGGGCCATCTCGCTCCCATAAGAGTAAGACTCCTGCGGGAGCAAGTGCTTTGAATGGCTTCCAGCAACATGAGAATCCCTAGGCCCCATGGGGGGACCCAGAGGGACCCCGCCCTCTGGGTGAACAATGTACATAAATCAGCAAAAAAATGCTGTGGTTCTTCAGGATTCTTGCAGGATCAAAAAAATAAATAGAGGCCTGTTTGTATTTAACCCTTTGCATGCATCAGATGGCTTGGCGTTCCTCCGTGGGCCACCCCTCTAGACCCCCCCCAACAAGGATGGCAGCGGAAGCATTTCCGCTGCCATCACTGACCCCCCATTTGCGATCTGATGATGTCGGCATGCACTGTGCATACTGTCATCAAAACCCGCCGGGACTGCGCTGGTAGCCATTTACTTCTGGGGCGGTTGGAGGTAGGTAGGTTTTGTTTTCCTCCAGGGAGGGTTTAGGGCAGGCAAATGGCATCTTTGGAATGGAAAGAATTTTCCTTTCCCCTTTGTCACTTTGTGGTGCATTCCTGCTGCACTAATGTGCATGGAGCCGTGCAGCAGGAATGCCCACTGGACCTTCAGGAGTTTTTTAGGAAGCTAATGATATTGTTTTGGGGAGCAGCCCCTTGGGCAAGGGGCGCCCCCTTTTTTGGGTTGCGTGTTTTGGTAATTTCCGCCCTTCTTGGGGGTCAGATTGGCCATATATTTTTAGGCCCATCTGCCCAAAGCAGGGCAGAAGACACTAGACCACCAGGGATTTTTTATGAAGCAAGTTTGTTGTTTTGAGAAGCGGCCCCTTTTGGGGGTATATATTTTGGCCATTTCTGCCTCCCTGGAGGGCAGATTGGCCATATATGTTTAGACACATCTGCCCCCAAGGGAGGCAAAAGCCACTAGACCACCAGGGTTTTTTTTCATGAAGCAAGTTTGTTGTTTTGGGGAGGGACGGCTTGGGCAAGAGTCACTCTCCTTTGTGGGGGTATACATTTTGGCCATTTCTGACCATTTTGGGAGGCAGATTGGTCATTTTTTCAAGTACGCCTGCCCCCAAGTGAGGCAAAAAGCCACTAGACACGAGAGATATTATTTATATGAATAACAGTGAACGGCCTCTTAGGCAAGTGTTGCTCACTTTTACTCGGGGCATGTATTTTGGCCATTTCTGCCCCCCTCAAGTGGGCAGATTACCCATGTTTTAAGGCCCATCGGCCCCCCCAGGGAAAGTTTCTGTGTGTGTGTTCACTGGGGGCTGGCTGACGGTCTGCATGTACTGGTATTTGGCTGGCAGTGTGTGAACTGGCATTTGGCTGGTGGTGTATGTGGACTTACGCATGGCTTGTGGTGTATGTAGACTGGTGCTTGCCTGGCGCTGTGTGTGGACCTGCGCTTGCTTGGCGGGTGTGTACTGGCACTTGACTGGATTTGTGTGTGGAGTTGCGCTTGGCTGGTGGTGTGTGTGGACTGGCACTTGCCTGGCGTGTTGTGTGGACTGCCACTTGGCTAGAGGTGGTGTGGGCTGGCTTCTGGCTGACGATGTGTTTGACTGGCATTTGAATGGTGATGGGCAGACTTCATAGTGTTTTATCATGTTAACAGTTTTTTTCTTGTCATCATTTGCATTTGTGATCGTAATGTTTTATTTCTCCTTTTTATTCTTGTGCAAAGCTTTTGATTTCCATTGTTGTGACTCCTGCTTGCTGTATTCATTTTAGTAGATCTGCAGTTTTTGTAGTTGCATGTGTTTGGTAAGATAAACAGTTTTGTACTTTTTACTCAAAATGAGTATCATTGCCTTGGACAAATGCGTTTTTGCAAATGGTGTAATATTAGCAGTATATTTAGCTTCTGCTTTATTGTCTGTGAAATTCTCCTTGGATTTGTGCCGATGTGTATTGTGTTGTCTTGTGTGTAATTTTCTTTTGTTTTTTCTTTCTATTGGGATATCGTTGGTGCTTGCTGGGTCTGTGCAGAGTAGGTGCAGGTGATCCTGAGTCTAGCTGTCTCTGGCAAGTGAGTGGAATCGTAGTTGAGCATATAGGTTTTTGTGTGCTTTGTATTGATTGACTTTTCTTTCCAGATTACTATATGCCAGTAGTTTTACTTTCTATTTAATAAAGCCACATTTTGTTTATTACTTATTTTACACAGTGTTTATTATTGTTGACTTATTTTGACATGTTACTTTTATTAGTAAGTATTATGGCTAGCTGCAGAATTACCACTCAGCAGGTTGTTGGTATGCTTTTCGAATCTTCCTCTGACCATGATTATGAGACTGACTCTGCATCTGAGGCAGACGAGGAAGTCCAAGATTCAGGCAGTGAAGTTTCTGTCTGAGATGAATCATCTGATGTTGAAGCCACTCTCAGTGTGGAGGAAGGGCCTCTTTTAGAGGAGGACACTGATATGCCAATAGTGCAGCAAGAGGCATCTGGATTGCAGCCTGGGGCTGAAAGGCTTCCCATTGGAATTTCTGAACTTTAGGTTGCCCCAAACATGGTGCAGCTAGTGCTGCCTGCCTTTAGTAGTGTCTCAGGGTGTAGAGTGAATACTGAAAACATTTTGCCTATACATTTCTTTTAGTTGTCTATGGACAATGAATTTTGGGACAAGATTGTTGAACAGACTAATTTGTATGCTGAGCAGTATTTGAGGGACAACAATACCAGAATTAAGCCCTTCTCTAGAGCTACCCCGTGGACTCCCACAAATCTGGTTGGACTGAAGAAGTTCTGGGGTTTAACTTTTTTCATAGGATTGATAAGGAAGCCGCTGCTTGCATCACATTAGTCTACTAGTCCCTTGAAGGCAACGGCTATTTGCTGCCGTGATCGGTATTGCTTCTGCTTCTGATTGTTATGAGCCCCAATGTACCCCAATATAGGCCTAGGTAGTTGCACAACCTTTTACCTACATTTGTTCTGTCTTGCTCTACATAACAGCTCTGGCGCTGACCTTTTACCTTGTTAGGTGCCGAATAAATGTTGTGTGGTTTTCTTTGAAAACTAGCCTAATTTATTATTCATGAGGATTCTTAGTATCACAGCAGGATTAGCATCTTCTGCATAATAACTCTGTACAAAAGTCACCACTATCGTCATGCTTGGCCAACAGGCCCACAGTAAAATGACACATCTAGGTAGAACCCCTGAGGGTACCTTTCGCTTATATAAGTACCACATCTTCGCTGGGCAAACCAGAGGAGAAGCTTCCATGCTGACACGAGACGCTGAAGTCCTGCACGCAGACACTCCAGCACACAGTGGTCTGACATCCCTTGCGGGGTGTCCAACTCGAAACCAAGACAGGGTCCTTTGTTCTCTCCCATCAGGTAATGGGGTTGGCTCTTTCCTAGGGGTATTCTCGGCTATAAACCTACATACATGCTAGGTGCACTTAGGTACATCTAGTTAGGGTTTGCATTGTAAGAGTACTCATGATTACTGCCATGTATCTATATGTCTGCATATATTCACTGTTTTAGCACCATGGTAGAATTCTACCTTTTATTTACTCTGTTGGTGCTTATAATCGTATATATATGTTTCTTTTTAATGGTCGTTGCAGCACACGTATTTTATACTAGAATGGCGCTGGATCAATAAATACTTAATGAAAACGTCCCCACCGTTTATTCTGAGTATCTATCTGAGACAAAGTGAGCATGAGTGACTGTGCGAAAAGTACTGTGCTGTTTCCACGATCCAGGGGGTCAGGGTTGTCATGTTCAATAGTTGCCAGAAACTATTCGCTCCTTGGTAAGGTTAGGGGGCTTATAATGGCACTGTGAGCTAGCTAGTCTAAAGGCTAACATATCAGTTTGGGGTTTCTGGAATCAGTCTGGACCGCAAGCCCTTAGTTTATGTTGTCTAAATGCACAGATACTATATAGATTTGTAGGAACTAAACGACAGGATGCTGCATTTTGTTGATAATGCCTCAGCATTGCCATGGCATCACCCTGATTGGGACCATCTTTTTAAGATTTGGCCTGTCCCTGATTATTTTGTAGAATGCTTTTCAGAGACCCAATGCTCCAGAGAAAGAAATAGTTGTGGATGAGTCTTTGGTCCTGTTCAAGGGCCGTTTGGTTTTTAGGCTGTTCATTCCTACAAAGAGGGCACATTATGAAATTAAGATTTATATGAGGTCTTAGAGTAGTATTGGATATGTCTATAATTTCAGGGTATACACTGGTAGGGATTCCACTATTGACCCCCGTGGTTGTCCATCCACTTTTGGAGTCAGTGATAAAGTTGTGTGGGAACATGGTAGGGGACTTTTTAACAAAGGGCCCTATTTATACATAGATAACTTCTACACTGGTGTGCAATTGTTCAAGGAATTGTTCAAAGTGGACACTGTTGCATGTGGCACAATCTACTCTAATTGTAAACGTTACCTGAAGGAGCTTGTTTGTAAAAACCTTCAGAGGGAACAGTTCAGTGCCTTGCGTAGTGATGAAATTCTAGCTGTGGCATTTTCAGACAGGCGAGATATCTACATGCTGACTACCATTCATGATGAAAGTACTTCACCTGTGACTGTTTGGGGCCAGGTTGCTGAAGTGTGCAAACCTGTGTGCATTTTAGAGTACAATAAGCACATGGGTGATGTAGATAGAGTTGATCCGAGGTTGGACCCTTACAGTGCTGTTTGTAATTCATACATTTGGTACAAGAAGTTGGCTGTCCATCTATTTCATTTGGCAACCTGCAATGCTTTTGTTGTAGTCAAGTCTTGTTCTCCAGATTAAAAAATGACTTTTGTTCGGTTTCAGCAGACTGCTATAGGCAGACTTGTTTTAGTGAAGCAGGCAAGTGATCCTAGAGTTGGAGTGGTGGAGGATATGGCTAGATTGAAAAAATATTTTAAATGGAGATGTAGAGTCTGTGTCCAAAGAGGCGTGCTGCCCAAATGTCCTTCTAAGCCTAGGCTATGTGTGCCCCATGTTTTAAATTGTACTACACACAACAGAATTTTTGGGAGCTACTGTGAGCATAAAAATAAACTGATTGGTCTGTTACGTTTTATATTTTTTGTTCAGTTTCACTGTTGGCAGTACTATGATGTATTTAATTGTTGTGTTTGAGGTCATAGTTGCTTTTTATTCTCCTTCAAATTGGCATGTGTTTCTTTGTTAAAAAATCTGTGGGCAGTGTGCATGGACTGGTGCTTGGCTGGTGGTTTGCATGGACAGGTGCTTGGCTGGTGGTGTGCGGGGAGGGCGCCTGGCTGGCAATTTGTGTGGATCACGCTTGGCTGGCAGTGTGCGTGGATCACGCTTGGCTGGCAGTGTGCATGGATGGTGCTTGGCTGGCGGAATGCATGGACTGGCACTTCACTGGCGGTGTGCATGGACTGTTGCTTGGCTGGAGGTGTGCGTGGACTGTTGGTTGGCTGGTGGTGTGGGAGCTGGCATTTGGCTGACGGTGTGTGTGCAGTGACTTGCTGCTGGTCACTACACACACTGCTAGCCGCCAGCCAGTGAAAGTGCTGTGTCATTCATGCGGGTGTACGAAAGTCATGGGCCCTTGAATAATGGCACTGTCTGTTGATGTGAGTGTTGTAATGTGCTGGACCCGTGGCTGTCAGTGTGAATGGTCTTGTCTGTGTCAAGCATGAAAGGTGTGTGAGTGGCCTGTAAAGCGATTGGTGCCTTGACTCAGTTTTACAGCTCACGAGCTGTGAGTCATTGGTTCAGTTTTTTGACCTTTCAATTATTAACAGTCTATTTCATTTTTGTGAAATCTCTTGTTAATAAACTTTACATTTTGAACCTTTCACTCACTCTCCTGCCAAATCCAACCAGTATGTGCGTGTACTTGAGGAACAGATGGTTGTGAAGTAACATTTGTCTTTTCTGTGTTTCTCTGCCAGGGTGTACTTTGTCTGTAGGGAACATCTACCAGCTCTAGATATTTTTGTAAACTAGACACCCAAGGGAGTACAGGGTGGTGTGACTCTTTCTTATCCACAATGCCCTGCGAAGCACAAATATAGCTAAAAAGTCACAATTTCCTCACATTTCTGTGTGGGAAAGTTGTGGGATCACTGAGATGGCACAAATTTCCTACCATCCAGTCATCCCCCAGGTCTCCCAATAAAAATGCTACCCATTTTTGACCCGCTTTGGTTCCCCTCAATTTTTTATTTTGTACCTTTTTAGGCTGACTCTGCTTTGGGCACCCACATAAGCAAGGTATAATTTTTATTGGGAGACGAGGGCAATGCTCAGTGGAAGGAAATTTGGGCCGGTGTGGTGATCCCACACAAAAATGTGAGGAAAATTTGACTTTTTGGCTAAATTAATGGTTTGTAGGGGATTCTGGTTAAGAAAACGTTGTGCGAGCAACGCAAGCCACACCTCTCTGGACTCCCCCAAGTGAATAGTTTTCAGAAATGTCTGGGTTTGATAGGTTTCCCTAGATAGCCACTGAGCTATGGACCAAAAACGCAGATGCCCCCTTGCAAAAACAGTTTACCCTAGGTTCCAGCTGAGCTAGGGTCCAAAATCTAGAGGTACCAACATTGGAAAAAAGGGTCGGTTTTCGGTGGAAAAATGTGATGTATCAATGTTGAATTTTGGGCCGTTTCCTGTCATGGGGCACTAGGTCTACCCACACAAGAGAGGTACAATTTCTATCAAGAGACTTGAGGGAATGCTGGGTAGGAGTAGGTATGTGGCTCCTCACAGATTCCATAACTTTCCATCACGGAAATGTGAAGAAATGTGTTTTCTTAGTCAAGGTTTGCAAGGGGTCCTGGGTAATAAAACATGGTGAAAATCACACAAGCCAGCCCACCCTGGATAGCCCTATGTGTCTAATTATCAAAAATGTACAGGTTGACTAAGTTTCCCTGGCTGCTGATTGGACTAGGGTCAAAAATCTAGAGCTACCCTCATTGGAAAAAGGGGTCCATTTTCGGTGAAAAAATTTGCTGTGTCCATGTTGCATTTTAGGCAGTTTCCTGTCATGGGCACTAGGTCTACCCACACAAGTGAGGTACCATTCTTATAGGGAGCCTTGGGGGAATGCTGGGTGGAAGGAAGTTTGGGTCTCCCTGCAGATTCCAGAACTTTCTATCACAGAAATATGAGGAAAATGTGTTTTTTAGTAAAAGTTTGAGCTATGCAAGGGATTCTGGGTAATGAAATGTGGTGAGAGCCACAAAATTCAGCCCACCCTGGATATCCCTGGGTGTCTAGTTTTAGAAAATGTACAGGTTGGCTAGGTTTCCCTAGGTGTTGGCTGAGCTAGGGTCCAAAATCTAGAGCTACCCACACTTGAAAAAAGGGTCTGTTTTTGGTGGAACAATGTGCTGCATCCATGTCCCGTTTTGGGCTGTTTCCTGTTGCAGCACTAGATCTACCCATACAGGTGAGATACCATTTTTATTGGGAGACTTAGGGAAATGCCGGGTGGATGGAAGTTTGTGGCTTCCAGTAGATTCCAGAACTTTCCATCATAGAAATGTGAGGAAAGTGTGTTAAATATGAGGAAAATGTGTGTTGTTAGTCAGAGTTTGAGGATTGCAAGGGTTTCTGGGTGATAAAACTTGGTGAGAGCACTGCAAGTCAGACCACCCTGGATATCCCTAGGTGTACAGTTTTAAAAAATAAAAAGGTACAGGTTGGCTAGGTTTCCATATGTGCCGACTGAGCTAGGGTCCAAAATCTATAGCTACCCACAGTGGAAAAAGAGGGTCAGTTTTCGGTGAGAAAATGTGATGTGCCCATGTTGCATTTTGAGCCATTTCCTGTCACGGGCACTAGGCCTACAAACACAAGTGAGGTACCACTTTTATCGGGAGAGTTGTGGTAGCATAAATTATTAAAACATTTGTTATCACCTACAGGGTTTTGCTACATTTGTGCCTCTCAAATGTAAGCCAAGATGACATTTTGAAAAATACCCTCCAAATCATACACTATTACAGGTACCCACAAATTAAAAAATGTTAAAAAAAAAAGCTGCTCTTAAACTTTATATCTTATGCTTATTTCAGAAATGTGTTCCCTTGATGAACATTTTTCACTTTGCTAATTTCAGTAGAAGTATCGGTCTATACTCAGTACTCAAAGAAAAACCATTGTACGGTGTTGTTCAGTTGTTTGCTCTAGGTACCTTAGGATGTTGGAGAACCTACTAACCCTATATATCCCCGCAACCACAAGGGTCTAGCAGACGTAATGATATATTACTTTTGTCAATCGGCCATTGTGACAAAAAGTTACAGATGAAAATGTTGTTGCAAATGCCCCTCTTTTCCTACTCTTTTTTAATAATTCTTTATTTCAACAATTATTTTCCTTAGGTATCCTTGAGGAATCCTCACATATGACACCATGATGAACTTGGAATTCTTTCTACTTTTCAGAAATCTATATCTTTTCTGGATCACCCATAGGTTTCATACTGGTTTCCAGCGCAAACTGAAAGTAGGTTGAAAGCACAAAAAATAGGAAAAATAGTCTACCTCTTAGAAGAATGTAAAAACTGTGGTACAAAATTAGTTTTTTTGATTTAGCTTTGTATGTTCCTGAAAGCTTAGAAGATGGTGACTTTAGTTCAATAAAATGTTTGTGAAAGCTATTTTTAGGAAAAAAACAGGCCCTTTTATCTGGAGCACTTTTACCCTATTTTTTTCAAAAACTCGAACATTTGCTATATTTTGCCTATTTTCTCAGTCCCCTCTAAGGAAATCGACAAACTGTGGGTACCTTTAGAATCCCCAGAATCTTGGAAAAAAAGGACGCACGTTTGGCATGGATACCTTATCTAGAAAAAAAGTTATGGAGCCCTAAGTACAAACTACCCCAAATAGCCAAAAAGAGCTCAACACTGGGGGGCAAAGCTTAAGCCCATAGGCAGTCTACACCTGGGGATGTATCCATAAAGGGATAGGGTACTGTGTGGCTCCCCTCCTTGAGCCTCCAAAGCCCTCAGGGAGCCCATCCCAATGCTAAAATTTAAGAAAATGGGTAGGAGGGCCACACATCTCCCCTTCTCAAGTCTCCAAAGGCCACAGTGAGCTTACACTCAGTGCTGAAATGTTTTTATATGGGTAGGGTGGCCATGCAGGCTCCTGGGCTATTGGAGGCATGGTAGCCCACCACAGGGGCTGAAATGTGTTTATATGGGGAGGGGAGCTGCGCTATGCATAACACAAGGCCCTGCACAGCATGGATTTGGCTGCCTATTAGGAGGTTGGACACATGGCCTTGTGGCCAACCCTCTACTGTGCACTTCCAAAGGCTGTGCCCAGTGTGTAATTGGCTGCATGTTACGGGTTAGCAGGCCATGCTGAGCGGAAGAGCCACGTTTTCAAATTTCACCTGAAACAAAGCTCATCCTTCATAGCACGTAAATGCATGGGTAGAGTACTACAGGCCGTGACAGCGAGATGGGGAAGCAAAGAGTCACCTCATCTTTTCCTTTTTATTTGTGAAAACGTGACCAAAAGGGCGCTGGAGAAGCAAAGGGATCTTGCAGGGCAATAAGAGGTAAACCTCTTGGCCAGATATGTAGGGCTGGTCTGGTAAAAAGCTCTATGGGCAAGAAGAAGGCCTTTAAATCATTTCCTCTCCTTGATTGGCAACCAAAGTAGCTCTTTAAGGTGGACGTCCACCTCCACTCTGGGAACCTTCAGAAGAAGCCGAGCAGCTGCATTCTGTACCAGCTGAAGTCTCTGCAGCTAGTAAGCCGGGAAGCCTCAATAAAGGGCATTGGCATAATCAAGCTGTGGTAACAAAAGCATAAGTGACTGTTTTCTGTGTCTCTGATGGCAGTAAATTTTCTGGATTTTGAAAGTTCATAACACAAGCCCACAACACCTGCCACCTGGAGGTAAAAAGTAGAAAGATTGTCAAATGTATGCCCAATTTGTGCTCCGTGGAGGCCGGAGCAGGATGGGCCGGAGTATGACTGAACCAACAAGCATCATCTCATAATGGATGAGGATCCCCATTTTATTGGCATTGCATTGGAGGTTACTGCACCGCATCCAATGGAAGACCACTGTCAGACCTGATTTAAATCTGTAGAAAGCATTTGGGACTTTCTTGTTCAGGGTAAGAAGGGGAGTGTCATCAGAGTAAGACACAATCACAACACCTAAAGATTCCACCAAAATTGCTACGGGAGTCATGTCTATATTAAATAGCATTGGAATTAGGGCAGAGCCCTGAGGGACATCCAGCTTTAAAAGTTTGGAATCTGAAACATATTGAGCCATCCAAACCGATTGGCTTCTGCCTGTCAACAAGGAATGAAACCAGGCCAACACAGATCCACCCACACTGATAATTTCTAAATGATGTAAGAGAATAGAATGGGACACAGTATCAAAAGTCGCCGATAGATCAAGGAGAATCAAATTGCTTTTTTCACCTGACCCACCTCCAACTTGATTTTTATCTGTGGCTTCCACCAGGGTAGTCTCAGTGCTAAGGCGTGGATGGAAACCTGACAGAGAAGGGTGGAACAGCTGGCCTTGTTCCAAGTAACTGCACAGTTGACCGTTAATGAGCTTTTCCAGGATCTTATATAAAGCAGGCAATTAGAAGATTGCCTAAAATTAGAGAGATTCGATCTATCAGCGGAAGTTTTTTTCAATAGCGGTATTCACTTGGTTAGTTTCTAGCAACTCAGACCCATAGCTGACAGGAGAGAGCTGTTTAGTATAGAATTAAGAATGGGATTGATGACCTTAAGACTTGCGCTCAAGATGCGAGAAAGGCAGGGGTCATCCAGCAAGCCTGATTTACATCCTACCAAGGTTTGTTCCAACTCCTCAAGAGTAATGGGGGCAAAATCCCACAAAGACCCAAGCCACACTATTGGAGGACTGGTGCCAGCAACGTCCAAATCCTACCTATCATAGGCACCACCTGGGAGAGGAAGGGTGGTGAGGTGTCAGCATTTCCACAATTTCCTTGATTTCATTATCACACAGATTGTGGGAGGCTACTAACAGCTGGGATAGGGCATCCAGATGGGAGAACTTCTTTACTATTTTAAATGTATCTTTTGGTTTATTGGTAGATAAGGCAATTTGGTTCTAGAAAAAGGCAGCATGAGCTATCTTAATGGAATGGTGATAGTTTTTTTTAAATTTTTTTTTATTGGATTTATAGAGCGCAACGATTACCCAGAGGTGTCCTGGCGCTATGTACTGCCTGAAGGTTGACGGAGAGGGCGGTCACTGGGTGAACAACCAGGTCTTCAGCCCCCTTCTAAAGGAAAGGAGGTCTGCGGAGTTCCTCAGGTGGAACGGCAGGTCGTTCCAGGCCTTGGAGGTACAGGTAATAAAGCTCCTGCCTCCCCAACTCGCTTTTTAAAGGAGGGAACTTGGGCATTTTTTCCTCCTGTGGACCGAAGAGTCCTGCCAGGAACATACCATTTAAGCCTTTGTTTCAAATGGTCTGGGCCTATTCCGTTAAGGGCTTTATAGGCTGTGCAGAGGGCCTTGAAACATACCCTCTGTTTCACTGGAAGCCAGTGTAGCTGAATTAATTCTTTTTTCACCGAGACAAATTTAGGGGTCCCTGACAACAGCCTTGCAGCGGCGTTCTGGGCAATCTGTAGTCTATTAATATGCTGATTTTGGGCGTTCAGATAAAGACCATTGCAATAATCCAAGCGTGCCATAACAAGCATCGTCACCACAGTCCTGAGATCTCCTTCCGATAAATAGGGCTTTATTTTCCTTAGAATTCTTAATATCAGAAAGCATGCCAACACCACTGAGTTTATATGATCACAGAATGTCAGTCTGTTGTCTATTAATACCCCCAGGTTTTTAGCTTTCAGGGTGGGGGAGGGGCAAGTACCCAGGTCGGCTGGCCACCAATCCGGTGTCCAGAGGTGTGGGTTATTTCCAAATACGATAACCTCGGTTTTGCTTGAGTTTAGTTTTAAGCAGTTATTCAACATCCAACCTGCTATAGCCTTCATACAGACACGGAAACGCACTCCTGTTTCTTTTTCCTCCCCATCTTTAAATGATAGCACTATTTGAGTGTCATCGGCGTAGGAGGTGAGTTGGAAACCAAATGAATTTATCAGGTCTGCCAGTGATCTCATGTAGATATTGAAAAGAGTTGGACTCAGAGAGGATCCCTGGGGAACCCCACAGGGAGGCAAAAAGGCTTGGATTTGTTATTGTCTAGGTCCACTGTTTGTGTTCTTTCGGATAGAAAGGATTGCAGGAGGCGCCAGGCTGTACCTTGTACTCCTACTTCCGACAAACGGTCCATCAAAACCTCGTGATGGACCGTGTCGAAGGCTGCTGACAGATCTAACATGACCAGCATAGCCTTACTTACACAGTCCAGTGCTTCCCTTACCTCCTCTATAGATTTAATCAAGGCTAACTCCGTACTATGTCCTGCTCTAAACCCGTATTGAGATGGATGAAGAGTATTATGAGTTTGAAGGAATGTACTGAGCTGAAGATTCATAGCTTTTTCTATAATTTTTGCAGGGAGTGGGAGCCGCGAAATAGGCCGATAGCTACTAGGGTCTGTAGGATCCAAGGTGGTTTTTTTAGTAAGGGAAGGATGGAAGCCTTCTTCCAGTCCTTGGGAAATATCCCAGTGGTAAAAATGTTATTGATCAGAGGATTTAGGACTGATCCTATAATTTCCGAGGAAGCTTTCAGAACTGAGACAGGGCATGGATCACTGGGGGATCCTGAGCGCATAGAGTTCAGGAGTTTAATCGTTTCTGATGTTTCTAGCAGTGCAAATTTGTCTAGGACAGCAAGGGTATTGGGTCCCAGTGGGACTTTATCCAATACCTGAGATCCACCACTATTCTGGGCTGCGGTGAATGTAGACAAAATACTTTCTACTTTTTGTTGGAAGAAAACAGCCAACTTTTCACACAGTTCTGGGCTGCTCCCACATTTGGGAACTAAAGGAGAGGCAAGTTTTTTGACAGTTTTAAAAAGTTCATTTGCATTGGACTTGGCCTGGAGGATTTGGTTTGAGAAAAAGTTCTTTTTTGTTTCGAACAGTGCTTCCTTATAAAGTTTCAAACTGTGCTTGTAGCTTTCTCTATCCTTACTTGTATACCCTTTCCTCCATTCCCGTTCTAATTTTTTACAGGCCAGTTTCTGATGTTTTAACTTATCAGAGTACCACGGGGCTGAAGGTTTAGCCCGTTTGGGTGTCCATTTTTTTAACGGAGTCAGTTTTTTACCAATCAAACCTTTTTGCATTGTACTTTAGCAGAAAGAGATAATTCTTTTTCTAGACTGTTTCCAATTTCTTACATTTTTTGCGTGCTGCCCTATGTTCCTTGGTAATCCATGGTACAGAAGAGAGTATATTGGGAGATTTTTGTACATTTTTGCATGCAACAGTGTTCACTATTTGCAAAAGCCACAAGTTGACAAATTTAGCATCTGCCTCGATGTCTCCACTAAGCCTAGGAGTGGTATCATGAACGATAAACAACATATCAGAAGAACTTGATGCTTTAGACAAGTTCTTATAGGGAGTTGAAGGTATGGACCCTCTACTAATGGGAGCCGGAGTACTCTTCCAAGTAAAGAAAATAATAGAATGGTCAGTCAACACGGTAGATTTAAAATCAGTAACCAGCACCTGGCCACTGGAAAAAATGGTATCAAGAATATGGCCAGCCACATGCGTTGGTTGATCCACAAACTGTCGCAAATTCCAAGAGGCTGTAATGTCAATGAGCATTTTGCTATGGGGGTCAGAAGTATTGTCAAGGTGAAGATTTAGGTCGCCAAGGACTATAAAAGTAGTAATTGCAGAGGGTACTTGGATACATTCTCATCCAGCGAACTCTCCCACATAGCCCTTGGGGAGATAAATTAAAACTCCAGCCAAAGAGACGCTGGCAAATAGGGAGAAACAAAATCTGAGCAAATCAGCCCTTTAAGTCTGAGGGCTCAAATGTAACACACCTGAAACTTTGTTTCAAAACAATGGCCACACCCCCACCTTTTCTTCTCACCCTCTCATGATGCAGCATTCTAAACCCCTCAGGAATTCCAAAGGCAACGTTGGGGGCAGAATTTTCCGACAACCAAGTTTCAGCGAGAAATAGAAAATCCAACTGTAAGGTATTTTTTGGAAGCAAGCACACATTAATCAAGGATGCCCTCATCTTCCCCAGAGTATACTGGGTCAGAGGAATCACTAAAGGGGTTGCCGCCATCAACAACTTGCTGTGGCGGGGCATATTTACAAGGAGTACAAGTACTAGGCAAACGTCTGCATGGGGATAGACTTATATCTCTGCAATGTGGTCCTGGGAGCAGACTATGGAGCTCCGCTGATGAGTAGTCAATGCACAGACCATTCGCTACCATAGATCGGGCAGCATAGCTGGCGCTGAGTGCAGACAGGCACAGATGGGCTTGCCTTAGGCACGCCCATGCATTGGATTGCCTCTTAAGGGGTGGAGACTTCAACAGCAGGAAAATAGACCACTGAACTGCCTGAGCAATGGCCACCACTATAGAGCACATTAATCGGTCTCCCAACTCGGAAAGTGACGTGCTGGAAATGAAATTAAAAAATGCTCCACTGCAGCCCTCCACCTAAAATCAAAAAGTGTAAGTGCAAAATGTGCCGTAATACAG
The DNA here is from genome assembly GCA_963921515.1 of Calotriton arnoldi. Taxonomy (NCBI): domain Eukaryota; kingdom Metazoa; phylum Chordata; class Amphibia; order Caudata; family Salamandridae; genus Calotriton; species Calotriton arnoldi. The sequence goes on from CAWUFW010002522.1 coordinate 868,193, forward strand.
AGCAGGTGCTTTGCACTGAATGTTAAATATTACTTTATGTTACAAAAACCTAGATATTCACAGAAGAAAACAAGGGTTAAAGTAACAATATATTTAGGTGAATTCGTCAGTGACAACATTAACGTTTTGAACTAAAGAAAAAACACAGAAATTCACCAGTAATAGTTAGTGGAGCTAACTGTAACTTGTGGCCTCGCCATGCACTGTTTATGACTTCACATATGACATTACTCATGACATGTTCTACGACATGATCTATGATGACATCACTGCTGACATCATCATTGATGTCATAGCAACCCCCCTCCCTGAGCCAATTTCGGCCCCGGGGAAACCATCCCCAGGGCTCAATTTACTTGCATTGGGGAGGGGGCTACCCAGGCTGTATTTGGTCCCAGGAACCCTATCTCCGAGGCCCAATGTATTCAAAAAGGGAAGGGGTGCTGCACCCCCCCTCCCTGAACCTTGATCATGAGCCTTGCACCCTAGGGCCGCATTCAGTTAGAGAAGGGGTGCACGGCCCCCCCAAGCCATTATAGGCCCCAGGGAGCCCATCCCCAGTGCCAGAATTCACCAAATAAGCAGAGTGGGACCGTGCAGTCCCCTTCCAAGACCTAATATAGGGCCCGGTGAGTCCACCCCCGGGGTTGAAATCCTTAAAAAAGGGGAGGGGGACTCACAGCCCTACACCCCGTGCTATATTAGGTTGCAGGGAGCCCACTCCAGGGACTGCATTCCATAAGAGGAGGAGAGCCATGAACCCCCCCCTCTCAGAGCTATTATAGGCTATGGGGAGTTGACTCAGGGGAACACATTCATTAAGGGCCATTATAGTTCCTTGGGAGCCCACGCCCTGGGCCAAAGTTCACAAAAAAGGGAGGGGGCCCCCATCCCTAAGCCTTTTTTGACCCGGGGGACCGCACCCCTGAGCAGGCTCACTTGCTATGACCCAGGGAGTACAGCCCCGGTTCACAACGTTTTCCTTGCCTACCCCAGAGTGGGCAGGGAAACTTGTGTTTGCTCCTGCCTGGTGGGAGCATTTTCAAAACTCCAACCAAATGGGAGCAAGCACTGAGTCCGCTCCCAGAGGATGGGAGCTTATCAAACACCTATAATGGCTCAAGAAGGGGGGCCATGTGGCCCCTCTCCCCAAGCTATTATAGTTCCCGGAAGCCCACCCCGGGGCTGACAGTCACAATAAAAGTGGAGGGGGAATCGCACGGCCCCCCTCCCTGATGGTAAATAGACATAATATCGAAATAAAAATATCGAATGGACAGAATATCGAATCCAAAATATAGAATGGACATAATATCGAATGGACATAATATAGTCGTTAAAAATATCGAAATTAAGGTAAGTAATATCGATTGTCAAAATATCTAAGTAAAAAATATAGGCATTAAAAAATATCGCATTTTTAATAATATCGAATTTTTTCAAAGTGTTTTGTATGTTAGTATATGTGTTAAAAGTTTATATTAGTTTTTGTAATGTATGGTTAATTTTTTTAAAGCAATGATTTTTATGTTATTTAATTTTTGCGTCATTTAATTCCGTAGCGGGTTGTGGGTTTATAGGGGAATAGGGTGGGAAGTAATTTAATTGTAATTAAGTAAATATTTATTTTTATTTATTGGTATTAATAATTAATGTATTGTTAATTAATTATTAATTGGTAATTAATTTTTATTAATTGGTAATTCATTTTTATTAATTGGTAATTAATTTTTATTAATTGATTAATTGATAATTATGTTAATTCTATTAATTTATTATTTGTAGCGGGTTGTGGTTTGATAGGGGGATATGGTGGGAAGTAATTTAATTGTAAATAATTATTGAAAATAATTTTTTTGTTTTGATAATTAATTTACTGTTAATTAATTATTAATTGGTATTTTTTTTATTATTTATAATTTTTTTGTATTGAATATTAATTGGTTGTTAATTAATTATTAGGTAAATAATTTTTAATAAATAAATTGTATTGGCATTTATAATTAATTAATTATTAAATATTTTGTAATTGGTAATTCATTTTAATAATAATGTTTATTAGTATTGAAAATTAAATAATTGTTATTAAAATATTAAAATATTACTTTCCCTACTGTTGCATGCTTTGGAGTGGGAATAGTAATTTTTACCCCTACGCTATCCAACGCTTTCCCTACTGTTGCACTCACTGGAGTGGGAATAGTAATTTTTACCCTCCCGCTATCCAATGCTTTCCCTACTGTTGCACTCTCTGGAGTGGGAATAGTCAAGTCAAGTCAAAAAAATCTTTATTTCGGCTATACAGCCATAAAAGCACAGATAATTAAGACAATACATAAAATACAATTGATTATTATGAGCAAAAAAGTTTAAAAATTATTATACAAGTGTCATCAAATATATGTGGGTTGAGATGCCGCATTTGTTATCCCCCAACTACTCAACCCCATTAAATTAATTAATGACCCTATAAATCAAGTATAGCCAGGATATCCTATGTGGGAACATATAAAAACAATTAAAACAATTGGATTTAAAACATTTAAAAAATGATTTAAAAGAGAAAAATAAGATTAGACATCAGGAGATAAACATTTCAAGACATTTCCCTAAATAAAGTGCTGTGCAAAAATGGTATATAACAATATCTAATAAAATGCCACAGTTTAAGTATTGCCCATCTCATTTCCCTTTATAATGCCTTTACGTATGCACCACATCGCAAATAAAAATTTTGAGGTAACAACTACAAATAATGGGTGTGTCTCGTATTTCAGTAGCCTAAAAACCTCGATGTGGTTTCTCAACCCCAAGTTTCTACAAAGCTGAAGAACCCACTTAGATCTAGACCTTTTGTAAGCAGGACAAAATAGCATGACATGGAGTTCTGTTTCTTCTGAAAGATTACACCCAGGACAATCTAATCTAGTTGCTCCCTTCCATTTTTTTGTAAATGATCGGAGAGGGAGCGTCCCATGTCTAAATTGTAAAAACAACTTCTTTGCCATGAATGGTTGTATATTGTCCAGGACCAGTTCCAATTTATACTGCTGCTTGACATCCAGAAATGTAGATGTCAAGCAGCATGAATTCATACTCTGGAACAATAGGGCCAATTTATGTTCTTTAAAGGCTAGAGATAGGGATTTTTGGGGGATGGACGGGCAGGTCTCTTCAGGGGTTGCCCACATATTTGCCCATCCTAGAGAATGGCAAGTTCTCCTAATGTATGACAACCAGGGTAAATTTCCAGCACCCAATATGGACATAACATCCCTCAGTTCCTCCCTATAGGTGGATAACTTGGGGGTGCTCCATAGGCGACGCCAGAATAAAAGAGGGCGAGTGGCAATTATATCAGCAATAGGTCCTATACCTAAATCCATCCTAAGTGGAGTTAAAGGAGTACTTTTTGGGAGGGCCAATAATTGCCTAATAAATGTGTTCTCTGTAGAGGATAGGGTCTGAGATGGACAATGTCCCCAAAGTTCAGCTCCATAAAGTGAGGCTCCCCTCGCTTGGGTTTTATAGATTTCTGCTGGCGGACCAACCACTTTTTGGGTGCAATTTTTGTGGACTTTTAAAATGCCCCCTATTGACTGAGCTAATTTCAAATTAGCTTTCTTAATTTGGGTCCCCCAGTCCATCTTATGTGTGAGACCCGAGTAGTCAAAAATAGAGACTTTGTCTAGAAACCTACCCTCCAATTGTGGGTGCGGACAATTGGTGGTATTGGCATGGAAGACCATATATTTTGTTTTCTGGAGATTTATCTCCAGATTCCTCTTCCTGCAAAATGCACTAAACTCTTCCAAAACCCGCTGCATACCCATTGGTGATTTAGACAAAAGTAGGGTGTCGTCCGCAAACATTAAAGCTGGTATTTTACGGTTCGCTAGCCTTGGTGAGTCTATGTCCTTCACCAACAGGAGCGTTTCTATTAGGCCATTTAGGAAAAGGGAAAAGAGAGTTGGAGCTAACACACATCCCTGCCTCACCCCTTTCTCTACTGGAAAGGGGGCTGTCAATTCTCCTTTCCTACCATATCTGACCCTCGCGAAGGTGCCTTCATGTAGTCGCTTCAACTGCTGGCAGAGATAAACTGGTAGACCCATATCGTGGAGTAGGCCCCAAAGCTGGTCACGCCGCACCATGTCGAATGCGGACTTAAGGTCCACAAAAGTTAGATAAAGGCGGCCACCCTCCAAGGTTACGGTTTTCCAATGGATCAGCTGCAATCTAAAAATGTTATCGATGGTCGAGATTTTAGACCTAAAGCCTGCTTGTCGTCCATCCATGATTGCAGCCGACCCAAAAGGACTCGGGCAAATAGCTTTTGGGTGACATCAATAAGGCTTATTGGCCGATAATTTGCCGGATTATGCGGAGAGCCTTTTTTAAAAATAGGAATAATTTCTGCACCGGCCCAAGTCGAAGAGAGCGCCATACCCTGGAGGATGGCATTGAACCAGATCTGTAGATAGGGTGCCCACACTGTTTGTTCATTTCTAAACAGGTCACCTGGTATTCTATCCAACCCCGGAGCCTTGTTTGGTAGCAATTTGCCCAGCGCCGTGATAACTTCTGCCAATGTGCAGGGTGGTGTACCCGTGTTTAGGGGGTTTGGTCTATGTCAATTGCACTATTTACTGCACCTTCATCTATGGGGCTAGAATATAAAACTTTAAAATGGGATCTCCAGGCTTCTTCCCCCAGGTTTGGTTCGATGGCAGAGTTGCCTTCAAACTTACCGGTCTTTACAAGATTCCAGAAGCCTCTCATGTCTCTGTTGTCTAGGGCTATCTTAATTGCTTCCCATTTTTCAATCTCCCAGGCTGCTTTGGCTTCGGCTAGGATTTTTTTATAATGTGTCCTGCTAGCTTTGATACATAGGGTATCCTTGTTCTTTATCCCAAGTAGCAATCCGCGTTTTGCTTCCCTACATGCTTTGTTATACCAAGGATGTTTAAGTTTGGGGTCGGGGTTGTTATTGTTTTCGGGGGTATAAAAGAACTCCGCCAAATTTAAAAACATGTCATGGTGATTCCTACCTAGCAACAGCTGATATTCACAGCCTTGACTCTTTCCTGACAGACAAAACACGATCTCTAAAAAGGGAATAATTTGTTCATACAGGGTGGCCCTCTTTTCAATAAAGGCTGCAAATGTTCCCCAACGTACTCTTCTCCCTCCTTCTATTGCAATTAGGTTTGGGGCAGGTTGTCTTGTCAGGCCCTGGTCATCTTTGAATTGGGAGTAGGCTATCTCTAACACCAATGGATTATGATCACTTTCACATCGAGATTGGACCGAAAAGTCCAAAATTCTATACCAGTTCTCGACGTCTACCAAGATGTAGTCAATGGTGGAGGCCTGTCCCAATTTGTTAAAAGTTGGGTTGCCTGGGCTGTCGGAGGGGAATCGGCCATTACATGCCCTGAGCGAGTGGCTGAGTGTAAGTGAGTTCATTTGGAGAACGAGGGGAGTCCAACCCCTTATTGGATAAATATTACATTCAGGAATAGCCCAAACAGAGTCTTCCTCACTTGATATAGTAGTGCAAATGCCATTAAGAGGTTCATAGTGGCAATTAAAGTCCCCTCCAATAATTATATGTACAGACTCTGGTAAAGTAGGGAGGAAGTTAGCCAGGCAGTCCAGGGTCTGTGAGGTTAGCTCGTGTGTGTCAATGTACTCTCCCCAATCAGGGAGGTCCATTTTGGAGGTAAGACCTGCTATGTTCCAGGATAAGATCTTGGTGATCTGCTGGACTTTTACTGAGTCGGTTCGTGTATGCAAGTGGCTCTGCTCATGAAGGAATGCTGGATGGGGGATCCCTTCCTGACCCTGTGGGGTACTTTCCAGGTTCCCTGGTGAGTTAGTGGAAGCACCCAAGCTGTTATATGCCACTGTGGCCTCACAAGTCATCCTAGATGGGTGATCCATAGGCTCAGATCTTTCACAATAATGGTGCGTGAGATGGTAGTTTGCTATGCATTCCTTTTGTTTAGCTGTAGAATTCAGTCAATCGACCAGATCTAAGGAGCTGTATCTATTGCTAACTGGAATGTTAAAAGGCGAGACATTTTCAAAGTCCCTCCCCGTGTATAGTAGATTGCCAGTCTGAGCTCTCGTTTCCCATTTTTTATATACACTTCCCATTCTTCCTAACAGGGGACTGGGGGGGTAAAAATTGCCTAAGCGGAGTGTCTGTATACCACCAAACTCCCCAGATGATCCCCATTTAAAAATGTGTTGAACCACCCTGGTATCCCTAAAGTTAATCAAAATACAATCCCCCGGGATTTCTTTCCACCTCTGTCCCAACCAACTAACCCTGCGTACAAATAGAATTTCACTTTGTACTAGAGGTGGAAGAGGTCTATGTTTGTTTAGCCAAAAAGTACTTTTGTTCTTTAGTTCAGAGTAAGACTCCCCACTACCTTTTTTCAACTCAGGTACTCCGGCTAGTATAACAACATAGGGGGTAGAGGCTGGTGGTAGATCTATACATGGCAGGGTGGAGTTTGTTAACCTCAGGTTGGGTTGGCATGTACTCCCATTTTCTCCAATGCAATTGCTAGGTGATTTACGTTCCACCATCATCCCTAAGCTTGTTGTCGTTGTCCTAGAGCCGAGAGCTTCATCTTCGGCTCGTGTTGCCCCATATTGGATAGAAATAGGGGCTGTGTCTTGATGGGGATGGGGAGTAGGCCTAGTTGGAGCATTAGTTTGCACTAGTAGATTTAACCCATGGGATACAAAGGGAGCCGGGATAGCAGAAGGGATCACATCATTCCGTTCGGAAGTTGGAGCCTGGTCCAGAGATTTAGTTGTTTCAGTAGTGTTTAAGATTGTAGCAATTTTACTCCCCCAAGTATCTACCAGCGAAGTCAGCTTCTGGATTTGTTTCATTACTGCTTCGAGCTCAGCTTTGATAGATTTTTCGAGGTGAATTGTAAGATCTTTAACTAGGTTCAGCACCCAAAGTGGTTGCTCCATTAGGTCTAGGTGACTTTCACTAGCTATATGACCCACTGTCTGTTCCTTTGGGTCTACCAACGATGGGTGCTTCGCTTGTTTCACCCCCTTGCGAGCTTTTCGTTTCGGCTGGCCATTTTTCCTAATTACCCCCCCGTATTAGTTTTATTTGCATTATCAGTGATTACAACTTCTTGAGCAAGCATTAGATCAGGAGTAATTGATAGATTTACTGTTTGGGGGGAATCGGGTGCTCTAGTTCCCATGGTCGGTGTAGTGCTTAGGATCATTGGTGTTAGGGAGAGTCGTCTCTCAGTGCGTTTTATCTCACTAGAGACAGCCCCAATTGCCTGTCTTAACATTTTGTCAATAGCAGTGGGTTCCACACTAGGGGTTCGCACAGATGGTTTCTGTCTAGTGCTTGGTCTTAGGGTCGGGGCTGTACTCTTCCACATAATTGCACAATTGCTGTACAACCCTGGTGAAAGGGAAATTCAAATAAAATTATGTTTCAACTGTGCAAGGTAAACAAAGTCCCAACAATGCTAGCTGTACTTCATGCCCAGAGCAACACGCCCTACAACCCAAAAAAAAAAAAAAAAAAAAATAACTCTCCCTAATTCAACAAAATGTAGCCAAGGTCAATCATTAGGCATATCAAAACAGCTTGACGGTGGGTGGCCCAAACCAGTCCCAATCAGTCTCAAATTAACCCGCCTTGGTCCCGAACAGCGCTTGGCGAGTACCTGGAGGCGCTGGTATGGCGCTGTTTTACCGTCAGCGGGCCAGGACCGCTGTGGTTGCAGGGCCGTTCCCCTCCCGGCGAGTAGGAGACTCCGGTGTCACGCCCCTACTATCTGACTAAAAATCGGTTTAGCACAATGCAAGCTCTAAGATGCAGAGTGTAGTACAGAAGCCTGGGGCGTAGAGTAGATACAAAACCTATTTTAGGGAGAGTAATGTAAACACTCCTTAGCCGTCAATGTCAATACAAACTACGCTAAGGATGGATAGATGGCGAAGAGACCATTGGGCTTATTGACATCCAAAAGATAAAGTCAAATATGCCACAGAGCCAACAGTACCTCCAAACAAACTCCTGGCCCTGCACGATGATCCTCAGATGCAGATGAAAGGGGGGTGGCCCTGCCCTGCCTCTTCCTGTCGCTGACGGGCGTCCCGCGCTGCGGTAGGCCTGTTGAACCTTTATCGCGCCTCCGGGCACGGAAGCGGCATCACGACTGGCGCCGCCGCTTGGGCTGCTGGGGGTTGGAGTCTCCTCGCGGTGGCCGTTCCCCTCACGGCAGCGGGAGCAGGAGCAGGAGAGAACTGTCGTTCGCCGTTCCCCTCGCGGCTGGTGCAAAGGTAAAAGTGCTTCCCGCACTGCGGGAGGCCTGTTGAACCTTTATCGCGCCTCCGGGCGCGGAAAGCGGCGTCACGGCTGGCGCCGCCGCTTGGGCTGCTGGGGGTTGGAGTCTCCTCACGGTGGCCGTTCCCCTCACGGCAGCGGGAGCAGGAGCAGGAGAGAACTGTCGTTCGCCGTTCCCCTCACGGCTGGGAATAGTAATTTTTACCCCTACACTATCCAACGCTTTCCCTACTGTTGCACTCTTTGGAGTGGGAATAGTAATGTTTACCCTCCCGCTATCCAATGTATTCCCTACTGTTGCACTCTCTGGAGTGGGAATAGTAATTTTTACTCCTACGCTATCCAACGCTTTCCCTACTGTTGCACTCTTTGGAGTGGGAATAGTAATTTTTACCCCTACGCTATCCAACGCTTTCCCTACTGTTGCACTCACTGGAGTGGGAATAGTAATTTTTACCCCTACACTATCCAACGCTTTTCCTACTGTTGCACTCTTTGGAGTGGGAATAGTAATTTTTACCCTCCCGCTATCCAACGTTTTCCCTACTGTTGCACTCACTGGAGTGGGAATAGTAATTTTTACCCTCCCGCTATCCAACGCTTTCCCTACTGTTGCACTCTCTGGAGTGGGAATAGTAATTTTTACCCCTACACTATCCAACGCTTTCCCTACTGTTGCACTCTTTGGAGTGGGAATAGTAATTTTTACCCTCCCGCTATCCAACGTTTTCCCTACTGTTGCACTCACTGGAGTGGGAATAGTAATTTTTACCCCTACGCTATCCAACGCTTTCCCTACTGTTGCACTCTTTGGATCGGGAATAGTAATGTTTACCCCTACGCTATCCAACGCTTTCCCTACTGTTGCACTCACTGGAGTGGGAATAGTAAATTTTACCCTCCCGCTATCCTACGTTAAAAATATTGAATATTTTTTAATAATATTACGTTAATATATGTATGTATTAAAAAATAAAAATGTATGTTTATTTTTTTTTACTTAAATTAATTATTCATTAATTTGAAAGTTATTTAAGTATTTTTAAGTATGTTTTACTTAATTATATTTATTATCTTATTAATTTTACATTACTTTTAAGAGATTTAAAAAATTCGATATTTTGACTAACTATATTTTTTACAACGATATTTTTGATTCGATATTTTTGTACTTACCTGTTTGTAGATAGGGAGTCGATATTTGGGTATTCGATATTTTTAACTAGATATTTTGTCAGGTCGATATTTTCTTCCTCGATATTATGTCAGTGATCCCTCCCTGACATATGGGCAGGGTGCTGTGTAAGTAAAACATGTGACCTTATTTTGTGGGATGTCCTGGTAGTGACAAACATCCTATTTTTGTCTCTCACTACTGTGAGGCCTACTCCTCTCATAGGCTAGAATTAGGAAATTCCCTTATATGTGTTTAATTGGTAAGTCCTGATCTGAAGGGAGTAGCCCTGTCATGTTTGGTATGTTTAGAATGTAGTGATAAATCATGCTTAGTGGTGTAGGTGGATTTTTTATTACTATTTTAGAAATGCCACTTTTAGAAAGTGGGCATTTCTCTGTGCTTATAACTCTGTGTGCTTTGCAGCCTGAGTCCAATCCATGTCAAATGCAGAATGACAGCTACACTTGTGCATACTTTCCAGACTGCCATCACACAGAAGGGGCTGGGTGCATCTGCATACTGATAGTCCTACTGGGCTGGGAGTGAGAGGGAGGTGGGGTGCCCTCACACAAAGAACTGATCTATCCCATACTGATGTCTGGAGCCAGAGCAGGGGAGAAGGGAAACTCCTGGAGCTTCACAAAACATTGCTGGAAATTTCTCCCACCTTCTAGGAGCAGGGCTCTGGGGTGTACGTGCAGGGGCTCTGACCCCATATTTTTAGACACTGCGTGGACTTGTAACTAAAAGCTGCTGGCTCTACATTCTGCACCAGAGAGTTGCTGTGCTGCCTGGAGGAACAGCAATTTTGGGCAACTTACTTTGTTGGACTAACCGTTGCCTGCTAAGTTGCTGAAGGGACTCTGCTAATTGACTCTGTGTCCTGGCCTGCCTGCCTACATCCCCCTGAGTGCTCACCAGTTGTTATTTAGGGACTGGGTGGTTTGCTCCCTCCGTGTTCCTGTCATACTTTTCTGCCTAGCGTGTGTTTGGAACCTCCTCCTCTTCAGTGTATTTTGAGCACTTCCTTTGAGGCAACAAGCATGTGGAGTGCTACCCTTACATAACAAGAAGAGTGTAGGGTGTGAAGAGGACTTCCCCTTTTAAGGAGGAGGGCTCCAAACTAGGGTGTGATGAGCGCTTTATTTTGTTTCTGTCATTCTTAGCACTTCGTCTTTCATTCACTTTTCTTTTTGAAAATTGTGCAAGGGTAGCACTGTGCCCAGGGTAGAGAAGTGCATGGCGGGTACCCCTGACTCCCTCAAGAAAAGCTGTTGTGGTTTTCCTGCATGCCTTCCCCACATTGAGGGGGACCATGACATGCAACATTAGAGGGAGAGGTGCCTTCCTGTGGCACCATCTCTCTGCTTGAGATTAATAAAGGCCGCATCCCACCTCGAAAAACCCCCAGTGCAGCCCCCTACCCTCGGACATGCTGCCCGAGAAAGCCCATGCCGATTATCATCCCCGCCTGCATCTCGGTGCTGTGTCCTGGTGCGACTCCCTTCCCGGTAGCCAGGCATTGTTTTATTGAAGTGCCAGCTCAGGAGTCTGAAAGGAAGCTGCAGGGAAGAGACGGCCGTCCATTATTGTACCCGGAGTCTAAGAGAGTTTGGTCTAAGTTTACCTTTGTGAATACCGAAAAGTAGTAAAGTTAGATTTTAGTCTAAGTTTACCTTTGTGGATATTGAAAAGTACTAAACTTGCACAAAGGTGTAAGTTACCTTTGTGAATCGGGCCTTGAGTCTGCTCCCAATAGGTGGAGCTTTGAAAATGTCTCTAAGGGCTCAGGGAGGGGGTCACATGGCCACCCTGCCCTTTTTTTTAAAAAGGATTTATTACACAATGCGGGTGGCCCCAGCTGCCATTTATTTTTTTCAACCCTGCAAAGGACTATCAGTTTTCATGGTAGGAACTGCTTTTTTTAAATTTATTTTGGCCTCCGGAGGGGTCCCGCTGATTTCCCCCCATGGGCCCTAGGTAGGCTGGGTATCCCATCCCTGTCCCTTTTTATCTTTTTATTTTACAAGTTCAGGACAGGGGACTGTAATGGCTGCCAGCAACATTTTTCTGATTTTGCTGGCATACAATCAGAGCACTCGCTCCTGCGGAGTCTGACTCCCATGAGAGCGCCTTGGTCAAAGGGAATTAAAGCTCCATTTTTAGAGAGTCTCTTGTGCATCTTGCAGACAAGACCATCCATATATCTATATTTCTTTAAACTTTATTTCTCAAAAACTACTGAATAAATTTACACCTGCTATGAACTCCAATGTACCCCAATATAGGCCTAGGTAGTTGCACAACCTTTTACCTACATCTGTCCTACCATTGTTCAACATAACGGGTCTGGCACTAACCTTTTACCCAGTTAGGTGCTACATGACTGTCATGCGGTTTTCTCCGAAAACTAGCCTCATGTATTATGCATGAGGATTCTCAGTATCACAGCAGTATTACCATCTTCTGCATAATAACTCTGTATAAGGGTCACCTCTATCGTCATCCTTGCCCGACATGCCCATAGTACACTTCTAGCTAGAACCCCTGAGAGTACTTTTCGGGTATATAAGCACTAAATCTTCCCTGGGCATACCAAAGGAGAAATAGACTTCCATGCTGACACACTGAGGCAAGACGCTTTGGTTCCTGCATGCAGACACTCCAGCACACAGTGGTCTGACATCCCTCACGGGGTGTCCTTCTTGAGACCAAGACGGGGTCCTTCACTCTCCCACATCAGGTAATGGAGATGGCTCTATTCTAAGGGGATTCTTGGCTACATACCTACATACATGCTAGGTAGACTTAGGTACATCTAGTTAGGGTTTGCATCATAGGAGTACTTATTATTACTGTCAAGTATCTATTTGCATGCATATATCCATTGTTTTAGCACTATGGTAGAATTCTACCTTTTCTTTACTCTGCTGGTGCTCATGCACTGTACTGTTTCCACGATCTGTGAGGGGTCAGGGTTGTCATGTTTGATAGTTGTCAGAAACTATTCGCTCCTTGGTAAGAGGGGCTCATAGTGGCACTGTGAGCTAGCTGGTCTACAGACTAACATATCCTTTGGAGGTGTCTGGAATCAGTCTAGACACCAAACCCTTAATTTATGTTGTCTAAACGCACAGATCCTACATAGATTTGTAGGGACTACACGACATGGTGCCGCCAAGGCGGTTTGGTTCTTATTTAATGGTCAAATCTGAGTAATTCAGTCGTGTTTTCTCAGAGACCTCGACTCACATTTACCCAGAGACGTCTGGAGTGGGAAGGGAAAAATCCACCACAGCTGAGTAGGTATTTATAAAGCCTCAGGGGTGTTTTTCTAAGTGAGGTATTGGCGCCTCCCTAATATGCGCTGTTTTATTATCTTGGATATTAGTGCGGTGCATAGGCGAGGGAAGCTAACACCCTAAACCCTCAGTCGGGGACCCAAGGGCGGTCCACTATAGACATAAACTCCAATCCTATGCACACGCTATTAGATTAGTAAAACATGACCTTGTTCGGCCAATTTCATGTTAAATCATAATCATATATCACACATATATTCTTATTGACAGAGGTTTTTATGGAAGGTTTCTTGTTTCTTTTATTCAATTCGAACGCCCAGCCAACACGTGTTTCGTCGTGGGTGATTGCCCAATCGACTTCTTCAGGGCTACAAGATAAAGCATATGTACATGTATGGGATCAGCCGATCCACTGTGGGTTCATAGGTCGACAATAGTGAACATAATTCACCCGGTGACTTAGACAAATTTAGCTTAAAAGATATTAGTGACTTTTTTAAAAGGTCAAATGACCTCGGACTAGTGCTGTCCTATACCTTAAACCGCTATTGTGAGAACATTTCCATTTGTGATCATGTCGTTAAACATATGTTCATACAAAGATTTCATGTTTTTCATTATACATTCATTTAGTTCTCTCTATTTTATAATGTTCACGTCAGGAGGGATGTGCAAATAATTCGAAAAGTATTTTCATAACTGAACAAAGTGTTATTTATTTATTTGTTACTGTTTAGATTTCGTGGTGACATTCATAATTAAAATTAATTAGATGCTTCCTGTGCAACTTGAAAATGTAAGAGCCCTACCTGTAGGAAAGGTGAAAATTAACTTTTGGTTCTGTAATGAGAGAAACAGAACACCAGATCGTTTTACTCAAATATTGACTTGATTTCGAGGTGTAGATTTTTATACAGTAATTAGATGAGGGATGGTGGTAGTACACTCACCTCCCCACCGGTTCTACTTCCGTCCCGGCTGTGTTTAGAGTGTGTCCCCTGTTTCAATATTTTTTAAACGCGTAGATAGATGCTTCAATCCCGCATAATATGATTATCTAGAAACAAGTTAAGGCAATGGTGTGTCAGAACTGTTCAACCTGTGCCAACTAATCCAAGCGAACGTATGTCAGGATTCAAAAACACTCACCCCATAGCAAGTGCGCTACAGTTCTGGCCGTCTCCGTGCGTGCGTATTAAAAACGTCCAATTAGTAATTCCTGCCTGTGTATGTAGGCATCTGATTATCTAGAAACAATTAAGACGAAGGTATGTAAAATCTATTCAGCATGCTGCCACCTAATCTCAGCGACCGCATATCATGTTTCGAAAACACTCACCTCATAGCGAGTATGCTAGAGTTCTGGTCATCTCCATGCATGCGTGTTGATGAACCGGAAGGGGACGTAATTCTAACCCGGATCCTTTTAAGCCGGTATCACACTCCACGTTCAAGCACTAGACCGCGGACTGTTCCGTTGGGTTAACGAGCAGTTGGTTACCTGATATTTCCACTATGTCCATTACGGGTTAATTCATTATATTTGTAAGTCGGGCAAGTCGTTATGGCTTGTAGGTATCTGTACATCCATTGTTATACACGAAGTGGTATTATGATCAAAAATTGTTTGATTCTATATACGGCATGTAGAGTCAAATTTACCCATGAATTATTCAGGATTAATGATTTAAAATTTAACCAATGTTATGCCGTTTAAGGGGCCATTAGGATGCCGGGCGGTAGCACCACCGCCGTGCTGTCGGATGTAAAAACCAGCAGTTACCGTCCGCCCGCCGCGGCCCACACGCCCGCCCAATTAGGATGTGAAAAGTCAGCCAAACACCGCCCGTAAGCCAGCGACGCCGTCCGCCATCAAAGTGCGCCCGTTCACGTAGCGGCGCGGCCCAATGGACACACACCGTCCGACGAAATCACGTACCGCCCGGCGTACAAATTACGATGCCGCAAACAAACAGCTCCCACGGCTAAGAGACACCGCACGAGAAGCCAAGGCGGAAACTCGATCGCTGAGTACGGACACCAAAGAGGTGGACCCCCCGAGCATGAATCCAGCACTGCAGGCCATCCCCATGCTCTACTTGATGCAGAACCTAGGAGTCAACGCACCGCGGAGACGCAGGTAGGCAGACACACAACAAGGGCACGCAAACACCGCACACAGTGCAAGGGCGGAAGAACTGTACATGGTCCCCCCAGACACCCCTGCGTGTACACGACACATCCACCACTGCACCCACAAATGTCACACCGGGCAAATTGAAACAACTCGTAACAACCGGGCACACACTACCTGGGACCAGGAACTAACGTCCCCGTCATGGCCCCGCAGCGCAGCGGCGAAGACGCAGCCACACATGCGCACAACGCAGAGCCCAACGACAGCGCCATGTATGCGCCGCACACAAACAACACAGGGCACAACAAACACCACACACCAGCCCCACCCTGAACACACATGTCACATGACAGACCTGCCACAGTCATGTCCCCAACCGGTAATTCACTGTTGCCAACCTGACGTCACACAACTGACCCGAACATGTCAGTGATGTCACGCCAAATTAGGACACACCCCTGTGTGCACAACATGGCGAAGCACACAGCGGCGGAAATATCACCCAGCAGAATATGGACCCCGTCGGCAAAAGGTACACCAGTACCACACAGAAACACCGATACCACCCTGCACCCAATACCAAGACATGCAATACGTAACATCAAAGATCCCGGGGACCGACAACAGGTGGCTCCAATTATAACACCCACACACAAGGCCCAATGTATAGCGGAAACGCAGCGTGCCGCCCACACACGGGAGAGGAGATAGCACTGAATGGCCTTCCATACCCACACCGAAACCACAGCTCAACCATACAAGCAGGACAATACAGTCATTATCCCCAAAAAAGCCCAACACAGGCATGCAGAGGGAACCGTCCACTGGGCAGATAGCGCATAACACGAAAGAACATTTCGAACGGAAAAAGAAATAATACCACTCCCCCATGTGGTTCACATGCAAGTTATCTGGAAGGAGTCAGACACCACTGACCTTGACCATTCATAGAAGCATGTGGGATGAGGGCCAGTGTCCTCCGCACAAGCTACTATAACCCAAGTCCTGCCTCCCTACGACCATTACAGAATTCCCAGCAACGTCGGAGGTTGCACTCTGCAGACTGCACAGACAGCCGGAGCACGCCATCACATCGCCCTGCAGCAAAATGGCACTTGCACCACACCTACCCAACTACGCCGGACAGATGAAGGTGTACAAACATAACCTGATACAGATATTGGGATGTGAAAATCTGGCTCTGCTGAACGTAACTTACCGACTAACTTACCGCATCGCATTGTTCAGCTGCGTCATCCCCGTCTTCTACTGTCGGAGGTGTCCCTTCCACTGTCCTGTGGATTTATGTCTCTCCAACCCGGCATGTCCAATGGCGGACCTGGTACAACTGTTCAACCCCTGGACGTCCACGACAGGATCTGTTCAGCCTATGGGGGCATGGCGTATGTGGCTGCAATCGGACCCACACTGCAATGGGACCACTGTGCCTCCACACGACGTATTCTGGATCACAGTTTCATCGAATGTCATCCAACATGTCCCATCAGGCTCCTACAAGGGACAACTTACGACCAACACCTTGACAGCCACCATCCGCTTCATTGGATGGCATCCATGTATACCACCAATGCCATGGAAGCCCTGCTGGAAGGTATCGCATACCTGACAACCTGTCAATTCGTCGGACCCCGACGCAATACCCCCAATTGAACAATGATGTCCTACACCGTACCCATGCTTGGCTCCGCATGGACTGAGCAGTTACCAGTACAACAACTATACCATACAACCTGCAACTAACACCACACCATTAACAACACTGCCATGATATCAGATAATTTCGGGACATGCACTCTGTTCCTCATCACATCCAGTAACTCTGCATGAACAGGGGGAGGCAGAGGCATGGGATTTGTGAATGGCAACCACATGGACAACACTGCACGTACAACTATGACATAATATGTATCCTGCGCCCATGAACATATGCACCCGTCAGTGGACATTAATCGGTCGGCTGTAGTATGTGAGAGCTGTCACCTCACCTCCCTCTGAACTTCCGTGCCAGGACTTTTGCATGGACAACAAGTGCATCCCCCTACAACATGACCCCAGTGACTGTGTCATGTCCAGTAGCCACCACATTGCAACAACAAGTGGGACGCCGTTGCATGCACGTAGGCCCATGCCCTGATGACACCCCTCACGCACGTGTGTATGAGTAACGATAGCAGCAAACCTGTAACATGGAACTGAGATGTACTGTGCCCATGATGTCAAGCGGTCTGGTAGGCAAAATGTATACTGTCTGTGTCAAAGTCAGCAGCTCCACAGTAATTAGCAAATGCACATTAGCACAGCAACTGCTAAGCAGTTGTAACTCTGAAGCCCACATCCCACAGTCAACAACTAATCACATGTACCCCTACACCCTATGCTATGTGTAATCATGCTGAGTATATCCTCCACATGCATTTAGCTGCCAGTAGTGTCCACTATACTGCATCACAGAGGACATAAGTCCTAATACATGGCTTGAAGTAAATATGTGTCTCTGCTTATTCATTCCACGAGTACGAATGAGAGAGGATGAGAGTGTGTGAAGTACACGGCAGTCGTGAGATGACCATGTAGTCCACTGTCATTGGATGTCAATGCAAATGAGTAGCACAACTGTGGAAGACACACATGTGTCATGTGAAGCGGGAGTTACGCTTGGCTCAGGTGGGTGGGTGTGACGGGTAGGTGCGCACATGGAATGTCGAAACACGCTGTGTTGGGAGGATTCCGGAGCAGTACATCACCGCTCTCCTGGGAATTTGTAAAGACCACCTGTCTGGGGATGAATGTGAACTCGTGTGTGCACAACAGGCGGGCACACGATCAATGCTGCATCAGGTGTAGACGTCAGCCCACCCTCTGTGGACATGCTGGATACTGCTGTGCGTCCGCCAGGCCCTTGCCAAGGCACTCACATCCCCTGTCGACCAGGTGTATCCCCAACATTGTCCACCTGCACAGGCAATCCAGGGCACGGGATGGCAGTGGAGCATGGTGGGTGAGAGATCATGGCGCGCTCCTCCTGGTCACATCACACAGGCAACACATCCTCAATATGTAGTATGGCACAAGTCAAATGTAAGTAGTGGGGTGACGCACACATCACGAGCAGGAGTGACGTCACGGAAGGTGGCTCGCACCATCTCACTCATTGCCTATATTCCCACACACGTTACATGCCATTGCAACAGAGAAGCCAGCGCGTGCACAAGCAGCTCCAAGCTCGCCCCAGAGAGGCCAAAGAGTGAATGTGTGGGTCCATGAGCTCCAGTTGGACGCGGCCTGGGCCGCTAGGGCAGCTACAGCCTCTGTGTGTTGCAGGTGGTGTATCCGGACTGCGGAGCCTGTCATGCATTGTCAATGTTGCCCGGGTCTCGACTCGGGGCACCACGCAGGTGTACGGCGTCCCGCCACTTATTATACCGCGAGACAGACCACTTGTTCAACTGGACCCACACATACACTCCTTGGCCTCTCTGGGGCGAGCTTGGAGCTGCTTGTGCATGCGCTGGCTTCTCAGGTGCAAACGCATATTTGGGTGAGCGAGGGAAGGCCATGAGTACAGGGTAACATATGACTGTCTGACTTCCAGTTAGTTTAAGGAATGACCCTGATGTGGTCATAAAAAGACGTGTCTCGTGTGTATTGCAACTAGTAGATAAGCCGATGAACTTCCCATGTCTTGCATGTAGCCCCGCACCTAGACCTGCCCACTCGACACATATAAATGAGTACCAGCACCACATCCTTCCCATTCGTAGCACTGACTGGGTGTGACAACCATCGGACAGTCTTGTGTAGTCCACCCACGCGTACATGTGGGCCCTCCATGATACATGTCACCTGCGGCAAAGTGATGTCATGGGCAATGACGGAAGTGAGGAGAGCTGTCTGCCCCACGCACAGATGGCGCATCAGCTCAACAGACCCAGCACTGAGGGCAGCAGGGGTCACATGTGCAGGGGCAGCTGTGCCTGGTGTGAAGGCACATGCATATAGACAGCACATCGTGCAATGTGTAGTCTGCCCACATCTACTGTCCATTGTCAGGCGGACCTAGCAAAATATCACAAGTCAACACATCTGTGTGGGTGTACCCACTGTGACCAACACTGCGCAACAATCAACGTACTCGCCCTGTGCATGGCCCACCCCGCAACGGAGGTCACATTCAGTGCCACTAACTCACACACATCCCTATCACGAGGCATGGTGTGTCCAATCGACAGGGCTGAGTTTGCGCTTATCCGGAGGGTCCTGAACAGGAGACACATGTAACCCACTAGGCAGTCTGTGTTGTCACCTACTGGCATTGTGCAGTCAATGTGCAGGCCAGGCCTGCTGGGACTGAGAAGGGCAGCATGGCCCCAGCCTGACATTCACACGAGCAAAAAGTGCACTGAGACCTGCATTGCCAATTGTCTGTGTCACTGGATGTCTGACATGAAGTTGCCATGTACCACCACTCGGGAGAGACAGACATGTCAAACCGACCGAGAGCTCACATACCCCTGCCACCTGCAGTCAGCATGGTGAGCAGTGCATGTTTGAACCCCACAGGCTCTGACTCATAGTGCTGCGGATCAAAGACATGTGTGTCCCCCACATGCACTCCCACACACACTGCAGTTGTCTCTCACACACAACTTTCGCAAGGAATAGCCATGTGCAGTGTGCGTGGAGCTCGGAATCCAGGATCTCCAGCTCCTTGCTGGTGAGTGGACCTGGACATATCCTCAGCGTCATCGACGTGAAGGTGGACAGGTGGCAGCAGCAGGTGTTGTTGAGGGATGCCAGGCTGCAATCCCAGGTAGCTGTGGTAATGCCGGTCACACTCCCACACTCATATGGCCCCCTGGGGCAGGTTCAGTGGGTCCAAGCTGCTGCAATTTGTGTACCATGTCTGCCAGCTTCAATTGCAGACGATAGCCTGCTCCCAGCTGGCCCGGGACGCTTACCTCCATAGTGGAACATGCAGGGTGCAACCGCGA
This sequence comes from Calotriton arnoldi, assembly GCA_963921515.1. Classification (NCBI taxonomy): domain Eukaryota; kingdom Metazoa; phylum Chordata; class Amphibia; order Caudata; family Salamandridae; genus Calotriton; species Calotriton arnoldi. The sequence continues at coordinate 888,171 of CAWUFW010002522.1, forward strand.
GGGTCATTGGAGTTGGCCGCAAGGGCCTGGCCCATGGCGGGTACAGTCCGCTGATGCCATGTGCACCACACAGTATAATGTGCGCAATGCATCTGCAGGTGTGGCCATGATTTGTGTGTGGGAGCAGGTCCACAATGGACAGGGCCACAACATGCTGTGTGCATAGGCAGTGACGGCCAGTGCCCAGCCTCCACATGTCTGTTAGCATATCATCATGTACACATTGGCATGGGAGCATGGGATATGCATATGCACACACATGCCATCTTTCACTATGTACATCTGCCACCTGGCACGTGCAACGTTACGTGTCACTTGTGATGTGTATTGGCAATCACACAGCCATGTTGGCATGGAGCTGTCAATGTGTACACCTGTCAATGTTTCTGGAGGTGTGATCCGTACAGTGCTGTACATAGGGTGCAGTAGGGACATCAATGACTGTCTCATATCCCCTCGTGCTACAGGTCCCACTTGTTTTGGCCGCTCAGCCTGTGTCCATAGCGTTGTTGGTGTGTGCCATACTCACCCAGCCTCGGAAGCAGTGTCATGCACAGCAGCTAGTTATGTTGCCGTGGCATTGCCGCTTGCCAAATATGCAGTCTGATACCATAAGCATGCCTTACAAGTTATTAAGGCCTAAATCCCCATGTGCATGCTCATAGCAATGGTGTGTGTCACTGCCCATTGCAATTGGCAGGGGACCTGTGCAAGTGTATTGTGGCTGTGCTGTCCCTACTTGTCAGCTGTTCTGTGATTCAATTGCTTGGTCAGTCATTTGTGTTTTGTGTATGTGGAAATGCCCTGTGGCGTGTTGCTTTCACATGTGTCCACTTCCATCTTTCCTAGGAGGAGACCAAACATACATCGCCCCTACCAATTGCTGTCAGACATGGAGGATGTGGAGGAAATCCGGAAATTCCGTCTGGACCGACCCACCCTGCATCGCCTATGTGCCTTGTTGGAACCCCACCTCCGTCCTCGCAGGGTGTATCCAACTGCATTTACCCCCACGGCTAAGGTGATGGCTGCAATGCATTTCTTCGCCACTGGGTCATTCCAACACACAGTGGGCAGTGGAATTGGGATGTCCCAGCCCATGTTCAGCATGGTGCTTCGTGATGTACTGTCAGCTATGATGCTGTACAGGAACAGGTACATCAGATTCCCCAGGGCACGTGAATTGGTGGCAGTGAAGGGTGATTTCTATGCCCTTGGATGGATCCCCCACGTTGTTGGTGCAATCGATTGCACCCATATTGGCCTTGTAGCACCACAGGCCATGGTGCACATTTATCGGAATAGGAAGCACACCCACTCCCTGAATGTGCAAGTGGTGTGCCTTGCGGACATGGTCATTTCACACGTGTGTGCGAAGTTTCCAGGATCGGCCCATGACTCGCACATCATGCGCAACAGCATCCTACCACGTCTGATGACCAATCTGCAACCGGACCGTGCTTGGATTGTTGGTGAGTATGTGTACTCGTGTAGCGTGGCTGTTGTGCGATGATGTCTTGGGGACAGTTGGAATTGCAACTAATCTCGGTATTCCTCACACCCAGGGGACTCTGCTTATCCGAATGGGCCTTGGCTGCTCAGCCCATTACGTAATCCTCGGACCCCAGCTGATGACCGCTACAATGAGGCACATGGGAGGACCAGACGTGTGGTGGAGCAGACCTTTGGCCTCCTCAAGTCCAGGTTCAGATGCCTGGACCGCACCGGGGGCGCACTGGCGTACTCCCCACAGAAGGTGTGCCAGATAGTAGTGGCTTGCTGCATGCTGCACAATCTGGCTATTCGCAAGCAGATCCCCCTAATAGTGGATGACGGTGATCATCCAGGGCCCCAGCCTGCAGACCAGGACGGGTCCAGTGACGAGGACAGTGGAGAGGAGGAAGCTGTGAATGTGCGTCAGCAGCTCATCGCCCGCTACTTCACTTGACGGTGAGTGTCCATTTACAACGGCTGAAGTAGCTGTAGTTGTGCAGGTGTATGTGTGCTCTGTAACGGAGGCCTTTTGTTCACTGAGTGCTGTGTGTCAATGGTCCATGTCCAGGTTAGTATGCCATTGACAGTGGCTGTTGCATTGTGCCCTGTTGCTCTGTGAGATGTGTGTACATTGCTTGTAGTTGGTGACAAGTACTGTGTGATGAGTGTGTGACACACTCATTGAATGTACTCTTGTTCTGTTTTTCACCCCTAGGTCCCTACAGCCTCTCCTGTCCCATCGACATACCACACAGCAGATGCATTTCTGCTCATGGTGGCGGTTGCACATCGTTGAATAAACACAGGGCACAGACAGCAGATTGTGATCAAGGTGTATTTATTTTCAGCGGTGACATGTTATTGTGTGCAAGGTGTTGACAAAAGTGGTGCGTGCAGTGACTATGAGTTGACGGTCATGGCTGCGTGATGCTCAAGGTGTACCCATTTAGTCCTATGTCCACAGTCCAACAGACACATGCCATTCACATGGCAGTGTGGGGTAGGATCGTATTACAAGTCAATGCAGTAGGTGGTCAAGGTGGCTGGCTGACTCACTGGCGTTTGGTGCGTGCGAAGTCCTCTCTGGACACCTGTTTCCTCTTCGGACGGCCCCTTCCACGTTTGGAAGGGGGTGTGTTGGTGGGCTGCTGGTGGTGGCTGAGGAGTGCTCACTCGCTGTGGACGCAGGGGAACGCGATGCTGCACGACCCTGCGCCACAGCAGGTGGTGGGGGAGGTGGTGTTGCTGGCCTTGCTTGCGCCCTCACCACCACCACCAGCTGGCCCATGAGGGCCACCATTTGGCCCATATGGGCGTTCATGGCCCTCAACACCCCAAGGACCTCCCGCCTGTCGCTAGCCGACCTGGCCCATTCTCCTTGGGCCTCTTCATAGGCCCCAAGGGCTCATGTAGATTTGCAGCTGGCCTTGGCTCCCAGGCACAGATGGCGTTGGCCTGACCCTGCTCCTCCTAAAAGTACTGCTGCCACCGACCTGCCCACTAGCCACATTGCTCACCACGGTCCTCGTTCTGGCTCCCAGGGTGGACCCCGACGGCCGGGCCACCCCTTGCGCTGGGGCTGTGGCCAGGGATGACGTGGTGGTGGTGGTTGCAGCGGTGGTGGTGGTTGCGGCGGTGGTGGTTGTTGCGGCGGTGGTGGTGGTTGCGGCGGTGGTGGTGGCCGCAACAACCGTGGCAGCAGGGGTCTGTGACTGGTCAGCAGCCCTGGGCGATGGGTTGGTGGGTAGGAGGGGCCCTGGGGAGCGGTTGTGCCCTGCCACACCAGATGGGCCTGCTGGGTGGTCCACATCCGAGGAGGTGTCCAGCTCCTCTACATCCGTGAGTCCGGGTCGGGGGCTTGCGGACTGGCTGTGCTGGCTGCTGTCTCCCTCTCCAGCCTCCAGCAGTTTGGCACCTGTGGGGAGAATGAGATAGGTTAATGTGTTGCACCTAGCAAAGTATGTATTGGTTGTCTGACATTCACAGTTCGTGCACTGTCGTGCACAGGTTTCCCAGAGGCGTGTGTGTGGATGTACGATGTGTGTATGCGTGGGCAAGGCAATGGAACTGTGTGATGTGAACATGTGGCATGGGACGGATTAGCAATGCCGATGGGTGTGTGTTGCTATACTCCTACATTTTGTGGCTCGGGTGTATGCGGGCTCCAGACCCATCGATGATGTTGAGGTGAAATATGGTTTAGGGGTTCAAATGGAACGCTTAGAAACGCAGATGGGAAAAGGGGTACAGCCCCTCAACGCTTTTGAGGTGAAATATGGTTTAGGGGTTCAAATGGAACGCTTAGAAATGCAGATGGGAAAAGGGGTACAGCCCCTCAACGCTTTTGAGGTGAAATATGGTTTAGGGGTACATACTGTGACATATGGGTGCAGAACGGGACATGTGTTTTGGCAACATGACAGTGCAGAGACAAAGGTGTGTGTATGTCTGACATCCCCAGCATATCTGCTCACTGTTATCATTTATGGACATTACACTGCAAGCATTGTAGTGAGTGAGTGATGGTTGTGTGCCACACGACGTATTGCAGATGGGCCAATTCCTTGGTGTGCGTGCTACCCTCGGCCATGTGCATCAATGCAGTGCTCTTGGGGTGTTGACTATATTATGTATGTTGTTAATCACAGTGTGACGTGTGCTTCAGTCACTGCAGGCACATTATTTGTCATGGGCAGGTATCTTTGCATAACTACTGTATGAGGGCCAGCTGTTCGGATGACATACCTTTCATGACACAGGGGCTGACAGATGAGATGGATGATATGTTGAATGTGCATTGTGTGCCTGTGTGTTTCATGGGTCCAGTGGTGTGTATGTGCATTATTGTGGTCCCACGCTGTTACTTCTAGGCAGGTTGGACTTACATGGGCATTGTTGTACGATGTGTGGGTAACAGGCAGTAAGGACTACATGGTCAAGACTTCGATAGTGTTGCTGATGTGTGTGATGAGTGGCACGGTGCCCGCCGTGTGGGTCTGTGCTCCAGTGGGACTTGTGCATGCAGACGTGGCTCCTTAGGTGTTGCTGTGTTTGTGATGGGTCATGTGGGGTATGACTCTGTAATACATGTCCGTGTGCACATTGGTGACATGATTGTGACAGGGAGCAGTGCTGCGTGTTCCCCTGCTACGTGACATGTCCCATGTGTTAGTCGTAATACAGTCCTCATGTCTACAGACACCCCGCCCTGTACAGTTTTCCACCTACAGGTTGTTTTTGAATGCGCAATGCTATGGATGCCACATGGTTATGGGAGGGAGGGGTGTTCCATGTTGCTGGTCTGTGGGAGTAGGGGCGGTGTTGTGAGTTGTGGTGCTGGCTTACCACCCACAGAAACCCCTCCATGTAGGGTGAGATATCTACCTGTCGGCTGCAGGTGTGCACTGCAGTGGCTGACACATGGGTGTGGGGTGTGCTCCACCTTGCTGCGCTGTAGGACTAGCGGCCTGGTGTGTGTTGTACTTCAGCTGTCCCCCTCCCACCCACTGACTTTGTGTTCCGGCTACTTACCTGTTACTTGTCGGTTACTGCAGCTATGGCTGACACATGGGTGTGGGTGTGGTGAGTGCTCCTTCTGGCACTTTTGGAGTACAAGGGGACCTGGTGGGAGTTGCGGTGCTGGCTGACTGTACACATGCCTCCATGGTTTTGTTAGTTGGTCGGTTTGGGCTGAGTGTGTGGTAGTGTCTGTTGCATGTGTGAGTGATGTCTTGTGTATTGTGTACTGGACATGGGGGTGTTTGTCCCTCGGAGCTATGGCATAGTGGTAGTGCATGTGAGTACATAGCGGTGTGCTGGTATACATTTGTTTGTACTTACCAGCCTCCACTCCCCCTGGTATTCCGGTGAGACTCTCCGGATGTATGATGCCTCGCACCTTCTCCTCCCACGCCTTGAAGCTCTTGAAAAGCACGGGATTACCTCCGCCAGTCCTGTCAGCCAGCTGCCGATTCTTGGCCTCCTTCTTCTTGACCTCCCTTTTTATATCGTGCCACCTCTTGGTGATTTCGCCTCGGTTGCGTGGCACGTTCCCTACTGCATTGACCTGGTCTACGATCCTGCTCCACATCCGATTTCTGGTGGCTACTGTTGTCTGTTGGACCTGGTTGCCAAAGATTTGTGGGTGCACCTTGATGATCTCGTCGACCATGACCGTCAGCTCAGTTGAAGTGAACTTTGGCATTCGGTGTGCTGCCATGGTGTGTGGTTTGGTGTTTGTGGTGCTGGTGCGGTGTGTGTGTGTGGTGTGTGATGTGCAGGTCGTTTGTGGTGCTGGTGTTTGGTGGTGCTGGTGCTGGTGCTGGTGGGTGTGATGGGTGCGTATCTGTGGTGTGCTGCTGTCCTTGCTGTGTCGCTGTGTTCTCTCCTCTCTTCTTGGCTTTGTAGTGTTGCAAGGGATTGTGGTCTGTGAAGGGGCTGCTTTTGTGCTTACCTATGTGGGTGTGTCATGATGGTCTGTTGTTTTCAGGTGTGTTGTGGCTGGTGTTCTGGGATTAGTAGTTTATTTGTTTGTCCAGGGGGGTGTTTTCGGGATGTGTACTGTGTTTGTGCGTGGCTTGCTGTGTGGACTTGTTGGCCATGTTGTGTGTGTTTGTTTGGGTCCGCGGATGGTTTCTGTGCAGGGACGTGGCCGCCAGGGCTTCCGCCGTGTCCATTTCCATCTCTGTTGTTTACGATGGCGGGCGGTGTATTTGTGTAATTACCGCGCTCATGTCGGAGCGATCCTAATTTCACGGGCGGTGTCTCGATCGTCAGGGCGGGCGGTTTTTGGTTGTCGTGCGTATTTGCGTCCGTGGCGGACGGGTGGAATTAGAATCGGACATGATCGGGCAGTATTTTTGGGGTTTTTTCCGCCGCGGGCGGTGTTCGCTTCGCGGCATCGTAATTGCTCGGTCGGTATTCAGACGGTGTAGGCGGGCGGATTTTTACCGCTATGGTGGATGGCGGATTTTTTACCGCCCGGTATCGTAATGGACACCTAAGATTGCAACTTACATAGTGTATTTAAAGAGTGCTTCACCAGTCATCTTAAATTAAGTTTTTTTGAACGAACGTTAACATGAATGTCACCAGAAATTTACACAGTGCCCTACATCATTTGGGGCAGCTAGGACATACATTGCTATATACCAGCGTATGGGACAAAGGTCATTACTGTAAATTAATACATATCCATTACTCCGAATCTTATGTTATCCGTATGTTACTGTGGTTAGGGCAATATGCCCATGCTCCTTTAAGAATGAGGACATGACATTAGGAACATATATAACGTAAAATACATGACATTTCAGCATATGGGACAAGAGATCAATGCTGTTTTTACATATACAAACGTTGCTAGGATTCTTATATTCTCTGTATGTTCCTGTGATTAAGGCAATATGTACAGGCTCATTGAGGAATGAGGACATAACATTAGAAACACATATATCACGTAGAATACATAACATCATTCTGACCCATATATTTGTAATGTAATACAAATGCTCTCAAGCATAGTTTTGGGTTCAATTCCCTTAAGCGTCTAATTTCTAAGGTTTTTCCCAGCATCAGGATCTCCTCAATTGCCTAAGAAATATTGCATCTCATGATCAGTATTAAGCCCGTCTTCCTGAGTAGGTATATCGTATCTATTGGCTGTAGGTTTGTTCAAGTTTGAAGGATTATAGTTCCATACATTGTGCATAAAACCTTATCTTATTTTTGGTGATCCGTGTAATTGGGGGTCAATCCGGGTACACTTACCTCACCTTCAATGAAGGCGAAACTGTACCCATTGCATACAAATCACATTTGTACACAAACGCTGAAATGCGTTTTGCATCAACTGAAAAAATACTGACAGCAGTACAGACTGCTGTAGTGAGAGAAAGAGCACTGGCTCAGGGGAAACGAATAATTGTCATGACTCCGGTACCAACTTTAGAGGCTGTTACTAAAGCAAGGTTTCCAAATGCTAAAGCACTACATCCATGATGGATACAATGGGCTAATTTCCTCACTGCAACAGATGTAGACTATAAATTTGATTCTACATTAAAAATTCAAGCATTTCTGCAATACGAACAAGAATATCCTCTGCCGAATGAAATAATGCCCCTATATCAGTATGAATATATTATTTACACTGATGGTTCAGCTCAGCCAGCCGTAGAAAGTAAACAGCAATACAGCGCAGCTTGTGCAATTGTAAAGCGACGTATGCGGGATGGTAAGTTCCGTCCTAGCAATACGCAGACGCAGTCTCTAGGAGATTGCATGGCACGACTGGCAGAACTAAAAGCCCTGATACTGGCACTAAAAAATACGGATCGAGAATTCCCCACACTTATTGTGTGCGATTCATTTTATTCTGTCTAGTCATACAATGAATATCTTCACTACTGGGGGCAGAATGGATTTAAAGATTCAAAAGGTTGCAAGATAAACATAAACTGCTATGGGAACAAGTGGCAGTGCTGAAAAAAGGCTTCCCGCAGGCTCACGTGATTCATACACTGAGTCATCAACGTGTTGGCATACATGATGAAGGGAATTCATTGGCTGATGAAGCCGCCAAGGCGACAGTGAGAACTGCTGCTGTAGCTGCAATCACTCCTGTTCGCACAAGAGTAGACGGTCAGATAATGGTAGCTGTCATCGCTTCACAAAAAAACAGCACAGCTTGGCAAAAGGATTTCCACTCAAGTACTCCTACAAGTCAGATGCACAAAATAAACCATATGCTCAAATTCCAGGAGTGGGGGATGAGTAATACCAAACATGGTTCGCAGATTAGATTTAATTCTAACTGCACACAAGGGTCTGGGCTCAGCACAAGCAGGTATCACAGCAACAGTTTCACTGTTGAAACAACGTTATTGGTGGCCAGGTCTTACCAAGCAAACCAAGAGCTTTGTCCTTAAATGCAACATCTGTCAGCAGATGAAGGATTCCACTGTAGCGCGTCCACCACAAACACCACTACTGATTTCAGACAGACCTCTCGCATGTGTCTATTTGGACCACTGCGGTCCCTTACAATCTGATGGGGTTTACAAGTACATCTTGGTGGCAGTGGATTCATGCTCTAGATTCCTGTGGGTTTGGCCTCAGTGCTTGGCTGACGCCCGAACTGTTATAAAGGATTTGCGAGTCTTCATAGGGACATTGGCAATTTGCACATTACATTCTGACCATGGCCCTGCGTTCAGTTCTCCGGCTTACAAGGAAGCCATGGGAAGTTTGGGTGTGGCATTGCAGTACTCCTCTCCGTATCATCCTGAGGGAAATTTGATTGTGAAAAGGAAAAACCAGGACTTAAAGCAATCCTTAACAGCAAGGGTATTAGGCTCAGGTGGCAGTTGGGTCAATCACCTATCTGGAGTCCAAAGGGCACTTAATAACATGCCAAGAAGCTCCCTGGGAGGCCATACTCCATGTGAGGTCCTGTTTGGGACGAGAATGTGGGTACCTGACCTCGATGATGGCAGCAAAGTGGCAGATGAAAAGGCAGATGACAACAATGAGCGTTTTACTTTTTTACAGGAACTTAATGAATTCTGGGCACTACAAAGCAACATCCAAGTAAAACGCACCACCTCTGGGGAAGTTAAAACAGTTTCAGCAAGACATTCCAGGGTCCCGAAGATTGGGGACCTGGTCAGGGAAAAGACTGTGGACAAAAAAAAATTGGGCTGTCATACAGAACGCCTGTACCTGTCCTGACTGTCGAAGGAACAAGAACAGTACTTCTTCCGTTTCTTGCCGGCAAAAAAGAAAAGAGATTCGTCTCCATTGATCTGATCAAACCACACTATGTGGCTGATACTGAATAGCAGGCCACGTGGCCTCCTGGGTAGCCGACGATCTCCTCTGGCTACCATACAGGAAGTTCAGACAGAAAGACTAATAACGTTTGAAGATTCTACTCTACGAAGTAAAGGAGTTGCCAATAATGGAATGGAACTCGTGCCTATTGAAAATCAACAACAACAAAGCACAAATGAAACACAGATTTCAATTCAATTAGGCCTAATACCGACATCTATGTGAATATGCCTCACAACGAGTCATCTGCAGTTCAACAAAACCTGCTGAGCTACCAAAGATGGACCGAACAGCATTTGGCTACTTCATCGATTTTGATACCTTCTCTACTGGATCAGAGTGAATCTGAGTCACCGCCAGCTTCTGTTTCCCGCAAAGAAAAAGTATACAACATCTACCTTTGGCTGAAAAAGACCTACTTTGTTTCTCTCTGGCTACAGCTCTGGATTGCAATTGGTCTACTGTTCCTAGTCCTCTGAATAGGTGAACTTGGTCCTGAAACCTCATACGTCATCTCATCATGAAAAAGGAGACATGTCCTTTGTGAACATTACAGCAGTTCCAATTCCTGAAGGAACAGTTTAGGACAGGGTTTCCTATGATGTCTTCGGTCCCACTGAACTTTTGAAAATACCACATGTATTTAAAATTTCTTTGAATGATATCACCTCCAGTACATTCTCTGATGATGGGGACTTTGAAACTGTGAATAGCATGCTGTCTAATTTAGAACAATGTGCTGCTTTTTCAAAAAAATTAATTGTATGAGGAAACATTAGATTTTAACACCATGTATTGTTATCAACACTATGGTCATCATTTCTATCACAAGACAAGTATTCCACGTAATGTTTTTACTTACCAACAATGGGAACATTGCCCAACACCATCGAAAGGTAGTTCACAAACTTTTGCACAAAAGTTTGCTTATTTTTTGGGGTTTAACACTTCAGACCCGACTTCATATTATTATAAGGTTGCACCATCACCTGCAAAGAAAAATAAGCTCACCAACATGAAACAGATATACTCTTCTTCTTTAATTTCCCAGCTGTCTTTACAAGGTTTTGACTTTTGGAGGGACACTATAGACCCAAAATCTGTCTGGGGGACTAAAGATTGGAAAGGTCATGGAACTGAGGCGTTATTTAGAGCATGCCTCATACCACAGCAAATTATCTTCCTGAACGATACAGTGCAACAAACTTCCTTTCTTGGACTAGCCCTAGAGTAAGGACTTAAACACATCTCGGATTCCCTTGCTTTCACACTTTGAGGGATGGCAAAATTATACATCACGTAGTGAGAATACACATTGGGCCAGATGTATGACGCGCAAAATAGCACCTCGCAAATTGCGAGTTTTTTGCGACTCTCAATTTGTGAGGCGCTGTTTTGGATGTACAACAGTGTGTATCACACTGTTTGCGATTCCCAATGGGGTCGCAAATTGAGAGGCTCATGAATATTAATGGGCCTCTCGCAATTTGCGACCCAATTGGGAATGGCAGGCCCTCCCAGATATGGTGGCCTGCTGGGCTCAGTAGACCACCATGTCTGGGACTGCTTTTAAATAAAGCAGTTTTTTTTTAAATGCAGCCCGTTTTCCTTGAAGGAAAACGGGATGCATTTAAAAAAGAAAAAAAATGAAACGTTTTCGTTTCATTTTTTAATGGCAGGTAGTGGTCCCTGGGACCACTGCCTGCCCTGAAAAAATATTTTCCCCTGCATTTGCAAAGGGGAAGGGGTCCCCTGGGGACCCCATCCCTTTTGCGAGTGCATTACCACCCTCTTGAACAGGGTGGTAATTTGCGAGTGTTTTGCGATCGCAAAACATTCATACATGAGCTTGCGCTCGCTATTAGGAAGGGAACGCCCCTTCCGAATAGCGAGTCGCAAAGCCTATTTAGCAAGTCGCAAATAAATTGCGAATCACTAAATAGGCTTTGTACATGGCCCATGCTGTTTTTGCATGCGCAAACAGGTTCGCAAACCCGTTTGCGCATGCAAAAACGGTCGTACATCTGGCCCTTGATGATTTTATACTTGGGGGATCATACAATTCTTCAGACCCCAATTGGAAGGGATGGTTAGTTTGGCCTATCGATACAAATGGGTGTCAATCAAGATTCAAGGGTACCACCTAAGGGTTTAGTATTTATAGGCCTGACCAACGCTATGTACAACTAGAACATCCAGGGGTGGTGACATCCTACTGTGTTGGGAAGTTATGCCTAGATTGGCTGAAAACCTCAACACTGTCCCAGGTGAAACAACACTTGTCCTTACTTTCAGATGACAGGGATTTTTTGCTAGGTCCCCGGAAACCACATTGTAAACGCTTCTTATACGCCATTTACAATGAAGTTTGGAAAATCTCTCAACACGAAGCTGCAGGGAGGTTGCGTCATATTGATAGGTTTATCCTAGAAAAGGCTTTGGCAGTGGTCGACAAAGGCATGACCACACTAACATCCAGGATTTATTTACTGTGCAACATTGTGTCTGCTGCTATAGATATAATGGAACAGGATCTGCCCATCCTACACAGTTGCGATCCATTCTATTATTAAGCTGGACGATACAATCATTGCGCTCTGGTCACGTGCCCTGGCGATATATTAATAGCACGTCTCTGTTTTCAGCCTATAATTTGACAACCAGGCAGACAACAATGGCACAGAGAGATGCGAAATATACAATGCAGCACATTGAAAATTTTTACCAATTACCTTTCACCATGGCTGAGTCACCATCCACAGAATGGTTAATCCATGGCCATATAACATTGCCAGTAACAACATTCCAATTTCAATACTGCCTGGAGTACCATCAAGTAGGCAGGTATGAAGTGTTAGGTAAGGAATACATCCATGAATCTTACAGATTTAGATGCAGGAATGGGGACACTGAAGTTTTAATCAGCCATTCAGAATGCGAGAATTTGTTAAGTGGGTCTCTAATTTGTCAGGATATTATGCTTCACGGAGCTTGCAACACTTCGGTGCAAACCTATTTTGCCACTTGAAAGGATCCCCGGCCACCGTTGTTCATCCAGTGTTCAAACTGCTCTCGAATGGGAGTTACTTAATGCTGAATGATCAAGGTTGTTGTGGGATGCTGCCGGGCATTGCATATCTGGTCACAGTAAGTTCCAGGGTTACTTGTTGTATGAATGAATATGAATATATATAGTTTATTAGTCAATTAAAACCATAAACAAGATCATACAATTCATAAACTTTAAGAAAACATACAAGAGAAATTAAAAAGGTTTGTCATAATTCAACCACTAAACATCTTCTCATTAGTCCTTTGGTTTCCTTAGCTTTCCTTCCTAAGTTTTTAGTAGGGGTGCCAGATTAAAATAATAAAAGGACAGAAATGGCTAATTGGGACTGGTCATTTCCCTAATGTGCAAAGTGCAAAATGGCCATACAAGTGACTTAGATTCACATACGTAGGTCGCTATAGATGATTAAGTGCTTTTCTACCTGAGACGTCTTGCTGTATAATATGTATTCTGGATCGTTTGCCTTCTCCTGAGATTTTACTGAAAAAAATTGTATTCAGACTTTCCCTTTTATTGCGAATTATCGGTAGCTCGTTTTATCGGCTTCTCTATGAATTTGGTAATGAAATGTTTTATGGTGCCCAAGATTACTTATGACATTTTTAATGTTATTGTTCTGGTATATGTTGTATGCTGTGTACTTTTATGGTTTTTATTAACCGAATAAAGTGGTTTTGACTGACTGACTGACTGATTAAGTGTTTTGTACAGGGCTGGGCCAGGTATTTATGTGGTACTAGTTGGACCATGGTTTTTCCCTCTTTAAAAGTGCAGGTATACAGGACTGTGCGTTGGTAAAATGCCAGGTTTAAACAAATTGATTACTTGAGCTGGGCGGGATAGGGAACCAACTAGTTACAACGGTCCCTAGCAGCCCACCAGTTTGTTAAAAATTACCTATTCATGCAACGTTTACCTTAAAAGCTATGAATTTATCATGGCCTATAGTTAGGAACTCCCACCAGATTACCCGTCGTCAACCCTATATGCTGATATATTTTTTTTAAAATATTCAACAATTGGGTTAGTCTAATGTTCAGCATTGTATTGCACGGGTCCATGGAATCCTCCAGAGCAGGCCGACAGGACCTAATTCCCCACTCGAGGAACTCCCGTCTTAATAGAGAACTTCGTTGGGCCATCAGCTTAGGACAAATGCATACAATGTGGAGCAAAGTCTCGTTCTCCTGGTGGCATAAACGGCAGGACCGATCTTCTCCAAAGCCAACCATCCTCCATTTTGGCATAAGGCCCAGGGTGGGTATCTCTCCAAAATCTTAAGGCAAGAAATGACTGTTTGGTCTCTCGGTGGAAGGGTGAAGCCAGCAGGAGCGATTCTCTAAAAATGGAATATGATTTCAGCACCAGCCACCCATGACAACGCTTAGACAGGCTTTCCTGATCAGCAGTCCAGCTTTGCAGTCTGGTTGATTTATTTACCTGTTTCTTGAAGGTTTGCCCAGAGATATTTGAAATCCACAAATCTCCCAGTTCAAGTATCCCAATACTATTTTGTAGATGTTTCTTGTAAAGGCCATTTCCTCGTTGTAAGTTAATTTCATTCCAGTCTAAATTGGCCAGGGTGTTTTCAGCTGCTCCTTGGAGATTATGACAAAGCTTTACAAATGCCGCCAGTCTAGCGAGAGTCTGTTCTGTGAGTGAAAATTCTAGCCGGAGCTGTGCAGGCGAGGCTGACCTAGGAAGCCAAAAGGTTTGTTTATGAGCTCTTATCAATAATTTGTCTAGCAAAGGCGCCTCATCACCTAGCATTATCTCCGATCCATATGCAAGGGCTGGCAACAGTTTGGCTTTCATGACTGTTCCCATGGGTTTAAGATCGTGGCCAGTGACGAGAAGCCGTAATTAATGGCTTATGCTTTCACCCTTATCGTCTTCTTTTGAGAAACAAAGGAGCCGTTTGCGTCTATTTTCACTCCTAAGTATACATAGAGTTTAACCCCCTCAATTCTATTTCCCTTGATAAGCCATTTTTGATTTTTGTTGGAAGCGCGATTACATACCATCACACGTGTTTTTGAAATGTTTATTTTCAGGCCGCTATTTTCAATATAAGTTCCAAGGGAATTGAGCAGCATTTGAAGGCCTATTCGAGTGTTGCTAAACAATACCAGATTGTCAGCATAGAGGATGTGCGACATTTGTTGTCCTCCTATGCTCGGTGCATGGGCCATCTGTTCATCAAGGTCTGTGAAGAGGTCTGCCAAGAATAGAATAAAAAGGAGGGGGGCTAGGACACAGCCCTGTTTTACACCAGTTGTTGTTTGCACCTTCTTTAATACGCACGAGCCGTCTCCAATTTTAATCTTGACCCATGTGTCCGAATATACCAGTCAAATTGCTCATAAAATATTAGGTGGAATACCCCATCGCTGAAGTTTGATCCATAATTTGTTCCGAGGGACACAGTCAAAAGCCAACTAAAAGTCAACAAAACACATGTAAAGAGGTGTCTCAGTTGCTTTTGCTCTATTTCTAATTAGGCTCAGGGTCATGAGATTTGTTAAAGTGCCTTGGCCCCTTAAAAAGCCAGTTTGATTGAAGGGGAGTCTTCCGTTGTCAAGCGACCCCGATTCCGGATCATGCAATAACAAATTGGAGAAGTATTTTAATTCAACGTCGATCAATGCTATTATTCTATAATTACTGGGTGAACATGCCGAGGCTTTTTTAAAGATGGGGTGGAGTATTGAGCCCCTCCAACTGTCAGGGATAGCATCGTTTTTTAAGATGAAATTAAACATGGACGCTAGAAGGCCGGCCCATTGTGGGGTATGGTGTTTAAACAATGCTTGAGGGAGCCCATTTGGGCCAGGGGCACAGCCTGCCTGAGACTTTTTAATAACCATCTCTACCTCGGTCGCTGTGATTATCCTCTGTACCACAGGGGCTTTATTAGAACAGTGGGGGCTAGTTGTAGGTGTCGACCGCTCTTAAAGTGTGACTTTAAATAATTAACCCATTCCATCTCACTGATGTTGTGTTTACAAAGGGGGAGAGCTAAGGGCTTTTTACAACAGGTTCAGCATACATGCCCAGCAATACATGAATACAAAAAGAGTATGCAGTTCCTGAATTGGAATACAGGTTGTGTGTAAGAGTGAAATGTACAAAGAGGGAAGAATTCCTCTTGTCGGAATTAGGACCCTCACACACCCAGCCAGGTAGGTGTCATGCTTCATCATATGGGTCTGCTCCTCATCGGGTCGGCGCTGCAATACCCGACGGGCACCCGTGTAGAGGCTCTTTATCGGAGATCTTTTATTCCTTGCCGTAAGGTGCAGTGAGTGTGAGGGGCCTAGTGAGTGTAGATGTAAGTGAGGTTAAAATAGGAGGTGGGGGTCCAATCAGAACAATTTTAATGAATGTGGCTCCTCTCCTAATTAAAAGCAAGTGAGGCGCGCCCCTGTAATAATGTCACAGGGTACCGCGTTCAAAAGGTCAACATGTTTCTTGCCAACTGTCCATTGGACGGCAATTCATCAAGACCAATATCAGGTTATTCTACACTATAAAATATGTGGTCAGATGTGTAGGTGTGTGACCACAAACAGTACCCTAAAAGTAGTACCAGTCACTCTAGGAGGGCAACCTGTAATACAAAACAAACACAGAAAAGTAACAGCATCAGTAATGGTACTAATCATGTGATTAAAAACAAGCTTGTGCAGCACTCAACTCGTGAAGAAGGCATGCTTCATGTTGAAATGCTGTGACCGAGATGTGAGGCGACGGTGTGAAACATAAAAAAGCAGCAGTAAATTGATAACTCACTCCATTATAGTCATACTGTCTCATCTACGTGTTCCAGCGGGTGTAGACACTGTAAGGTTAGTGCCCTGTGGATACGACGTAGGAGAGGAAAGTTAAAAAAGGTTCACCAGCAGGCGTCAAGACAGGGAAAACGTTAGCGTTCCACCTGTTGCAATAGCCCGAGATTCAGTCGGGCATCAATCAAGGTGTTCAATTAGGGGAATAGTGCGTCCCGTTGTATGGGGTATCGGGTCGGGCTGTATCGACACGGTTACACGAATGACTAGGTGGTCTGCCTCAGCGCAATGGAAGATGGCACACAGATATGGGCGCACTAAAAGGAGCTGACACGGAGCCTCATATATATGCTCTCTGTGGTCGAGTCGATTGTGCAAACAAGTACCACCCCAAAACCCGGGTAATCCCGGATATCACCGCCGACGACCCGAACTCACGTAAACCACTATAGGGTTCACCTCATGCTACTGAGCCTTATGAGCCAAGGTCTTTGCTAGAGATGAACATTCAAGCGAACGAATACTCACGTGTCTTCTCCGTGCATTGGCGGAGGACCTACCCCTCACACTGCTGGAACCGGGAGGTGAATGCCGATCCAGTCGCGGCCTTATTTAACCTCCCGGATAGCAGCAGCAAGTGGCGGGAACCGCAATACCATAGGGAGAAACACTAGAGAGCTGACTCTGTGTTGACGTCCATGGGGGCCATATTGGATTCCCGTTGGGCATGTAACCCAAGGCAGCCGAAGGAGTGTCGGCCATATTGTAGTGTCTACAGAAGGACTCATAAGCCTCTATTGTGTAGCAGGGGTCTAAGTATAATGAAGGAAGTAGTCAGTTACCAAAATCAGTTACCAAAACCGGTGCTTCTATATACGAAGGTTTTGTTCATTGAGTCAAAAGGCTCCACGGAATTTCCTCATTTAATCCTTCTTTGTTAGAGGAAAGTCAAAGAACCCATCTTTGCTCTGTGTGAAACAGTGTTTCCTTACTCATTTTGGGATGTGCTTCCAAAATGACCCATTGTAGGGAATCTGGTGTATGTTTCATTAACTCAAAGTGTGAAGTCATCTTGGTGTTGGTTTTGTGGCACCTAATGTTGCTTCTGTGTTCCGTGATGCGTGTCTTAACGGGCCTAGTGGTCATGCCTATGTACTGGAGCCCACACGGACAAGTTAGCATGTAAATGCAGTTAGCAGTGTTGCAGTTTGTGTGCCTCCTTAGCTGCCACCTGAACCCCTTACTGAAAACAATCTCTTTAGTGGGTTTTGTTAATGGACAGACTACGCATGCACCACATGGATAATGACCCACCACCGGTGGGAGGTCCCACAAGGATCTCTGTGTACAGGTGTTAGTGATTCTGGGTCTGGTGTGTATTAGCATGTCCTTCAGGTTCGTGGTGCGTTTAAAGGCGAAGCTGGTGGTTGGTAACTTAAGTGTGCCGGTATTCAGAATATGCCAATTCTTCCTGATGATGCTCCTGATTTTATTGGAGTCTTGGGTGAATGTGGTGATGCATGTGAGTATATCACTAGGGTCTTTCTGTCTTTTCTCCAACAGTGCCTCTCGGTTGTTGTTCCTCGCCCTTTTCAGTGAGATGGCGACATTGCGCCTGGGATATTCTCTCCTGTGGAGATTAGTTGCTAAAGTATCTGCCTTTGTTTTGAAGTCGGCAACGGAGCTACAGTTCCTCCTAATATGGAGGACCTGGCCGAAAGGCAAATTCTCTTTCAGTGCTCTCGGGTGGTGGCTGCTGAATAGCAGTAAGCTGTTCCTGTCAGTGGGCTTCCTATATATTGTGGTACTGATTGTTCCACCATCCAATCTAATGAGGAGGTCAAGAAAGGGAATGTTGGTATCAGAGATGGTGCTGGTGAATTTTAGATAAGGATTCTGTGTATTGATCCAGCGACAGAAGTCTTCACATTCAGATCTATCCCCCTTCCAGAAAATGAGGATATCATCAATGAACCTCTTCAACAATACCATATTCGTGAGGTAAGGATTAGAAGGGCCATGAATCGTCCTAGACTCGAAGGCAGCCATGTACAAACACGCCAGACTTGGCGCGAAAGTACTGCCAATGGAAGTACCCTGGGTCTGATGGTAAAGTTGTTTTTGGTATTCAAAGAAATTCTCAGTTAATGCCAGGGTGGCACATTCAAGCACAAATGAAGGCGGGGTGGATGACTCCCAGTCCATTGATGTGAAAGCATCCTCTATAACGCTCAGTGTTGCCCGTTGGGGGATGTTGGTGTAGAGGGCCTCAACATCCAGGGTGACCAGCAGGTCAACGTCTTCCAGATGTTGGACCCCCTCAATCAAGCGGAGCACATCGGTGGTGTCTTGTAAGAATGATGGAATTTGTCTGACCAATGGTTGTAAAAAGTGGTCACAGAACCTGGACAAGGGTTCCAGGATGGACCCGATTC
Organism: Calotriton arnoldi; assembly: GCA_963921515.1. NCBI lineage: Eukaryota > Metazoa > Chordata > Amphibia > Caudata > Salamandridae > Calotriton > Calotriton arnoldi. Next base: position 906,794 of record CAWUFW010002522.1, read on the forward strand.
CCGATACGATGGGTCTACCGGGAGGTGGAGTCACCCCTTTGTGTATCTTTGGTAAGATATAAAAATAGGGTGTTTTGGGGTCCTTAGTATAGAGGAAGTCAGCTTCCTTTTTCGTGATCCATCCCTCTGTCTCAGCCGTGATTACCATGGTGGAGATGATGGTGGCCAGTCTGGGTGTAGGGTCCTCTGTTATAGGAGTATAATACCTCCGGTCTCTGAGCTGTCTCTGACATTCTGTGTCGTAATCGACAGTTGTCATGATGACAGTGGCCCCTCCCTTATCCGCCTGTTTGATGGTAATGTCTGGGTCATCCGCCAGCTTCCTGACAGCCGTCAGTTCAGCTGATGAGAGATTGTGGAACGCGGGGCAATGTGTATAGCTGTTGAGATCCTTGAGCACAGCCTGTTCAAATGTCAACATTTCGTTCGGTACCATACTCCTGTCTGGAGTGAACGTGGAAGGTTTGTGAAGCCCAGAGTCATTAGTAGGTGGGCTAGGTTTGTCCTGAAAAAAGGCTTTCAGGCGTACCTTTCGAAAGAAGCCTTGTACTTCGCAAGTATCTCGAAATTTGTCGGTCTTAGGGGTGGGGACATAAACCAAGCCCTTTTGCAATATAGACTCTTCAATGGGGGTAAGAGTCCTAGAAGAGAGGTTAACAATCAGTTTTTCTTCCCTCTTGTCTGACTCCTTGTCTCTACAGAGAGGGTTGGTTGTTCCTGCCACTGCCCCAACCTCTGCCTAAAAAAGGGGGGTTATTTCCTTGTTGGAAGAATTGTGGTTGTCCTTGTGGGTATATAGGAAATTGCCAAAATGGGGGTCCTTGGTAAGGTGGCATGTTATACATGGGGTAAACAGGGCGTGTGTTGCACCTGGAGTTGTTGCTTCCCCAACTGCCATTGCTGGAATCGCTGTTCGAAGAGGAACCTCTCCTGGTGGTATTGGAGCTATCATCAGAAGATTGACGTTGGGGTATAGTCTGCTTTCAAATAAGGATATATCTTTTCTTTGTCAAATTTCTGAATATCCTTTGGAGTTTAGAGATTTTTTGTTTCAGCAAATATTCCTTATTCTCAGCAATCTCAGCATTGATCTCCGCTAACTTGGTTTTAAAGGCAGTGATCTGTACACTCACTTTGAGTGCCCCCTCTGCCACCTGAATTCTTATCAACAGGGCGTCGGCAATCCTTTTAGCCGTGTTGATGATCAGTATGAGTAGGTCCCTAGTGCATTTCCATGATACTAGGGACCACTCCTTCTTGAAGACAACATCTTCCAGGAAGAGGCGTGGAACGTTGTTCACTATGAGGCCCTTGGAGCTATATTAGCCCGCAAGTATTCAGTCATCATGGCCCCGTGTAAAGTTATTTTGAGCCACTCGTGTTTTATGATTGAGAGGGAGGACCAATCCTCCGACTGGCTGCCAGAGGCAGAGCCAGTATCCAGACTCAGTAGGGAGGGTGCTTTCAGAATTTCTGCTGCTATGTCGTCGCCATAGCTAAGTCCATGGTGCTCCTCCATGGTATTGGTATAGGGAGTCCACAGCACTTAACAAGCCAGGAAGGACAGAATAATTGTTCAATCCTTAAGTGGGCCACGGATAACAATTTAATTATCCTGGTAACCTGAGAGTCACAAGTCCCACGGGGGTAACCCGTACTTGGAATGTTTACAAAGAGGGGGAGCTAAGGGCTTTTTACAACAGGTCCAGCATACATGCCCAGCAATACATGAATACAAAAAGAGTATGCAGTTCCTGAATTGGAATACAGGTTGTGTGTAAGAGTGAAATGTACAAAGAGGTGAGAATTCCTCTTGTCAGAATTAGGACCCTCACACACCCAGCCAGCTAGGTGTCATGCTTCATCATATGGGTCTGCTCCTCGTCGGGTCGGTGCTGCAATACCCGACTGGCACCCGTGAAGGGGCTCTTTATCGGAGATCTTTTATTCCTTGCCGTAAGGTGCAGTGCATGTGAGGGGCCTAGTGAGTGTAGATGTAAGTGAGGTTAAAATAGGAGGTGGGGGTCCAATCAGAACAATTTTAATGACTGTGGCTCCTCTCCGAATTAAAAGCAAGTGAGGCGCGCCCCTGTAATAATGTCACAGGGTACCGCGTTCAAAATCTCAACATGTTTCTTGCCAACTGTCCATTGGACGGCAATTCATCAGGACCAATATCAGGTTATTCTACACTATAAAATATGTGGTCAGATGTGTAGGTGTGTGACCACAAACAGTACCCTAAAAGTAGTACCTGTCACTCTAGGAGGGCAACCTGTAATACAAAACAAACACAGAAAAGTAACAGCATCAGTAATGGTACTAATCATGTGATTAAAAACAAGCTCGTGCAGCACTCAACTCGTGAGGAAGGCATGCTTCATGTTGAAATGCTGTGACAGAGATGTGAGGCGACGGTGTGAAACATAAAAAAGCAGCAGTAAATTGATAACTCACTCCATTAGAGTCATACTGTCTCATCTACGTGTTCCAGCGGGTGTAGACACTGTAAGGTTAGTGCCCTGTGGCTACGACGTAGGAGAGGAAAGTTAAAAAAGGTTCACCAGCAGGCGTCAAGACAGGGAAAACATTAGCGTTCCCCCTGTTGCAATAGCCCGAGATTCAGTCGGGCGTCAATCAAGGTGTTCAAATAGGGGACTAGTGCGTCCCGTTGTATGGGGTATCGGGTCGGGCTGTATCAAGATGGTTACACGAATGACTAGGTGGTCTGCCTCAGGGCAATGGAAGACGGCACACAGATATGGGCGCACTAAAAGGGGTGACACGGAGCCTCGTATATATGCTCTCTGTGGTCGAGTCGATTGTGCAAACAAGTACCACCCCGAAACCCGGGTAATCCCGGATATCACCGCCGACGACCCGAACTCACACAAACCACTATAGGGTTCACCTCATGCTACTGAGCCTTACGAGCCAAGGTCTTTGCTAGAGATGAACACTCAAGCGTACGAATACTCACGTGTCTTCTCCGTGTATTGGCGGAGGACCTACCCCTCACACTGCTGGAACCGCGAGGTGAATGTCGATCCAGTCGCGGCCTTATTTAACCTCCCGCATAGCAGCAGCAAGTGGCGGGAAACGCAATACCATAGGGAGAAACACTAGAGAGCTGACTCTGTGTTGACGTCCGTGGGGGCCATATTGGATTCCCGTTGGGCATGTAACCGAAGGCAGCCGAAGGAGTGTTGGCCATATTGTAGTGTCTACAGAAGGACTCATAAGCCTCTATTGTGTAGCAGGGGTCTAAGTATAATGAAGGAAGTAGTCAGTTACCAAAACCGGTGCTTCTATATACGAAGGTTTTGTTCATTGAGTCAAAAGGCTCCACGGAATTTCATCATTTAATTCTTCTTTGTTAGAGGAAAGTCGAAGAACCCATCTTTGCTCTGTGCGAAACAGTGTTTCCTTACTCATTTTGGGATGTGCTTCCAAAATGACCCATTGTAGGGAATCTGGTGTATGTTTCATTAACTCAAAGTGTGAAGTCATCTTGGTGTTGGTTTTGTGGCACCTAATGTTGCTTCTGTGTTCCGTGATGCGTGTCTTAACGGGCCTAGTGGTCATGCCTATGTACTGGAGCCCACACGGACAAGTTAGCATGTAAATGCAGTTAGCAGTGTTGCAGTTTGTGTGCCTCCTTAGCTGCCACCTAAACCCCTTACTGAAAACAATCTCTTTAGTGGGTTTTGTTAATGGATAGACTATGCATACACCACATGGATAATGACCCACCACCGGTGGGAGGTCCCACAAGGATCTCTGTGTACAGGTGTTAGTGATCCTGGGTCTGGTGTGTATTAGCATGTCCTTCAGGTTTGTGGTGCGTTTAAAGGCGAACCTGGGGGTTGGTAACTTAAGTGTGTCGGTATTCAGAAAATGCCAATTCTTCCTGATGATGCTCCTGATTTTATTGGAGTCTTGGGTGAATGTGGTGACGCATGTGAGTATATCACTAGGGTCTTTCTGTCTTTTCTCCAACAGTGCCTCTCGGTTGTTGTTCCTCGCCCTTTTCAGTGAGATGGCAACATTGCGCCTGGGATATTCTCTCCTGTGGAGATTAGTTGCTAAAGTATCTGCCTTTGTTTTGAAGTTGGCAATGGAGCTACAGTTCCTCCTAATACGGAGGAACTGGCCGAAAGGCAAATTCTCTTTCAGTGCTCTCGGGTGGTGGCTGCTGAATAGCAGTAAGCTGTTCCTGTCAGTGGGCTTCCTATATATTGTGGTACTGATTGTTCCACCATCCAATCTAATGAGGAGGTCAAGAAAGGGAATGTTGGTATCAGAGATGGTGCTGGTGAATTTTAGATAAGGATTCTGTGTATTGATCCAGCGACAGAAGTCATCATATTCAGATCTATCCCCCTTCCAGAAAATGAGGATATCATCAATGAACCTCTTCCACTATACCATATTCGTGAGGTAAGGATTAGAAGGGCCATGAATTGTCCTAGACTCGAAGGCAGCCATGTACAAACACGCCAGACTTGGCGCGAAAGTACTGCCCATGGAAGTACCCTGGGTCTGATGGTAGAGTTGTTTTTGGTATTCAAAGAAATTCTCAGTTAATGCCAGGGTGGCACATTCAAGCACAAATGAAGGCGGGGTGGATGACTCCCAGTCCATTGATGTTAAAGCATCCTCTATAACGCTCAGTGTTGCGCGTTGGGGGATGTTGGTGTAGAGGGCCTCAACATCCAGGGTCAGGGTCCAGCAGGTCAACGTCTTCCGGATGTTGGACTCCCTCAATCAAGCGCAGCATATCGGTGGTGTCTTGTAAGAATGATGGAATTTTTTTTAACTTTCCTCTCCTACGTCGTATCCACAGGGCACTAACCTTACAGTTTCTACACCTGCTGGAACACGTAGATGAGACAGTATGACTCTAATGGAGTGAGTTATCAATTTACTGCTGCTTTTTTATGTTTCACACCGTCGCCTCACATCTCTGTCACAGCATTTCAACATGAAGCATGCCTTCTTCACGAGTTGAGTGCTGCACGAGCTTGTTTTTAATCACATGATTAGTACCATTACTGATGCTGTTACTTTTCTGTGTTTGTTTTGTAATACAGGTTGCCCTCCTAGAGTGACAGGTACTACTTTTAGGGTACTGTTTGTGGTCACACACCTACACATCTGACCACATATTTTATAGTGTAGAATAACCTGATATTGGTCCTGATGAATTGCCGTCCAATGGACAGTTGGCAAGAAACATGTTGACCTTTTGAACGCGGTACCCTGTGACATTATTACAGGGGCGTGCCTCACTTGCTTTTAATTAGGAGAGGAGCCACATTCATTAAAATTGTTCTGATTGGACCCCCACCTCCTATTTTAACCTCACTTACATCTACAATCACTAGGCCCCTCACACGCACTGCACCTTACGGCAAGGAATAAAAGATCTCCGATAAAGAGCCCCTTCACGGGTGCCCGTCGGGTATTGCAGCGCCGACCCGATGAGGAGCAGACCCATATGATGAAGCATGACACCTAGCTGGCTGGGTGTGTGAGGGTACTAATTCTGACAAGAGGAATTCTCCCCTCTTTGTACATTTCACTCTTACACACAACCTGTATTCCAATTCAGGAACTGCATACTCTTTTTGTATTCATCTCACTGATGTTAGCATTATTTGCAGCTACAGGGCCTTGTTGTATGCAAGTATTGTTTCCACCGACCCACACAGTCAGGGAGGCGCCGCTCTGGTATTCATTGAATGTTTCCCTAATACAGTTTGATTCTCTGAGCAGACTGAAAGCCATACTTTTACAGAAGAGAGTGACTTTAACCTCAGCTCGAGAGACTTTTGATCTCCAGGTTGCAGGGCCTTCAGCTGAGATACAAGCTCTAGTCCAAACTAACTTCCCGCTCCATTTCGGAGAAATTATACATTGTATCTTTAACATGTCTGATACGAGTGGGCTACACCTATTTAAGACCATAGGTTCTGGGCAATTAAGCACCTTTCAGACGGTTTTTGGAGTTATTCCATCTTTAATACGCTGCGTATTTGGAAGCATTTTTGTAGGGCTTCCGCTGATTCTGCTACTGGTAGTGGGTATCCTGATTTAAATTTTTCTGCTATGCAATGGACGTTCCAAATTACAAAGAGTTGGAAAAAGTGCTCTTGGACCGACGTTGCAGTGAATGCATGGTACTCCATCTGGGCACAACTCTGCTTCAGGAGCTAAGCGAGCATTGGCTTCCATCATTCAAATCAGTCTGGGTAGAGTGCGTCTTGCCTGTTCTCCGCTGCTTATTCTGCGGACACAATGCGTGTTGGACATCTGTCTAACACTTCCGTTGGCTGCGTCTCCGGACATGGATGTACTGTTTGATCCGCTAAAGGCCAATGTAGTGCAGTGTCCTTAGTGTATTCAAATCCTGATGACGGCATTCTTAGAGCCACCACGGGATGCTTCAGTTCCTGTTGGAATGGAGACCGGCTCTGTACAAGGCTTACAGGCATCAAGTGCTTCCGCAGCAAAGGCTGTGGGAAACAGAGAAGATCACCTTTGCTCCATTGACCTTATCCAAGAGGTGTTATAGGGACCGTTGTCTGTGAAGGCAGGCAACGGTGATGTTGCATCTCCCGCACAGGACACATAAACATATGGATCTCCGTGTGCTGGGAACAATTTGGCCCTTTTTACAAAAACAACCAAAACTGGAATTCAAAAACTTCCTTTTTGTTTTATTTTTCCTCTTCTGCTCTCACTGAGCACTATGGCTTTCGGCATGCTCAGTTGGTCGCTCAGTATATTGACTTTCTAGAGAACTCATAGGGCTTTTTTTCAACTGCATCATTTACTTTTTACCATATACCGTGTTTTTAGATGTTTTTATACTCATATTTTAGCAATGTTTTTATGCTTTTTTTAACAGGCATATTTTAGCATTTATTATTATGTTGTCCAGTCGGATGAGGAGTGGATGTTATGCACCCCAATGTACCCCAAAATAGGCCTAGGTAGTTACACAACTTTTTACCTACATCTGTCCTACCATTGTTCTACATAACGGGTCTGGCGCCGACCTTTTTCCTAGTTAGGTGCTACATGACTGTGTTGTATTTTTCTCCTAAAACTAGCCTCATGTATTATATCTGGTATATAAGCACTAAATCTTCGCTGGGCAAACCAGAGGAGAAAAAGAAGTCCATGCTGACACACTAACGTGAGATGCTGAGGTTCCTGCATGCAGACCCTCCAGCACGCAGTGGTCTGACATCGCTCGGGGGGTGTCCTTCTTGAGACCAAGATGGGGTCCTTTACTCTCCCACATCAGGTAATGGGGTTGGCTCTATTTCTAAGGGGATTCTTGGCTATACACTTACATACATGCTAGGTACACTTAGGTACATCTGGTTAGGGTTTGCATTATAGGAGAACACATTATTACTGTCATGTATCCATGTGCCTGCATATATCTATTGTTTTAGCACTATGGTAGAATTCTACCTTTTCTTTACTCTGCTGGTGCTCATAATCGTTTATATCTGTTTCTGTCTAATGGTTGTTGCAGCATGCGTATTTTACACTAGAATGACGCTGGTTCAATAAATACTTATTGAAAACGTCCCCACCATTTATTCTGTGTATCTGTCTGAGACGAAGTGAGCACCAGTGACTGAGCGAAAAGTACAGTACTGTTTCCACGATTCCCGAGGGGTCATGGTTGTCATGTTCGATAGTTGCCAGAAACTATTCACTCCTTGGTAAGTGGGGCTCACAGTGGCACTGTGAGCTAGCTGGTCTACAGACTAACATATCCTTTGGGGGTGTCTGGAATCAGTCTGGACACCAAACCCTTAGTTTATGTTGTCTATACGTGCAGATCCTATATAGATTTGTAGGAACTACACGACACACCAAACCACAAAAAGCACAATTCCACACATCCCATGGTGCAAGGGTGCCTGTGTTGCAGGCAGGATTGTTTTTGTGCAGGAAGGGACACCTTCCTGCACAAAAACTATCCTCTAAGGCGTTTTCCTCTATCTACATGTGCTGCAGAATGTAGCACATGTACAAAGAGGGAAAAAAACAGGAAAAATAAACATATTTCTCCTCATTATGCCCCTCATGGTAAATCTGGGAATCCATGGTGAATACATGTGAACATCCACGCTGTACCCATCGAATGCCTCACTGGCACTTATTAATGCAAGGCAGCGCCTTGCACTGCCCTGAGTTGCTCCAGATTCACCATGCCACACATGGCAATGCAAGGTCGTCTTGGTTGACTTGGTAAATCTCATTCTAAGTTTTGTATAACCCTGCATCCTCTTGCTTGGTGCAAGGGCAATGCAAAACGTTTGATAAATTTGGCCCTCAATTCATGAGTAAAGTTTTATTTTTATATTATATATGAAAAGTAATTTTTAGAAAGCTAGAATTTACCTGCCTGAAACTTCAGTAGGCTAAGTAACAGAAGCCTGCCAGCAACGGCCCACGGAAGTGCTATCTCCTTAATGAGGTGGGAAAATGTCTCCCATAACAGACAATGGCTTGGGCCTTTTGGCTGGAAGATATTAGTGTGACATATGTAACTCATCTCAGCACAGTAAGGGCAGTTGGGGAGGCTTCAGGAATTGTATTAACTGTAAAGGGACCATGGTGAATTCTGCCTTTTCATAGTTAAACTTAAAGTGAAACCTGGGGAAGAGAAACCCATTTATCCTAGAGTATACACTTTGGCCAGCCTAGCATCATCCCAGTGGGAAGGGGCGCTAGTCCCATAACCAGAATAGTATGGCTGCTCATTTCCCTAGACCCACCCTTGGCCGGGCCACAGTCTCCTCCAAGGGCAGAAAGATTCTGCCATCTTGGATTTCCCTAAGGATTGGACACTTTGGAATATTTTACAGCAAGATAAACATGATGTGGTGCAAATGTGGGAAGGTTTGTCTCTGGGAACTTTTTGCCCATTAGTTAAAGAGTGTCCAGTACTCACTTTCACCCACTGACTAGTGCTTTCTATAAAACAGGCACATCATACCCAGGTCATCAGAGCAGTTTCTTGATCTGTGGATGAACAGAAGAAGACTAGACTTGCTTCTTGTTACATGTGTGGAGGCCTGAAGGGCTGGACCTGCTCTCACATGTACTCAAAACAGGAGCAAAACAAGCTGCAAGGAGCCTTTCTTCTGGATGTCCAGCTGACCAGTGGCAACTGAACCTGATCGAGATCCTGTCAATATCCTCTGCTGGGTTAAGTCTTAGCCCCTAATTGCTGTCTCTGAGGTCCTGAAAGCTTTAGAATTGACCAAGAGAAACAGCTTCAGAAACTCTGAGACGTTGTGACTTAGAAAATCTTTGGACTTCTAAGACCTCCAGAGATTCAGTATAACATTGCTGTAAAGGTGTCCTATTTTGAAAGAACTTTGTCAGATATCCAGACATGCCTTGCTGGAAGATTTTGAGCTAGAAAAAACAGACTAAGGGTCAGGTTTACAAGACTTTGATATAATTCAATGCAGCAAGGGAAGTTGCTGTGTTACATTGCGTCAAAGGGAGAAAGCAGAAAGGTGCTATATCTCTTAAGACATGGTGCAATTCTGCTCTCTCATATCGCTGGCTCACTTCTGACTGCCTGCAGCAATGCGGACACCCTTGCACCACGATACAAGGGTGACTACAGTGTGGTCAGAATAGTTTCTGTACAGAAAGGAATCCCTTACTCCCCAAAAACTATTCTCAGAAGTATATTTCTATTTGTATGTGTGCTGTAAAATATAGCACATATACAAAGAGGGAATAACAAAGAAAAATAAAGGTATTTCTCCTAGTCATACCAGCCTCAGGTAGCTGCATCATTCTGGGGCAAACCCAGATTTATTAACTTCAGCAAATATGGGTATACCTCACAATACATTTGTGGATGCACAGAAAAACCCATGCTTCACTGATGTAAGCCTTCCCGACACAAGGTAACACATGGCAGCGATACGCACTGGTTTGCGCTGATTTCTTTTTACAAAGTCATGCATAGCTGTGCAAATCAGGCTTTGCGTGGCTTTGTACATACCAAAAAAGATTTTGCATTCCAGCTGCACCAAAAAGTGACTAAGTCCCAACACAAAATCTGAGTAAATCTTGGCCTAATTCTGAAGGTAAAAATATTGACCAGGTAAAGGCGCGAGAAGAATCCAAACTATGAGAGGTCATTGATTGGTGAAAAATGTGAATTTTCCTTCTCTGACCATGTACCACTGAAACCAACAGCTTCAGCTGGACTTCGGTCAAACTTCGAGTGAACTTCATCAGATAACGCCCACAACATTCATTTCAGAAACTAAGTCAAAAGGCAAACTCTTACACAGGGTTGTCGAGCTTGGGGCCTGATTCACAGAACTAACTTACGTCAAAACGTAAACGTAAACGTAAACGTAAAGTTAGTACTTTTAGGTATTCACAGAATACACTTACTCATTTTGGTATTCACAGAATAGTACTAACTTACGTTTACGTTTTTGACGTAAGTTAGTTCTGTGAATCAGGCCCAGTGGGCCTGATTCACAGAACTAACTTACGTCAAAAACGTAAACGTAAACGTAAAGTTAGTACTATTCTGTGAATACCAAAATGAGTAAGTGTATTCTGTGAATACCTAAAAAGTACTAACTTTACGTTTACGTTTACGTTTTTGACGTAAGTTAGTTCTGTGAATCAGGCCCTTGGTGTATCTGGCCTCTGCTCCATAATGGGTGGTCAACCGTCAACACTGACTTCTGAATGGTGCTTTAATTTTTCTTGGAGCTTTTGTGCTAAGATATTAAAAATTCATATCTATGGTTCTACTTATTGGATATTGATAATTTTTTGACATTTTTCTAATTAACATTTTCTCATTTTTAAAATAATGGTTGTGGCATTGTTTTATTTATTTATTGCTTTTGTCTTTTTAATTGTTTTGTCACTCCTAAATACTTTACATACTTTTCCTTAAGTTAAGCCTATCTACTCGATTCTTCCAGGGCTTAGGGCCAGGGTTACTTATTGAACTTGGGTTTTGGGCCTCAGAAAATTATTTTGCACTAATTGGTTGGAAAGGACTCACATCCATCTAGCTTATATCCCATTTTCTTATAGACTTTATTATTGTTTAGGACATTGAACTTGATTTGTTGATTTTGAATTTTTATTTGACCGTAGACATTTATTTATGGACTGGATTTTGAACATTCATATCTTATTAAATGCCCACCCACCTGCAGGTTTGGATTTCCCTCTTCAGGAGAATATTTTCTCTTTGATTAATCCCAAGGACCAATTGCATTTCTGTTAAAGATATTTGTGAAATAAATCTATTCTCTTTTATTTTACATAAAATGATAATACTGTTTATAACGTGTGTGGTATTTCTTTCAACCAACTTTATATAAATGCATTTTATTTATTGAAAATGGAATGTTTAGTTACAGAGATGATTTTTTGAGATAATCAACATATTTTTAAATCTATAATAATTATAATGTCAACAAAATACATAAAATAAATAACATTTGTATAGGTAGTAAGTTCAAACTAAAACATTGGTCATAGATGAGTTATACTGGTTTTTATTTAAAAAAGATACATACTATTTTATATTAAAAGTAATTTCCAGTGGGTGAGATATGTAGAGAGCAGTGAATCTGTACAAAATAAAAACTATTTTGGGGTTTTATCCTACAACGCCTCTCATGCAATACTGGTCGTGAGTTTGGATGTGAGTGTGATTGATGTGCGGGTCATTGATTTGTTGTTGGTTGGTGTGCTGAACTGGTAGGCTTGTGGGCAGTGTGTTCCTTGCAGTGCAGATGGTTGAAGTGGAAGTGGTAGGATTGTGGGCAGTGTGTCCCTCATAGGTTGAGGTGCTTATGTAGTTATTGTGCATGCATTGGTCCTGAAGAATGACATTCGTATTTTTTTTGTTGTTGCCTCAATCATCTTCATAGTTAAGGCACGTTGCTTTTCACTCTCTGTCCTCAAAGTACGAAGATGTTCTTGGTGTATCCTTGCCATTTCTGCTTGTCAATCATCTGAGCAAATTCTTTAAGCAGTGATCTTCTGTGGAAAATATTTTCCTACCAGAGGGCAGGATAAGACCATGCCAATACCTCCCTACCTCTCATGTGTGGCCATGTGACATGGCCAGCAGGATGTCCATCATGAAGAGCACTACCATTTGGGCAGTAGTTGGAGGGATTGATGAAAGGGGTTCTCTACCAGATAAATGAGAGAAACCCAGAGATGCGCTTCGTGGGAGGAGTGTGTAGGTGATTCTACAGTGGTACCTGTTGGTTGAGAGCCTGAAGTAAGGCTTGCATAGGCAGAACAACCATCTGTGACTACATGTGTAAAGTGTATGGACTGGCAATTCTCAGAACTGATGTTGGAGGATGACTATTCCTCGGCTATGAGGAAGTGGTATCTGTTCTTTTCTGTGTGAGACTCAACAGTATCCTTCTCCTCTTTCCCTTCCTCCTCAACCAGATACTACTCCTCCTTCATTTACTCTTGTGCAGTGTTGGCCACTGACAAAGTTGGTTGGACTAAGATTCTATCTTGTCCTTAGAATGCCCACCTTCCTCCTCTTGAGGACTCAGCATCATTAGTTGGCCTAATGGCTAGGGCGGTCGACCTCGAGTCTGGGCAATTGGGTTCGAGTCTCGGCAATGACGCTGAACATCCTGTGATTCTGGGCAAATCGCTTAATCTCCCTGTGCCTAACAAAAAATGAATGTGTCCTCATGTAATGCAACTGGTGCTATGTAAAGCGCTCTGATACCCGATACCTTCAGGTCAAGTTCGCGCTATATAAAACTCCGTGAAAAAAATAAAATAATAATTATCTGCCGCAATATCCCCAGCAAATAGGAGAAGAAGATGAAAATAGTTGGAATACATCAAATTAATTTTTCTATTGACAATACTTCTACATACTAGTTTAATAGAAAATTGTAGTAAAAAAATATCAAATAAAGTTGTTACTATGAGAATGTTAGGTTGATCCATGCATGAAATTAATACATCTCTAAAATATTAACTCACCAGCTCCAGCCACTGTTTCTTTTCGCTTTCTGGATGACTCTCTTGATATTAGCTGCTATACCAGCAGTGCTTAATTTGAGCCAGTGGTTTCCAGTGCTCAGCACCGGCACTTAATCATCAACACCGGTGCTTGAGCACTAGTTAGGGACACATTCATTTATGGTAGGCACAGGGAGATTGAGTGATTGCACAGAATCACAGGATGTTGAGCCGAGACTCAAAACTGGTTCCCCAGCTCCGAAGTCAACAGCTCTGGCTATTACGCCACATCCTCTCCCCACCTGTAGGGTTTGTTGGTTCTGTGTTAGGCAGCGCTAACAGGAGAAACAAACTGGTCAAAGCTGCCTCCTGACGAGAGCCCCAGCACCTATTGTTTTACAAATTAACCACTCTATACCAGTGACCTCTACTTCTGCAGAGCAAGAAAAATGGAAGGGCAGTGGGAAAAGGGTAATTTGGAATGACAAATTATAGCTTAATGGCTAATTGAATTAAATGTTGAACAGGGTGGATGCAGGGATTTGTGACACCATGCGTACACCTGCCTGTCACTTCTCTACCATCAGTTTGCTCAGTGATACAATCCTGGGTTTTAGTGTAATGCTAGGAGATTTAGATGTTTTGGGAGGTGGTACATGGAGCAACAACACAGAGCCTTAAAAGTGAGAAAAGAAAGAGCATGAGTATATTTTGGTTCAGAATATTATTTTCAAATATGATATTTGATTACTGGTATTAGTCAATAAGAAACAAAGCTATAGAAATCCACTAGAGTGTAGTAGTGAGGCTATTAGTGATGGAGCAAGGACTCGTAAACGAGACTTGCTCGGAAGCAATCCTTTCGTTTTAACTCGTTAACGATTTACTAACAACGTGTTTGTAATTAATAATTCGCATTTAGAAAAAGACACATGGGACAATGAAGCTTGCTTATGTGTTTACTAACTGCAATAACATGAACGAAGGACTAAACGCACTTTAACAAGGGATCTTTACTGCGCATGCATCCACTGCATCTACGTAGTATGACGTACTAATGCTTGGAGGGAAATTCTTGCGCCTGCGCAAAGAACCATAAAATGGCCGCTTGAAAGCTCACATGCATGGCACCTGCTTGCTTGAATTAGAAAATAAGTTTTATACTAACGCAAATGCAGAAAGGATAATAATAATTAAAGTGGGTTAGAGTAGAGGTTGGTGGTATACAGTGAAATCATTTATTTTTGAGAATAACATTTCTTCTTTTGACTTTATTATTAGTGCGCATTTGGGCCTTTCGAACTTGTCTGAATTGAGTCGACTGACTTAACCCTACGCATGCGTACCAGAGAGAGAATACAGAAAGATGAGTAAGGACTTGTCACGCGTCCAAGGCCAGCGAAGATGTGCCCTGGGAACATGAGGGTGAAGAGTTCATATGAAGGAGCTTTATTCATGATATCGCAACATTTTGTATTAATAAAGTTTGGAGATGTATGGGAAAGGAAATGATTTAATAAAGTTTGAGGGGAGGGGTTTGAAACAATGGTTTGATGAAATAAGCGAAATGTAAGCATGGTGTGAAGATCATCCCCCCTCGCCTGTCCAATCAGAGTTAGTATTTTGTGAAAATGAAACATTTATGGGTGGTACATGGCTATGGAAAGGTATAATTGAGGTAGTTTTAGTTAGTTAGAGAGAGCTTTTGGGAGAGTTTTTGAGCAGACACGGGGAGAAGCGTCTATGCTGGAAGTCGAGAGCTCGGGATGCTGTCGGTGCTGGGGGTGGTGCTGAAGCTGTGAGACGCTGATGAAGAAAATCGAATGCAGAACCATCTATTTCATTTAATTGGGTTAGAAAGAAGATCGTGGAAGAACCATGATGAGGAAGAGAGTGTCAGAGAGGGGTGCGACGCAGTCATCGGTATCTAGAGAGGTGAAGTATCCTGTCCTGATTCCTGTCCTGAAGTCTTTGTCTCCTGATCTATCCCGGGGGACCCTTACCAGCCCTTTGGCCAGGGGGTTGGTCTTCACACCATACTTGGTAATTATAAATTCATTGTTTGATAGATGTTCTTCTCTCTCTGTCCTCTTCTTTCTGAGCATAGTTATTGTGTGGATCTGAATTGTTATTTGTTTATTTGAAACTTGATTGAATTGACACTCCTGCGAATGAGGGTGTTTGTACTGAAATGTTGAGATGGTTCACACTCACTTAATTTAGATAAAGATTTTAAAACTTCCCGAGTCTGTGATTATTTCATTATAATCGAGAAATGTTTAATAAGTCATGTTAATTATCACCATCAACTAGTTCCAACTAATGGTCCATTGACCAGAGGAAAGAACTATTTGATCAGTGAAAGGTTTAGTTAGGGAAGAAATAACTAGATCTTGAAGTATGAAAATCATAAACTAAAAGTTCCAGTGGTCTACTTGGTATTTAGTGGAAGTAGTTATATGGGCCCAGGTGAGTATATGGTAGTGGAGTATCTGTTGCTAGTACACCGCTGGATCAGTTTTCTGATAGCAGAGTTATGGTTATTATTGACTAGTTTGGTGATAAGTATAGATTATTGATTATTGATTTATGTTTAACAAAAAGAGTTAGCGTCCTTGTTTTATGTCGTCTGGAAAATTCCCGGGGAATGAATAGCGGGTGGCGATAGAAACCACACTGCAGTGAGGTTACTCGTCTGTTGGAATAACACTGGGAAGCTAAGCTAGGTAAGGCTAGCAGTGTTAAAGTAGGGACTATTTTCTGTGTAAAAGTGAGGGTGATTGATAGCAAAGAAGTTCGCTAGTGAAATTTTAGGCGTTATATCACCTAGAAAGGGTAACCCTGAAGGAGTAGCAGGTTTTTCCAAGCTAGATTGACAGCAAAAGGAGTTGCTGGTGAAACTTTGGTCTCAATTTTCCCAAACGGGTGACACCGGAGGAGTAGCAGGTTCTCTGGAACTTATATGAAGAGTAAGCGGAAGGTTTTACTCGCAGTAGAAAGAAATAAACTATCCTTTAATTTAGCGGAACAGACAGAGTAGCGAATGTTTTTATGTCATTAATAACAAAGAATTTGTAAAGAAAATATCGAGAAATAAAGTTTCGTATTACCTTGTAAAGGGAGGGTCAGTTGCCGGAGTGGTACTGACGTCACAGTGAGCCGCGCTGGGATTGGCAGAAACAGCGGGCGTGTGACAGGAGCAGCCTTGTAAAGGGACGGTCAGTTGGTGGAGTGGTACTGACGTCACAGTGGGCCGCGCTGGGATTGGTAGAAACAGCGGGCGTGTGACAGGAGCAGCTTTGTAAAGGAGGGGTCAGTAGTAAGGAGCAGAACTGACGTCAGGAAAAGGCTGTGCTGGCATTGGTCGGATCACGGGGTGAGCCTGATTTGATTGGATAGCTAGTTAGAAGCCGCGCTAGGATTGGTGGAGAGAAAGATTGTATGCGGGATTTTGATTTGACCGTTAGTGCAAGACATACAGGTAGAAGATTTCAAGGGTTTGCAGAATATAGTTTCCTACATCGTTCTTCAAGAATGTATGGGGAGAAAAGAAAAATGTCATTTTTAAAGAAAATAAAGAATTTCTTTGTGAAGGATAAGCCTGTGTTGACTAGAGAGGGAATTCCTATTCCGCCACCGAAGACAGCAGCATCAATTATGATGATGGAAAGAGGATATCATACTTGCGTGTGGTTGGAAAATTGGATAGAATATACAAAGTAAGATGGAGTGTTAGCATTTCCTAAAAATGGTACGTTTAATGGAAGGATTCTTCAGAATTTGAGATTGAGAATGAATGATTTAGAACCTAGACCTAGGTTAGCTCAATATGAGGCTTTGGAAGAATGGGAGACTGAGTCATATGAACGAGAGAAATGTAGAGGTGGAAGATATAGAGGATTCTTTCCGAGACACCTGCATGAGTCACGCGAAGGGCAGATGAAACAATGGAGGAGAGCTATGGTATCAGAAGGGTTATATCCAGTGTTAATGGCTGAGGAACAATCTGGAGGAAAGTGTAAGGAGAAAACGAAACACCTGAATACAGCAGGATATGGTGAATCAGATGACGAGTTGTTAGAGGATATTTTAATTAAAAATCCACCACTGTATCAAGAAGCAGCTAGTAAGGTTGTCCCAAGTGCGCCAATAATGGGAATACCATTAACTCCACAGATTTTACATGAAACGTCATATAACAGAGTGTTGCAGGATAATGAAAGAGATGCTTTGAATAAAACAAGAGAAGAACTAGTTCAAAAGATAAGTGACTATTGGTCCGGTAATCCCATTGTACGGAGACAATAAGATTTGCCAGAAAACACAATCTGTGACAATTCCATTAAATAGTCCTAGAAAAGAAATAATAATTACAGATGATCAGGGTAGCAAAAGTGAGTCAGTTATTTCACTAATGGATCTCCCTAATGTGGAACCCTTAATGGAAACTCCAAAAAGAGTTACGCCCATGAATTTGAGAGAAAGAAGGCCTTTGGTTCAGACTGGAATTGGAGGCGCAACAGTAGTCACCTCTGAAGAAATAGAAAGATGGGCACAGGAAAGAGATAATCAGAACCCAACACCAAGGATTTTAGACATCAGCAGATTGAAAGTGGAATTGGAAGAGATGATGACAGGATGTGTGGGTACAGAAAGATTGAACGCTTACAATGATGAGGAATTATTATTTTTATGTAAGAGTATAACCAGGAGAGCAAGAGTATTTCATGAGAGATTGACTGAAGTTGCTTCAGAGATTGGAATAGACATAGGAAAATGAAAGTTGTTACAAAAAGCATATTGAGTGGACTTTACTGATAAAGATTTAGAAAGTGTGAATGCTTCTGGAAAGAGATTACAGATAAAGGAATTAATGAACATTTTGCGAAAATGGGGAGACATTGATAAATGGAGAATTAGATGGATAAGAAAGAAAGAGGAAGTACAAGCGAGAGAAGCAGCAGCTGCCTTTCCAGTAAGAGAATCAAGCAAAGTGGAAAAATTGTGTCCAATGAGAGAAGTTCCTGGAGATGGATATGTTCATGTCCCTTGGAGTAGACAAGATATTCTGTCATTTACAAATGATTTTCCAAAGCTGAGAGAAAAACCAGTTGAATGGTACAAACAGGTAGAGAGATTTGTGAAGGTTTCAAAGGTTTTGTTGAAGGATTTGGATGGTCTATTTGATATAGTGGTACCTGCTGATTTATGGACAGAATGCAAAATTACAATTGACTGGCCGAATGAGGAGTATGCTAGAGACTCAAAAACAGGAGCACCCTCGGAGGAGGTGATGAAAAAGTATCACCAAGTGATTACGTATTTGAAAGGGAAAATTCCTCCTAAAGAAACAGATTGGGTAAAAATAGATAGAACAAAACAAGAGCCAAATGAATCTGTACATGCATATTATAAAAGGTTGTTGCAGGTGTTTAAGCAGTATAGTGGTTTTGAGAATATAGGTGACAAAGATATGGGACATTTTGTGTATCGGTTTGTATATGGTTTGAAACCAGAAATCAGTCAGATAATACAGCAGCACATGTTGTGTTGGTAAAGCAAGACAGTGGATGAGATTTTGAAGTATGTGAAATATTGCGGAGATGACATTGAAGCCAGACGTAGGAAGCTAAAAGAGAAAATGACGTGGGCACAAGTTAAATTGGCAGAACAGCAAGAAGAGAAAACAAATGACCAAACTAATAATCAAATGAAAGAACAGAATCAGAATAATCAAGGAGCGAATGGTAATAAATATAAGGGACGAATGGACAGAGAGGAAGCGAAAAAGAAGTTTCTTTGTCATGCGTGCGGAAAGCTTGGACACTGGAAGAACGAGTGTAAGAGTACTCAGAATAATAATAATAATAATGGGCCGAATCAAAATGTAATCCCACAGATGCAGAATTAAGTACAGCAGGTAGTTACTTGACATTTATCAGGTGCCACCAGCTCCTATGCCAAATTTGTGAATCATCAAAGTTTCAGTGCGAACACCGGATTTCAAGGAGAAAGTGGTAAGAATATAGAACAATTACACAATATTTTTTACAGAATGATAAAGAAAATTCAGATGTCGCACAATGACGGTGCCTGAGGGGGGAGGAAGAGGAGTGCGTGCTTGGCGCATCCTTGCTGGTAGATCAGTCAGGTCCATTTGTTGATGGGAGAGTAGAAGGTAAAGACATTATTTTCCTATTGGATACTGGTGCTACCAGGTCTACTGTGAGAACAGCAGACATCCCAAACCTACCCCTCTCTGGAGAATGAATCCAAGTTGTAGGCGTGTCGAACCAACAGATTAGAACCCCAATTACCAAACCAATGGAGGTGCACATTGGAAATTTTAAGGAAATGCATCGTTCGTAGTTTGTGATTCCAGTCCTGTAAATCTGTTGAGAAGAGATCTTTTGTGCAAGATGAATTGCACGATCTATTGTACACCAGATGGTGTCGCTTTCCAAACCCCTGATGAAGACGTGGTATACAAGATGATGTTAGCCAAACAGGGAACAGAAGTAGATGAAATGTTTTCCCTAATAACTGAGAATGAATTACCAGAAGAGTTGAGAAGCACAGTTAATCCAGAAGTGTGGGATTTTACAGGAAAAGACATTGGGCTAATGACAAATATAGACCCAGTTAAAGTGACAGTGAAAGAAGGTGCAGTGTATCCAAACACCCGACAGTACAAGATGAGTCCAGAAGTAAAGGCAGGAATTATTCCAGAAATTGAACGAATGGTTAAACAAGGTATTTTAAAAGAGGTGATGGGTAGTCCCTGCAATTCGCCAATAATGGAACTGAAAAAGCCTAGTGAAAAATACAGAATAGTGCAAAATTTCTGGAAATAAATAAAATTGTAACTACCTGTTGTCCAATAGTGCCAAATCCAGCAGTGATCCTTTATCAGATACCTTGGAATGGAGGTTGGTTTACAGTAATTGATTTATGCCAAGCTTTCTTTTCTATTCCTTTGCACCCAGACAGCCAGTATCTTTTTGCATTTAAGTTTGAGGATCGTATTTACGCATGGTGTCGAGTTCCTCAAGGGTACACAGAGAGTCCTTCAATTTTTAATCAGATTAGCAAAAAGTGGCTAGAGTCATTGGTTATGCCTGGAAAATCTGATTTGGTCCAGTATATTGATGACCTACTGGTGGCATCAAAAACACAAGAAGATTGTGTCACAGACACAATTGCATTACTGAACCATTTGGCTGAAGGAGGACACAAGGTGTCTCCAGAAAAATTACAGATCTGTCAACAAGAAGTTAGATATTTAGGGCATAAAATAGAAAGAGGAGTTAGAAAAGTGACACCGGAAAGAATAAAAATAATCAAAGAAATGCAACTGCCACAGACTCAGAGAGAAATGAGAATGTTTTTGGGAGTGGTTGGGTACTGTAGGCAATGGATTAATGGTTTTTCTATGTTAGCGAAACCATTAATACAGATGATCCGGAAAAGAGCAAAAGATCCGATTGATTGGAATGATGACTGCATAGAGGCATTTGTAAAATTGCGAAATTGTTTGTGTGAGGCTCCTGCTTTGGGCTTGCCTGATTATTCAAAAGACTTTGCTTTGTTTTGCTGTGAAAGAGAAAATTGTGCACTTTCAGTCTTAACACAGAGACATGGATTGAGTCGACGTTCAGTGGCATATCTTTCAGCTACATTGGACCCAGTGGCTTCAGCATTTCCTGGCTGCTTAAAAGCAGTAGCTGCTACTTGTATGAGTCTAGAGCAAAGTGAGTCGATAGTGATGGGACATCTGGTAAAGGTCTTTGTTCCACACTCAGTTGAGATTCTTTTGACAAGAACAAGAACACAGCATCTCACCCCTAGTCGATTGACTAAGTATGAAAGAGTGATTTTGGGAGCTGAGAACGTGACTGTGATAAGGTGTACAATTATGAACCCAGCTACCCAATGCCAGACCCCTGCAATGAAGAAGTGAGAGATGAGAGTGATCATGATTGTTTGGACGTGACTGAGTTATGCACGAAGCCTCGGCCTGATATAAAGGAGACACCTTTGAAAGAGGCTGACCATGAGTTATTTGTAGATGGTTCCTGTCTCAGGACACAAGAAGGAGGATTAAGTGCTGCATATGCTGTTTGTAAAATATCTGGGGTAATTGAAGCATCCTGTTTACCTGGGGTCAAGTCTGCAAAAGTAGCTGAATTGGTTGCCTTAAAAATGGCATGCAAAAAGGGGAAAAATTGGAGAGTAACCATATTTACGGACAGTCAAAATGGGTTCGGGGTTGTGCATGACTTCGGCCACCTCTGGATGCAGAGGGGATTTCTGACTTCTTCAGGATCTCCTATCAGAAACAGCAAAAATGTGAAAGATTTGTTGGAAGCATTACAATTGCCAAAAGAGATATCAGTTGTAAAATGCGCTGCACATCGGTCAGGAAATGACTATGTGACTGCCGGCAATAATTATGCTGATCAAGTGGCTAAATACTGTGCCAAAAATACAGTGGCCATCAACAGAAAAGTTGAAATGGGTGAAACCAGATGCCAACTTATGTTTTTCTCAGTACCAGAAACATGGGATGAGATTAGACAATTGCAGGAAGAAGTTGAGGAAAAAGAAAAGGAAATTTTGATAAAGGCAGCTTGTACAAAGAGACTACATGATGAGGTATGGGTGTATTTATATGGAAGACCAGTCATGCTAGATTGTTTGCTTTCAAAAATGGCAAGAGTGTATCATGGAGCAACACACATAGGGGGAGACTCAATGATCAGGCTATTCAGACAGAGTTGGTACAATCTGAAATTCAGGGTAGTCGCAGAGAGCCTTTGCCAAAGATGCTTAACCTGTCAGCAGCAGAATCCAGGTAGAAAGACAGTGGTAAGCTGGGGAAAGATTGGAAAGGCAGAAGGACCCTTCACTAGACTACAGTTGGATTTTATTGAATTGCCCCCACGTAATGGACTGAAATACTTACTTGTCATAGTATGCCTTTTCTCAAGATGGGTGGAAGCCTATCCCACTCGAAGAAATGACAGTCTTACGGTTGCAAAATTGTTGTTGAGGGAGTTAGTTCCGCGATTTCGTTTTCCAGTCACTTTGGAATCGGATAGAGGCCCTCATTTTAATCATGAAATAATTCGATTAATCTGTGCTGCATTTAATATTGAACAAAAACTGCACTGTGCTTATCGTCCAGAAGCTTCTGGAATTGTTGAGCAAATGAATGGCACAATCAAGTCAAGATTAGGGAAGGTGTGTGCATCCACAAAGCTGAAATGGCCAGATGCCTTACCTCTTGTATTGATGGCTCTCAGAAGTATTCCAGACAGAAAAACAGGAATGAGCCCACATGAGATTCTCATGGGAAGAGCCATGAGACAGGCATTTATTCCTGGAAATAAATTAATGAGTATAACTGATGATCTGGTATTGGACTATTGCAAAGGATTGGCTGAAATGATGCGTTCTGTCTCTCACCAGGTTGGAGAAGACGCAGTTGAAGACAGCCAGACCAAGCGCATGATTTGAATCCTGGAGATTGGGTGCTAGTGAAGAAACACGCAAGGAAGTCGTGCTGAGCACCAAGGTGGGACAAACCACTGCAAGTCATACTAGTCACTACCACAGCAGTGAAGTGTGCAGGTTCGCCCAAATGGATTCATGCCAGCAATACCAGAAGAGTTCTGAGCCCATCAGAGCAACAAGAGCAACCACTGACTGAACAGGCTGAGGCATCAGGGATTGTAAGCTGTGAAATTGAAGAATCTAGAGTGATAGATTCTGAAAGACAACCATATGACGAACAGCCAAGTACAAGTCAGGAAGAATGGATACCAGTGATTGAAGTAATTGATGATGTTATTGAGACAAGAAGAAGAACAGAACTGAAAAGACAGGAAAGTAGTCAGGAAAAGTCAGGAGAAGAAGAACACACTCAGATGGAAATAGAAAAAGACTTTCAGGAACCTGAGGAGGAAATATTAGAAGAAAACGTTCAGGCAGAAGAAGAAGAAAAGTTTGAAATAAGACCTGAACAGGATCAGCTAGAATTAGAAGAACAAGTTCAGGCAGAAAAACAACAGTTTGAAGTAAGACCTGAACAGGGTCAGATAGAATTAGAAGAACAAGCTCAGGAAGAAGAAGAACAAAATACAATAAGACCTGAACAGGAGAAAGTAAAAGAAGGTTCAAGCACAGAAAACAGATAACAGGAACAGATTGTGCCTAGATTAAGTGAAATTAAAAGGACTTTGCAAGGAGATAAAGAAGGTGAAAGTGCAGTACAAATCAAAAGAAGCAGAAAGGGAGACAATTGGCCAACTGGAATAAAGAAATTAAGATATCATTTGAGAAAATCAGAAAAGAAACCAGAACAAGTAAATGAGGTCACAAGCCAAACATGACCTAAACAAACCTTAGCAAAAATAACTCGAAGAAGTCCAAGACTGAGGAATTTAAACAGAAGATATAAGGCTCCTGAGTGGACTTACGTCATACTCGAGGAATTTGAATCTCTAGATCTGTCTGATGAAACAGAAGAGGTTCATATTGCACAGATTGATGAAAGCAAATTGAGGCCTCCTTAAGAACGAAAAAGAAAATCAAAACTGACAAAGAAAAGATAAGAGAAAATAAATTTTCTCAGGAGTAAAATGGCAGAAACTGAAGTTACCGGGAAACCAAAATGTGGATTAAAAAGAAAGTGTTTTAGATTTTGTTTTTGTAGTATTTCATTAGTAGCTTTAGTATGGTTATTCCTAACAGTAGGAGTACCTATGTTAATGAAAACAAGTGACAAAAATAATACGGATACTAATGTTAAGGTAGATAGAATAAAAGAAACAGAAATAGAAATAGGGGTAGAAGATGAAGCAAATTATCATAATGAATCAGACTATAACACGTCTTCTAATGTGTTTTTTAAATTGTTATTTCAATATGTTAGTACTATGGAAATTAACAATTGTTATGTTTGTATGAAGTTACCCACATCAGTATCAGAAGGGGTGACGTATCACATATACCTTTAACATATGGTGTGTCATGTAGTATTTTATCAAGTTTATTTTATGCTACAGGGAAACTTCAGTATTTTTATTCAAATCTAGATGTAGTATTTTCTGATTTACCTATTAGAAAGAATATGAATCCAGTAGTGAATTTTTCTTAACAATGAGTTCAATAGATTTAGTTCAGGTACGTAAAGATAATCTAACATGTACAGTAAGAAAAGAAGAAAAAGATTTTTTGGATTTAGTAGAAGAAAGGAGACATGATTTAATAAAGAAGGCAACTAAACAGAAAACCCATGTACCTCCATGGGTTGGGAAGGAGGGAATCTATGCAAGTGGCAAAGCTCATACTGCGATGTCCCTGGATTTTGTGAAAAAGGGAAAATTCTGCCTCCATAGACTAAAGACAGATTATAACAATAATTACATTGGTTCCAGTGAATGTGAACACAACTTCCTAATCTTAGGAGGGTGGGGACTAAAAGGGGGAACTGATCCTGTGTTTCCAGGAGTGTATTACGTTTGTGGGAGTAATGCCTATTATAGGTTACCTGCAAGATGGTACGGGAGCTGCTACTTTGGAATAGTTTTTCCAAAGATTTATCATGTAGATAAAATCAGTGGAACCAATGGAAAATCTAATGGACTAACACGAAGAAGAAGAGCTAGTTTTTCTGAAATTGTAGGAAATATTTTTAGTGCACTGATACCCTCAGTTGGAGTCATCCTTAATTCACAGAAAATGTGTAAGTTATCAACCATAGTTGATCGTCTTTCTACAGATACTGCAGGAGGATTCTTAATGATTAACACAGAGATGGTTGCAATCAGGTCTATGGTTCTACAGAACCGTCTTGCTCTTGACATATTATTAGCAAAAGAAGGTGGAGTTTGTGGCATGTTGAAAATTCAACATTGCTGCACTTATATTCCGGACAAGAGCAGAGAAATTAAAGGATATATTGAAAATATTACGAGAATGCACAAAGACTTAACCCAACTGGAGGTTGACAGTGTGTGGGGAAGACTAACAAAAAGTATAACATCAATAGGGAAATGGTTTGTTGATTTTGGGAAAAGTTTCCTAGGTCAAATAAAAATACCATTAGTCATGATAGTAACAATAGTGATGTTAATAATAATTACATATAAGTGTTGTAGAAAAGGAAAGAGAGGGAAAGTATATTTTAAAAGAGAAGGAAAGGGACAGAAACGAAAAAGAAAATATGATGAAATACAGCTGGAAGAAATGAAAGGTAGATCATATAAGAAAATGAGGGATTTAGAAGGAAACGAGTTGAATGATGAGAAATTGAGAGGAGAAATAGAGAAAAACTGAGGCGTGCTAAAGTTGGTATCTGGGATGGGATGGGTAATTTTGTGATGGCTTAAGATGCCAACAGAGAGGGGATTGATGGAGCAAGGACTCGTAAACGAGACTTGCTCGGAAGCAATCCTTTCGTTTTAACTCGTTAACGATTTACTAACAACGTGTTTGTAATTAATAATTCGCATTTAGAAAAAGACACACAGGACAATGAAGCTTGCTTATGTGTTTACTAACTGCAATAACATGAACGAAGGACTAAACGCACTTTAACAAGGGATCTTTACTGTGCATGCGTCTACTGCATCTACGTAGTATGACGTACTAATGCTTGGAGGGAAATTCTTGCGCCTGCGCAAAGAACCATAAAATGGCCGCTTGAAAGCTCACATGCATGGCACCTGCTTGCTTGAATTAGAAAATACGTTTTATACTAACGCAAATGCAGAAAGGATAATAATAATTAAAGTGGGTTAGAGTAGAGGTTGGTGGTATACAGGGAAATCATTTATTTTTGAGAATAACATTTCTTCTTTTGACTTTATAATTAGTGCGCATTTGGGCCTTTCGAACTTGTCTGAATTGAGTCGACTGACGTAACCCTACGCATGCATACCAGAGAGAGAATACGGAAAGATGAGTAAGGACTTGTCACGCGTCCAAGGCCAGCGAAGATGTGCCCTGGGAACATGAGGGTGAAGAGTTCATATGAAGGAGCTTTATTCATGATATCGCAACATTTTGTATTAATAAAGTTTGGAGATGTATGGGAAAGGAAATGATTTAATACAGTTTGAGGGGAGGGGTTTGAAACAATGGTTTGATGAAATAAGCGAAATGTAAGCATGGTGTGATGATCATCCCCCCTCGCCTGTCCAATCAGAGTTAGTATTTTGTGAAAATGAAACATTTATGGGTGGTACATGGCTATGGAAAAGTATAAATGAGGTAGTTTTAGTTAGTTAAGAGAGAGCTTTTGGGAGAGTTTTTGAGCAGACACGGGGAGAAGCGTCTATGGTGGAAGTCGAGAGCTCGGGATGCTGTCGGTGCTGGGGGTGGTGATGAAGCTGTGAGACGCTGATGAAGAAAATCGAATGCAGAACCATCCATTTAATTTAATTGGGTTAGAAAGAAGATCGCGGAAGAACCACGAGGAGGAAGAGAGTGTCAGAGAGGGGTGCAACGCAGTCGTCGGTATCTAGAGAGGTGAAGTATCCTGTCCTGATTCCTGTCCTGAAGTCTTTGTCTCCTGATCTATCCCGGGGGACCCTTACCAGCCCTTTGGCCAGGGGGTTGGTCTTCACACCATACTTGATAATTATAAATTAATCGTTTGATAGATGTTCTTCTCTCTCTGTCCTCTTCTTTCTGAGAATAGTTATTGTGTGGATCTGAATTGTTATTTGTTTATTTGAAACTTGATTGAATTGACACTCTTGCGAATGAGGGTGTTTGTACTGAAATGTTGAGATGGTTCACACTCACTTAATTTAGATAAAGATTTTAAAACTTCCCGAGTCTGTGATTATTTCATTATAATCGAGAAATGTTTAATAAGTTATGTTAATTATCACCATCAACTAGTTCCAACTAATGGTCCATTGACCAAAGGAAAGAACTATTTGATCAGTGAAAGGTTTAGTTAGGGAAGAAATAACTAGATCTTGAAGTATGAAAATAATAAACTAAAAGTTCCAGCGGTCTACTTGGAAATTTAGTGGAAGTAGTTATATGGGCCCAGGGGAGTATATGGTAGTGGAGTATCTGTTGCTAGTACACCGCTGGATCCTTAGCATAAGGAGATGCGTGTGTGCATAGTTGGATTGAATTGAGATAATTGCCCTGGCCCATGTTTACTAACGTTTTGCACAAGGTTTGCCTTACTTTTGTAATGCAAACCATATGCAAAGTGATATGCTGGGATTTACTAATTAAGACAAGTTAGGATTTGCTTTGGATAGTTTCACAAAGTAATACAAAGTTATGCGATGCACTGCTTTGCATTATTTTGCATCAAGAGGAGGTTCCATGGGTGCAACATGGGCATTTCCATGTAACTT
The DNA here is from genome assembly GCA_963921515.1 of Calotriton arnoldi. Lineage (NCBI taxonomy): Eukaryota > Metazoa > Chordata > Amphibia > Caudata > Salamandridae > Calotriton > Calotriton arnoldi. The sequence continues at coordinate 934,228 of CAWUFW010002522.1, forward strand.
CCCTTGGGTCTTGATGCAAATCCCTACCTACAAACATTTGTTGACAGGAATTTGCGGCACAATCTTACTCCTCAGGGCAGTTGCTTGCTACTGGAAGCCCATATATGCACAAAACACTGTTGAGGGATCATTGCAGAGAGGACAAACTCCTTGAGCATGGTGAGATGGAGGCAGGATCCATGTGCCCGCTAAATCTGGGAGAACTTCTCTTACACATCCTCCTCTCATTTTGTCATTTCTTTCAAACATCTCCCAATGCACTTGCATTGTCTATCACCTCCTACCACAAGGCTGCCTTGTGTGTTCTGCTGCTGGTGAATGGAAGCAGCCCATGTAGTTGCTTGTAGAGTTTTACCACTGATTTGACTTTAAGGGCTGTCCACTTCCTCTTCAGAAGAGGAGTTATACGTTATTCAACATTATAAAGTGAACTATGCCCTCTTTGTAAAAGATACAGTTTCTATTGTTTTCCTAATTTCTATTGTGTCTTAAGCAAGTTTTACAATAAACTGTGCGGTAATGTTGCTCACCATATACCTCAAGCAGATTCCACTTTAAGGATCTTTAAGGACCCCATTCAAGATATATTTTGACTCTCCAGTTCTAAGCAAATTTCAATTTATTATCCATTTTCTTCTACTTCAAGCTCTCCTGATGCCACAAAAATTGAATTATATGATAACCTTGCAGAAACGGGGAACTCAAAAGCAACAGGAAGCTCAAGGTATACAAGCTAACAGTACCAAAAGTAAGCTTGAAAAAGCATTCATTAAAACATTTGTTTTTGTACTTGGATCTGAGCTGTTGCCAATGATAGTTTAACTGGAATTCAAAGTCAAACCAGTCAGTCTCTCGCATTATAGGAAAGACAAAGCTGTCTGGGATGGCGTTAAGTGGTCTCGAGCATACCATTAACATGAGACACATGCATGAAGCTCTTGAAGTTGCAATTTTAATTGTTTATATTCTTAATCACAAATATAGTTCCCTGTACAATAGTTCCCTTTACAACTTACATTATTATTTCAAAAATGGACGTCAAAGCCTGGCTCCTCTTCTTCTTTTATAAGTGTACATCTCTTTGGTCAGACAATTACTTCTGATTTTGCGGAGTAAAGGAAATGGTGGAGGGCTGGATAATGAAGATATATAGAGAGTTAAAGAATATGGTATAGTGAGAGGGGTCAAAGAGAGGTAGGAATAGAGATGAGGTAGAGAGATCCATAAACTAAAGAGGTAAAGGAAAGGGTGCAAGAAAAAGTATACTAAGAAAAAAAAAGAGGATGCATAAAGAAAGAGAGGTATAGATTCATAAGATTATAAGAAAGTAGGGCAGACCAATCAGTGATGTAGAGAGATGTGAGTTAGAGAGAGGTAGAAGCAGATGGGGATTGGTATAGACTGGTAAACAGATGAAGTAGTGAGAGAGCTACAGAGATGAAAGATAGAGAGAGAGAACAGCAAGGTAGATAGAGGGGAACAATAAGAGGAGATAAAGAAAGGCTTGGCAACTAAAGAACGTAGGGAGGGAGAGAGAAAGAGGGAGGGATGAAATGCAGAAGAAGAAGAGGTAAATGTAGAGAAAAATGTTGTGGGAAGAGTTGTGAGGTAGAGCAAGTAGAAAAATAAAGTTAAGTTACAAAATGTCATTCTTTGCTTTATTGCATGATTTGTTAAAACCCTTGCAATGGTCTACAATAGCAGAAATTAATTACAATATATAAGACAAATGGTTAATAGAAGAGACCTTGCAATTCTATAAAAAAAAAACATAAGTCATTATGACATATAAAACATTGTTGCGATGCACTAACAGTGACATACAGTAAGTTATGTCAATTAAAAAAGAAAACAGCAGTCACAAATAGGCAGAGTGGTTTAAGCCCTTGGCCGACTAGCCTGTCGGCATCTCACATCCTCTAACTTTTTTAAGAAGCTATCCATAAACCTGACCAAGGCGCAGTTGAGTGCAGTGTTCGAAGGGTCGAAGCAGGCCAGCACTGCTCCTCTGCAGGATCTAACGCCCTTTTCAATCCAACCCCTACGCAATAAGGTTCTTCCATCTTCTAAAAGATTAGGGCACAAGCATAGGACATGAATTATGTCTTCCCTATAATGGTCACAGAGCCGACACGTTTCCTCAACCCCCTCTCTTTTCATTTTGGGAGATGGCAGGTCATAGAAAACACCCCCATTCTCAGCATCAGGAACTGGAGCTTAGTACGTGCCTTGAAAGTGGTCGTTAAATAGCTCTGAGGTTTCAGCTGTAAGTAGGTGCCGAGAGGCTGGCCCTATCTTCTGCTGAAGAGAGTCGTTTCGCACTGAGTTTTGCTAGCCTCTTGAATTCGTTTTGGCTTACATTTAGGTCCCAGAGGATGCTCAGACCAAGAGAGCTAAGGCCGCAGCACAGGTAGTGGTGCCTCGCCGGCCATCGACTTGTGTTCAGCTGGGTCCATAAATAGTGGGCCAGACAGCCTTCCTTAGCCACCCTGAGCTTATGGCAGCTTATTAAGAAAGTCGCCATACGGCCCAATGACTGTCTGCAGATTCCAAATTCCAACCTGATTTGTGCCGGTGACGTATAAGAGTGTAGCTGGAAGATTGTTCTATAGATTTTTGCGACTGATTTGTCCAATTGCCCGCTATCACGCCCTTTCAGAACCTCGCTCCCATAAGTGAGGGTAGGGATGACCTTTGCCTGGGCTGCCTGGAGGGCTGGGGCGAATGTTGGGCCATTTAATTTTTTGTGAATGGAGCTAAGAGCGAAAGACAACGCAATTCCTTTCTTTTTTAGCTCTCCCAGCTGGTTCGCCTATCTGCCGTTGTTATTAAAGAAGACACCCAGATACTTATGGCATCTGGTTGCTTCAATTCTTTCCTGATTTAGGAACCATGCCGGATTTTTGGGTCCAGATGTACGGACCACAAGGATTTTGGTTTTCTTGTTGTTTATCTGTAGCCCATTCCTGTTAGAATATATGGCAGTCGCATCCAGGAGGAGTTGTAAACCTATCTTAGTATGACTAAGAAGAACCAAGTCATCGGCATACAGTAGATTGGATAGGCGGAGGCTGCCCAGTTTGGGTGGATGCGAGTTGACTAAATCGAGGGCTGCTGAAAGATCAGACAGGAATAGATTGAAAAGTGTAAGAGCAAGGACACACCCCTGCTTAAGGCCTTGCATTGTTGGTATTGGTCGTGATAGTCGTGAGCCGTCCCCGATTTCAATCCTGACCCATGTATCATAGTGCAGGAGCTGCAGAGCCCTAAGTAGGCTATTTGGAATGTTCAATAGGGACAGTTTCTGCCACAGCTTCTTCCTGTTGATCCTATCAAAGGCCGATTTATAGTAGATGAACCCCATATATATGGGGCTATGACTGGATTCCGCCTGGTTAATCAAGAAAGAGAGTGTGATAAGATTGACCGTTGTCCCGGTGTTACTTATGAATCCACTCTGATTTGGTGACATAATTGAACTTGCATCAGCCCATGATCGTAGAGAGTTCAGCAATATACCAGCGAAATACTTCGCTTCATTATCGATTAAGGTGACCAAGTGGTAGCACCCTGGAGATTTTTTATTGCTGCCTTTAAAAATCGGAGCAAGGATCGAAGCCGGGATGGTGCATTTTTCTAAGATGGAAAGGTAAAGCGGGGCTAGCTGAGTGGCCCAAAAGGCTGGATCCTCCTTGAAGAGGGCTGGTGGAATGCCGCCTGGGCCGGGGGCCCCATCCTTTCATCCCTTTTCAATCTGCTTTTTTATTGTTGTCACTGTGAAGGAGTGTCTGAGATCTGACTTGTCGTAGGACGTAAATTGAGCCTCAAGGACCATGCTGCCCTCGATGTCCTTGGTCTGCTTATAATTCTGATCAAACTGTGGGGGATCGTTAAAATGATTATGTAAAAAGAGGTACCACTCTGACTCTAGGTTGTTAGACGAAGCAACTTTGGGGGCCCTGCCCCCTAGGCTGTTTATGGTGCGCCAGAACGTCGCGGAATTACTGGACCTTAAGTCGAATTGTAATTTGGCCCAGAAGATGTTCCAGGAGTTCCTTCGATCTTCTTGTTTGGCCACCTTCAGATGTCTACGTGCCTCTCTTAGTTTGGTTATAATAGTTGGATCCATTGGCATCGTTTTCAATTTCCACCACAGCCGATTTATGCTTCGTTTGGCAACCCGTATTGCAGAAGGAGTCAGTTGCTTAGACCCATTCACTTGTGCACACTGTATCGGTTTTGCAAACCTGACTGCTAGGCTATCTGCAAACATAGTCCAGTTTGCAATTGGGTCATCCCTTGACCCTGGGATGTTCACAATTGTTTGCTTTGCTTCTGTCGCCAGGAGCTGAAGGTTACTGAACACTTGATACGTTTTAGGTTAATGGTGAAGGTTTCAAGACCTTGGTCTACTGCCTGATCATGTTGCAGCAGCCTGATATTTAAGGAGCGCTCTTTGGGCCGATGATCGCTGTCCATTTTATTACCAAAGCCAAAAGAGACTTGATTCAGTAGAGGGGGGCTGACAAACGAGTAGTCGATCAAAGAAGCCCCGGTTTTGGATAAGAATGAGAGGAAGGGTGGCTTGTCGGGATGGAAACGTCTGTTAAGAACTATAAGGCCGAGATGTTCCAAGTAACCCTGGAGGGCTCGTCCCTTTGGATCCACTTTGCCCCACCCGGGGCGGTCCTGTGGTGGAATAGCCCAATCGCCTTCATGCGGCTTCGTTACCTCATTCAGTTGAAAGTTGGACATCAGCCACATGTTAAAGTTTCCAGAAACTAGGATGTCTGCGTTAGGGCTTCCAGTTCTCACGTTTAGTACAGTGGAAGTCAGCTCCTTTGTCAGTGCTATCCTGGAAGCCGAATATGGACGGATGTAAACATTCATCAAGATTAGATGAATGATGTAGACCATCTTATTAGTGATTTTGGTCTCAGTCTGTTAAATAGTTGACAGCACAATAAACAGTCAGCTAAATATCTCTTTTTTTCTGTAACTTTTTCAAAGTTGGCATTTCCTTGCCTTAGCCATTTAGTGCCTGCAGCCTGTTTCTTATCACATGACTGGGGTTGTTGGAATTGGGCTTTGTATATTACTCCTAGACAGCCACACAATGGAGAGCTTAGGTGTGACTGAATGCGCCATCACTGGCAGGAGGGTGCGGAGGAGTTGGGCACAGCCCAAGCTACACCTGAATAGCCTGTGTCCTGTCTCCACACAAAGGGCCTATCATGCAGTTATTCAGAAACATGCATTGTGACTTCAGCCAGCTTGGAGCCAGGGCAGGGGATGTAGGGAATTATATTCACTTCAAAGACACTGCCTAGAAGCTTCCCCCACCTTCCAGACCAGGCACTGGTGTATAAAAGAAAGACCTCAGATACCAACTCTTCTGTACACCTGTGGATACTCTGCCAGAAAGAAGGACTGCTGTGCTGCTGAAAGGACTTTCCCTCTACTGGACTCCCACTCTCAAAGAGCTACTGCCCTGTTGTGATGACCTGCTGCCCTCTTGCATGGGGAGGAAGAGCTAGACTACAACCCATCCTGAACCCAGGACCCCAGGGTGACTCCAAGGGCTAGTCTGCTGGCCTCCTGATTGGAGCTTCAAGGGCATAAAATGATCCCCAACAGCTCCTGGACCCTACTTCAGTGAGTTTCTGACCTCCAAGTGGTGCCCCCTAGGTCCAGGACCCTTGGTGTGGTTCATCGGGCTCTTAATTCAAGTTTTGGGCTCTTTGTAACAGTGAACAGGCCTGTGTGCACCAGAACCACTCCGCTTGCATCGGAAATTAGTGCTAGCTGCAGCCAGACTGTCTCTTCTCACAGCAAGCATTGATTGCCATGGAGGACTGTTGGACTTGGCCTTTTTGGCTAAAGTTCCCTAAACTTTTTGCTTTCCCCCTAGACCGTTTTCCTGACATAGAGTTGCCAATTTAGATGCTTTGGGTACTTTGCCACTGCTGATCAGTGTCAAAGTACAAGAGTTCCCTGTGTAAAGTGTAATGGTGATTGGTTGGCCATGATTGGTATGTTGCCTTACTAGTAAAGTCCCTAGTGATGTGCACTGTGTGTGCCAGGGCTAGAAATGCAAAGGCGCGCGGAGAAGGGAACTCAGGCCTGCAGTGTAGGGCTTGAGCGCAGTTTGCTAAATTAGCATGTTGTCCTGACAAGTGTAACCACTTGTCAGGCCTTACTTTCCCTTTTGCGTACACAGTGGGCACCCCTGTGGTAGGTCCCGGGTAGCCCCTGGGCAGGGTGCAGTGTAAGTAAAAGGCAGGACATATACTGAGGTGTGTGTTATGTCCTAACAGTGGAAAACGCTCCATTTCGTTTTTCACTGGTGAAAGGCCATTCTGCCCAAAGGACAGAATGGGGAGGCTGGATATTGTGTTTGTAGGCCTAGTTTCCCATCAGTTTAAAATGGAAAGGTGAAGTTTAGTATGTATGAACTCACAGCGTCATAACACATCATTCTATGAAAGTGGTTTTGTCACTGTGTGTTCAGAAGCCACACTTTTAGAAAGTGGCTGAGTTTTGTGCTTTAAGCATTTCTGTGTGTCCCTGCTGAATGTGGATTGACTGTCTGGATCTGAGAGGGGAGAGGAGCCGGGGGAGGTCTTGAACCAGGGAGGGGTTGAGATGGCACCAGGCTGACCTGCAGCTGGAGAGCAGGCGAGGAAAAGCACCGGGAGGTGAAGAGGCCTGGGTTGCGGCTATAAAACAATTGACCCATCTCCTGCTGAGTGATTAAGGATCCAGACCCCCAGTATCAAAGGGAGAAAGGTGACACTGGGAGGGAGACACCCAGAACTGATTTACGGAGGGGTCAGGGACCCCTGAGCACAAACGAACTTCAAAGACATTGAGGGGTATAACAAGGAGCTGAGACCCCTGAACAGGGGCATTGGAATCGAAATGGATTGAGACTGAAAAGGCTTGGACCCATTTTGTGGTCAAGAGGAACCTCTGCTAAGGAAGGAACAACTGAATAGACTGCTGGGGAAGGACCAACCCTTGCTTCGTGATATGGGGCTGGTCTGCTGTTTGCTGTTCTAACTAAGGAAGAGGCTGTTGGGACTGTGCTGTGTGCACTGTGTCTCCCTGCTTGAAGAAGACTGTGCTTTGTGCTGTGTCTTGTTACCCCCCAAGGGCCCGAGGTGAGCTGGCTCCCTGTTTGGAAACACAGGAACATAAAAGTTTCCGGAGAAGTTTCAAGCAATGCGGTGGGCGCGTGTTGTGGCAGCTTGAGACCCTCGGAAGGTGTGCCCTGTGATGTTGGACACACGGAGTGAGACTCGGACGCACTTGGTGCATGACGTGGTGCACAGGAGACGTGGGTAAAGAGCACCTGGTCAACGGGTGCACCGAAGGTGAAGTGAGTCTCCGACGTGCTGGGTGCGTGTCGGGGTGCACAGCAGGCGTTGGTGAAGAGCGCCTGGTCAGCGTGTGCATCGGAGGTGGAGTGAGTCTCAGACGCGCTGGGTGCGTGTCGTGGTGCACAGCAGGCACTGGTGAAGAGAGCCTGGTCGGCTGGTGCATCGGAGGAGAAGTGAGTCTCGGACGTGCAAGGTGCGTGTCGTGGTGCACAGGAGGCATTGGTGAGGAGCGCCTGGTCAACGTGTGCACCCGAGGAGAAGTGAGACTCGGACACGGTGAGCGTGTCGGGGTGCGGCCATAGGCGTTGGTGAATAGCGCCTGGATATCGGGGCACCGGAGTTGGAGAAAGTCTCAGTGAAGCAGTGTGCGTGCTTTGGTGCAACCTGGGACTGTGGAGGTGATCGGCTGATCATCGTGTGCACTGGAAGAAAGTGAGTCTCTGCAACGTTGTTTGCGGGTCTTGGTGCCAACTGAGACCGCAGGAAGGAGTGCCTGGTGAGCGTGCACTCAGAGTCGACGTGAAATCCCATCAGCGTTGTGTGTGTGGCTTTGTGCCATAGGAGTCCCGGAGGGTGCTGTGGTGAAGTGCACCCGGAGTAACGTAATCTCAGGGGCATGGGGTACGTGTGCCCTGCGGCCGCCTGAGACCTTCCTAACAGTCGCGGCCCGGACCGGCAGCCTGGAGGAGCTGAGCTGCCAGGCTGAGCCGCTGAGGGCCATTGAGAAAGTTCCACACGGAAGGACCAGTTCGCTGAAGGAGGACAGGAGAGTGGGGTCGCGCCCCCAGGTAACATGGATCACTGCCTGGGCGGGGCGCGGGCTCAGAGGGACACTCTCTCGGCCTCTCAGAACTTCTGGCGGCGTGAGCCATTGCTTCAGCTCAGAGTGGGGGCTGTACTGCGTTCAGGAGTGGCAGTACTGGGGCCAGAGTGGGAAGCTGTACTTTGTGTCATCGTTGTTACGTGTGGGGGGGCAACTGTTATCGAAGAGGCTGACTGTCGTAATACACATTGCCAATATTGCTGCTAACGAACTGCCGAACTTTCTTAGGACGCCTGTCTCTATTTCTACATAACGAAGTACACAATTGTAGCGCTACGCATTGCATTATTTCTCCCTTGTAAAGTACAGGATTGTAGCGGCCCGCATTGCATTATTTCTTCATTGCAAAGTACATAATTGTAGCTACGTATTGCATTATTCCTTCATTGCAAAGTACATTATTGTAGCGATGCGCATTGCATTATTTCTTCAGTGCAAAGTACGTGATTGGTGTGTGACGCATTGCATTATTCCTTCATTGCGCAGTACATGATTGTAGAGGTACGCATTGCATTATTTCTCCCATTTCAGGTACCGGGTGTATCGTTACGCATTGTATTATTTCGCCTGTGCCCAGCACAGGATTGTATCGTTAGGCAACACACTATTGTTTGTCTATTGCAACGTGTGTGATTCTAGCATTACGACCAGCATAGCATTGTGAAAGCGGTGGTTGGAATTTGAACCTACCAACCAGCCGGAACGAATATTACCCTTTATTTTATGTTGGCTTATGTATCATGTGGTCTGATCGTATATCTTTTTACATAAAGTTTATACTCGTTTTTATCAAACTCGTGTGGAGTCCATTTATGGTGTCACCAGTGGGTTGCTGTGAGCGTGGTTACACATACTGTACACTCGTGCCTTGGAGATAGGCCTGGCTGCTCGTGCAAGCTACTAAGGGGGTGAGCAGGGCTATCTCAAACGGTGTCCTTACTTGGCCTAACGTCGAGTGGGTAGTCCCGGGTCTCGCATTTGTGACAGTGGCGCGGGACGGGGACTCCGGCTTCCAACATTTGGCGGCAGAGTTGTGGGATACGATCCTAACGTTATTGAAACATGTGTGTGCAAAACAACTCACAGTAATTGGTATACATCACAAATTGATCGCAGACCATGACGCAACAACATATGGTTTTGAATTGTGGGTTCTATTGTTGAGTAACCTTTAAACCATACATCATGTCTCAGGAGGGGAGCCAGATAGCCGGTGAGGCTGGGGCTGCAGAATTAGAGATTGACATTGAGGTATTGCCTACCTACAAGGTTGATCAGTTGAGGAAATTCTGCAGAGCTTTGGGATGTCCCATGAAGGGTAGTGCCAAGAAGGAGGAGCTGCAAGTGGCCTTGAGGGCCTGGTGGGAAGCCAAAGAGGCTCAGGAGCCGTGTGGTGTTGAGGTAGATCAGGATGACCCAGGGAATGGATTTGGTCCACAGGATTTGCCAGTGGAGGGACCAGCTGGAGGGGCTGGTAGTAGCCATCCAGGGAGGAGTTTTTCACCAGAGGAGTTGGAGGAAAACCAAAGGGTCAGGCTGCATGAGTTGGAGGTGTTAAGACTTAAAACTCAAGCAGAGGAGAGCAGGAACGCTCTCGCGTTGGAAGAGAAACGGGTTCTCTTCGCTCATGAGTTAAGCATGAGGGAACCGGACATTAAGGGTAAACGAGCAGAGTCCAGTTCGAATGGTGGCAGTGCACAGCCAGTGCCAAGTGTGGATGAGTACAAGTGTGCACTGGAAGATTGGGTAGTGGTTAGCATGGTAAATGATTTGGAGGGGTTGTCCAATTTGGCCCCAGGGGAGCCTAGGCTCAGAAATTATTTTCCAGGAGTGCGTCACCCCAGGTTAAGGTGTGGACTCCTTGATTCCCGGGAGCCTGTACGAGAACCGGACCCCTGGTCATGGGTCCAGGGGCCTGAAAAGGCCCCAGAGAGGTAAGAAGGGCCAAGTGGCGCAAGGAGATCCCAGAGTAGTGAGGAGGGGTTGTTGGCTTGCCCCTTGTCTCAAAAGAGGGGGAGGAAGAGTAATCGGCACCCCCAGGGATCAGCAGCACCTTCCAGGAAACTGGGGGGGGCCGTAGGAGAGCCCCCAGGTGGAGGCCTAGTGCCTACGTGCCAGAGGTGTGAGGAAGGACACCTAGTGTCAGGAGGGTGTGGGGAGTCTGTAGCCAGAGCTCCTGCCATCCTGAAGTTTATGGGTGCCATCCCTAAGTGGCAGGCCCAGAAAAATAAATGGAAGGATAAAAGAGGGTTGTGTTTCCCAGTGGGAACACCCGTGGGACAGTGTCCAGCCAGTGGGGCTGGGTCCCCTAGAAATGACTAGAGTAAACCCACTTTTAGCCTGGAGGGCAGGATGACTGGAGGTAGTATCCTGACCGATGGGCCTTCCCAGGGTACGACTCCAGGGTGGGGTTGGCATGGGTCCAGCACCCCTGGAGGGGTCCCCCTGGCCGGGAGGGATCCATGGAACAGCATTGTTGGCTCATGGAGTAGTGATCAAGAAGACCCCCTGTGTTCAGGAAGGCGTGGAACAGGAGGGTGTCCCTGCGGTAGAGGGCCTGCATACTGGTTCTATCGCCCGAAGCCGGGAAGTCCATCAAGGTAATGATTGGTCTACCCTGGCTTTTGGCTGGGAGGGGGTTGTGTAGGACTTGGCCTTTTTGGCTAAAGTTCCCTAAACTTTCTTCTTTCCCCCTAGACCGTTTTCCTGACATAGAGTTGCCAATTTTGATGCTTTGGGTACTTTACCACTGCTGATCAGTGTGAAAGTAGAAGAGTTCCCTGTGTAAAGTGTAATGGTGATTGGTTGGCCATGATTGGTATGTTGCCTTACTAGTAAAGTCTCTAGTGATGTGCACTGTGTGTGCCAGGGCTAGTAATGCAAAGGCCCGCGGAGAAGGGAACTCAGGCCTGCAGTGTAGGGCCTGCGCGCAGTTTGCTAAGTTAGCATGTTGTCCTGACAAGTGTAACCACTTGTAAGGCCTTACTTTCCCTTTTGTGTACACAGTGGGCACCCCTGTGGTAGGTCCCGGGTAGCCCCTGGGCAGAGTGCAGTGTAAGTAAAAGGCAGGACATATACTGACAGTGGAAAACGCTCCATTTCGTTTTTCACTGGTGAAAGGCCATTCTGCCCATAGGACAGATTGGGGTAGGCTGGATATTGTGTATGTTAGCCTAGTTTCCCATCAGTTTAAAATGGAAAGGTGAAGTTTAGTATGTATGAACTCACAGCGTCATAACACATCTTTCTATCAAAGTGGTTTTGTCACTGTGTGTTCAGAAGCCACACTTTTAGAAAGTGGCTGAGTTTTGTGCTTTAAGCATTTCTGTGTGTCTCTCCTGAATGTGGATTGACTGTCTGGATCTGAGAGGGGAGAGGAGCTGGGGGAGGTCTTGACCCAGGGAGGGGTTGAGATGGCACCAGGCTGACCTGCAGCTGGAGAGCAGGCGAGAAAAAGCACCGGGAGGTGAAGAGGCCTGGGTTGCGGCTATAAAACAATTGACCCATCTCCTGCTGAGTGATTAAGATTAAGGATCCAGACCACCAGTATCAAAAGGAGAAAGGTGACACTGGGAGGGAGACACCCAGAACTGATTTAGGGAGGGGTCAGGGACCCCTGAGCACAAACGAACTTCAAAGACATTGAGGGGTATCACAAGGAGCTGAGACCCCTGAACAGGGGGATTGGAATCGAAATGGATTGAGACTGAAAAGGCTTGGACCAATTTCGTGGTCAAGAGGAACCTCTGCTAAGGAAGGAACAACTGAATAGACTGCTGGGGAAGGACCAACCCTTGCTTCGGGATCTGAGGCTGGTCTGCTGTTTTCTGTTCTAACTAAGGAAGAGGCTGTTGGGACTGTGCTGTGTGCGCTGGGTCCCCCTGCTTGAAGAAGACTGTGCTTTGTGCTGTATCTTGTTACCCCCCAAGGGCCCGAGGTGAGCTGGCTCCCTGTTTGGAAACACAGGAACATAAAAGTTTCCGGAGAAGTTTCAAGCGACGCGGTGGGCGCGTGTTGTGACAGCTTGAGACCCTCGGAAGGTGTGCCCTGTGATCTTGGACACACGGAGTGAGACTCGGACGTGCTGGGTGCGTGTCGTGGTGCACAGGAGACGCGGGTGAAGAGCGCCTGGTCAACGTGTGCACTGAAGGTGAAGTGAGTCTCGGACGCGCTGGGTGCGTGTCGTGGTGCACAGGAGACGCGGGTGAAGAGCGCCTGGTCAACGTGTGCACCAAAGGTGGAGTGAGTCTCGGATGCGCTGGGTGCGTGTTGTGGTGCACAGCAGGCGTTGGTGAAGAGCACCTGATCAGTGTGTGCATCGGAGGTGACGTGAGACTCGGACGTGCAGGGTGCGTGTCGTGGTGCACCGCAGGCGCTAGTGAAGAGCGCCTGGTCGGCTGGTGCATCGGAGGAGAAGTGAGTCTCATACGTGCAGGGTGCGTGTCGTGGTGCACAGGAGGCGTTGGTGAGGAGCGCCTGGTCAACGTGTGCATCGGAGGAGAAGTGAGGCTCAGACACAGTGAGCGTGTCGGCGTGCGGCCGGAGGCGTTGGTGAAGAGTGCCTGGATATCGGGGCACCGGAGTTGGAGTAAGTCTCAGTGAAGCAGTGTGCGTGCTTTGGTGCAACCTGGGACTGTGGAGGTGATCGGCTGATCATCGTGTGCACTGGAAGGAAGTGAGTCTCTGCAACGTTGTGTGCGGGTCTTGGTGCCAACTGAGACCACAGGAAGGAGTGCCTGGTGAGCGTGCACTCGGAGTCGACGTGAAGCCCCATCAGCGTTGTGTGTGTGGCTTCGTGCCAGAGGAGACCCGGAGGGTGCTGTGGTGAAGTGCACCCGGAGTAACGTAATCTCAGGGGCGTGAGGTATGTGTGCCCTGCGGCCGCCTGAGACCTTCCTAACAGTCGCGGCCCAGACCGGCAGCCCAGAGGAGCTGAGCTGACAGGCCGAGCCGCTGAGGCCCATTGAGAAAGTTCCACACGGAAGGCACAGTTCACTGAAGGAGGAGAGGAGAGTGGGGTCGCGCCCCCAGGTAACGTGGATCACTGCCTGGGCGGGGCGCGGGCTCAGAGGGACACTCTCTCGGCCTCTCAGAACTTCTGGCGGCGTGAGCCATTGCTTCAGCTCAGAGTGGGGGCCGTACTGCGTTCAGGAGTGGCAGTACTGGGGCCAGAGTGGGAAGCTGTACTTTGTGTCATCGTTGTTACGTGTGGGGGGGCAACTGTTATCGAAGAGGCTGACTGTCGTAATACACATTGCCAATATTGCTGCTAACAAACTGCCGAACTGTCTTAGGACGCCTGTCTCTATTTCTGCATAACGAAGTACACGATTGTAGCGCTACGCATTGCATTATTTCTCCCTTGCAAAGTACAGGATTGTAGCGGTCCGCATTGCATTATTTCTTCATTGCAAAGTACATGATTGCAGCTACGTATTGCATTATTCCTTCATTGCAAAGTACATGATTGTAGCGGTGTGCATTGCATTATTTCTTCATTGCAAAGTACGTGATTGGGGTGTGACTGATTGCATTATTCCTTCATTGCGCAGTACATGATTGTAGCGGTACGTATTGCATTATTTCTCCCATTGCAGGTACCGGGGTGTATCGTTACTCATTGTATTATTTCTCCTGTGCCCAGCACAGGATTGTATCGTTACGCAACACACTATTGCTTGTCCATTGCAACGTGTGTGATTCTAGCATTACGACCAGCATAGCATTGTGAAAGCGGTGGTTGGGATTTGAACCTACCAACCAGCCGGAACGAATATTACCCTTTATTATATGTTGGCTTATGTATCGTGTGGTCTGATTGTATATCTTTTTACATAAAGCTTATACTCGTTTTTATCAAAGTCGTGTGGAGTCCATTTGTGGTGTCACCAGTGGGTTGCTGTGAGCGTGGTTGCACATACTGTACACTCGTGCCTTGGAGATAGGCCTGGCTGCTCGTGCCAAGCTACTAAGGGGGTTAGCAGGGCTACCTCAAACGGTATCCTTACTTGGCCTAACGTTGAGTGGGGAGTCCTGGGTCTCGCATTTGTGACAGTGGCGCGGGACGGGGACTCCGGCTTCCAACAAGGACCATCAACATGAGGCTCCAGCCTGCGATCTGAGCCGCTTGACCTGCTCCTGGCATCACACCAACCTTGGCCAGCGACACTCTCCTTGCTTCCTGCGATCCTCTCAAATGGGACTCTTGGCACAAAACTTGAGAAGGTAAACCTTCAGCGGGACCAATCTGGAACTGTATCATCCCCACGCTCCATCGCAGTCAGCATGAACTTTTTACTTTGACCCAGTCCAGCGGGACCAGATAACCTCGGTTGGCTCTTTATGTTTTTAGGTGCTGTATTGCCATCTATTCTTTACAAATTCATGACTCCAGTTGTTTTGGTCTTGTTTTATTTAATAAAGTAAGCTCTATTGTTTCAACCTGGTGTGGGATATTTTTGTGTGATGTTGTCACTGTTGTCATCATTTTACTATTTAAATTGTTGCCCAAATACTTTACACATTGTCTCTAATTTAAGTCTGCCTACTCTCTTCCAAGCTATCAGGGCGTTGAGCACAGGTTAATTTGGGGTTTGCTTGTGCCTTACCCTACCTTACCCTGACTAGGATTGTGATTGCTGCTTGTCAAGGGTTCACACCCCAGTCAACCAGTAACCCAATTTCTAACACCTACAATGCTAATATCCCATGACCAGGTGACCCTAGCGGCTCTAGGTCATCAGCTCCACACTGAGGGGTGAAGAAAATCAGTGATGAATGGGGAGACTTAATTCTGACCCATGGTAATAGTGTGCAAGTCAACAGGCCTCATAACTACATCACAAAGGCCTTTTTGATCTAGCAATCGCATGCGCAGGACTTAGGCCAAACCATGAGGATCAAAAGGAAAAATAATAAATGTTTGTTTATGGAGGACACGTGTGGAAACAGGGACCACTTAAGTCACAAGCACTCACAGATGTAGTTTCTTGATGCAGCCCTCCTCCATATTCTGGTGAAAGACAGAAAGGATTTCAGGGTGCTGTGTCTATGTCTCCGGAGACTTTACTATTTGACTAACATGCAGATCGTGCAAACAGCGGAAGGGCTTTCCAGCAGAGCTTCAACAGGGACCTCTGGCTTGTTCTCTGCAAAGATGAAACAGCCAGCACTTGCTTTCAAATTAAGTGACTACTACCAGCAGCAGCAGCAGTGCACATGCAGGCCTTTCTCCAAGCAGCGGTATAATAGGCAACAGCCTATATTTCCAGGGACAGGCAGTATGGCAGTAGAGAATTGCTAATTAGTGCCTCTGCATTTTGGAAAGTTTGAATATTCAAACAGTTTGGTACACCATTTTCTACATCAAAGTGCTTACTGAGAAGAATATTCCTATACCTCTCCTCAGAATGTATTGTGTTGGCCTCTGCATATGTGCAGGGCCGTCATTTGCACCCATTAAAGACCATGGGGGATATTCACAAGGACTTATCTCGGAGTTATCGCCACCTTAACGCAACAAAAGTGGAGATAGATTTAACGCCCCATTCACAAGCGGTTGCAAACTGCAGACAACGCAAGTATTCCCGCGATAACTGCTTCAAAATTTACCTCCACGGGCGACACCACCAACTAACCCTAATGAGATGCAGAGTGGGCGTTCCCGTGCAAAAACACACGAAAACACCACTACACCACATTCACAACGAACTGCCAGATCTGCGATGCGAACCAAAAACAGGCGATAAGCCGCGGTAGCAGCAGGGATTCAACACCTGCCTTCTGCTGGTGTTAAGCAGGACGACTACCTGCTGCATGAAAGGGAGCCCAGCCAAGAGCCACATCTGAAGACCCACAGATGCCATGGAGACAATGATCATGCAGCTCGGAGACCCATGAGGGCCACAACACCCACAGCCACCACCCCCAGGCCCGCCACCACCCCCAGGACCCACCCCGCCCCCCCCGGACCCACACAGAGGCAGCGTACACAAAGACAGTTGACCCACCGTAAACGCACCAGCCTCACAGACCGAACGCCAGAGGAGGACATTTCCCACCACAGGCCCAAAAGGACAACCATCCCCCGCATCCTGACCCACAACGCCCACCTGCTGACGGTACCAACACAGCGCACAACAAACATCCCTCCGCAGACAAAGCTGCCGGCTGTGCTGCACATGTTGGCCTCTGGTACCTACCAACCCACAGCTGCCAGAGTCGGAGGAGTCTCACAGCCAGCCCCATCCAAGTTCCTCACACCTGTCCTGGATGCCATCATCAGCCTGGTACCCCAGCACCCCCACTCCACCCACACTGCGCAGGAGCAGCTGGAGACCAAGCAAGGCTCCCACGCCATAGCTGGATTCCCTCACATGTCGGGAGCAATCAACTGCACACATGTACCCCTCGTGCCCCCTGCCGACACTGCACACAACTACCTCAACAGAAAGCACACGCATCCCATGAATGTGCAGGCAATAGTGGACCGCCCGGGACTCCTCAACAATGTCGTGGCCAACTCCCCAGGCAGAGTGCATGATTCCTACATCTCCCGACAGTCCATCATCAACCAGCTCTCCCAGGATGGCACCTATGGAAATGCAGTGCTCGTTGGTAAGTCCCAAATGAACACACCACACACCTTCACCCCACAGTCATGCCACTCACGACACTGGCAATGGGCACGCAGCACAACTACATTCAACATGCCACACAACATGCCAACCGACCAGACACGACAACACGACTCCATTGGGAACCTGGGCTTGCCATGCCCACAACCCAGCCACGGCATGGCACCACAGCTACACAATAGCAGGATGTGAGGAGAGGCTTGGACCAGGCATGTGCGAGAGTGGCAAGTGACCAATGAATGAGAACCTACCCAATGCCAGGTGTGGCGTGGAGGTGTCGGACAGACTTCAGTGTGCAAACCACGGAAATGGCCATGTGGACATTTACTGCTGGTGCATGGAGTGTAGTGGCCAGTGGACGCTACCATGTCCCCACAGGCTGTGGGGCAGAACGCGGAAATATTGCACGTTACGTCCCCCCCTACATGCGCGGGCGGAGTGGGTTGGCCCTGCATACGCCAGGCCTGCGTAGGGGTGTGAATAAAAAGCCTGTCGCACTGGGCGTGGTCCTCTTTTGGAATGGCCAACGTGTCTGCCAGGGCGGCACCTCCCAGCCCGCCATGAGGCCGGTGCCATGTGCAGCGGGGCCTACGTCCCTGTGCACCTGCTGCACCCCGGGCCTCTGGTCCCCAGACCCGTCATGCCTGGCCCAGCGCACCTGTGGACACCGGCGTGTGTCAAAGAGGGCCCACCACGTGCCGGTGCATGCTCCAGGACCCAGTCCCGCAACCTCTGCAGCCTCCGCAGACCATCGCTGGCCTCCACGGCGCTGGCCCACAGAACTCCTCTCTCATTGACATACTCCACTGGCGTACTCTTCGACCCAGCTGTTGGCACAAGTTGAACTGAGTCGTGAGTTCTGAATGGCAGTGACCAAAGGTCTGTGGCAGCGTCCACATCACTATACTCCCTCCGATCAGTGAAGCAAAAGTCTGCATCCCAGGCCTGCGACACGTGGTGCCACTAACCCTGTTCAACGCAAGCCGGCGACACGTGGTGCCACTAACCCTGTGCAACGCAAGCCGGCGACATGTGGTGCCACTAACCCTGTTCAACGCAAGCCGGCGACACGTGGTGCCACTAACCCTGTTCAACGCAAGCCGGCGACACATGGTGCCACTAACCCTGTTCAATGCAAGCCGGCGACACTTGGATGAGGGCTCAGGCCTACACTGCGCTCCAGTAGGTCCCACATGTGGAACTGTATCCTGAGTCTTGAATGGCAGTGACCCCAAGTCCGTGGCAGCGTCCACATCACTGAACTCCCGCCGATCAGTGAGGCCAAAGTCTGCATCGCAAGCACACGGCACGTGTCTGTGGGCCCGTGCTGACCGCTGCCCCCGGCCTACACTGCGGTCCAGTAGGTCCCACATCCAGCACTTAGTCGTGATTCATGAATGGCAGAGTCCATAGCAGTGAACGCACGGAGAGGAGTAAGAGGAAGATGTGGTTCAGTCCGGATGAAAGCCTGATCCTCGTTACGGAGGTGACCGAACACTAGCAACAACTGACCTGGTGCCACTAACCCTGTTCACCGCAAGTCCGCGTCCTGTGGTGCCACTGAACCTGAACTACGCAGGCCGGTGGGACCATCCAACGTAAGCCGGCGACACTCGGTGAATGGCCCCTGCTGACTGCTGCCTCAGGCCTACACTGCAGTCCAGTAGGTCACACATGTGGAACTGTGTCCTGGGTAAGATATGGAGGACTCCACACCATTGGACACGCCTCATCACAGGGGGCATCCCCTATCAGCACTGGTGCCACTGACTCTGTGCGCAATGAGTCATGGGCACTTTCTGGTTGGACTTTGGTGGCGTCTGAGTCCATGGCCTGGGGGTTGTCTGCATCATCATCTGGCTGGGCCGGACTTGGTGTCCGACATGTGTCTGTTCCATTCATCTCCACCATAGTGACTGTTTCTGCGTGGTTCTGCCCTCTGCATAATGCCCTGGGGGTACACCTTCCACTGTCCACTGAGACACTCCGTGGCAACCCCCTTTGTCATCTACGAGAACCTGCTCTGCTCTCGTGACCCTGCCCCAGTGCACCGCAAGTCAGCGGCCCATGGCAGTAGGCCCGTGCAGGGCGCTGTGCATCCGGGGACACTAACTCTGTGCAGCTCAAGTCATTGGGCCTTTATGGTTGAATGGTTGTGTCCTTTACGATGTACACTGTTGTCATTTTTTGACTGCACCAGGCACTCCATGATGGCTGGTGTACACACACCCCACACACATCCAACAGGTGTCACTCGACATGTGAGCCTGCTAATAAAAGTGGCTGGGCGCACGGGCCCGTAGCCATTCCCACCATCTAAGAAAGTGTGTCCGTGTGGTCATTATGTCAGCATGATGGTCCGGAGCCCTGCAACATCACAGTGTGCTGTCTTCAGCAGAGGATACCATGTCACCTCAGCAGTGGCTGAGACCTTGGACATGTAGCTTCGCCCTCCCCCCGTGCATGCACAAGCGGCGTGTGCTGGTCTGGCGTACGTCAGGTCAGCGCAGGGGTATGCTGATTCGGCAGGGGGATCAGGGCATGGCTCTGGTCTGGCCTTGAACAGGAAGTGCGGTAAGTGTGTCTTTGTGTTGTGGTGTTGTCGCCACCAGGGCCACAGTAGTCGATGTTGCAATGTAGCATGCACCCGGAGGGCGTGCCCGTACGTACAGGGAAATGTAGGAGCGCAAGCCCACTCGGGGTCTTGGCACATGCATGCCAAGTGTTATGTGTATCAGTCCTGCGGCTTCATGAGTCAGGTGCCTAGCCCCAATCGCAGCACGATCACAGCCAGCCATGGACTGTACACCTGTGTCCGCCCTGTCCGGACCATTGGCCTACACTCACGTGGCCGCACACCCTCGACGGCCAGCTTAAAGGTGTTGTTGGCATGCCGCTGGACATGCGCGGACAGGCATGACAATGGTGTGCCGTAGGAGTGCACGTGATACAACCGCGCAGCGCACACATGTGTGGGGGCTCGTGGGAGGGAGGAGCAGCTGTGAGGCAACGTAACACACAGTGAGGCCGCTCATGTGCCACGTGCTAGGCATATCATCCATGATTCCCTGGGTCACAGACATCCCACCCCACCCACGACAGGCCTCTGTACATCTCCTGTATGCATGCAGATGGTGAAGTTACTGTAGGGATGAAAGGTCCTTTGTCTGCACTATCAGGCGGTTGCACATCTGCAGCTCCTAGATGGGACTTGCATGTGCCCAGCACCCCCTGACAGATACCATAGCATTTGCTGGCGACTCCCACACTATGCACTGCCCGACGTGAGACCAACGTGTACACATCCCACACGCAGAAGTCCTTGGTTGTAGTTAGCGTGCATGAAATGGCCTTCACACGTACTCCCACCACACCCCAGGCCTGCACCCGTTGCACACAGACACTGCTCATTGCTCGGAGCTGTAGCATTTCATCCATAGGACTGGCGCAGGTCAGCACAGTGCCGCTTCAAGCAGTGCCACTGACGTAATGGCACCCCATCCCGGACACATGCTCAACTCCAGTCACGTGGGCCTGTACCGTGCACGTCTGCTGCATGTACTGGGGGCACTGCCATTGGCAGTGCTGCGGATCAGTTACAGGCTGAGCTTCCGCCTTGCCAACGTCACCTGCGTTCAGCCTGTGTTGCATTGTCGCTCGTGCATATTCGAGTGGTCCATGGATGTCTGCCTCTCCAACGTTACGGTAGCTGACCTGGATTTCGACGTGTGTGTGCGCCCCCTGTTGGCCCATGACCAGGAGTGTCACCGTGATGCCTGTTTATGGCATGCCTGGATGTTTGGCATGCATGCTGGCAACTGGACCTGGGAGAATGCACGAGTCGTCGTGTGCAGTGACACATTGAGCCTCTCCCCGATTGGGCTTTCGTGCAAATTGGGGCCAGGGGTTGGAGTCAGCACATCTGTCCGGGACAGCTGATGGGTTACGTCGCCGACATGTTAGATGTGGTGGACAACGATCTCTCATTGGAAATGTTGACCTACGCTGCTGCACTCGCGTTAATGGACGAGTGACAAGGTACCTGCAGCCAGAACTGCATGTGACCCATTGCACGTGTCCCGACGCCTGGTTGCATGTTGGGGATCTGGTCACATGTCCCAAGACGACAGTGGACATGGCTGCAGTGGCCTGGACTCCTGATCCATGCGCGGACAACCAACGCGGGTTGGCAATGACTTGTGTTGGTGATGGACTCCCCCGGGGTGGACATGGGCGCTTTCCGACGTTCCTCATTCAGACATGCTGCTGCATTGGTCTGCATGTCGTGGCACTTCCCTTGGCCATACTGACACGTAATTGTTGATAAAGTTTCCGCACGTTCACTTGTCTCCAACTGTGTTGAGTGTTTATTTGTATGCCAATGTGTGTGTCACGGCCTATCTGGGTCCCTGCCTTACATGCATTGCTACCCCATCAGGGCTGTGGGTTGGTACTTGTGCATTATCATGTCCCTGTTTCGTGCTTTGCTAGATGCGTATGGCCATTTGCCGGCCACAAGCGGGTGCACTTGTGTCCTGTGTTCGGTTGTGCAAATGTTGGTGTTTGTACCACATTGTGTCCGATGTTGGGGTACTCTGCTTCCTATGTGTGTGTGCTGCATTGTGTGTGAGTTGGCCCTTCAGCTCTGATTTGGCTCACCCTTCTCCCTTTCAGGCAGTGTGGTTTTCACTTCTGTGCTTGTTCAGTGGTGTGGTATTGCCGACTTGTGTGACTTGTGCTCTTGGTTGGTGTTGTTCCTCTTGGGCATGGTTTGTCTGCAGTTGTGCTGTGGTTAATTGTGCATGTGTGCCATTGTGCCCATCTCCCCCCGTCCCCCCAGTCCCTGGTCATTCCTCTCCCTGTTGCTGTTGTGTCTGTTGATTTTGAGCAGTTTCCGGTCCCCGACTCCTGCCACCAACTCCAGACTGATGTGGTGGACACCATTTCCTCCATGTCATCCAGCTCCTGGTGTGGCGCTGGACTCCCACCTCCGGTGTGCATTGCTGCCTTCTGGTTGTTGGCGTGTTTCTGCTTGTTTGTGCGTTTCGCATCATTCCAGCTGTTCTGGTTTTCTGCCATTGTCCTCCTCCGCTCTCCGGCTGCATTCACCTTGTCCACGATGGCCTGCCATGTACGATGTTTTGTTGCCAATGGGGCGTGTGGGGTTGTGTAGTAGCTCCGACTGCCTCCATTGTGCTGCGCTGTTGTTTTCTGTTTGGTTTGTCTTTCCTTTTCCTGCTCTTGTTGTGCTTAATCCCGCCTGCCGTATGTGTGTGGCGGGCCTGGTGCTGCTTATCGCTGCTTTCCTCCTCGCGAATGGGCTCATCGCATGTTTTTTGGTGTTGGGGTTTGTGTTTTTATCTCCTTCGCAGTGGTTGTATCGCGGACATTGGCCACGTTTTCGGCAACCTATCGCATGGTACCGCCGTGATGTGAATTCCAAGTTAACACAGGGTTATTTTCCCGCGATCAACTGCGATGTGTAAAGTTGTGTTAACATTTTTTGGTGATGTTTAGCGCACGTTCTTGTGAATATCCCCCCAAGACAGCTCTTCTATACCAATGGCCCCACAACACTGCCATTTAGACAGAATAACACCCCCCCCCACAGTCCGTTTGAAAAACATTCTAATCATGTTTTGAAAAATAGGGTTTCTCCACATTTTCTCTCTGATAATGCTCATTCAGAGAACTTTAGATAGCTGTTGATGATAATAATGCAAGCACTATTAAAAGGACAGATGTGTTGTTTGTGTAATTAAATAGCATTTTTATGAGTAGTGCAGGGTTTGCTCACTAGTGCTGTAAAAATCAAATGCTCAATAAAGAGTAAGAATTGAGCATTTCCAGGCCAAATTGTGCTTCCCCTGTGCCCAGTTGCTATTATGCATACAATTTCATTAACATTTAAACGCTAGATTACAAACCATTTAAAAATGACTAGAGCATGCATTTGAGTTTGTGACCCTTTTTACCACCGCATTGTATAAGGTGAAAAAAATGCCTCTACTACCAAACGTAGAGAAATTTAGTGCATGTGCAACAGACAGCACAACTCAAAAACAAGGAACTGTACCGGTGGTGGCCTCTACTTAACGTGGGTGGCAGGGCGGGGTAGGTGGAGGGGTAAATGAAATTTAAAAAAAAATACTTACCTGCCGGCCGGCCGGCCACCACCTCTCGGTCCTCTTCTGCTCCTCGGTCGACAGCAGGAAGCCTGAACTAGGAAGCACACAGGCTCCCAGACCCCATAGCCAATCACAGCACTGCCTTACAGCAGCCTTGTGAGTGGTCTGAGCACCGTGTTTTGGCACTCAGAGAGGGACTGGGAGGATGTGCATGTTCTCCACTCAGGCTGTGCAATACAGTTGATGGAGAACATGCAAAGTGTGCATGACGGTTTGGCTGGGGCAAGTCGGCAGGCAAAACTGTTGTGTGCACTTAGAGAGTGCTCACCACTCCTCCCCCTGGCCCCTGCTCTAGCCAGCCCAGCCCCGCACCTAAGCAGGAACAAAAAACAAAAATGATAATAACATTAGGTATTATCATTTTAGTTTTCTTTTTTAAACTGCTAGCAGAGCAGTGCCGCAACGCTCCACCTTAGTGCAGGAGCCGCTGCTGAGAAGTACCCACCAGCCTGTGTTTACTTACTGTGTTGTCTAAAACGCATGCGTCAAACTCAATGAGTTACCACATTAGTGTCATGCATACAGCAGAATTTCTTGATTTATGAACACAGAGATTTGATGTATGCCCTCCCTTGTGCCCAGATGTTCACTATCTATAGTCCCTAAATCAAGTCTGAAGTTAGTTTTTGCCTTCGATTTTAAGTGATGATTATCGATCACTGCACCCCGTGATTTTATACCAACAGATTTTGACCGGCCAATTCTGCTTAAATCTATGTAGGGGAGAGGCCAGAAAAAGAGCAGGAGCGGCCAGCAAGGCTTGCGGGTGGTGGGGTCACACGGGGAGGGGGGTCACACGGGGGGTAATAATAAAAAAAAACTACCTTTCCTCCGGGTCCCACGTCTTCCCTGCTCCTGCCCTCCTGCCTCCCACAGAAACAGGAAGCAGGCAGCCACGCTCCCTCCCCTAAGCCAATCACAACGCATGGAGAAGGGCAAAGTGCGCATGACTGGTGTGGGTGGCCTGAGAGGGCCGACCAAACAGTCTTTGCGCACTCAGGAGTGGGCAAACCGCTACTCCCCTGCCCTGCTCGGAGAGCAGAGCAGTCCCGCCCACCAGCCCGCCCGCAAAGCAAACATAAAATGGTAATAACTAAGAGTTATTACCATTTTATGTTTTGGCTTCTCGCACTGCGAGAAAGTAGTGGGGCGACACTCCTCGGCCACAGCGGAGGAGCAGCCCCTGATAAAACAGAATGCAAAATTCGGTGCTTCATATACTGATTGCACGCTTTATGCCTCATTTGCAAGTGGGAAATTAGAAAAGGAGATATTTACCTGATTTGATAAATACCTAACCGTGGGGTAAGGAAATTTTCAGAATTCAGTCATTACTTCACTCCATCCAGCCTACTTGTAATAGGGGCCTTCGTGTCCCTTTTTAAAACAATATTACTTCGACATGAAAATTGGGATTTTTATGACGAACTGAGGCTGTGGTGCGAAATGGAATTGAAGTTATATTTTGATGCAGAATATATGCCTCAGTAGCTTACACTCTAGTCCGTCTTGTATACACCCCCTTGAAACGTTAAATCTGTTACGTGTTCGTATTTGAATATGCCTTGTTTTAAAGGACTCAAAGGATGTTCGTGTTTTTTTTTTTCTTAGTTTGTTTTTCACTTTCAAATTAACTTTTTTCCAATGAGAGCGTGCTTAAAAGTTGGCCTTCGGCAAATTTAAAAGCCAGGTTAAACATTTGTCAAGTTCTTATTTTTTCCACCCATGCTAATATTTTTCAGCAGATTAGACAGTTGTGAACGATTTCCCCTGCTGATCGTATCACTAAAAGCAGCACTTTTATGGCCAATCAAATAACGCCTGATTAGCAGTAATCCACTGAGCTCCAGGGGACACAGGCTTGATTGAATGCATCAGATTTCAGTCCATTTTCTTTCCTCTAATAAATTACTGGAAACACATGTTATAAACCGTAGACGGTGCACAGTAAAATGAAGCATGGTTTTGAACTGGCATAGATGAGTTACTTCCCTGATAGATCTATTTTAATGAGTTATGTGCTTGGTGTCTTAAACTGCATTTCAATTTGAAAAGGAAAAGGTGAGTAACAAAGATGTGCTTTATTCAGATTTGAATCAGAGTGGACCAAAGAATACACGTAGGGGCATATTCTCAAGGACTCATTGCCAATTTATCGGCACTTTAGCGCCGCAAAAGTGGCGATAGAGCCATTGCCCTATTCACAAGCTGGTGCAAACTGCCGACATCGCCAGTTGTCCTGCGATAGCTACCGCAAAAAACATCGCCACAGATGAGAGCAACAACTAACGCTAATGATATGCAGAGTAGGCGTTCCCGTGCAAAAACACTCAAAAACACCACTTCGCGAGATTCACAACGACCAGTTAGATCTGCGATGCGACCCAAAAACAGGCGATGAGGCGCGTTAGCAGCATGGATTTAACACCTGTCTTCTGCTGGTGTTCAGCAGGACAAAAACCTGCAGTATAACAGGGAGCCCAGCCCCGAGCCACATCTGAAGACCAACAGATGCCATGGAGCTACTGATCATGCAGCTCGGAGACCCCAGAGGCCCACAACACCCACCGCCACCGCCACCACCCCCAGGACCCCCCCCCGGACCACCCCCCTGGACAACCACCGAGGCAGCGCAGAACAAGACAGCGGACATACAGAAAACGCACCAGCCTCACAGACTTAAAGCCAGAGGAAGTCATTGCCCACTACAGGCTCAAAAGGACAACCATCCTCCGCATCCTGACCCACATTGCCCACAGGCTGATGGTACCAACACAGCGGACAACCAACATCCCTCCGCAGACAAAGCTGCTGGCTGTGCTGCACCTGTTGGCCTCTGGTACATTCCAAACAACAGCTGCCAGAGTCGGAGGAGTCTCACAGCCAGCCCTATCAAAGTTCATCACACCTGTCCTAGATGCCATCATCAGTTTCATACCCCAGCACCTTCACTTCCCCCACACTGCGCAGGAACAGCTGGAGACCAAGCAAGGCTTCTAAGCCATAGCTGGATTCCCACACGTGTTGGGGGCAATTTAGATTTTTCACAGCCTGGTGGGCAGAAAATCTGGATTTTATTAAGGACACGGAGGCCAAGATCATGCAAATCTCCTTTATTGCCACAGCAGTAACAATGAAGAGAATATAGAACTTCAAACAACATTCCAATACACTATATAGTCCATGAGCATGCAGCCATCTTCCTTCTTTGTCAAGTGCTGCGAACAAGAATTAAACTCAGAAAAAACAAGACTTCAAACTTGATGTGGAACGAATAACTGCTTTCCTTAGCAATCCCCATTTGCCTTAATCTGGAAGAAAAAAGATACAATAGGTCAAAAGTAAAATCCCTAGGGAGGGTTTGAAAGAGGAGGGATAATCTTGGCCTCTGTGTCCTTAATAAAATCCAGATTTTCTGCCCACCAGGCTGTGAAAAATCTAAATTTTATGGCATGACACGGAGGCCAACATTATGCAAGTTTTAAGCGAACCAAGTACATTGTCAATCACATTATTGATTGGTCGAAAATAATTTTTTTAAACATGCTCTCATTTGACCAGTCAGCGGCTCTAAGGATATCCTGGAGCCCTCCACCTAACATAAAAGCTTTAGAAGCAGATGCGCCTCTGAGAGAGTGTGCACCAAAAATAGAAACATCAACACCACTCTCACTCATCACTTCTTTCACCCATCTAGCAAGCGTGGGAGAAGAAACTGCTTTATGAGGGGATCTATGAGAAATCAACAGTTGAGTTCCAACTCCTCTCAGACCTACCGTCCTTCTTTCATACTCTTTTTTTTACAACACATAGACTTTCATTAAGAGGAAAGAAAGGATAGAAAATAGAGGAAGACATAGTTTTGGTTCTTTTCTTAAGGTAAAAACAAACTCCCTCAGGCTGGTAAGCCCTGTTAGTAACGTCTAATGCCTTAACATCTGAGGTTCGCCTGAAAGAGACCAAGCAAAGTAACACAGTAAGCTTATAGGAAATACGCTTGAGAGAGAGGTTAACGTTATCTCCCCAAGAAGAAATAAGTTGTAATATGTTTCTTACGTCCCATAAGGCTGAATATTTCGGAGTTGGAGGATTAAGAACTCGCATGCTTCTCATAATCTTTTTTGTTAAAAGGTTTTGTCCAACTGAGACACCATCAACTAAAGAATGTCCTTCAGCTATTGCTGACCTATAAACATTAACAGTTCTATAACTTAGGCCAGAAGCGAAGAGTTCCGATAGGAAGTTTACTACGTGTACTAAATCAGTTGAAACGGGATTGTAGTGTTGTTGAAGACACCAGCGAACCCATTTATTCCAAGCCAGTCGATATGCCTTCCTTGTTCCGGATGCCCAAGATTCAGATATGAGTTGGAAAGCATCTGGCGAAAGACCAGGGATTTGCCATTGTCGCCTGAAATCTTCCAGGCCGTCAGAACCAATAGACCTTGGTCTATGAGAGGATGTGATTCGTCCTGAAGACCCAGGAGTAGTTGCCCGAAAGGTGGTATTAGAATTGGGAAGTCCACGGCCATCTCCAAGATGACAGGAAACCATGCCTGAGACCTCCAAAGGGGGGTTATCACCACCATGCTTTGAAGGTACCGGCGAGCGTGTAAAAGAAGACGTGGAAGCATGACAAACGGCGGGAAGGCATATGGCTTTAAGCCTTGCCAGTCCTGGAGGAAGGCATCCACCCCTGCTGCTTGAGGGTCCGGCTTCCAGCTGAAGAAATTCATCATCTGAGTGTTCATTCTGTCTGCGAAAATATCTGTCCCAAAGGGACCCCATTTGTCTTGGATTGTCATTAATATCCCTCTGTTTAACTTCCAGTTGCTGGAATCCCTGAAATTTCTGGAGAACCAGTCCACTACCCCATTGTTCAAACCAGGGATGTGTTCCGCTCTGACGGACAGTCCCCTGTTCAAACAATAGCCCCAGAAAGCTTTCGCTATTTCGGTAAGACCCTTTGAATGTGGTCCCCCCATCTTGTTGACGTATTTCACTGCAGAGACATTGTCCATGCGCAGCATTATACAGCATTTCATTGAATTCTGGGTGGAGCTCCGAACCGCAAAGGAGCCTGCTAGAAGCTCCAGGCAGTTGAAATGTAGTTCCTTCTCTTCACGTGTCCAGAGACCTCCTGTCGAAGAGTCGCCACAAGAGGCACCCCAACCTTCTAGACTCGCATCTGATTCTATAATCAATTCTGGGGTTTCCCCAAAGATGGCTCTGCCATTCCAAGCTTCTGCATTCTTTAGCCACCAAGATAGTTCTTTCCTCGAATCTTCGTCTAAGCAAGTCATCTGAGTGTAAGACAGAGTCGACTTCAGAGCTTTCGCTTTGAGTCTCTGGAGGGCCCTGTAGTGTAAAGGGCCTGGAAAGATCACCTGGATGGTTGAGGAGAGGAGACCCAGGATCCTGGCTCAGAGTCTCAAGGGAAAGAGCTCCAAAGATAGCATCTTCCTGAGTTCTTTGCAGAGTTTCTTTATCTTTTCCCTTGGTAGTTTCAGTTCTGCAGACACTGTGTTCACCATGAAGCCCAGAAATTGAGTTTCCTGGTTTGGTGTAGTGCATGATTTTTTGCATTTATGACAAAGCCTAAATGTTCTAGTAGGCGGATAGTAAGATCTGTATGGCGAGATACTGTTGTCTTGGACTGACCCATGATAAGGATATCGTCCAGATATATTATTAGCCTCACACCCCTTTCCCTTAGCCATGCTACTACTGGACATAACACCTTGGTGAAGCACCGAGGGGCTGATGACAGACCGAAGGGGAGAGTGCAAAATTCCCAAAGTTTTCCTTCCCAAGTAAACTGGAGGAATTTTCTGTGAGGGGGCCAAATTGGGATGGTCAAGTAGGCGTCCTTTAGGTCTAGACGTGTTAACCACTCTCCCTTTCTCAATACGTCCCTTAGGAGGTGTATTCCCTCCATCTTGAAGTGGTGGTAAGATACCCACCCGTTTAGATTTTTTAAGTTTATGACAACTCTCTGTCCTTTGTATTTCTTTTTTACCAAGAATATATTGCTGATGAAACCTGTTTCTGATCTCTCTATTATAGCCCCTTTTGCTAGCAAATCCCTTACTTCTTGAGATACTAGCTTTTTCTGTTCTTGAGAGAAGGTTATCTCGCGAGGTCTCTTTGATTGAAAGGGGGTATTCGTAAATTCTATTTTGTAACCCATGACAGTTTCTAGAACCCATGGGTCTTGAGTTACCAATGTCCAGTTCCCAGAGAAAATGGCTTGTCTCCCTCCCACCTTTATAGGGGTATCTAAATGGTCTTTCAATATTCCTACCTGCAGAGAATCCTCTGCTGTTTCTTCTCTCGCCTCAAAATGGTCTTCCCCTGTTTCTTTGCCTTTGAGGGAAGAACGGTTGGTTTCCATAGAAGGATGATTGTTGGTATTTTGATCCTCGTCCCAGAAAGGGTCTTGAGGTGGATTGGCCACGGCCGGGGAACCGACCCCGCATTCTCCCGGCCCTTCCAAAAATTTTGTCTTGGAAGACTTTCTTAACGTCACGCTGTGACTTTTGGATCGAACTAAAGGCGCCG
Organism: Calotriton arnoldi; assembly: GCA_963921515.1. NCBI lineage: Eukaryota > Metazoa > Chordata > Amphibia > Caudata > Salamandridae > Calotriton > Calotriton arnoldi. The sequence continues at coordinate 963,818 of CAWUFW010002522.1, forward strand.
ACATACTTGGCCATGTCGCGAATGAAATCCTCTCCAAAGAGCCCTTGTGAGGTGGTTCCTCCCTCCTTGTTTGCCAATTCAATGAGTTTAGGGTCAATCTTGAGGAGTACGCCCTTTCTGCGTTCATTAGAAATGGCAGTGTTTGCATTACCAAGGAGGCAGATGGTTAGTTGGACCCACTCACGCAGTTCCTTGGGGTCAATAGGTGTTCCATCAATATAGGCGCTTTCAGCTAAGTCGAATATTTTGGTTAGAGTTCCAATGGTGTCAAGAAGACGGTCTTGACAAGACCTTAGGCTCTTGTCTAACCCTTTTCTAGGATCTTTGGCACCCTTTGCTATGAAAGCAACGACCTTTGAGTCAAGTTCAGGGGTCATTGCAATTTTGTCTGGAAGAGATGAGCGGGGGCATTCAGACCTCAGTCTGGATCTCACTTCTTTGGGAATCTCCCTTCTCAGCCAAAAACTAATGTAGTCTGCTACATGTTGGGAGGGTAGCCATTCAGGAGAGAGGGGATGTTTGATTAAAAGGGGATCAAACATATCGTCCCCTTAGGGGTCAGTGATGCCCATTTCGGAGCCTGAGGCCTTGCTTGCCTCTTCAGTGTTTCCCAAAGTTTCGTCTCCCATGTTCAATGTCTGTGTCAAAACCTGATGAGCATGAGAGATCTATCTCTGCTTCATCTGGTTCATCACTGTCAATGTGTATAGGGAGCTCGGGGCCTGTTTCTTGCCCTTGTGTGACTGCGCAGGAACAGCTGGAGACCAAGCAAGGCTTCTAAGCCATAGCTGGATTCCCACACGTGTTGGGGCAATTGACTGCACACATGTCCTACTTGTGCCCCCTGCCGATACTGCACACAATTACCGCAACAGAAAGCACACACATTCCATCAATGTGCAGGCAATAGTGGACCACCGGGGACTCTTCACCAACGTCGTCGCCAACTACCCAGGCAGTGTGCATGATTCCTACATCTTCCGACAGTCCATCATCAACCAGAGCTCAGGATGGCACCTATGGAAATGCACTGCTCGTTGGTAAGTACCACATGAACACTCCACACACCTCGATTCCACAATCATGCAACTCACAACTGTGGTAATGCACACATTACTTAATCACAGACAACATGCCAAACCACATGCCCACCTACCAGACACGACATCACAAGGAGCTGTGGTTACAGGGGCCAGCCATGTAGACAAACCATACACGTCATGGCACCTGTGCCACACAATTGCAGAATGTGTGGAGTGGTGGGAACAAAGTCTGTGCAAAGGAGGCAGGAGACCCATGAATTTGAATGTACACAATGCCAAGTGTGACGGTGATGCGCTGGACAGACATCAGTATGCAGGACACTGACATGTCCATGTGGACATATACTGCTGTTGTTTGTAGTGTTGTGGACAGTGGACGCAACCATGTCACCTCAGGCAGTGGGGAAGACCTTGGACATGTAGCTATGTCGTCGTCCCCTGTAAGCGTAAGCGGAGTGGGCTGGGCCAGCGTAGGGGTGGGAATACATAGCCCGGGGCTCTGGGTGTGGTTCAGTTCCGGGATGGCCACCAAAGCAACTACTGCGTGTGTCTCTGTGTCCGCCAATACCTGGCCATGGCCCTACACACACGAGGCAGACCAGCTTCAATGGCCATATTCACAGTGTCGTAGTCAGGCTTGTGGACAATGGCAGACAGCCATGACAATGGTATGTCGTAGGAGTGCAAGTGATGCAACCGCGCAGCGCACACAAGTAAATAGGCTCGGGGGTAGTGAGGGGCAGCTGTGAGGCAACGTAATACACATGGATGCCGACCATCTGCCACATGCAAGACATGTCATTCATGAATCCCAAAGTCGCACACATCATACACCCGTGAAGTAATCAGCCTGCTAACACAGACTGCAGATCTACCGATTGACACATGTCTCTCCCCCCGTCACAGGTGATCAAGGATATGCACTCTGCCCGTGGATGATGACACCCCTACGGGCCCCGAACACCCCGGCCCAGAGGCAGTACAATGCGGCCCACAAACGCACCAGGGGCATTGTGGAGCGCTCATTTGGCGTGTTGAAGTCACGTTTCAGGTGCCTGGACATCACAGGTGGAAGACTCCTGTACAGCCCGGTCATAGTGTGCAAGATGATCACTGCATGTTGTGTATTGCACAACATATGTGTACGCACCAATGCCCCATGGATCCAAGTGCCAGATGCACCGGACGATGATGAGGAAGATGCTGCAGGTGGACCACACCCCACTGCAGCTGCGGCAGGAATAGCCAGAAGGAACACAATCATTGACAATTTCTTCACATGAGCACGTCACATTGGGACTGTCCTTGTCAATCATGGGACTGGATAAAATGAGCACAGGCACGGCATGTGCAAATTAATTCATTACAACACACATTCCCTGTGTGCATGTCACTCCTCTGCATTGGCACATCACTCTGACAAGTGTAAGTGCAACATTTGGTGCTGTCATTCTCACAAATGGCAATTAGATGGTGGGTGTGTCACCTCCGTTCTCGGGATCCTGTTTTCATGCGGACTGAACCGCGGGATCCTCTTCTTCTTCTCCTTGCCCTTCCCTGACCCTGGGGTCCCAGGCTGGTCCTCCGTGGGGCTTGTGGGGTTCTGGTTGTCCTCCGTACTTGCTCTGGCTACCTCCATGGTGTTTCGCAGTTGTCTTGTTTTTGTTTGTTTTTGTTTTCTGCTTTTGTGTTGATTTTTCCCACCTGACGTGTGTGAATTGCAGGCCTGGCGCTGCTTCTCGCTGGTCTTTTTTTATCGTGGTTGGGCCCATCGCAACTTTTTTCGCGTTCGGGTTTGGATTTTATCGCCGTCCCGGTTATCGCGGACATTTGCCGCGTTATCGGGAAACTATCGCATGTTACCTCCGTGTTGAGAATGGGACGTTAACACAGAGTTATTTTCACGCGATAGACGGCGATATGTGAAATTGCGTTAACCTATTTTGGCAATGTTTATCGCTCGTTCTTGTGAATATCCGCCGTAGTAGTAGTTAACATTTTCAGAGATGATCTAACTTCAGAATTTCACTCTGCCAATAATAGACACGAGACTTTGGGGCCAATGCAGCAATTGGGAAGATCGATTCGCTTGCTGACTTTTGAATCTTAATCGTGTAGACGTGAAATGATGTATAATTCTAACTTCTTCTGTATAGCAAGCTAAATTGTAAGCAGTGCACACACAAGAAGAAGTTGTTGAACCAACACACGGGGGTAAACATACTTCAGCACAAGCAACCTGATATACATTCATTTGCAATATCACCCAAGGGATTACTAAAGGTTCCATAGGGGACAATTCACCGACATTTGGGTGAGAGCACACAGGCAACGAGTGAACCACTCTTGAGTGGTCTCTCTGATGCTACTGCTGTCAGAAGTACCGGAAGGAGCGCTGCCAGCCAACATTATAGGTTCACAGTATATCATTGTGGTGAAGTAGCTCTGTATAAGGGTGCACTCCAGGAGGGTCCAAGTTTTCCTTTGCATACCAGAGTCAGATATCGTGCTGCGACGATATGTTTTTGGTATTTACTTGTAGTCTATCTGTACGTTGGCTGAACTGGTTTTATGACATGAGCTGCTGGTGCATGGTTTTGGAAGATGTGGCCAGAGTGTTCTACCATTTTCTTACACATTGCTTGAGTCAATAGCATGCCAGAGGTCGGCGCGTTGGTGTGTGGTGTATAGCGGTGGAAAGTGATGTTGGTGATCACACACATCCTTTACCCCAAACTCATCCTAATAAACTGGGTCCCGGCCATTTAAGCATGAGTTAAAAATTGATAGATGCGTTAAATGTGTATTTGTGTGCCCTGTCCAAAAGTAATATGTGGTGCATGCACAATAAAGTTTCAGGTTCATTTACAGTTTATCAAGGGTCCATTCCTCCAAATTCGCTGTTTGCCCTCTCTATTTACAGTTAGGAAAGCACCAGATCTCCGGGGGCAGAAGCTCAACTGGCTCCAACTGCAAAAGAGCCGCCAGGAAATGTTAATCAGAAAATCTGCCCAAATTAGTGTGGTTTTTCCAATGTACAATGTTCCTATTTGGAGGAAAATGACTCCCATTTCCAGTGAGAAAACTACCTCCACCTAGGAGCCATTATTCTTTTTGAAAACAAGCCCACTTTGGGAGATGGTTATTTAAAAAAGAAGAATCTTTGTTGAGCAACTGCATTAAAAATGACACCCGTCTGCCAAAGCTTCAATACCTTCCATGGAACTGACACTGTAGCAGATCCGCATAAGGCACAGGCAACATCTAATAAAAATGGCTGACCTTTTCCTGCCAGGGAGTGGAGGCACCGCCTCTGTTGACCTTGAGGGCCACTCGCCAAGCTGTAAATGATCCTGATAGTGTTTCATAGTAGTGATATTCTAGTAATGGAAGGGCAAACCACATGTCAGCTAAATGCAAACACCTGCACCAGTGAAAGAATGGTATGTGATTTGTTTAGCAGTAATCCTAATGTAAGAGGACTGCCAACTAGATCATAGGAAGGATACAATTTGAGAGATATGTCAATAAGGGCCCCACAAGAAGAGGCTTACATCGTGGGCGAATAGCACGTTTTTCACTGAAATATTTGTTGTGGTGGTGACTAATGCTGTACAAAATTCTTAACCGCCGCTGAACTCAGTATCAAGAAACAACCTGATTGCCTGGGAGGTGGCACTGCAGCTGGGCTGAATCCGATTCCCTGACCCACCTCGTGCAAGACTATGACTGCATCTCAACTATATCGAGAACTCTAGCATAGTCAAGCCCTGGCACACCTTGCACTTAAATGGATCATCCAACACTGAACGGTCAAGGGAGCAGCGCACCCACGCCACAAAAACCCTCCAAAACAGAAATCAGGCCGGGAGCCTCACGCTGTGAAACGCTAATACTGAATATTCAAAATAAGTTGTTAATGGAAACCTTCCCTATTTTGCACAATTAGTTCCTACTATCTTTCAATGGTTTTAAATGCAAGCATTTTATCTTGGTGCAAAGGTCTTAATCAACTATGTGGATAGCCTACTGTACCCTTAGAGCTAAATGTCGATTACATTAGTGGGTTAACCTTTGCTGCCCTGCACTGAGCCAAAAAAGTCACTGTTGCACTCTGCACTTTCTTCTGCACACTCTGACACCTGCCTCCTGCTGCTTCCTCTATCCTGCTGCTAAGATTCTGACTAAGGAGGATAACTTAGGGGCATATTATCAACGGCCAGCGATAATTATCGCTGGCCGTGCTGAGCGCCGAATTCCCTAACGCAGGCTATCTCTGGTATTTATCGCCCTGGTAGCGCGTTATTAACAACGCGTTTCCCCAGGGCGATAAGAATTCCAGAGATAGCGAGGTTATCGCCGTTTTGCAGGGAACATCGCTGGTTTTCCAGCGATGTTCCCTGCAAAACGGTGATAACCTTGCTGATACGACCCTGTGGTCATATCAGCATAATCCATCCCCTATGTCTAACATAGGTAAGTCAGGATTTTAGCAGACGTTAGATTTTGGCGAAAACGGCCGTTTTTGCCAAAATCTAACGTCTGCTAAAATCCTATGGGCTGCCTTGTTAATATCGCGATGTGAACATCAGCGATATTTTCAAGGCAGTCCATCCGGGGTACGCCCAGTGACGCCCACTTTGCATCTCATTAGAGATGCAAAGGGGGGCGTCGGGAAAAAGGGTGCTAACATGCGATTATGCATGTTAGCACCCTCTTGTTGATAGGGCGATAGTTTTATCTCCGTTTTTCTGGCTTTTAAAGCCAGAAAAATGGAGATAAAGCCCTTGTAGATATGCCCCTTATTCTCTGCATCGCTGCTAAAATTCTGTTTACAAAAGTCGTTAATCTGGACTTTGGCCCACTAAGGTTTTGGGGGGCTCATTTTAATGTTATTGTATTGTGTTTTAACGGTGGCTAATAGCCTTTTAAATTGCTTTCCTGGAAAATGATATGAGATGCACGTTTGTAAAGGTTTTAATGAATTGTACAATAAACACTTACTTACTTAATGCTGTACAGCAGGAAAGTGCAATTCATCTATGTGTGAAGATGGAAGTCAGACTGTAGAGGACAGTGAATTGAAAGCTGGAGAAGCAAAAAAGTGGATCACTGCTTCAGGAAAAACTTCCCAGCCCGAAGAACATCTTTGCAACAAAAAACAAGAACATAAACACCAAAACTGTTTGTTTCATCACTAGTAAACAAATTAACAGAAGCAGACAACTTTTGAAGGCAATTAATTACTGTGTGTATTCTACGCTGAGCATGCATATCCGATCTTCAGCTTCTTCAAATAAAACATCGACAAAATCTGAAAGATTCTTACCAAAATAGGAGCCTCAGCCACCTCCCTAACAGGACTACCACGTTTCAGAATGAAGTGGACCCACTCTGACTCCATCTCAAGTGAGAAACAACTCAAACTCAAACTCAAATAAAGCTACACCATCTGAGGACAATATCATCACAGACTCCGATGTAAAAGCCATTTCTGGTGATGCACTCAGGACCTTCTGCAACATCATCAAAGTTTCTGTCACCCAAATCATCTTCCTAACGCTCTCAACCTGGGCAAATCCAGCCACTTCTGAAGAAACTCACACTGGACCTCAATGACCTTGTAAACTACCGACCCTTCACACATCTATCATTAATGGGTAGGATCAATGAAAAGTCAGCCCTTAAATTCATGGAAAAATCAAGAGAACATTCAGCTCCATAACTGCCAGTCCAGATGCAAACCCCTGTGAAGCACATAGACAGCCATCCTCCAGATGCACAACACTGCACTTCAATTCAATAGTAATTGATACATCATATTGTTGGATCTCTTTGCAGCTGTCAACACCTTTTCTCATAAAATCCTACTCTATACCATGTGAATAAGAATTGGATTTGATGGCTTGCTGTTGCTTCAGCTGTGTTCATCCCACCAAAACAATAGGTCTTTTCACACCCAAAAGTACACCTCAGGATCTCATTCCTTCAATTTACCCAGGGGAGTCCAACAAGAAGCCATCCTGTCTCTGTGAGTACTAGTGAAAATCAATGCCAATGTGTGCAGTCCTTACCTCACAATTTATCAACGTACGCTACTCCTAAGATTCATTATTGACCCTCAGTTTCTGAACATATGTAAACTAGAGGCACAAGCTGTTTGCAGCCTGACTCTCAATCTCTGTACTCATTGTAAAATCTCAACCTCATGTAGGTTCTTGGCTGCGTTATAACTAGATTGGTGTTATGCATACAACACTGTAAATGACTGCAAACATCTGTCTCCCCTTATACCATCACTAATTGCTACCATGGGTGCCATGTGTGACACACTTGCTCATTTCCACAGTACTTGTTCTCACACCACTGACCTTATTTAACTTTGACTGATAGCAGGAGTTGGAATGCCATTGAAGAAACACTCACCTCAGATTTTCATCTTGTGTTGCCTCTGTACTCATAATTGCCTTGTCTGTCTTGCCACACAATTTAATTCAGGATTGTTTACCTAGTGCAGTTGATGTGGTTCCATCCATCCACACAGAATGAAATGACACAATGCTACTCACTGACATTCTATCGCTACTGCCATTGACAGACTAGCAAGTGCATGTCAATGTGGCACATCATTGTCTCCACGTTGCAGTGCATTGTTGCCACTATGTGCAGATGACACAGGGGCACAGGTATTTTGGAAAGTAGCAATGTGCAGGGCAGCAACTCACCTGTCTGCACTGAAGTGTGTCACAGAGAAAGGGCAGTAGTGCACAGTGTTTAGGCCGTACAGCACATTCCTGACCTTTTACCCTACACTGGCACACAATGTGCTACCTAGCACAAACACAGACACACTTGCACCATTGTACTCAGGTGGCTGCATTGCATGCAGGATTGTATTTGTGCAGGCGGGGGCACCTTCCTGCACATGATGAAACGTCAGAGCCATGATCGTCTATGTATGTTTGCCACAGACTGCAGCATACATTGGAAGTGGGAGTGACTTAGATGACTTCAGTTCATTTTTCTTGTCACAAACCTCCTGAGGAAACCAATTGATTTGTCACATTCCAAAGGTTACCTGGTGTGGTATACATGACATGCATCATGAAACATGGTAGTTGCATGGAGACACCCCCACAATGCCCCTGGAAAACCTCCCTTTCACACTGTGATGCTACATTGCATTTTGGCCAGCGTTGCATTGTTCTGTTCTTTTCCACCATTCAAAGGCACACAAAGTGGCTTTGCGTGTCCTAACACGTGTGACTTGGGGGGTTTGCATTATATGTGTGCCATGATGCATGGTGCATGTATGAGGCACACCACTCATAAATTTGTCCCTATCTCCGTCAACAGACACCTAGATGGCTATTATGTCATCCATTTCTTACTGTTAGTAGGTCTGTTATGTATTTCAGTTTTGCTTACCAATAAGTAGTCCAGTCCCATATTGGCCATTCTGGAAGTGGTAATTGATGATGGAGTGTCTGACAATGTAGGCATCATGTGCACTCGCTGGGTGTTTTGCCAGTGCATTTGTAAACATCCCTCCGATGGTCCATGATGGCATAGACATTGATAGATTATGTGTGCTTTTGGTTTCTGTTCAGTTGTGACGTTGCTGCAGGGGGAACCATTTGCCCATGTGTGCAGTCCATGGCACCCATCACATGTGGAAATCTGGCAATGTAATTGAAACCTTGCCTGGTGTCCAGCTGCTGTTGTTGTGTCTTGGTGAAGAGGAGGTACTGGGTTGTGAGGCAGACAATGGCATCCAGGACAGAGGGTAGGAAGGCTGAAAATGATGGCTGCAATATTCCTGCCACAATATTCCTCCCACAGCTAGTCAAAGGCCCTACACATGTGGCCGGCCACTCTCTGGATGGCATTTTCTCAGACAACCCCTATCTCAAAATCTCATCCATTCTCCTCCTGGCATGGTCAGACCACTCCGCTGTGATGTTCAGTATATTTCCAGAATTGGCAGCTGAGCAAGTGCCCCTTTCCCCGGCCAAATCGCAAAGTCACCCTTGGCATTAAATTACCTCCAAAATTCTCAAAACTTACCTGCGTGACTCTAAGCCTGGAAATCGGGTGGACCTGGAAGAGGCCACTAATACCTATCATAATTGAATTACTCGTAAGCTAAACATCTTGGCACCTATAAGAACCGGGACCAATAAAAGGACCTCTCCTTCCGAGCCATGGTTAGACGATTGCCTGAGACAACAGGAACAAATCTGCTGTAGGCTTGAAAGGAAATGGTGCACTCATTATGATCATTAGGATAAAATCTCCTATAAAAAAGCTATTGTGGAGTACGAAATAAAAATTTTAACTGCTAAAAAAATGTTATTTCTCTACTAAAATCAGGACCTCCCTCAATACCCCTAAATAACTTTTTTCTACAGTACAGAAGTTGAGTAAGCTCCCTGAACAGAAAAACATGGGTGCAGATCAAGAATTCTGCGAACTTCTAGCAGGTTTCTTTCAGGCAAAAGTTAAAGCAGTCTCAGACTCTTTTACCTCCACTCATCGGGTGGGGGGAGTGTGCATAGAGGGATCCACCTCCTCTATTCTCGGGGGAATAAATGGTTCAGATATCCCAGCTGTCACTACTCTCATTTTTGACATTTTCAATCCCATTTTGGAATCACTTGTCACGACTATCCTCAGTCAGACAAGATCTGGATCACCCTGTGATCCGTGTCCTCCAAAGGTCCTCCATTTGGTTCCTGAGATTACGGCTGGCTACCTTAAAGGTATCTTCAACAGTATGTTTTCAGATGGATATTATCCAAGAGAATGGAAGAGGCCATCCATTCTCATGTTGCTGAAGAAACCAAATCTGGATAATAAAGACCCTAACAACTACAGGCCGATCTCTCGATTACCTTTTCCGGCCAAGATCGTTGAGAAGGCTATGAACATAGAACTAACCCAGTTCATTAAAGATAACAATCTCCTTGATAGCACTCAATACGGGTTCAGAAGTCAACATAGCACTGAGCTGGCCCTGATTAATGTGTCGGTGGAAATTAAAGAGGTCCTGGACAAAGGCGGGAAGACAGCCTTGGTCCTGCTGGACCTCTTGGCAGCCTTCGATACGGTTGATCACGATCTTCTCATTGATCGACTCTTTGCCTTAGGCTCTAGAGGTAGGGCACTGGAATTACTAAAGTCTTTTCTCATAGATAGGGAGCAAAAGGTGAAACTTGGCGGGTTCAGGTCCTCCTTGTTTTCTTTTCCCAGTGGGGTGCCGCAGGGCTCCTCACTGAGTCTGTCTCTTTTTAATCTTTATGTCACCCCCCTCTGCTCACTTATTAAGTCATTCGGATTTACGATGGTGTCATACGCCGACGACACACAAATTGTGGCCTCCTTTGCTGGCGACACAAAGGACACCGTTTCTAGATTTCATAGCTGTATGCGGGAAGTTGCACAATGAATGTCCAAAAACTGTCTGAAATTGAATACAGGAAAATCTGAGGTGCTTCTGTTTGGACACGATACCTCCTTCTGGACACCAAGCTGGTAGCCGCAGGAACTGGGAGAACTTCCCAATCCAGTCACCAAGATAAAAAACTTAGGAGTCTATTTCGATACCAAACTGTCTTTCGAAGGGCAAATTAATGCTATCACCTCTTCCTGCTTTTTTATGATTAAAACTCTCAGTAAAGTGCTACCTTTTATTCCTTTGGAGCTTCAAAAAGCTGTGGTTTGGGCATTATATTGTCAAAGATTGACTATTGCAGTGGTCTCTTTCTCAATATCCAATCAAGATTCCTAAACAAAATGCAGGTTCTCCAAAATGCAGCAGCACGCCTGCTGCTCACCATCCCGAAACATCGATCAGTGGCCCATGCATTGCCAATACTGCATTGGTTTCCAGTTAAATGGCGAATTGAATTTAAATCCCTTTGTATCGCCTTTAAAGTTCTACATGGGCTTGGTCCCGATTATCTGACACACAGATTCAGGTGGTATGTCCCAGAAAGGCAGCTTCGTTCGGCCACATCCTTTAATCTTGTAATCCCAAGGGCAAAAACTGCATCCTGAGGAGGAATACGTTTCGTGGCAGGCTCAGTCAGCTTGTGGAACTCTTTACCTCTGGCACTTAAAAAAGAAAACAATCTTCTTGCTTTTCACAAACTTCTAAAAACCTGGCTGTTTAACAATTAGTTTGAGTTCACCAACCAGCCTTTCCACCTCCGGGCAGCTACTTTTTCAGATCTGCGACGCCTAGACACCCTCGGGTATTAGTGCGCGTAACAAATTAAAATTTCATTTCATTTAGTTTCATTTCATTCTGGCTTTTGTGATCTGGAATGAACCACATGCCAGCATGTGGAACCCAGCCATCGGCTGGACCTGTGGAGGGATGTTGGTGGGCCTGGCTGTTGGTGGCTGAAGCCTTGGTGCTATCTGGCTCAGCTGTTCTATTATGGACTCCCACCTGAGTCAGTCGTATATGATGACCTCATCCTCCCTGAGATCAATGAGGGAAGTCCACTGACGAAAAACGCACTCCCTTCTCCTGCACTGCTTATGTGGCAGGGGTGGGTGTGGTGGGCGTGGTGGTCTCCCCGCAACTCCCAGTTGCAAAATTAGCACCTCCATGGCTAGTTAAGCTTTTCAAAATGTTTTATGTGGCTTGTCTTCCTGCACCACAGTCAATGTGTCATTTCCTACACCTGGGTTGTCAATCCACAGGAATGCTGATGCATTTCAGGCTCTGAGTGACGCTTACTGACGATGCGTCATATATTGTCAAAACTATAAATATCACGGCAAGGGTTTTATGCTGGATTTTAAGGGGGAATGACTACCTTGAATATATTTGTCTCTGAGTGGATCAGCCGGTTCTGGCACAGGTATTTTCCAACTCAGGTCTAAAAAAACTGACGCATTTGGCCACATGCATCTATTTGCAATTATGAAGTACTGCCTGAGCCACTGTCATGTAAAAATTAGTGACACAGTGGCTGTGCAGGCTTCTCATAAATAAGCCCCATAGTCACCAAAAAGTAAAATGACGTCAGGCTTAGTGCTAGCTTGAAGGCTGACAATAAAGTCATGAGTCCTTGAATGTTTTTATGCCATTATGATATGCCCTCAAATGACTGTTTCACTATTGGCAACTGTGGTGTACCGTTTTTCTAAAAAGTGACTATCATTTCAGTCACTGCTACCAATAAATTAGCTGTCATAGTACATTAAAGTTGCATCATGATAGTGACACCTTCATGAATGCACTGCCATGATAGCACATCATCTTCACCTTTACTCTTTCTAACACAGAGTCAAACTGGCAAATAATTCTTGCTCAATAATATCATCTTTGTCTATGCTCCACCTTTTTCTGGGGTGTTTGTCATTTGCTTCCTATGGCTTTTCAAGCACAATTTTGATTGATGCTCCGTAGTGTGACAATTCTCCCCAAAACAATGCCTTAGTTGTGGGAGTCATTCAGCTGCACCTGCTCATTGTCTAAAGGTAGACCCTAATATCCCCGATACCATCAACAAATATTTTGGAGGGATTGTATCCCGAGAGGAGAGGTAAAGGCGATAAAAGGTAACTTAATTTGTGATATTCAGTAGTCATTCGAAGTTGGTACTGGCGTACATATAGATAGATATTACATTTACACGAAATACACATTACACCTGTGAAGCCATCACTCCATATGAAGAGGAACAAAACTCTCTGGGTTTCTCAGTTTGTGCTCCTCGAGCTGGGATTATAAATTAAGGTAATACATATTCTGTCATCATTTGTTTGCTGTATTTCTTCAGACCATACATGTATGTGCCACTCAAGAAGGTATCTAAATTTGTCCTCTCTTCATACTAGGCAAAAAGGTATATCCCTCAGGAAAATATTCAGGATTTAGCAAGGATTTTAGGATTTTATTTTGCCTTCGCCCACCTGGTCATTACACACATAATGTGAAAGCACATGTACAGAACATCATCATATTAAATTAAAATATGCAGTAAGGGAGGGAAAATAACTACCTCTAGACTTTAATATAGACAAGATCTGAATGTTAAAATAATTATTGTAGTGGTATTGATTGTTTAAAGCTACAGAAAGGCAATACGGCTCCATAAACATAGAGTTCTTCATTCTTAAATTTCATTGGAAGGGTAAACTATAGCCATTGATGTAATGTCAAATACAGAAAAGCCCAAGGCGGGGTGGGTGGGGGTATGCAAGTATATTTTTTTAGAACAAAGCTAATTGGGAGGCAATGAAGTTTTGAACAGCTGGCAGGAAAGACAGGAAATGGTGAGTTCCCATTGCCTCAAGAGATAGTGTTCCTTGTGGTGATGAATCTGGGGGGTTTTTAATTGCAGGAGGATCAGTGCAGTTCTGATGTTGTCCTTAATTTTGTTCAATATCTTCGGAGCGTAGACTAAGAAAGCCTGCTCTCTACATTTCTCTTCTGCAAATTCTTATTTCCAGTTTGGTGATGTTGTGATTCTTGGTACCAGATGCCCACTTGAAGAATTTAGTTTTTGCACAGGTATGGCAAGTGTTGTTTCTGATGGCCTTGTAGGTGATGCAACATGTCTTGAAGATAATTGGACTTAGAGGAAAGCTATAGTCATTCCTTTGCAGTTGACATAATATGGTTGAATTTTTTTCAGGCTCTTGATGAGACATGCCTCAAGACGTAGGGTGACTTTGAGGGGGTGCCTGCTTGCTGTTGCATAGCCCAATTGGTAAAGCCTTGCCTCTTTCTGGGAGTGCGATGACGAGAGCTTATACTAGTTCCATTGTTCTATATTGTACCTGTTAGACCTGGCCCTTTTTGCATGGTCTTCCCCAGATTTTTGCCTTCACTCCTTCTGTTTGCTGAATCCGTTTTTGTTGGCATTAGTTCTCTGGGCACTTTACCACTGCTAACCCCTGCTAAAGCACTTGTGCTCTCTCCATAAAACATGGTAAACTTTTCCTACACTTAATTGGCACAATTAATTTACTTATAAGCTCCTGGTACATGATACTGCATGTACCCAGGCCATGTAAATTGGAGCTACAAATGGGCCTGCAGCACTCATTGTGCCAGATACTAAAGTAGTTGTTTAAAACGTGCCTCTAGCCTGCCACTGCATTCTGCAGTGCAGGTTTAATCTGCCACTTCGACCTGGTACAATAAAAATTCTGATGAGCCTAAACCTTCAATTGTTATACATATGAGTCACCTATAAGATAGGGTCTAAAGGCTTGTAGGGCAGGGTGTTTCAAATTCAAAAAGTGGGACATGTGGGTTTAAGTTTTACATGACATGGTAGTGAAAAACTCCTAAATCTTTCACTACTGTAAGGCCTAACTCTCTTATTGACTAGCATGGGGTTACTTTGTCACCTTTAGCAAGTGATAACTTTTGATTGGGAGCAGATAGAGATATACTGTTTGGAATGAAATTAATTGCAATTTAAAACCATCTTTAGTAGTATAGTCAGATTTTAACTCACAATTCTGAACATGCCACTTTTAGAAAGTTTGCATTTTCTTGTCCTAACCATTTGCGCCTTCTGCCAGTATCCTCGGTCACATGATGGTGAATAGCTCTGCTGTTGGGGTTTGTGCATTGCTTCCAGAGAGTGACACAAAGGGGACTGGGAGTAGGCAGGCTGGACCATCCTGCCTGGATGGTTGAGGCGGAGCTGTTACCTGCCCCACTTACATTTCAAAGAGATAGGCTTCTGCAAAGACAAAGGAACCAGCCACTAGTCTTTTGTCACTGCACACTTCTTGGAGCCTAGACAACGGAAGAGAATAACTTTCCAGAACCAAATGTGGGGGTAGTTTAGGGAATCCTCCAACTTCAAAGGCTGGCACCAGGAATACATATTGAACCTACGGAGTCACTCTTCAGTACACTCCTGGACCTGCAGACATTACAAAAGAAAGAACTGTCTTGTTCCCCAGTGGACTGCTCTGATGCTTGTGATCTGCCTTGTTCCCCAGAGAACTGCCCTCAAGCTTGAGGCCTGCATTGTCACCTAGAGGACTGTCCTGCTGGCTACTTGAGGCTTGCCCCGATTTCTGAGAAGGAAGATAGGACATGCTTCCTTTATCCCAGACTACCTGAGTGATACCAAGGGTCAGTTGGCTGACAGACTGTTCTGAGCTAAAATGACACAACAAGCTTCAGATGCCTCCCTACAACTACCCAGCTGACCTGCTGCACTAAGCCTGTTTGGACCTACAGCTGAACCTGCCCAACCTCTGCTAGAGTGAGTCCCTGATCCCCAGGAGGTGCCTCCGCAGATACTGGACCCTTGACTGGTATCAGAGTGCAATTTTCTTGAAAGAAAAGTAGACGTCCTGAAGTTTTGGGTTCTTCACGACCATGAATGGTACTGTTTGCGGTGAGACCACCAAATGCAAAGCACCAGAGAATCTGACTCTTCATGCTACAGCAAAGACTGCCCACAGTGACCGCAAATGCAAAGTTCCAGCAACAACTGCCCATGATATCCGAACAGATTTTCGCACTACAGCGACTATACCAGGCCTGCTGTTCGTGCTGCAGCCACAACCGTCCCTGCTCCTAGCAGCTTCCTTCACTTTGAACAGAGCTCTTCACGCCAGACATCAAGAAGATAACTTTTTCAGTGGGACTAATTTGGTCCCTATATCTGGCCTGCACTTCATCGCAGTTGGCCTGAACTTATGACTTTCTCACAGTCTAGCATGTACAGAGGCCCGTGAGTCACGCTTTGTGCTTTTAGGTGCTATATCTGCTTAAAACGTTACAATTGCATAGCTCCTGCTCTACCAAATAGATATTTCTTGTTCTGGTTCCTTGTGGTGATGAATCCAGAGGGTTTTTTAATTGCAGGAGGATCAGTGCAGTTCTGATGTCCTGAATTTTGTTCAATATCTTAGGAGCGTAGACAAAGGAAACCTGCTCTCTACTTTTCTCTTCTGCAAATTCTTATCTCCAGTTTGGTGATGCTGTGATTCTTGGTACCAGCTGCCCACTTGAAGAGGTTAGTTTTTGCACAGGTATGTCAGAGTGTTGTTTCTGATGGCCTTGTAGGTGATGCAACATGTCTTGAAGATAATTGGACTTAGAGGAAAGCTATAGTCATTCCTTTGCAGTTGACATAATATGGTTTAATTTTTTCAGGCTCTTGATGAGACATGCCTCAAGTCGTAGGATGACTTTGAGGGCATCCCTGCGTACTGTTGCATAGCCCAATTGGTAAAGCATTGCCTCTTTCTAGGAGTGCGATGACGAGAGCTTATACTAGTTCCATTGTTCTATATTGTACCTGTTAGACCTGGCCCTTTTTGCATGGTCTTCCCCAAATTTTTGCCTTCACTCCTTCTGTTTGCCGAATCCGTTTTTGTTGGCATTAGTACTCTGGGCACTTTACCACTGCTAACCCCTGCTAAAGCACTTATGCTCTTTCTTTAAAACATGGTAAACTTCTCCTACACTTAATTGGCACAATTAATTTACTTATAAGTTCCTAGTACATGATACTGCATGTACCCAGGCCATGTAAATTGGAGCTACAAATGGGCCTGCAGCACTCATTGTGCCAGATACTAAAGTAGTCGTTTAAAATGTGCCTCTAGCCTGCCACTGCAGTCTGCAGTGCAGGTTTAATCTGCCACATCGACCTGGTACAATAAACATTCTGTCAAGCCTAAACCTTCCATTTTAATACATATGAGTCACCTATAAGATAGGGTCTAAAGGCTCATAGGGCAGGGTGTTTCAAATTTAAAAAGTGGGACATGTGGGTTTAAGTTTTACATGACATGGTAGTGAACAACTCCTAAATCTTTCACTACTGTTAGGCCTATCTCTCTTATTGACTAGCATGGGGCTACTTTATTACCTTTAGCAAGTGATAACTTTTGATTTGGAGAAGATAGAGATATGCTGTTTGGAATTAAATGAATTGCAATTTAAAATCATCTTTAGTAGTATAGTCAGATTTTAACTCACAATTCTGAGCATGCCACTTTTAGAAAGTTTGCATTTTCTTGTCCTAACCATTTTTTTATTTTATTTATTTATTTGAGTTTTATATAGCGCTGGCTAGACCCGGAGGTATCAGAGCGCTTTACATGAGGATCAGAGTTACAGGCTAACATGTTACATTTGTTCAAGAGCAATCAAAACATAGGAAACAAAGAAAAGAGCAGAGTTACAGAAAATTCGTTATGGGAGGGGGAGGGATGGGAGAAACAGGGAGACGGGGAGAAACTGTGCCCAATGTCCGGCTGGGTAGGTGACGGCCGAGGGGATGAACCAGGGCCGATCTCCTTAATAGCTGAACCGAGCAGCTCCACCGGGCGTCGGACAAAATGCTCGGACTCCGCTGTCAGGATAGTGATCAGATGTACCATTTGCGCCTTCTGCCAGTATCCTGGGTCACATGAATGTGAATGGCTCTGCTGTTGGGGTTTGTGCATTGCTTCCAGAGAGTGACACAAAGGGGACTGGGAGTAGGCAGGCTGGACCATCGTGCCTGCAGGGTTGGGGGCAGAGCTGTTACCTGCCCCACTTACATTTCAAAGAGATAGGCTTCTGCAAACACAAAGGAACCTGCGACTAGTCTTTTGTCACCACAGACGTCTTGGAGCCTAGACAACGGAAGAGAAGAACTTTCCAGAACCAAATGTGGGGGTAGTTTAGGGAATCCTCCCACTTCAAAGGCTGGCACCAGGAATACATATTGAACCTACGGAGTCACTCTTCAGTACACTCCTGGACCTGCAGACATTACAAAAGGAAGAACTGTCTTGTTCCCCAGTGGACTGCTCTGCTGCTTGTGATCTGCCTTGTTCCCCAGAGAACTGCCCTAAAGCTTGAGGCCTGCATTGTCACCTAGAGGACTGTCCTGCTGGCAACTTGAGGCTTTCCCTGATCTCGGTTTCGCAGTACTGTGTTGTACATATTGAGGAGTGTGTTGATATCTATTGCAGACTGAGTGATTTTTGATGAGATCTTCTTGGAGGGCATCCATAGGGAAGTTTTTGAAGTAGTGGAATGTGTGTCTTTCTCTTTTCAGTTGACCTTGATGCAGACTAGTGTTGTGGAATATGGAAAATGGGATGCTAAAATGGTCCCTTCAGTCCAGGAACTTTGGGTCTGCAGTGGACAGAGGGTGATGCCAACAGGATGAGTTTGAAGACTTTGTCAGTGTCATGGGCGGGTGTCAAGAATATGGTGCAGGGTTCCTGGGAATTTCTTCATTGTATTTGGTCTTTAGTTGCTGAGAGCTTTGAAGTCTTGGAGCAATATTAAGTGGATGTCCTGAGTTGAGGGGAAGGAAATGAGATCTGAGATTACTTCTGTGAAAGCCTTCTCAGGTCGAGGGGTCTAAAGAAAAGAATGAAGAAGGCTGTCTGAGAAGATAAGAGTGAGATTAGAAGCTCGAATGACAGGCTTTGTTTGGCTGGTGAGGATGCAGACTAAGGAATACTTATGGATGTTGTGTAGTTTCCCTTCACTCTTACGTGGGTGTTCTATGTGTTAGATATGGTAGATATGGTAGCCTGCATGAATTAGAACCTAGATTAAGTGAGTGGATGTGTGAGGTAACTATGTATCTATGAGGATGAATGCATCTGGTTTGTGTTCTTTCATTATATCAGTTATGTCAGGTACATGGATGACTACAAAAAATGCATTGAGAGACATGAAGTTAAATGATTTGTGGTGATAGAGACATGGATGTGATAATTCATGGTATGAAATGGTGTCTGTTTACAAGGATAGTGTCTGAGTTTTATCTCTTTGTATAAGTTGGACTTGAGTGTGGATTGCTGTTGAATGCGTGTGTAGCCTAGGATGACGGTGTATTACCAGAGAATCAGGGTTCTGTCCATAGGGTCTTCCTGGCCTTATCAGTCCCAGACAGGAGATGCCTTTGGAAATTAAACACCAAAAGATCCATCTTTAAAACAGCAAACTGAGAGAGAGTACTTAGATGGCACCTTCAAACTTACCCTCGTTGTTGTGCTGGCTTCCACTGCTCTGAATCTTCATGCCACACATGTTGAGAAAATGAACATTGAGACTATTCCCTGCAGGTAATGACCTAATAAGCAAAAAACAGTAACAACATAACAGCACACAGCCACAATTATATGTTTTGTTGTCTAGTCCAACTGTTCATTATATATCCTGTTGTTATCTTAGACCTGCTTTTCTTTTCCTTAGCTCCTTCATTGCTGTGATTAGGCTCATTGTTAGAGTCAGTGTAGGAAAGTAGGATTTGCTTCTATGGTTATCCCCACTTTTTGCTTGATGTAATGCTGTTTTTGACTAGTCTGACTGGGATCCTGCCAATCAGGCCCCCTTCTCTCTAATTTATCCCCTACATTTTTATGGTAAGTACTTAGATGCAACTCAGATTGGATACTGGATTTACCCTTATCAGTCCGTAGTATGTGGAACTAAGGTACCCAGGCCATAGGTACCCCAGAGGCCCCCCATAGGCTGAATCATGTATTATGCCACCTATGGGAGACCATTCAAACTATCACTACAGGATTGAAATTGCAGCCTGTGTAAGCTGGTGCTAGCACCACATACGAAAGATATGGGTTTTCCTATATAAAAGTTCACTGCACTTAAAACCTATAAGTCACCCCTACAGCAGGCCTTTTCAATCCTGAGGGCAGGGTGCTCGGTTCTAAGTGTGAGGGTGCCCCTGCATGAGCAGGACACCCATACAGCCTTCGGAGTCCATTCTGCCGGGTTGTAAGTGAGACAGCCATATGACATATAAAAGGGCACCTCATCATTACGCGATGACCATCTCGAAACTGGCTGTAACGAACCCTGTCGTGTTTGGTATCACACATGCTGGAATCATACCCCCACACAGTAAACGGTTTGGGAGTTATGGCTCCCAGCACTGAGGAGGCCCTCTGTTAGGTCCTCAGTGATTCCGGTACCAGTCTTCTAGACCCGGACAGCACAATATGGCTGCTGCCCAATAGAGACACGAATCTGCACTCCTGCTGCTGAGCCGAACTCGAGCAGGGGAAGGCAGAACAATAGGCATCCTATCACAGGGAGGTGTGACCACCTCCCAGACATGGTTTAGTGTATTGGGGCAGGGTGGGAGCGCTTACCAGCGCCACTTAGTCTGCGTGCAGGGCACATTTGGTGCCCTCCATGCATAGTCCAGTATAAACCAGTTCAGGGAGCAGTTGGCTCCTGCTCTGGCATGTAACTGGACAATGGACAGGGGAGTAGCCTCCACCTTGCCCAGCCACTCCTTAGGGAGGGACCCCTGTATCGTCCCAACCCTTTCCTTAGAGTATTTAAGGGCTTACCTGTGGATGAGTCCCTAGATTCGTCATGGGACATGATACAATTCAGACCCCACTTCAATGTCAACCGTCTGGGCACTCTGGACTTCGCTGGCCTTCGCTCTGGGTATCAAGGCTGCAACCAGGAAGACTCCTGCTGCTACTGATCTCTTTGCCCTGCTTGTCTGCTGCAACGTCCGTGCCTGTACTCCATACAGGAACCCATCCAGGGCCTGTGGACATCCAAGACACCTGAAGGAATCTCCCTTGAAGTGAAGGAGTCACTTCCCTGCATCTGCAGGCACCGCAACCAAGCTGACTGGTCTACTTATCCTGGACTCCTACGGACTCCAATAGGCTCAGAAACACAGGTGGTGGTTCTTCATATCCATAAAGGCCTGCCCTGTCCTCTCACCCAGTTGGAGGCCAGTATCCCTCGTTGGAGCAGCAGGAACCAAACCCTTGTGCACAGCGTTGACTTGCAGTTGCAAAGGCTTGTTGGCTTTCTCCCACCAAGATCTTCAGGCTCCAAGTAGCCCCAACCATAAGCATCTCCATCAACCAATATCTTTATCCTCACCACATCACTTGCATCATGGGCCTGCATCTTTGGTGAGCTGCTCGAGGTCCTCTGTGACTCCAGTGCCTTCAGCCTGTGGGTCCTCTTGAGGGTCACCTTTGAATTCATTTTAGCTCCCCTGATTGCTCGGAGCTTGCCCTGACTCCCCTGCTTGTGGTGAGTCTCCTGGACCTTGCTGGTCTCGACATTGCACCATCTTCTACGTCGACATTGTTTGCAGTTGCCAAGGCTTGTTGGTGCTCCAGCCAGATACCGACCCCCTCAACTCTCGACATCTGACATGGGACAGCTCATGAATGGCTTCTGGTCTTTCACAGCATTGCCTGGTCCTCACAGCTGCAGCTCCAAGGGCACGTCAACTCTTTTACAGCACCTGATATCGGTGGGCATTCGCCTTCCGTGCCTCCTGGTCACTTCCAAGTGGCATAGACTCTCTCCCCTCTGCTTTAAGGTACTGCTCAACTTGAATCCACCTTTGGGTTTCACCGGACACTTTCACCTTCTCCAGCAGCGGCATCTTCCTGAAGTCCCCCATTGGGTTCGACGGTGGTTTCCGACGCCACTTCACACCTATGCACCCAGCTCCCCTGGGGCAGGTATCCTGGTTCCTAAGGTATCCACGGGTGGGGTGGCTCTCTAACCTTCTGTCTTCTACAGGGCTTCTTCAGGGTCCACTGGGAAGGGTCCTACTTCTTCAAAATTTCAACCGTGACTTACACGTTGATTTGTACGGAAAACGCGGTCGTGTTCTTACACTGCACACAACCTCTGTGGGGCTCCTAGATACTCACCTTGGGTGGTTTCTTGGGTCCCTAGCACTTCTACGTCCTCTGACTATTGTCTTGACTCGAGTCGTGGTTCGCATACCAGTATTTTAGTATATGGTTTGGTCCCCCCACCCCCTGGTGACCCCTGTGTATTCTGTGCTACTTACCTGTTTCTATTGCAAAGTATTGTGTCCATTGTGTATATCTCCAGCTAGGAGATATCTGTATGTGTTAGTGAGTGTCTGATAATAAATACATATTTTTATAAATAAACTGTGTGGTTCTTTTTCACTTAATCTATACCTAAGAGATTGTGTTTTGGTAAAAAAAGCTACTTTACACTCCTTCTGGACTAAACCTGAAGGCTGCTCCCCACAGCTACCACTTAGAGAGCTTTCTAAGGTTGTCTAAGACCACTAAAATCACCATAAATGTTGTCTGGATCAGTGCAAGGTGTCCACTTACATAAGTGTACATCATATACTGAGCCAGCCTTTCACAGTCAGCTAAACAGGTGCCCCATAATATAGATTCATGCGACCAAATGGAGGTATCTTATTGTCTGATGTTAATTGAGAAAGGCACAAATCATACTATCTTTCAGTTATTGCTGGTAGTCACCATCAGCACCTATTTCATGGGACCATGACATTTTTTGGTTCGTCCTGGACCTACAGATCAAGTGTTCTGTTGGTACAGGAGTAATCACATTGGAGTGGCTCTAGGCTAGACCTCCTGCTTGTTCCTTGATGCCCAACCATCTGTGCCAAAGCATTAAGGCAGTGCATGATTGCATTGCAATCGTGCTAACACCTCAGACTGGTTGGTGCAAGCTGACTAGGAAATGGGCTGTACTGTTGCACACAGTGGTCCTGGCTTGGAAATGCTTATGAAATGCATGGCCAGCATTTTTTCAGCCTTTCCCCATTGGTGCTAGTGCATCTTTTCTGCCTGCGCACCCTGCCGCCTGCCTGTATCTAAGACATGCCATGATAGGCTTATCGGCGGCTCAAAATGTTGTGATGTACACTGTCTACTCAACATGGGATAGGTCAGAAGTCACAGGAACTGGACTGACCAGTCAGCTATTCTCCTTCTGTACAGGCAATAAACATATTTCTTCTCGCTATGCCTCACCTTGGGAGGCATATGGATTTGATGCTTCCTCAGGTTTGCATCACTTTGTAAATCTGGGGCAGAGTCAAATTCCATGGGTGTTGTGTGGGAAAACCCCAATTTTAAATTGGTGGTAAAGTATTACTGTTGTGCGACTGGAATTCGGTCGCAAAACAGTAATACATACCACACTGATTCGATATTTGGAAGGAACGCCCTAAACACACCCAGTCCAAGTATCAAATTACAAATGCAAAATGCAATTCGGTAACATGTTAATGAATCGCATTTTCCATTTTATACATTTAAAAAAGCATTTTTACAGTTGCAAAATGCTATGTACATTTGGCCGTTAGGTGAGTAATTTGTGGGCCACAGCTACTGTGAATAATAAATTCCTCATTTCATGCATCACAAGTTTGGCTTCATGAGTTTCCATCTTTCCTCATACTATGTTAAATGCTGTCCCATTTGCCAAAAACTGACTAGTTTGGAGCCAGTCCTCCTAACTCAGAATGATCAAGGTTTTTTATATAATAGCTGAAAAGTAGTCCCAAATGGTGTTAGACCCGCCCTCGCCATTGCTTCCATCTTTCCCACACAAAAGTATCCCAGAGAGAGTTCGAGATAGTGTGCACTATATCCACCATAGGAATGCCTCACACTTCATCCTCAAATCTTGTGGCACTGTGAATGGCTCCAGTACCAGTTCAAATAGCATAAGAGAACAAGCATTTGCAATGCAATAGGTCTCACATTTGCGAAGGTTTAAGCTATTGGCATTGTAAACGACAATGCCTTTTATTTATCTGTTTTGCTAATTAACACATAAATAAAAAGCATTGCCATTTACAATGCCAATAGATCAAACTCTTGTAAATGCGAGACCTATTTCATTTCAAAGAAGCGGGCACCATTGTCCCGGTCTGCTTGGAAAGCGAAAGCGTGCATGGCGCCCTGAATGTTGCAGGAAAACACGTTGTGCCCGCAGTAGGAGAAACTCATTAAAGAAAATAGTGCTTACTGACTAAAAAAGACATACCGTGTAACAACCGAAGTAAAAGGGCCAGTCACCATGGGAGGTTACAAATGAAGACAAGGCGGTACTAAGGGGGAATTAACAAGCATAGTAACGAATCATAAGACAGCATTTACGAAGGGCAATGACAAGCCAATGACCAATATGGGTGGAGAGTGGGCGGGGCTTCAATTCCATACTCCAATACAGCATGCCGCAGAGCAGCGCATGCGCTGCCCAGGCTCGACCTAAAAAAGTGACACCCAGCACGTAGTGAGTGTAAGAAGCCCTACCTTGAAGGAGACATCGGTGATGTCAGCCTACTCCTCTCCTGCCACGAGAATTCTGCATATATTGAGCCCACTAGTGGATCTAGCAACACAAATTATTTAAGAAGTTCTAAATGTGCTAGGTTTTACAGACCACCACTCTGGAAGAACACTCTTGCAATATTACAATAATTCATAATTTTCTGAGTCAGCACGACTCTCCTAGTTGTGCGGGAATCTGTGCAATGATTGAAAGGTACATTTGTAGGTTTCTCAGGCAGTTGAAATAACTTGGTTCTGAAATTTGGAAGGTCTCATTATTCAAAACAAAAGCCTCTGCTTCCAAATAAGGTACTTTTCAAAACATCCGTCCTCATTCAATAGGCATATCCCTCAAGTTAAACCAATCACATAAACACAGGCCCTGGAAAACAGTTACATATAGAGATACTAATGTTATGAAAAGATATCATGATCAATTCAGAAATAGCTCCACTTAAGTAATGAAATAACTACCAAAGACGCTGGTTTGTGGACTTTGTCACCAACAAAATGGTGCTGTACTGTAGATAATGGAAGTACATGGCAATATGTGCTTTTACTTTGTCCCTGCACTTACTTTGGTACAAATTCATAGCTTTCAACAGGCTGAAGCCTTTAAATTTATGGAGAAAAAAATGTATTTGACCAAATATCAGATTTTACTAAAAATGTGTTTCAACATCTCAAAATGACCCAGCCTGAAACAAAGAAATATTTGCCTTAAAATCTAGAATTTTTATTTACTATTATGCACCTTCTGTTCCCAAATTAAACTGCTTTATGTACTGATATGAACATATACTGTGTAAATAAAAAAAAAAAAAACAGTATCATTTGCAATGATTAAACCTCACCTGAATGTGTACAGATCAGAATGACATGTGTAATCATCACAGGTCAAGGACGGCCACTGCATGTCACAGATAATTCCAGTATGCCCCGGGTGATTTACACATGCAAAATGGATGGACTGCAGATGATAGGAAGGGCTGCCTTATGGTTAAGAGGCCTCCTATGCCAAACTGCCACCCGATGCCAATCAAGACTAGCATATGTCAGTGTAACCAACCATATGCAAGAATTGTCACCTTATGTCCTGTCATTCTCAAACCCTGCACTCAAGGATTCACAAGCATGGCTCTTAGGTCTACCTGTTACATGCATACGTCTTGCAGTCCATGTTTTTGCCTTGCAAACTGTTTATCTCATTATACAAAAATAAAAAGGAAACTATCTGGAAATGGGTGAGTTACTCACAATTGAACATGGG
Organism: Calotriton arnoldi; assembly: GCA_963921515.1. Lineage (NCBI taxonomy): Eukaryota > Metazoa > Chordata > Amphibia > Caudata > Salamandridae > Calotriton > Calotriton arnoldi. The sequence goes on from CAWUFW010002522.1 coordinate 989,228, forward strand.
AAGCTTGAGAATTATTTTCTCTCTCTCTCTCTCATCTACCATACTTCCACCTACCTTGGTAAGCACAGCAGGCTTTAGGAGAAGAAAATAGTTATTGTAATTCGACCAAAAATCATGAAGATGGTGCCAAACATAGCAAGTAGCTCATCAATTTCTGATTATAGTTTTTATATTAGTACATGTAGCCCTGTAGTTAAAGTAAGAACAACGAAAGTAAAAGTACCAAAATGCAAAATTAAATCATGAACTGGGTGCTCTACTCGTACCTGACAAAGCCCCACTTGAGAGCTTTCCAAGCCACCAATGGATGGTCAAAATTGTACACGAGTAGATGAGCCCTACCTAGGGCCCATCCCTGAAGAAACAGCCCTTACAATTGTAATTGTATTTAAATAGGCCCTAAATTGCATCCAACCCGCCTACTACTCAACCTCTGCTTTCAGGTTTTTCAGGTCCAAGCGCAAGTTTGCATTCAGGCTAAATGTTTGCTTTGCATTCTGGGATTTGCAGTCCTAATACACTACACGTATCAGAATGTGAGGCAACCAAAACTGAAATGGACGGGTTATTGGTACGTGGCCTGGGGAAAATGGACTACTCTGCTTGGAACTGCTGCTACCATGTGACTGTGCCATGCGCACCGAGACTTCCCTCGTCATAAGCATACTGCAGGCTCTTTAGCTTTTAATCGCAGGACACAGTTGAAAAGAGACCTTCAGCTGATAGAGGGCTTAAAAATACCGTTATCATAACTAGACAAACGGAAAAGGGAAAAAATAAAGAGCGAGGAGCGGGAGTAAAAGGGTAAAGGTAAAACGAAAGGGAGAGTGAGCTGAGAGCTGCGGGCGGAAAGAGGACAGATATAAAGGGGCAGATTTACAAGCCCCTTGCAACACTTTTGCATCACTTTTTCCATGTTAAAAATGACACAAAAGTGGCACAAGGGCCTTGAAAATAAGCCCCAAAGTGCGGAATTAAAAGTCTAACTACAAGGTTTGGCTCACCAAAATCGCAAATTATCAGCAGCTTGAAAAGATGTTCATAGTCCTTCCTGGCCAACTTCCCCATTCTTCTGCTAAAGATGTCCTCGAGGCGTGGACAAGTACAGAAAAAAACAGAATGCTGACAATATCAAGAACCCGAGGCCAAACGGCTGAGACGCTCACCCATGCTGTGATCCAGGGCGAATAACTTAATCTCCCCCTGCCTGTAAAAGGAATATGTTTTTTTTCCCACAAAGTTATGCAACTCACCTGCTTGTGATATCGTGGAAAAGAGAGTGAAAGATGAATGTCTTCCCACACAGTGCTGCAGTCCTTGATAACCCAAGTGTGGGTGTTTTAAAGCAGCCGATGAGTCCTTAGTGGGATTCACAACCAGTAACGAGTCTCAGATGAATTTCAGAGCAGTCTAAAGTGAGCGCGTGCACCCATACACAGCTTTCCTTTCTGTGTGCAGAGTTACATGGTTATAGTACAATTAACCCCAGGGGCTAACTACATTAAAACCCCAGGGGCTAACTGCATTATGTAATGTTTTTGCACATGGAAAATAAAACAATCACCTAGTAATACACAAATACACCAAAAAAGGTCACAGCAAAACTGAAGTCACAAACATTACTGTCAACAGCTTTATAAACAAGCTTTGCAGAGGCAAAAGTGTTTAGCTTTTTTTTTTTTAAAGTAAAATAACATTTTAGTTTGAATTTGTAGGAGAGTAGGATCTGCCTCTTATGGTTACCCCCACTTTTTGCTGATGTATCACTGTTTTTCGACTTTAGTCTGGCTGGGGCCCTGCTATCCAGGACCCCAGCCTAGCTGCTTCCTCTCTAAATTGATTCCATGTACCTTAAGTACACTTCAGGTTGGATTCTGGGGTGCCCTTATAAGTCCCTAGTATATGGTATACTATGTACCCAGGGCATAGGTACCCCAGAGGCCTACCAGGGGCTGAAGCATGTATTGTGCCACACCTGGAAAGCCATCCAAAATGACACCACAGGACTGCTACTGCAGCCTGAGTGAGGTGGTGCATGCACCCCTTACAGAGACATAGGTTCACTATATCTCACCTATCACTGCACATCGAAACCTATCAGTCACCCCTATGGCAGGCCTTATCAATCCTGAAGGCAGGGTGCTTGGTTATATGTGAGAGGGTGCCCATGCATGAGCAGAGCCCCTCTGCAGCCCTCGGAATCTCCTCTCCGGGGTTGTCTGTGGTGCAGCCTGACCATATACTCTTAAGTGCATTATATCCTCGCGGTAAATGCTAACTTTGGGATGGCTGCACGGAAACATGTCGTGTTTGGTGTCAAACACCTTGGAATCATACCCCCACACCAGTAACTGGTGTGGGAGTATGATCCCACCCTTCTAGAAGGAAAGACATGACAGCACCGGTATACCCGGTACCAGCTAAACAGAGCCCTGGCATCACAAAATGGAAGCTGCAGCCACAGACACGAGTCTGGCCTCCTGCTGCTGATCGAAACTCCGGCAGGGGAGGCCTGGACAATAGGTTTCCTGTCCCAGGGAGGTGTTACCACCTCCCAGACAGGCCTTAGTGGATTAGGGCTGGGTGGGTGCACTCCAAGAGTGCTTTGAAGTCCTGCACTGGGGGCACATTTGGTGTCCTCGTGCATACCCCAGTTCAAACCGGTTGCAGGGGCTGCCAGCCCCTGCTCTGGCGCAAAACTAGACAAAGGAAATGGGTGTTGCCACCCCTCTTTCCAAACCCTCTCATAGGTGGGTCCACAGAGTTAGTCCAACCCCTTTCTTAAGTATAAGTAAGGAACCCCTGGCAACAGGACTTTAGATATCCCTGGACGAAACTCTGCAACTGAATCCTGGAACTTCGACGCTCTACTCAACGAGTGACGTGGAACCGGAACCCCTGGACACCGTGCACATTTGCTAGTGCATCAATTTCTCGACGTCTCTTGAAGTCCTGCTTTGGATTACTTGTAGCCCAGGCCCCGAGCACCATTTGCACTGAAGATTGTGAGCCTACACTCCACGAGTGTTCCGTGGGCCCGCTTCTTGCATTTCCGCTCGAGGCTCCTTCGCGATCCCTGGTCCGTCAACTGGTTGGTGCCTGTGAAGGCAACTCTGATTTTCCTTGGTCGTTTCTTGTTGCTCCAGACGCGCCCTGACTCCCCACTGAGTGGTGAGTCCCTCAGACCTTGCTGGTCTGCACCAAAGCATCTCTCTCCTTTCTGCGTGGGTTGCTGTTGCCAAGGCTTGTTGTGTTAAATCCGGACACAAATGCTGCAGCACTTGACATCCTTTGTGGGACAGCTCGAATCCAGCTCCTGGTCATCGTCAACGCCTCCTGGTCCTCGTGGCTGAAGAGTCAAGCTTCACCTCTTTCACCTGAAGCACCCGACATCGGTGGGCATTCGACTATCGTGCCCCTGGTCACTGGCAAGTGACCCAGACTCTGTCCCCTCTGCTTTCAGGTTCTTCTCATCTCCGATCCAGGCTTGGATCTCTTCGGACACTTCGCATCTTCCCGGCAGCAGCACTTCTCTGCAGACTGCCGTTGAAAACGACAACGCGACCCGACACCATTTGACACCTATGCACCCGGCTTCCCTGGGTGAGGTAACTCGAGTACTCCGGTGCTCCCGTGGGTGTTGTCCATAGAACTGTCTAAGTCCAAGAGGGTTTGGTCCTAGTCCATCTCTAAGTGTCCTTGAACTCTGAAACTCTAACCTCGACTTTCCCATAGACGATAACGGAGCTCGCAGCTGTGTTCACACACTGCACACAGCCCCTGTGGGTCCCCTGTGTCACTACCTTGGGTGGTTCCTTGGGGTCACAGCAGTTCTACAGGCTCTAGGCCTTGTGTCTATTTAAGTTGTGGTTCTTATACCACTTTCTTAATATATGGTTTGGTACGCCCAGAGGGCTAGTCGTATATTGTGCTACTTTACTGTGCTATTTGACTTGTAACTTGTGTACTTTGACCTCTAGCCTCATAAAGAGACTATTGGGTAGTGTTTAGTAATAAATACATATATTTTATATATATACCTGGTGTGGTTCTTCTTTCATTTGGTCATTCATGAGATTATAGACTGGTAAAACAACAGCTTAACACTCATTCAAGACTTAGCCTGAAGGCTGCTCTCCATAGCTACCACTAGGATAGCTTTCAATTAAGGTTGTCTTTAAACCTATCATCAATAAAGGTCGTTTGGACTGGTGCAAGGTGCCCACTATAACTAGTGGACAGCATATACCAGGCCAACTTCTCACAGAATTCACATAGAAAAGCCACATGTAGATAAAGGACACTGAGGGGAGCAGGAGGTAATAATGGCGTAGAGCAGGAGTGGGTGGCAATAAACACGGATGAGCTCCTCGGTGCGTGCTCCCCCCCTCTAGAGTGATTAATTGGGTGACTGCTTAAGTCACTCAAACCCCCGGGAAGTAAATGGATCCTTCCTCCTCCCTTACCAGCGTTCACATCTAGCCTAATGACGGAGACGCTCAAGCATGCTGTGATCCAGGGCAAATAACTTAATCTCCCCGTGCCTGTAAAGGGAATATGTGTTTGTAATGCAACGGGTGCCCATGTAAAGCGCTCTCATACAAATCTAGTTTGCACTATATAAAACTGCTAAAAGAAAAACAAAAAAAAAGGAAGTTCCACTTACATAAATGCCACATTGAAAGACGAGAGACTAGGTGCAAAGTACATGTCCATTCACAGTCTGGTTATGAAAATAACTGCGTTTGTGTTGGAGGGTGGAAGAAGCGACGGCCATAATGCAACCTTAAAAAAAAAAAAAAGTTCTCTAGAACACAGATGAAGAAACTGAGAGTAAGAAGACTGTGCTTGGCCGGCAGTGTTGCCAGATATTGATACCCGTCCCAAGCCCAATGCTGTCCAAGTTTAAGCCCAAATCCAGCCCAACGCAGACCAGTTTCAGTCCAAAGTTGCCACCCTCAATTTATGCAAAATCAGCCTTCAGGAAACATTTTACGCATAATCCTAATTTCTATTCAAATTGCTTATAGTGGGAGGAGGTTCAATGGGCACCTATGCACTTCTGCAATCATGTTCCAATTCAATCAGTAACTACTGATTTTGAAGATCGGTCCCATTAGGACCTGTTGCTTTGTTCACCACAAATCCGAACCTGAACCTGGCATTGATGAACAAACTTTACAAGAGCAGACTGCAACCCATTTTAATGAAGTCCAAATGCTGAAAAGTTGAAACTCTTATGTAATGTAGCTTCTCAAACAGGACATTTAATGCATTTCATGGATCTCACAGGATTAACACCACACAACGATGCACATATAAAGTAACCACCTTGTCATTATAGAAATTTCAGCACAACTTGTTTGGCAAGCTGCAATTAGAGGCCCACTCCCTCCACTTAAAATGTACAAAAGCCAAATAGGAGAGTCACTTACTCTGATTACTGCCTGCCCTCCACTTCAAAGTCTTTCACCATGACCATCTACTGTGACACTAAAAGTTAAACAGAACCTACGTCATTGGCTTCGTGCTTCAGCAAAGGCTTGACTAAAGGCCCCAGTCTTGGCAAGAAGCAGATGGGTTTGTTTGGGGTCCAAATGAAATCAACTGGAGTGCACAGGAAAAATACTTCTTTCCCAAAACCTTAGGTAATACCCTTCCCCATTATCTCAACACTAATGCTCCCTCAAGTCGGATGACACTGTCATCACTCCACTTGTCCCATTCAGATCCATTCCCCTTCATCATTCGCACTGTCTGTCTCTCATATCACCACTGATTAGTGAAATCTCATTAGGCTGTGCAACTCCTTTAAACCTATCAGCCACTCATGGATTTAAGCAGAGAAGCTCCTAGAACTGACTTTGCAATGGATCACTGATGGGCTCTATATTCAGGTCCTTATATTTCAAGGCAAAAGTATGGATCAATTTCTCAATAATGCTCAAAGTGTGAACAAACAAATATATACACCTTTCTCAATAATGGCCATAAAATAAAACCCCAAGGTAATCCATGCCACGCAGTTCATGTTTACAGTACAAAGCACTGCGTCAATGACGTAGATGTTTACAGTTTATCTTCATTACATCTTTCATTACCTAAGAGTATTTTCAATTTTGGGATTTATGAGCTATATTGTTCCTAGATGTTAGAAATGGGATCTCTAGTTGGCAAGGGCTTGCACCTTTGTCCAAGTAGGGACCCTTCTTCCTAGTCAGGGTAAGGGTTGTTACACTCGTGAAGTAACCCCTGCTCACCCTCGTGGTAGCTTGGCACGAGCAGTCAGGCTTAATTCAGAGGCAGTGTGTAAAGCATTTGCACATAACCAACAGTAATACAGTGTAAGCACTACAAACGGACACCACACCAGTTTAGAAAAATAACCAATATTTTATATACTCAAGACAAGACCAATTACGACAAAAATCCACAATACTATACTTTACGAATGAATGCTTGATACGGTAACTTCTTCTTTGCAGGAATAGCACAAAAGCAAAGTTTGTACAAGTCGGTAGCTCCGTCCGAGCCTACCGTGATGCTGAAAACCACAGAGTCTAACAGTTCCAGCCGACCGCGTCGATACGGGCCGGCAGAGTCATGAACAGACTCGGTTACAGTACCTTTCTCGTTGTGGCTGGTACGGAGCGTACGAGCCGGTCGGCGTTCGTCGCGGTTGCGGTGCAAGACGGAGCGATGCAAGGTGCGGTGTCCCTTGATGTGGTGCAGGCAGCGGCTCGATGAGCGTCGGGCAGACGGAGTCGGTGAGTCCAAGGCGTGCGATGCAGGGTGAGACGATGCTCGATGCGGTGCTGACAGGTTGCGATGCAGGCGACCAAGCCGGAGTGCGGGAGCTGGCGTCGGACAGCGGTGCGAGTCGGAGCGGTGCGTCGCAGACGTGCGAGCGGTGCCCCAAATGTGGTGCGGTCACGACTCTTGAGCCAGTTGCAGCGACCTCGTCGGTCGGGTCCGGTTGGTTCAGTGAAGCGATGCGATGCGAACTGCGGTGCCCACAGGTCACGGTGCAAGCAGCGGCTCGATGTTGGCGGCGTCGGACGTCGCCCACGGTGAGACCAGGGTTGCGATGCGAAGCGGGGCGATGCGGTCTGCGGTGCAAACAGGTCACCGGCCAGGGATGGATTCAGTTGACGGAGTCGGTTGCAGTTCCCTTCCTCTGTGGCAACTGAAACAGCGTTCAGAAGCGGTACCCAGAGGCTTGTGAAGTCTTTGTAGTCCCTGAGACTTCTTAACAGGAGGCCAGCTCGGTTCCTGGCCCTTGGAGATACTCAGCACAAGTTTGTAGAAAGTTCAGTCCAGTCCTTTCACTGCCCAAGACAGAAGCAGCAACTGCAGGCCAACCCAACAAAGCAACAACACAGCAAAGGGGCAGTACTCCTCCTGGCAGCTCTTCCAGCTCTTCGTCTTGGCAGGTTCCTTGATTCCAGCGAGATCTAAATTCATGGGGTCAGGGCCCCAATATTTATATCCCAAATTCCTTTGTTCTCTGAAGGCAGAGAGGCCTTTGCCTAGTCCAAACCTGTTCTGGAGCACTTTGTTGACAAGTCTCCGTCCCTTCTTTCAGTGAGTAGGCCAGGGACATCAGACGCACCACAGGAGGTGGAGCCAGCATTGTGGAGGGAAGGCACTGTCCTATTCAGGGCCCAGGTGCGACCCCTCCCACCCATCTACATGTAGATCTTGCTATTCAGCCCTGTGCTGACTCACCCTGTCTCCAGGCCTCCCCCAGCCCCTGTCACTCACACTCCAGACAAGGAATACACAACCTCGCAGAGGCAGGCTTGGATGGTTAGACAAGAAAATACCCACTTTCTAAAAGTGGTATTTTCAAACACAGAATGTTAAAACCAACTTCACTAAAAGATGCATTTTATCATTCTGAGTCCAGGCATACTAAACTCGAATCTCTACCATGTTCCCGGGGTCAGTTAGGATTATAAACTGTAATAATCAGAACTGCCCGTTCTGGCCTAGGGGAACAGGTAGCCTTGCCATAGTGAAAAACGAACTAGGCTGTAATTCACTATCAGGACATGCCGCACACACCAGGGCATGTCCTACCTTTCGCGTACAACGCACCCTGCCCACAGGGGTACCTTGGGCCTACCTTAGGGGTGACTAACATGTAGCAAAGGGAAGGTTTTAGGGACTTGCAAGTGTGTGCACTTGCCAAGTCGGCTATGGCAGCCCCAGGCTGCGCACAGTCTCTGCGGTGGCAGGCCCGAGTTACACTTTACAGGCTGTTTGCGTGGGTGGCACAATCCAGTGCTGCAGCCCACCAACAGCATTTGGTCTATAGGCCCTGGCACTCGCAGTGCACTTTACAAGGGACTGACACATAAACCAAATAGGCCAATCATGGAAACACCAATCCATAACACATTTTATACAGGAGCACTTGCACTTTCCCACTGGACCGCAGTGAGGAAAGTGCGCAGAAATCATTACACCAGCAAAAACAGAGTCAAAACCGGGAGGTCAGAAAGCAAAAAGTCAGGGGAAACACGCCAAAAGATGCCAAGTCTAACACTAGACAACACATTTTCTTCTATTCAAATAAGAAGGTGTCCTGTACCTTTCTTCTGACTAATAGAATTGAGTCTACACACATTTGTTTTTAAATAAGATTGAAGTTCAATTTATAAATTAGTCCCACAGGACTAGTGTTGGAATATAATACAATTACCCTGGTTCTCGTGGGCATATAGGGTTCTCTTTGTTCTGTTTAAACGCAAACAGAATGAGGGCGGCTCTGGGGAGTAGAGTTGCATACTGCTTATGGTGCATGTTTTACATGAGATCCCCATCTTTTAAAATATATGGAAGAATACTACTGGCTAAGCTCAGAGACACCTCTGTCCGCTACTGTACTGGGAGAAAGATAGGGCAAACAGAATGGGGCCAGCTCTAGGGAGTACTGTGTGTGCATACTACTTATGGTGCATGTTCTACCTGAGATCTCTCAAAGCAAGGGTACCATTTAGTGTGTATGGAAGAATGCTACTGGCTAAGCTCTGAGACACTCCTGCTTGCTGCTGCCCTTGGAGAAAGAAGGTTCAAACAGAATGGGAGCAGCACTGGAGAGTGATGTGCGTATATACGGCATAGGGTGCATGCCTCTACATAAGAGTGTCAAGGTAGAGGTACCATCTAGTATGTATGGGATAATGCAATTGGCAAGGCTGAGAGACATCCGTAACTATTACTGCCCTGAGACAAAGAAGATAGAAACAGAAAGGCAGCTCGTTGGGGAGGTATTTGTGAATGTGTGTGTGTGGCATATGGTGCCCGCCTCTACATGAGTTCACAGCAGAGGTACCATCTAGTATGTATGGCATCTCATACATTATTGCACTTTATACATCATCATGCATTCATTCGAAATGTATGATATTAAACTTTCTCCAGTGCATTTTCAACACCCTACCCTTTGTAATACCTTCTTTGCAAGTGCTGTCCTACCACACTTTGTCTCTACAACAAACATGGTCCCTCAAAAGCAGATCAGAATTAAAGGCGGTATAATATAGTGTGCCTAATAGGGAATCTTGTGTGAAACATACCTCATCAGCAACAAACATGTTATCTAACAGCCAGAATGCCCAAGGCGTGAATGCTCGCTTTACCAATGCAGATGTTACAGTCCACATTTAAAAATGACTCCATTAATCACTGTTCCTAAAGCAAAACTTTCCACATTTTCAAAATCCATCACACACACATACAGAGACAATGAATCATACGTTTGTAAATCAGTTTATAGAAAATGTTACATAAAGCAAAGGAGAACAAAAGTTGTCAAATTCACATGCCACCCACTGGTAGACACTTTTTAAGAGTGCTTGGTCTGGAGAAGGACAAACTCAGGATTCAGAACATAACACAGTGGTTAGGGTAAACTTTAATTGAATTTATTTCTACCAAAGCAAACCTTTCTTAGCAACATCAGGATAGAAAGACTGGGAAAAAACATAACTTTCTAACCTGTACGATGCAGCTCTTAGATGGCAGTTCATAGCTCACTGTGCTAGAATACTAATGTAACTTATGAACTGCACAGTAACAGCAAGCAGTAACCCACTGAGCTGTGCACATAAAAATATTGTTCTCTGATGTGCATGGTCCAGGTCCTTCGCAGCAGGCATATTACAGTTCTGCCAGTAACCACTCATCAGGGGTTGAACTAAAGCTTTTTTGTACTGATGACCGCATCACCGCACTAAAATGAGTTAGTCACGTATACTATAGCTCCAGGGAGAATCACAACATGACGTTTCATACTATAACAAAAGTAGCCACTGCCAGCACCTGCTGTGCTACTGGTTGTCCAGCCCCACAATTAGGATCCTATAACTGACTCTGCTCTGGCTGTTATAAAGAAGCGCTGTGACCTTTAGTGTCAAAACGTCTCTAAAAACACACATGACTTCCACCCGGCAGCTAAAATAAATTTGCACCAGGCCCGGCCCTCCACCTGGTCATCTGGTGTTACTGCAGAACATAAACAACAGCCAGGATCTGGCTCTTCTATACCATCACCAGAAAGCCTGCAATGATTATCCCAGCCAGTGGCTGAATTTTGATTTGTTTTCCTGTCACCATGCTCGCCACACAAACGGCATTGTGCGACTCACAGTGGGCTCTCTATGGTCGTGCTGCTGGCAGGCAGCTGGCACTGGCACTGGCACAGCGTAGGAAGATGTTTCTGCTGTGCACAGTCCAGATTCCGCCCCATGGACAGTTCAGCCTAAAAATAGCAAGCAACTTAGCCCTCACCTGCACCTGGCCTTAGATCAGGCAGTGGTCCCTGTAGACCGTCCAGTGGGCTCTGGCGGGCACAGTTTAAAGGTGGCACTGTTAACCAGCACTTAGGAGCACCTAGTGTAACAGCAAGGGACCGTGACTAAGGAGGTCAAAGAGTGGCTTTGTCTGGCAGACCTTGGGCCAGTAGGTAACCTCAGCAATGTCTGCAGCCCGGTCCACCACAGTGGGTTTGACCACGCGCTCTGCAGGCTTCGCCTGGGGCACCTTCAGGATACCACAGTTGAGTCCAACGCACCTGATCACTCTATAAACTTGAGAGCTGCTGTGGGGGCAGTACCAGGACAGAAGAGGGTTGGGAGGGGCAGGAAGTTAAAGACATAGCTGAAAGGTCAAAATATGTTTATTCAGTCAGTTTTGATTGTCGTTACCTTCAGGTAACAGCATATAAAATAAAGGCGCACTGCCTGTTTAAAATGTAAGATAAATCCAAGTTAAAGTAATCAGTAAGAAATGCATTTGTTTGCATTACGAAACCTTATTGATTAATTCAGTCACTGCAGATGTCTACGAGTGTAACCAGACAGTAAAGGAATAGATTCCTGGTTGGCAGAGGGGTAAGGAGTGGTGGTTAACGTCTTCTGTATTTATAGTGCCATGAGGTCCCAGCCTATGACTTAAAGCACAATGTTGCAAAGTCATTGTGTGCCCTGGGCACTCCCCAACTTTTTGCTGACTGGTACTGGTGGTAACTGACTCTGACTGACCCTGGACTTTGCCTAACCAGGCCCAGGGCCAGTGCTATGCTGAAAACACTTAGAATACAGTGAAAACACCTACATACACTAGGGTACACTATGGGTAGGGGTACTCCTGTCATTGGCATGACCTACCCTATAAGTCCCCAGTTTATAATTGGGCAGGGGGATTGAAACTACCTATCAGTCCCTAGTATATAGTAGGGCATGGCAGTTTAGAGGCCAGCAGCCATCTGCACTTGCCTGTGTGCACTGCTGAGGCCTGAGGTCAGTCTTAAAAGCAGCCCTGGGTGCCATGACTGCTTTTAAAAAGTAAATTGTGCCCAAACTCGACTTTGGTGTTTGGGGCACTTACAAATGGATAACCTACAATGTTATGGCATATTAGGAACCCCCAGGGTCTCCCCTAGGTGTCCCAGCGGTGCGGGGTCAGGTATCTATAAGGTAGACCCTTATAAAATGAGTTAAGTGAAATTTCACATTTCACTCCCCACATTGTGATAAAGTGCTGCCAAAATTCGACTTTGATGCTAGGAGCACTGTGAAGTGAGGATCTACAATATTTCTACAGATTCAGAACCCCTAAAGTCTCACCTAAGTGACCCATGGGGTGGGGGTCCTTTAGATATAAGCAAAGTACTTATAAAATATGTTTTTGGAAGTCCTGGTGCTGGAAAAAAGGCCCAAGTCATTTTCCCATTGCAAATCCCTGCTACATAGGTTAACATGGTAGGAAGTTATTAACTAATAACTCTTGATAGGAGAGGGCTAGAAGTACCATTCAAAGACTTCCCCGAATGGTATTAATAAATTCAAGAATATGATATTGTTGAATTTCTCCTAAATTGTACATTCAAGAAGTTATAAGACTTTCTTGTTTGTAAGTCCAGATTCAGCCTTCCAGTGTTCTGTCCTGATTGGTCAGAGTTAAGTGGATTAGCCAGGCTGCCTTGAAGAGGTGATAAAGAGCCCCTGGGGTTAACTAGCTCTGCTGGGAGGGCAGTGTGCTGCTCCACAGGAATGCCAGGCCAGGGGAGGAGTACGTAAACCATGGTCTTCAAAGAGGAGAGCAGAAACCAGTGTCATTTACAACTCTGAACTTTCCACCTCAGGCAGATGGTAGGATTAAGGAAGGTATGAGCAGATGCAGGGGGGGGAGTCTAAGTAAATTAGCCATCCTAGGGGTGTGTTTAGCCAGCTCTTACCTCCCTGCTGGAAAATCAGCCATTATGAATTTGGAAGATTTGATGCACTCTGGGACAAAATAATGCCACACTCTACAGGATGTGGTCATATCTGTGAGGAGTTACCCTGCTCCCATTGGTCAGGAGTGACCTCCTGCCTGACCCAGAGAACTTGGAATAAGTATCTGACAGGGGCAGAGCCCTCCAGATCTGCTGCTTGAAACTGAAGAAAGCAAGACATTATGCCTGCTGAGAAGTTTTGCTGTGCAAATTCTAAGGCCTGACCTCTGAAGCCTGCACCAGCAGAAACTACAGCCCTGTGGACTACCTTGCTGAAAAAGAAGTAAAGAGCGGACTCCCTGCAAGCTACAGGCTAACAGAGCTCACCTGGAACCTCACCACCAAGGATCATCAACCTGGAGAACTACCAGTGGATTTGTAAGGGTGACGTCCAAGTGGATTGTGGGAACTGAAGTCCTCAACTTTCAAGGACCATCTTGGAGCTTCCAGACCCTTGGAGTCAGTTTGAGACACTTTGGGACCCCTTTGGGGAACTTCAGGAAGAAGTTCCAGAAGTTTGGAGAACTTTGGAGGAATTCTGAAAAAAAAACTCCATAGGAGGACCGACTCAACCTGGTCAGCCAAGCCGCCTGCCTTCAACCGCAAGCCAGCCAAGCCATCCAGGTTCGTCCGCTAAAAGCTCCGTCGGTCCGACTTCCAGAGTTTGACCGGGAGTAGAAGAAATCCGAGGCCGGCGAACCCTCACAGAATCCGGACTGGTGAAGAGCATCGAGGGACCCCGCGAGAAAAAGCTCCAGAAACGTTTCTAAGTCCGAAGGTAAAAACTGTGACCGGGACCTACCGCGAGGGGTAGCCGCTCAGGGCTCCATCGCGGTCGGCCTGAAACTTTGACTTTGGGTCGGTCTATCGGAGCAGATATCCCAATATGGTGCTATAAGTTTCTAAGTGCTATAAAGTTATAAATCTTTAAAAATTCATATCTCCGGTTCCCTACATTGGATTTTTGTCGTTTTGGTATCATTTTAAAGATAAAAATAGTTCCTATTTTTATAAATTGGTGTTGGATTTTTATTATGCATTGTGTCTTAATTATTTACTGAATTGGTGATTTTAAATGCTTTACATACCTGTCTTTGAAGTTAAGCCTGCCTGCTCGCAGCAAAGCTACCAAGGGTTGAGCATGGGAATAATTTTCTAAGACCTACGCTGAGCCCTATACTGTGTTAGTGGCCTTATTGCCAGTGGCAGACCTACATTTGCCCCTACCAATAATCCACTTTCCAACACACAATGAATATGCAACTCATTATTTTAACATAGTATAAAATGTTTTTTGACATGTCATATTTTGCTGTGGAATGTCACTAATAAGTCACTGCAAAAATGGAAATGTCACACAATAGCAATCTGAATACTTGGCAACTATGATATTAACACACTGGGGTACCTTACACAAGTGAAAATTGCCACAAGACAAAACTACCATCTCTCTCTCCAGCATGTACATTAATCACCCGAGTTAGCTTGACACTTTATTTGTTGCTTGAAAACTGCTTAATATACAACAGCTGTACTGCTACAAAACTGCAAAGGAAAACTTCCAGTACTGAAGAAAAATATTTAGAAGTGAAGGCCCATTTAAAACACTGCCCCTGTTACTGTGCCGGTTTGTCCCCATGTCCAAGGGCAAGGCCATAGCCTGCAATATACTCCCTCTACACATACCAGAGGAAGCACTACTATTCGGTACTGTGTCCTTTTAACCTCACCCTCCAGAGTGACGCGCATTTGAAGTGGCATCATCAAAAACAGTGTACAAACAATGGAGAAAACTTACATGTTGCTTCGATGTCCCAAAGATCACTCTCACACGACCTGCCCGGCCGGGCGCCCGAGGTCCAACCGACTCACTCACTCAGAGTCACAAGTTAAACAAGTCACTAACTCATGGCCCGAAACTGGGAATCGGTTCTGCACGTGCGTGCGTGGCGCGCGCTAAATGTTAGGACGGATCACTGCAGCGGGCGGGCTCTGCAGAATACAGTTTGCAGGGCCGTCATTGGTAGCGCTATCGCGCCCTACCAGATTGACGGCCCTGGGAGCCAAACAAGCTAGTAACACATATATGGTGGTGCATGCAGTGTGGTTGCACTTACACACACTGGCCAATCAGGTCCAGTCATGCTGCGCGCTTCGTATTCATTGACGGCTGCGGCTGGCTGCAATGAAGATCGTGGTGAAGAAGACACAGCTGAGGCGCCGCCCCAGCTTGTAAAAATGCGCACAAGGGGCCAATAAGCGCCCAAAAAGTAGCCTCCCGCAATTTGGGTTTTTTCTCACACAAATGGGAAAAATGCCGCCCATTTGTGCGGGAAATAACCCAATCTGGCAACACTGTTGGCCGGTGCTCCTTCGTTTTGACCAGAAGTGAACTACGGCTGAGTGAACGACTTAGAGGGCAGCAAAAAAGAGCGACTCAGCACCGAACCAATGGTAAGTAGCAGGCAGGAATAACAAGGGTTTGGTGAAAGCAACAGGTCTTGCAGCAGCGCATGCATGCTGATGCTCGACCTAAAAAGGGCACCCTTGTCGTGTGCTCCAAGATATAGTCTATGGGTAGGAAATGAGTTTGCCTTTGTGCACTCCGACTGTGGATCACAGTCCTGTAGGGAGACCCTCTTGATCATGTTGCCACCAATCCCATTCATCCAACCACTGGCATCAAGTACCTCAATTCAGTGTGTCAAACACCTTTTCCTTGGTTGACAGTTACAACTTTGACACCAGGGCCTGTGGAGTTTCCCTCAACTGAATCATCTGACATTTATAGGCCTGGGTGAAATTTTAATTACACCCGCACAATTGCCATATTTTTGTTAATCTCACATAATAAAAGTTGTTCGTAATTACTGAGATTATGCCATCATGCCACATCACATAATTAGACCCCTCTTCAGGGTAGGATTTGTAACACAATCTGCATCTTTCCAAAGCAAGCAGCAGAACGTGGGCATTTAACGGACACTTCAAGTAGATTGTGTCCTCGAGCGGAGCGTTAGGATAATGTTTGAGTGCAAAACTATAAGTTCAAATGCTAACTACAGTTTTGAACACGAGCAACAGTTATTTCAACATGGGAGGTCAAAAAACACTTCAGGTAAATTTTGTATCTGAACGGACATTTAGGTAATTTTTAGGACAAAACATCAAATTATAACGCAAGCAGCAGTGTTTTGAATGTGAGCAAACAATAATCAACTTGAAGTTACATTTTTAGGTTTAACTTTTACGCAGACTGACCATTTGGGTAAGTTTGTTGAGTGCGAGACACATATTGTATACTTCTGGGTAATTCTATGTAATTTTGTGGTTATTTCTTGTAATTATGCTAGTGCAAAATATGTGAGTTATACACACCCCTTGACATTTAGTGAGGTGTTTTGTGTAGGAATAAACCTATTCTGGTCCAGATGGACCAATGTCAGGAGCAAAAGGTAGAGCTTCTCGAGTAAGATTTTACTTTGGATTTTATAATCCGTGTTCAGTATGGAAAGTGGCCTATAAGAGGCTTAGGTGGGGACACAATCAAAACGTCTCTTACTGACTCCAATAGACAACCCCTTTCCATGGCATTCAAATATATTTTTGTCAGTCATGGCACCAGCAACTTCACAAACATCTGGTAAAACATTACAGATAGATGGCATGTCTACAGAGTGTTTCATTTGACCATTTCCCTCAGTGCTTCTCTCACTATTGCTCAGACACAAGGTTGATCAAAGACTCTAATTATTCATGCGGGACACACCTTAATGGCACTTTGTCTAGCTAGGACTCTATCTCATAAGGCATTGCCAAATAGCTGTCCCTATGTAGTTCAATGCAGTATTTTAGGTCTGCATTGCTAATCTCTTTCTATCTGTGCACCAGCATTGCTAATCTCTTTCTACCTGTGCACCATGCACCTCTGCCATCCCTCACCTTCATAATGGGCATTTCTCTCAGCTCAGCATTGATCAATCATGCCAGAAGACGTTCAGCTGTGTCCTTTTTAGTATGAGTTCTCACTACAAATTCAGAATAATTAAGGATTCTCAATTTTCTCCTATTCTATGCAAACATTTCACTTTTAGCTATGACATTTTGCTTGCGAGAAGCAGAGTGGAAAATCTCTTGCTCCAAGGTGTGCAGTTTCATGTTAAGTTTGGCCAGTTCATGTTGTAATGTCTTTTGAATGCCCACTTCCTCCTATTTGCAGGGGCCCATGACCACCATACTAAGCGCCTCCTATGAAATTAATTAATTAGAGGCAATGCGCTAAATAAGATGGAGTATTTAAATGCCATGTCCTCCAGCCTTGCTTCCTGCCACCTGCAAGTGGAGGTAAATGTGGACTATGGCCCCATGTTATACCCAACAGTAGCAGGTTGGAGTTGCTCTGTGCCATGACACATCAGTCTTCCCTGTCTATATGAACACCTACAGCAACGAAGGAAACACTCAACTCTTTCCATATCAGAGGTCCTCTCACATAGGAGGAATAACTAGTACTAAACAAATGCTGTCTCCACCTGTGCTGCAACTTTCATCATTGTGTTCTGTGAAGTGCATCTCCTGAAGGAAAGTTATGTGGGCACACCTGCATTTTAAGAATGACTGTATTTTAAACCTCTTGATACCAAATCCCATACCCCGGCACTTCAAAGTGAAGAATGTTTATTTATTTGAACTATCAAACACACAAAAGGTGATGAGAGGAATGCATGCAAGTTGTCTAACCATTGGCAATCGCTAGGCTAGCATCTCAGCCCATCGTTCTTTTGCTAACCATGCCACTTCAGGTTGGACCCAGCCATATGCAAATCAGTCTTGACTATGCTCCTCATGGAAACAGTCCAGCCCAAACTGCCATGCCAGGTACTCACTGAACCGGAACACAAGCAACCCTGGATTGCTTGTGCCCTTACAAGGGTTCATCAGCCAGGTATAGCTTGGTTCGAGTGGCACAGTGAGCACGGGACCCATGTCTGGGCATACCCATGCCACTTTGAACAGAACATCAAACACAGAAAAGGTAATGGGATAAATCCTTGCAATTTGTACAACCACTGGCAATTGGAGTAGAATTCCAACCCATTGTTCTTTTGGTCACCATGCCATATCAGTTTGGACCCAGCCATATGCAATGGGTTGGAATGGTAACCTGAGGGATTGCCAGTGGTTAGACTTATTGCAAGCATCCTCTCTTCACTTTTGTGTGGTTTTTGTTTAAACTAGCCATCTGAATGCCCTATTAGTCATCAGCAGTATGACCACCAATAAGTAATTTTGTGTTGCTCCCAGCAAACACATCCCCACCATTCCTTACCATTTCCTGACCACCAGTCTTTTCCATGAAGTTAACACTAATGATCCACGTTAAACTATTCCCAACTCCCATCTCTCTGGAAAGAGAAGAAACTGTCATCAATCCTATCAATGGGTAAACCTAGAAAAAAAATATATCTTCCATCAAGCTTCTAAAAAAAAAAAGATTCTAGGGACTGTCCTTCAACTGCTGGCCAGACCACTTCTCCCTTACACAAATGAAGCAAAAATGTATCAAGAGCATATGCTATCTCTCCTAGGAGGCCTAGGAGGATTAGAGAGATTTGAAGTTTAATGGCAGCCTTGCAGTCATGGTCAGGCTTTGCAGTAGTCCAATTTATTTATAGATCGTCAGCCATTCTTAGAACTATCTTCAGGGGATCATAGCCTTCTCTCTGAAAGAGTTCGGAGTCTGTTCTGGGCTTCATCAATCATGTGGACACGCCCCATTATCCTATAGCTCCTGGGCAGACTAGAGCACACAAATTGCTTTGACTACTGCCTCCATTTCGGCCTCAGCCCCCTTCTTCTACAGACCTTTGTTACCCTGGAATGTCTACTTCTACATATTTTTGGTGGCTGTGGGCCTTCTGGCACTCACCATCTGTTACACTAACAGTCTTAGGGGCCATGGGCCAAGAATGGGCTTCTGAGCAATGGCTGTGAGGGCTGGGGTTGTTTTTCCTATTGTATGGGTGCCTGTCCTACTATAGCTCTGTAAACTGGTCCAAGCACAACCGTTTCAGCACTTGACTCTTAGTGTTAGTGATGGCGAGCAGTTGTTTGCGTCTCAGGAAGGATTGTGGGGGTATAAAGGCTCAGCACTCAATACACCATCCAGCAGCCCAATAGTATTATTGTCCAGCCTAGTGCTTACCTTTTGAAAAGGACAAGTACTTTACATTACAGAAAGGCCCAAAACAAGATGGTACAACAATATGTTAGGTACCTGATCCTCTGTGTGAGTCCCATGCTTCAATGTTGGACTTCTTCTAGGCACTCTTCCACCCTTCCAATCATCTTTCTATGGGCTTGGAGTTGTGGTGGTCTAGTCTCAGATCAGGTGCAGTGCTTCCTCACCTCTCAGCACAAAGTCACTACTTTGGGCAAGTAGCCCATATTGTCTCTTAATCATTCCTCTTATATGGGGGTACAGCTCAGACAGGCCTCCTGCGTGTGGATGGGTTCACAGGTGGTGAGCAGGACCAAGAGCATGGTAAATTACATTCCCAAGCAGATGGGCAGCTATAGGCAGCAGATGTGGGGCTCGTGACAACAGAATACTTGTAGGTGCTATTTTGAGTATTCTGGCAGGAGTCCAATCAGGTGCTGGTATTTCAGGCCTTACTTGCTAGTTCAGCATGTAGTGTCACAAAGCAACAGCCTCATTCTTAAGAGCAGTGTAACCCACTCTGCACCTCTGGGGGTTATAGGCGAGCTATCCACCTTTATACTAAATTGGCAGACAGGGGAGTTGGATTTTCTGTCTTTGCAAAACCACTTTGGATGGGTTCACTCTTTATGTGCCATTCTCAGGCTGTCTTCCATACTCAGCCTTCTCAGCAGGGTCATGTCCAGGTTGCAGCACCCATAACAATAGGCACAAAGAGGCATGAATAATCTGCACCTGTATATCAAAAGTCACACTTAATACTTATCAGGAAGAAAGACAAACAACTGTTCCCTTTCTAAAAGGCCCTTCACACCCTGACAACAGAAACTGCAGTCCCACCTCTCACCCCTGCCATCCACGAAAAGTCTGAGGAAGAGTAATCAGTATCAGAAAGGACCTAACTGAATTTCTAGGAAGTCTGTATCCCCTTTGTCCTCTTCAATGTCTTTGTTCCTTCCCTTCAGGGAAAGGAATGACAGGAATGACAGCAATATGCTTCCACTGTCTGGAAAAGCCTCCATCTGGGCACATGAACTGGGAACATGAACGGGCTAAAGGATTCCAAAATGGAACCCAAGGGCCTGTGTCATTTTGGTTTCCTGCAATGAATACCAAACTTGATTAGCATACATGCAAAACATATAAGCGCACAGGATGTCCGGATTCGGATTCTCCATTCACCATCAGCAGCAGAACTTAAGGTGAATGGATCAGTAGAGTGCCATTCAAATGACACAGGGAAAATGCATTGTCATGCTATAATCAATGCAAAACATAGAAAGTTGACACCACTGTGCTACATGTTTGAACCCACAGCAGGGGCAGTAGTCCTTCTGTCACTAAAGAGGGACTGCTTGGTACATCTTTCTAAGTCCAGGACAGATCCAAGATCAGTCGTAAGTCAAGGGCAGGCCTAGCCTTTTGCACACACTCTAGATAAGCTTGACGCTGGAGTAAAAATTTGAAAACTAGATTTCATATACTGACAGTCAGGAATGCAGAGCAAGGATCATAACTGTTCACCATGCAGGGGTCATTCCTGTTTCACTACAATCTTTTACAGTTTTGTGGAGCTATAGCCAGTCCCAAATTTGATATGGTTCAGTGAAGAATTAGTTTTTGTGTTGACCATAACCTTCAGTTTTGCAGGGAATAGAAACATACATCGCACTCCCACTTCACATAGGGTTTTTTTAACCTCACAAAGGATGCTCTCATTTGTTCCACTGCTGATCTGTAGTCTGAGAAATTGAAACATCTGTTTTCCACTTTGATGTGGCCTAGGGATCTAGCTCTGTTGCAATATTGTCCCTCTATCCTAGTAATGGAGTAGACAAGCCACTTCTAATCTGAGGGGCAAGTCCAGTGGTGGGCACAAACTAGCACCCTGTGGGCCCTTCAAGAGCAAATAACGTAGAGTCCACGGGGTGCCACCTCGGTTGCTAACCAATTCACAACATAGCTGGTTCCATGCAGATAGGTTCCCCTTGCCTCTCTGAGTGCCTTTGCCCCCAATTGTGCTGAACCAATAGTCAGGATAGTGGAGAGGCTGAGGGTTCTGAAGCACGTCTCACTCCATTAGGTGCTGGTCACACCCCCAACCTTATCTCATTGAGTGTTGAACCTATATGTGAGGCATGGATGGTGCCCTGGTTCCTAGATGAAACATATTAAAACTTTGGGATATTCATTGGCACAGGCAGATGCCAGTTGAGACTCTACATATGTTCATTTATTTGCAGGTTTTCTAACTGTAAGGTATTAAGCATGCTTTATGTCAAAAAGCCTGCTTGTGGATCATGCCTAGTTAATGTTGTTGGTGATGGTTGTTAAATGCTGACATCTACCTCTCCCAGTAAAACAAGCAGAAATGTAGGACTTGGGGAGCGTGCCTTCATCTGTTGACGCCTGGATGAGGGAGGGGAGCCTGAGAGCATATGACATGGCGTGAAGGCTACTTTTATGTTTATGATGCACTAACCTTCACTTGTCAACAAAGTAAAAAGTCCCATCACATACAAAGAGAGGACTTGGACAGGGAAGGAAAAGATGTGGTAATTTGTGTTTTTCAGGCCATCCCCACAGCACCTGTATTAGGCTAGTGGCATTGATAGCATTTGTGGTTATTGTTGTTACTTTGCAGGCTGGGCACATGAGTGTGTTCGAATTTTAGCTTTGAAACCCAGTCAGTGCAATTATGCAATTCTAAGCAAATCACTTGAGCTTCCTCAGCACTTACAAACTATAGGCCTGATTTACAGATAATTTTCACACTAATGTATGACCTTAGTACAAGAGCCACATAGTATCCCTGCTAACTGTGCCTCTTCCCAAAGTGACAGCTATCAGGAATCAGTTATTAGGTGGACCAGAATTATGGGGATTACAAATGCGGCCATGAGGTTCCACTCAAAATGAGGAATTACCAGTGGGAATGGTCCGCATTTCCCAGTATTTTCTCATTTGCACCTTATATTTCACCAGGAGACTCCACCATCTGTAAGCAGGTGCAGTATCCCAGTAAAAGACATGAAATCTCTGTGAATGCCATAATTCCAGGCTGGTAACTCGATTATGAGCACCATCAGAATTAATGGAAACCTCCTAATGAGGCCTATTGATGCAAAAATGACTGCATTTGCAAGTGGAAAAACAACATTGCTTGATTGTACTCATAAATATATTTTCTCACATGTAAATGTACATACGCACAATTTACTACTAGTAGCTCATCATGAACCACAGCTAAAGCAGGGGTGGAGGTATAGAATTCTTTCAACAGCCTAAAAATATAAATGTTAAAAGCGCTAAGAACAGGCCTTTATTCCTTATGGTAGTGGGGAAAATACTATCGCATTGGAGTGAAATGTTGTTGTCTGTGCTTTGCACTATTACCAAAGGGCAGATTAGATGGATTGGGCCATGTGAGTCCCAAACAATGAGAGCCCAAGAAAATATAGAAAACCCAACACAAGACAAGATTCAAAGTCCAAACCATCAATGCAAAAAGGCAATTGGTTAGTCAATTCAAATCAAAATGAAAATATATAAGTTAAAAGGAAAATCGAAGTATAGGATCAACAAGAGGACAGACATGAAGACTGCCTCATCGGAAAGAAAGGAAAAGTCAGTAAGATATCTAAATACAAACTCATAGAACAGTACTTCATAGGGAGATGTTCTGCAGAAGTCTCAGAAAAGTTTGGAACACATCCCAAAGGTAGCACATTTTATACTTTCACAGGAGTAGAAAATCATGCCCTTTGCGTGGTGTGACGTGACACCATAAATTGTACTAATAAAAGTTACATGACAGAAACTAATCAACATTACAGAACTTGAATTACTGAATCATGCAAAACAGGTTTATCCTGACAACCCACCTAAAATGAATAAACAGGTTTTTCCTGTAAACAGCATACAAGGGGAAATTACATTGCATGATTGAACAATATATCATTTGAAAATGAGTAGGAGTACAGTTAAAACAGCAGGCAGCATCAGTCTTGAGCATTTGCAACATTACATGAACATCTCTGGCAGATGTCCTCCGAATCACATTAACTGATACAGTAGAAACAAACAACAACATAGTAAGACCATATTTTTTACTATTTTATAATAAAAATGAAAAACACAGAAAGAGATGGAACTTCAATATATCTCCAAAGGAGAGAACATCAAGGAGTTTTAGTAAAAGAAATAGATCTATTAGATAATAATTATATAACAGGTGTTAGCGTCTGTTTCATCAAACCACCACCCACATAGCTAAAACATTCACCAATACATGCAATGCCTCTTTCAATCATACTTCCCAAGCACCAGTTTCTTTGAATGTTTTAGCTTCACAAGAAATATTAGTTATGTTATTCAGATAATTGCTAAATAGCATAGTCTGATCAGGCATACATGTACAACATTGCTGAATCTTCATTACATGCCACACAAGACCTCCTTTGCTGAGTACAATATCCAACACCATTCGGTTTTTGATATCAATCTCACCAATTGCAATAATATTTTAAGTAATCCTAGTTAAAGCATCTACAGTATTTGTATCTAATCAATCTATTAAAGTAGACAATGGAATAATCTTCAGATCATTCAAAGCCTTACCAATAGGAGTAATCAACACATCAAATATATCAATAAGCACTCAACGAAACCCAGGAGCCTAGCCAGTTACTTGGAGTGTTAAAATAAGCTGTTTTACCACAAACATGATAAATACATCTAAATATAGGACCAAGAGCCAACATATACCCCCTG
The DNA here is from genome assembly GCA_963921515.1 of Calotriton arnoldi. Classification (NCBI taxonomy): domain Eukaryota; kingdom Metazoa; phylum Chordata; class Amphibia; order Caudata; family Salamandridae; genus Calotriton; species Calotriton arnoldi. The sequence goes on from CAWUFW010002522.1 coordinate 1,013,005, forward strand.
CTAACTATATACCTATAAGTGCATTCATTCATTTCAATCATTTCTGAAGCTTACCAATCATTATGTTTCTTATGTGTCATGTATCATGCATCATGATTAATTCTAAGTGTAGGATGCATCGTTGAATTTCTAAGTCTCAGCTTCTTCTCCTAATTGAGTCTCTCTCACTTCTAAATCATTCCTACTAATTTCACTCTCGTTTCATTTAATTCTCTAATAGAATTAAGCACCATATCAGTCAATTTACAGAAACTTTTCTCATTAGTCATGTTAGAGGATCAGTGAACAAGGTAATAGGTCTATTATCATTGTTAATGTGAGCCAAATTCTTAATTCCAGGCAGCTTCCGAAATGGCAATTCAGAGTCTGTCTCAAACTCCACCAATAATTTGTGTTTCAATAAAATTGAAAAACATACACTACCCGACAATGAGTTACTCAAGGGGAGTCGTAGATATGTAAACCCTCTGCACCAGAAGTAGGTAGAAGTATGTACATATATAACATTTGGAGACATTCATAATATTTTTGTACTCAGAAAGTAAACTAACATAAGTATTCTCCTTGCGATTCTCAAAAGAAACATCTTATTATGATCTTACTGGCTAACTGTTATAGCAGTTCTATGATGTATTTACCTTTATCTTCAGAACAATACCCAACAGGAGTGTATAGACTTGTTAAAATGTACATTAAAACTCATAAAACGAGAATCATAACACCTATTGTTAGAGCTAAATAAAATTTGCTAATACTTAGCCATCTTCTTTATACAAAAATTCTCAAAAACTAAAACTAAGGGCCAGATGTATCAAGCCTCTTTCCCGTTCGCAAACAGGATCGGCCCGTTTGTGAACAGGAAAAAGCCTTTTGGGATGTATCATCCCAAAAGGCATTCGCAAAATAGGGAATTGCAAAAATTGCGATTCCCTATTTTGCGAATGCATTTAAGGAATCGCAATTTACAATTCGTTAAATGAAATGCAGGAAGCCAAAAAAAATTGCGACCTGCCTTTAAGGAATCGCAAATTACCACCAACTTCAAGTTGGTGTTAATATGCGAATTCCATGAAAAATTCACTTTTTTGCATTTTTCAAGGTGCCATGTGACGGGAATGTATGTGCGCCACATGTGCACACATGCATATTCCAGGGTGCAACAGGGTGTCCATTTGGCACCCTTGCACCCTTGAAGTACATCGCAATTTGCGAGTACCTATTGGGTACTGCGCAAATTGCATATCATTCCCATTCATTCCTATGGGCCTCTAGGCCTCTATGCCCATAGGAATGAATGGGAAGCCATTCCTTATTTGAGACTACGCAATTTGCGAAGTCGCAAATAGGAATATGTAGGAATCGCAATTATTGTTAGAAACCTACATACATTGCATTTTGCGATTCCATAATAGCGAATCGGTAAAATTCGCTATTATGGAATCGCAAAATCCAATATTGATACATCTGGCCCACAATCTGCAAAACAAGTTCTTCTTCAAAAAATATCTTCAGTTCACAAAAGCAGTTGATGTAAGCAGATCCAGGCATATAATTCAAGAGTCTATTTCATAAGTTCAATGTAGACTCAAAACTATCATCAGCTGGAAACCTAAGGATGCTTAAGGTACAAAACCATTCTTCTTCAACACAGGCATTTACTATTAGAACAATGCGGGCATGCAGAAGGAAATCTCAAATTCACTTTGTAATCTAGAGCAGTGTTTCCAAACTGTGGATACTGACCCACAGGTGTGTCGCCGGCCAATTTCTGGTGGTTTGTGAAAGAGAAATAAATAAAGATGCCTTTTCATTTTGTATTTTCTTGTCACATTTGCTGTGCGTCAGTGACAGAGTTCAAATGTCAAGCTATGTTTTCTGACAAATTGCTACTTCTTCTTTTAAGACAATGAGTGGTGTTTACTTTACTTTCTCTGAATGAAAAGTGAGAAGATCTTTTAAAGTGAACTATGTGACAATCTTGATGTGACACAGGGAGTATGAAAGTACAGGCTGTAGATTATAATTTTTTTGTAACACACAATAAAGGGGCCGATTACGATGTCGTTCGGAAAGGCTCCGAATGGGTTTAGGTATTGCAGAATCTGATTCGAAACCCTTGTTTGCTACCGAATCGTACACATTTACAAAAGGCCGATTACGATGCCCGGAAAACATTCAGACTGTCCGAATCAGTTCCGAATCGTACAGCTCTATGGACACGGTTTCTAGAGGCGTCCGGTTGGGGCCCAAGGGACCTCTCTTCCCAACCATGCACAATGTGGCAGGCACCATGGGCTGCCTGCCACAGGGTGCAAGGTTTTCCCCACCCATCCCTTTTTTCAATGGGAGCCTGTCTTCTTGTTTGGAACAGAGGCTCCCATTGAAGTCAATGCAAGTCCGACCGAATGATGTTGGGAAGCATCATAATCGGTTGTTCGGACTCGCAGAACATGATTCGTTTGGAAACGATTCCAAGACCGATTAATTTGGAACAGTTTCTGAACGGCATCGTAATCAGCCCCAAAATGTAAATACTTATAAATAAACTGTACATATTCTGGAATATATGAGCAGCTAGGTAAGGAAAAATGAAGCTCATTTCTTTTGTTATTCTGAAGTGTGTTGGAAACAAACCCTTGCATGTAGTACCAAGCAAGGTGTTTTTACTTCACAAAGCCATTTCAACAGAGTATGTGATCACAATATGTGATCATAAGCACTCATCCCTCTTGTGTATGACTTTCCAATGTAAATAGAGAAATATGGATGTGGCCTAATGGCTAGAGCAGCGTGCTTGAGACCTTGGGAACTAGGTTCAGGTCCTGGTGTTGGCTCGGAGCAAATCACTTAATATCCTGTGCTTTAAATAAAATGAATCTACTTTATGTAATGTAATCTGGTGCTCATGTAAAGCACGTCAATACCCTTGGGCAGTGTTCATTCTATATCCAAAATTAACCCCTGGGCCTTGTTTTAATGCAAAAATGGATATGAGTGCTAACCCCGTACTCTGCACCAGAAAGTGTTTTTCAAATTTGGCAAAATCACTGATATCAACACCAATATTTTTCAATAGCCTTGTGGTTTTAGTGAAGAGATGCCACAGATCAGCACCCCACTCTGAAAAATGTTCAAGCTCCAGTGCAGTTCACCATCTGCCACTCTTGTGGCCTGATCAATATCTTGGTCACATCCGATAAAGACATATCGAAGGGTGTGGTCAAGGTCATGACATTTACAAAAAATTGTTCATAGACACGAACACAACATTTTTTAAAGAATATTTTATTTTGGTAATTCACAGCATTTTGAAAGTATGTCTACTATTGCATTAAGAAATCGCCCCGCCTCCTGTCTTTAAAGCTAGGTAGTTCACGAAAGTTTGCCATTCTAAAAATTGGGTCATGGTTTCAAAACGTTTCGGAGGCACTGATCTAGAAAATTATGCAAGTATGCAATAAAAAATCAAAACCTTCCTCTTCTCAGAGATTAAAAAATTATTTTTCATTACTCCATCACAACATTGTTCAATGTAGATCACCATCATCCTCAACGCAAGACTATTCATGGAGGTTCTAATAACGGAAATTGATAGTCTCTCAAATCAATGTCTTATTATTCTAGTTCAATATTTGTTAAATTAATCCATTCAGGTTCAGTGTACTTCTAGTTTGGTACTTTTATTCTTGTTGATCTCTGATCTAATGCTTTTCAGAATCTTCATTATTCAGATCTGTTATCCAGAACTAAGTCATTAGTTATGTTCCCAAGTGCAGCTGAAGTAATACCAGGCATCCTCATGGCTTGGCCCATCAGAATCACATGAGGAGACATTCCTGTAGTCTTGTTGGCTGTGCTGTTTATTCTTAATAGCACAAAAGGAAGAGCATCTGGCCAATCTAACATTGTTGATGTGAACTCCTTTGCTAGCTTTGCTTTGCTCCTGATGCAACTGAGTGATATCCACAATGGAACTCCTGTTCCACCTTCAGTGCCATGCAGAGCACCCTCATAACCTCATTCTTAAAATATGTTCCACCTATCTGATACTAAAGAAGTTGGCAAACCAAATCGAGGGATCAACTCCCTCAACAAAAGCTTGTCTACAGTGTGTGCATACCACCTCTTTGCTGGGCAAGCCTCCACCCGCCTGCTGAACAGACAACTACAAAAATGTACTTCAAATTATTACAAGGTGGCATTTCCACAAAATCTATTTGTAATCGTGTGAAAGATCCTTCAGAGTTCCCTGCATAACTCACTTGTATCCTTCATTCAGTTAGTGGAAGGTAATGTACCACTGACAAAGTGCTTCTGCAACAGCTCTGAAGTGTAGATTAAATCAAAATGTCTTAAACAGTGACAACATACCATCACGTCCCTCATGTGTAGGTCCATGATGATACCTTGCCATCTGCAGAAACATGGCATCAGGCAAAACAAATCTGTTTTCTGTGGACGTCCATAACTCATTTACATTCATTGAACAAACTTCTTTTCTCTAACTTTTCTTTTGATCCTCTGGCACCTCCTTCTGCAGTTCTCTCAACTCCTTTTTGTTTCATATTCTGAAGTTTCCTTTATTCCCAATATACCAGATGCAAGAGCACAGAACCTTGCCACTTGATTTACAAAGTTATTTCCCACTGATGCCATGTCATCTCCACTCTAGGGTGCAGCACATTTAAAAACAGCAACCTTCTCTGGAAACTGCAATGCCTCAAATACATCTAGAGTTTGTGGCCCATTTCTAATGAGGGTATCACTCATGGAGCACTCGAAAACCATAATAAATGTCTGTGTAGAGTATATCACTCAATCCGTTGCATATGAGGCATGCCCTTGAATTTCCACTTAATTCTGCCGCTTGTGATCAAGTTACATTGCGCAAGTATGATGGTTCCACAGTGTCCATAGTTGTGCAGGCTGCATATGTTGCTCAAGGAGTTTCTGGCAATAGCATTATTGCTGCAGGATTCAAAGTATTGCAGTGTTAATTGAAATATTGATTGAAATGTTTTTTTCTGCCTGCATAATCTGCTAATATTTATTTGAACAATTGGTTGTAAGATTCTGAGTACAAGTGTCTGTCAGAAATGTTTCAACTGAATGAGGAACTAGCACAATAAGTGTGTCCTATCATAATAATTTCTCTTTGCACAATTGCCAGGGAAATAGCAGCAACACATTTCATGCACAAAGGGAGCACAGTACAATGGGCCATTTTGCCTCCCGGTGCTCCTGCTTGAGAACTGAAAGTGAGCACCATCCCTCTCATGACAGAATAAATAAAAATTGTTCTCATAATTTGACATAGCTACAGCAGGGGTTCTTCACAAGCTGTGATGATATAGTGCAAGGCCCAGCTCTCCCACCGATGAGCAATACCCTTTTTGTTGTGGGTGGATAGCTAGTCGTGGTTTGGACATTCCATGCCTCTGTGTCTAGATTTATAAAATGGATGCATGTGTCCTCCCATTCTTATAAGAATTTTCATTATTCCATTTTTTGGGAGTATTTCACAACGTAATAAATATAGAAGCAACTTCTTGTATGTTCTTTCATCAGTCCATCATTGGGGTATTCCACAAGGTAGCAGATGCCAAAGCAGCCGACACGTATTTCGCCCACTAGTGGCCCATTGCCTGGGCCTTTCACAAGGCTTGTAGTTAAAACTGAAAATCAGCTGTCCAAGTTCCTTATTAAAAAGTCCCACGATAATCAAATGGAGCAGTAGACTAGGTCATCTTGATACATTTTATCAGTAATTTTCCAGATCTCACGGTTCACAGGGGTCTTGAGACTGGCTTTGGGCAGGGCTCACTCAGATGGACAGGCAGCCTGGGCTTCGGGTAGCAGGTATCTAAAACAACTGCTGCATTCACTTAGGAAAGAGTCAACATTTTGGCTCTGACGTCTCTGGGGTCCACACACCGACCAGAGTTGGGGCATTCAGCAGCTAAATTACTGTGATTCGCAAGCTGAGTTTGAGCTCTAGGAAGGCTTACAAGCTTTTATTACCCAAGGCACCAGATCCCTAACATCACTCTGAGTCAGTCTCTGGACAGGCTTTGTGATCAAGGAAACATTTGGGATCCACCGGTGACAAGAGCCAACCATCCATAGGAACATTCTCACTTCTCTCTGTATTTTTAGTGGATTCATTTTCAGAATCACAGAAATGCACTCTTTTGGAAACCTTCTTTAATTCATTCTCAATCTGGGGCCTGAATTCACAAAGGTGACTGTAAACCACTGGGCTTCTGCTGGAATTTGAAACAATATTGCTGCAGGCCTCAGTATCATGAGACAACAAGTAATCATAACGTCATTAATTTTGTGCAGGTCTTGTTCACCATTTCCCGCTAGGCTTCTTTATTTGCATGATCGTAGAGTTACATAGGTACCCTAACACTTCTTTTAAAAGACCCTGTTCAAACATTTTATGAATATGCAGTGCAATTCCCTCCTCTCCTTCACGAGTAAGCTTGTACTGAGGAGTAAGGGAATACACTGCATTCGATTTCACAGTGATCTGCACTGGCTCTGCAGTCATCTAATCCCTTTTCCTGAAAAACCCCAAACCTCCTTGTTCACAGTATGTCTTAAATCTGCAGGTTAGTCTTCTGCAATAAAACTGAGAACATTTAACCCTCAACTCTTGTGATTTTATTTTGAAATCAGAGTCCTCAGCATTTGTCTGAAAGTCAAACCCATCAGGTGTACAGAAAATTATGCAATTCAATTTGCAGAGTAAGTCACCTCCTAACAGATTAACTGGACTTGTTGTCTCTTTATGAATTTTTGATTATTCATAATTGGACCTGTATTTACTGGGACATTAGATGACAACTTTTTATTCACATGTTTATTTGAAATACCTACAACTTGAACTTCTTTTAGCAAGAGGAGTAGGTTGGGAACCTCCACCAATCTAGCTGTAGAGCGCCTTTCACCTGTGTCAAGCAAAACTGACACAAGACGGCCATTAACTTCTTCTTCTAGAAATGAGACACTCTGGCCTGCCTCCAGGACTCCACTAAGCATGCAAATCCCCCCCACATGCACAGTCATTGTGCCGAACTCAGTCCAGCAGGAACTCTGAGGGTACCTGTAAATTGTGAAAATTCATCATTAAAGACTGAAGGTCTTTGCTGAAATATAAAACTGTGTTGAAAACACTCCATAACATTTTGTGGCATAAATGAAGGTGGAGGTATAGTCCCACTGAACTGCTTTGGCTTCTGCATGTTCTGCATACATGCTGGTAGGGCTGGGCAAGTAGCTGTAGCATTCCAGTCTATAACATCTGATTCATATGTTCCTGCATTGGTGGAATCGTTTGTGAGTCTTTTTGAAACCTATTTACATAAAACGTACACTCTCATTTTTAATGGCCAGTCTTTCCAAATATATGACAGGGGCTATTTCTCATCTGTTTCTTATTAGCATTCTGATTAGGCTTGTTGTTCTCAAAGTCTCTTCCTCTGCCACAAGGATGACAATTTCCCCCTTGCACTAACTGCACACCATTGCCTTGTGCATTAATACCTTGCATGCCAACACCAGTACCAGCATGAAAACCAGGCCAATCTCGATCAAAGGCTACAGACCATCCAGAACGACACAGCTAAACTCATCTTGGATCTCCTGCGTCGCACCCGCACCTCCCCCACCTCATGAAACACCACTGCCAGTTCAAGATCCTCACCCACGTGTTCAAGGCCCTGCATGACTCTGGACCTGCCTACATCAGCCACCGCCTGAGATACCACACACCCTACAGACACCTCTGCTCTGCCTCCCTCGTGCTGGCCCACACTCCCTGGATAAGAAGCAGCAGATGAGGAGGACGCTCCTTCTCCTACCTTGCAGCCAGAACCTAGAACGACCTCTCCCCACACCTCAAGACCACCCCCACTCTTCAGGAGTTACAAAGCTTGGTGAAACTCTGGCTATTCAACCTAGGCCCCAGACCCGGACAGGGCCTGGATACCCTCACAGGTGACAAGTTTTCACTCTTCGTTATTGACTGACTAAAACCCGATGCCTGGAAACCACCTTATCCACAACCACTATTCTGGAAAAGCCACCATAATTTTCTTCTTTGTTGATTTTTTCTTAGCAACACAACAAGCACAACAATACTTCCCACAGTCCTGGTTCTCATTCAAAGAATTAGCCTGCCAACACATCACATTTCACCAAATATGCACACCAATCCCTAGACCCAAACACAACACAAAACCCAAAACTAATCCAATTCCACTATACTGTCAGTAATTCTACATCAGTCTCTCATAATATGCATGCACTAATGTACCTGCATTACTCTCATGATCTATGACCAATTTAATTGTTTTTGAGGAATGCTAGTTTTCAAATTTTCAATGACCTCCTGTTCATATTTTAGGTGCTAAGTAGACCTTTCAAAGGCTTGTATGCCCCTCAGGCAAAAACGAAAGCTTCACTATGATCAAATGATAGCAGAATTGTTTGCAGTATCAGCCATCAGGGTTTAATACTATAAATTCCCAACAGGCTCTGACTTTCAAATAGCATATACATATGTGAATTACTATGTCATTTTGAGAGAGCCTTTGTGATTTTTCAATTTTATTTTACTCACATCATCTTATTCTCTTTACATCTCATCATTATCATCGTCTCAGAATTCTACGCCTATCAGTAGTTACATTTTAAAGAACTGTGAAACATTTCTAAAGATTGTCCAAACGTACAGAAATCTCATCTTCACTTCAAGCCATTCTGCAGCTGAATACAAGGGTGTAATGCAAAGTCCTTTAGCTCCCACATTACGGGGGAGGGAAGGTTCAAACTTCTGGTCATAGGAAACCCTTCAGTGCAACTAATAATTGAATTTTCATCCATGGCCTTGTCAGCTAAGTCACTGCATTAATGCATTTGGCCCAGTGCCTTAGGGAAGAGAAAACAATATTCTTGGCCCTCCCAGAGCCCTTGGAGGGCCACTGGTCACTGGAGTGGGTCCTTAACAATCCATATAACTGAAGCCGCTGCACAAGTGGGCTGAGCACCATTTCTTAGAGAAACAATGTTCTTGGGCTGGGTGCCTGGCTGTCTCCTTGCTAGGTTGGTTCAGGTGCCGGGTGTGCCAGGTCATATCATGTGCAGGGGTCCCGCACGTGTAAGCCACTGCATATGTGAGCCTCAGATTCTGCTTGGTTATGTTAACACAATGCATTTCTAAGCCATGCGCCTGACAGTGGCCATTTTATGCCCAGCTTCTTCTCCAGTCTCATCCGCTGTCTAGCTCTTCTATCTCTTTTGTTCTTCCACCCAAACATTGCTATCACTCTTGTGCCCTTTTTCACCCCCTCTTTCTCTTATTTTCTCATTTTGGACAGGCTCTCTCTGTCATGCTGTAAGAACAACCAGGGCCAAGCTCTATACTCACCACCTCATTTTCCAAATTAGTACCTCTTTTCCATGTGTTTTTCATCAGTCCGTTAAACATAATAATCTTTCCATTTGACCATTTACATTAACCTGCACTGGCTGGGTTCTTTCCCCTGCCATCATATGGCATATTCACTGGTAATCTGACAAATTATTCCAGCTCATTTCTGCACCAGAGCTACTTTTATTCTACTGAATTGTATATCACTCCATTAGCAGTGAGGATTAGTGTGCCATTAGTGTTTATCATAGGAGCTGGTCAAAAGATCAACAGTTTCAGAGCCTCACCAGTGTTACATTAATCGATTAAACATTGTAGTTATGGGAGTATTGTCAAACCTAACATTGCTAAGACCACCATGCTCTACTTTGCATCAATACGGAATACTAGTTAGTAGAACTTATAATGGATCAGAAACCAAGGTCCTTATTTACGGTAATTTGGCGTAGGGCACTGCAGCAAGACATGTTGCTGCGCTACCCTAGACCAAAGTAAAAGGGCAGGAATGCACCATATTTTTGCTATACAGTGCATTTCTGTCCTTTCTCCCTGCACTAGTGCTGTTTTGGCTGCCTAGCGCTAACACAAGCCCTCTTGCACCATGGTGCAAGGGTTCCTTTGTTGTTGGCAGGAGCACCTTCATGCACTAAACAATCCAAAGAGGTGTTTTACTCTTTCTATGTGTGCTGCAAAATGCAGCACACATAAGGGGCTTACTTATGAGTCACCTGCGCCATAGGAGCAGATTACAGACTCATATCTGAGGCCACGCAAAGCCACTATGACCCTATGGCCCTGTCCCAAGCTTGCCTTGATTCTAGTCAGTCACTCTAGAATTTTGACACAGAGCACCCATGCAGCCGGCATGAGTCCAACTTGTCTCCGAAGCTGCGCCGCGTCAGCGTGGCTTTTACTGCTGCTCGGGGACTGGTCAATAATTGGTAGCGCTTTCTGCGCTACCAGATTGATGGCCCTGGGACCCAGTTGGCGGTCCCAAACATGGTGCTGCACATGCCGCACCAAGCAGCAAGTGCACACTTGCACTTACAGGCAGCACGTGTAGTTAGTCACTGCTCAATCATGTCCAGCCATGCTGTGCACACTTCATGTTCATTTGTTCAGCTTCCTGGCCCTGCCCCACAGCAGATATATAGAATGTATCAAATCAAGGACTGTGCCGGCCAGCCCGGGATCAACATGGCAATGAGTGAGACTAGATATTTCCCCCACCACAGCCCAACTTGCAGGCCATCGTGATGTCTCCGCGGGCAGGGCTTCAGCATAGCAATACAATCAAGCACTGATCACACGGCTGATTTTATGCCAAGGCTGACAAACAGCCAGGGGTCACAAGCAAAGTGGTAAGGACCCCTAAGCCACAACGGGTGGCTTAGGGGTCACAGTCATGACCCCAGGTGACCCCCTTATTTATTTAATGCATTTTTATATAGCGCAAACTTTACCCAAAGGTGTCAGAGCGCTTCACAATAGAACCAAGTACGTTACATGAGGACATTTACAAACTTACACGTTACAGATACAAATGGGATAGTTGAAAAAGTAAAATAAAAGAATAGGTGACAATCACACAAAAAACAAAAACGCATTAGGATTAGGATCGTACAGGCATAGAATACATATTTACAACATTATAAGAGCTTACAACATCAGGAGAAAGCAAAGTGGCCATGAGGGACATAAAAAGGGATGTATTAATTCTGGAAGTGTCTTTGGGAGAGAAGAGATTTGAGGTCAGTTTTGAAAATCCGGGTAGAGGTGGTGGTACGGAGTACTGGAGGAAGCGAGTTCCATATTCTAACCGCATTGCCTGAGAAGGATTGAGCCATCGATCTTTCCCTTTTGAAGGTGGGGGGCTCAAGCAGTAAATTTTCAGCATTACGTGAAGGTCTAGAGACTTCAGAGATTTTAAGTTTATTCGCCAGGTATCGAGGGGAGAAAGTGTGCAAGGCTTTCTGGGTGATACAGGCAGTCTTGTAGATTGACCTTGCTTCGATGGGAAGCCATCGAAGAGAAAACAGTATGGGTGTGATGTGGTCCCTTCTTTTGGCCCCAAAAACAAAACGAGCCGCTGAATGGAGTACGGATTAAAAAGGGGAAAGGTGGGATTTGGGGAGGCCAGCAAGGTGAGAATTGTTTATACAGTCAGGAACCCCCTTTTGTATCGCTTTGGTCGCCCTAAGTTGGCGGGGGTATGCCCAGACGTGGGTCCCTTGCTCACTTTGCCACTGGATTCAAGCAAGCCTGGCTGATGACGGCTGAAATGCCAGAAACCGGTCCTAGGATGCTTGTTTCCAGTCCAGGGAAGACATGGTTTGGCAGTTCGGGCTGGACTGTTCCCATGAGGCACAGGGTCAGACTGATTTGCATATGACCATGTCTGAACTGGGGTGGTGGAGTGAGCTAAAGAATGATGATGGATTAAACCCAGATCAGTTGACTGGGGGTGAGTGTTTGATTGGCTCAAACGTTCCGTCCATCATCCCCTTTTGTATCGCTTTGGATATAACAAGGTCAAGAATTGAGCCCTTAGAGTTTGTTGGTTCCGTGCAGTGTTGGATACGATCATTTACTGAGAGAAAAGTGGCAAGCCTTTTGGCAGCTGAGTCGTCCAACGAGCACCAGTGAAGATTAAAGTCTCCCAGAAAAATCTGCCTGTCACTTTGAGAGTATTGGTCGCTGGCGAAGTCAGTGAATTCCTCCAAGAAGGAGGAGCAGTCACCAGGCGGGTGATAAATGGCATGAAATCTGAAAGGGGAGCAGTGTTGCACTTGAAGCTCCAGAGAAAGGGATTCGAATGTACAGAAGGAGCTGTTAGGAAAAACCTGGAATTGAAGGGAGTTTCTGAAGATGATTGCAACACCCCCACCCCCCAACGTTATCTGTTCTGTCATTTATAAAGATGGAATAGTCGGGGGTAGCAGAAGATCAAAAATAGTATGAGAGGAGTCGTTGAACCAGGTCTCAGTGAGGAAAAGAATGTCAAGATTGTGAAGATTGATGGTGTCAGAAATTTCCAGTTTGTGTTTGATTGCAGATCTGCAGTTGTGGAGCAAACAGCGCAACTCTGACAAGACTGTTTTGGTGAAGGGGGTGTTTGGGCTTTTAGGGGTGATAGGAATAATGTTTCTGTATCAGGGTGTCAGGGTAGAATAAGGCTGATGTTTAGTTCGGGCAAAGAAGATGGTCGGAATAGGGCACAGAGTAGACTTAATTGGAGAGGAGAGGGGAAGGGGGATGGCGTTAGAAGTCTTGTAACTAGCCAGTAAATTAGCGATGTCTGTAGATGACAGATTGTGTGTGGCTTTCTTGGGGCGTGGGAGCAGGGTACTCCTTGGGAGTTTGGGGAAGTGAGTGCTTGCCAAGGGGATTGGGTTGTTGGGAACGGTGGCTATTTTAGTACTTAGGAGTGAGATGGTAGCTTCAAGCTGGGAGATAGAGGAGATGAGAAATCCTAGCTTGTTTTCTAAAGAGAGTAGGGCTGAACACAGAATGTTAGGTGGCTCGATGGGTTCTGGAGGGAGAGCAATTGGCGAGGGAGGGCAGGGAGAGGTGGGGGTGAGGAAGGAATATTGGGGTGCAGGAGTAAAAGGTGGAGGTAGATGGTGGTTGGTGGTTGGTAGAAGTTATCGGTGCATCTGAGGTGGAAAGAGAATTATCTGGGCAAATGTTGAACAGAGGAGAAGAATTGAGTTCAAATTTAGGAGGAGACGGGTGTGGGATGTGGTGCGAGGGCGGAATGCGGGGAGGGGAAAGAGGGGAGTCATAGAAGGGCAGGAGATTAGGGGAGAAGAGAGGAGTAGGGGCTGGAGAGGTCCCGTGGGCTAGAAGAGGTGAGAGTATGGGGATTGGCAAGCAGAGTGGGGAGGATTGACCTAGATGGTAGTTGAAGAGAGAGTATGGTTCTACTAGGACCGGGGGAGGGAAAAGGAAGAGATTGCCATGGGGGGATAAAGGGCTGAGCAGCATTGCTGGATAGATGAGAGGATGAAGAGAGATAAAAGGGCTTTGTGCAGAATTCAGGATACAAGGAGGGGGGGGAGAGCGGGTAGGGTAGACGAAACGGGAGGGAATAAGGGGGAAGGTACGCAGAGAATATTGACAATACAAAGTTCTATTTTTGATGACAGACAAACAAAAAGTAAATTAAATAAAACCAAATCATGTCCGAGACAGTTGTGCATTCACTTGTCCCTTTTCCTTTTAAATATATTGAGGAGAAAGGTTTTATTTCTTACACAAACAGTAATTTATATTAGAGATTAATAAACAGATGCACATCACCCTAGACAGAAAAATGTGAAAAGGGAAACTTTTTCAATTGAGACTCTTATTCCCCAAACTTGGTATGTGCTATAACATCTATAATCAAGGATGTTGTGCTTGGTTGTCTCTGTGATATAGTGGTCTATGAACTATAAGATACCTGCTTGTGTGTCTCACCTCAACTTATTTTACTTTCATATATTAGCTACTGTGCAGCTTTAAAGTACAGCTTAATGGGTGCTACTTTTATATCTAAATTTACAATATAAAGTTATGCCTGGTTCTGAAAAAAACAGAAATCCAGTGAAGTTACATATTTTCTTCATTGTTTCAAAGGAAAAATTATTTTACATGTGAATCAATCTCAGTTACAAACCATCGATCAATTAATTCATCTCAATGCAGTTCACAATTAATAGAGGATGCTCCTTTCATGTCCACTTTCTAATTGCCACGTGGAATGAGTCTCTATATTAATTGTGAGATTCGGAAAGGCTTTTCAGTAAGAAAATGGGTTTAGTATGTAGTATGCAGTAAAAACACATTTTTCAGTTGCAGATTCTATGATTGTCCGACTCCTATGATGGGCGACTGCAAAATCGCTTTGTGCTTGAGAGGCCATATCTTTCAGCAGAAAGAACGCTGTCGATGAGATCGCCGGCACTGGTTTGCAAGGTTTTTTCAAAGTCTTAACCAGTTCCACCTACATGATGCTCTCTACATGTAGGGTTCGCGGGTGCCCACGTCTATACCGATGAACCTTCCCTGCTCACTTCCGACACTGTCCTATTAATATTAAATGATCAGAGACGAAACTGAATTTTTTCCAGCATGCAAGGCCAATATCAGAGAACATAAAATCAAAGATGACGAAGTGAAATTTCACGGTGTTGGCTTGGCTGCTGCTATTCATCCCTGACACAATGAGTCCAGAGGGAACTATTTCTAGATCTAATTCCTGTGCTGGAGAAAATGAGAAATGAAACATTTGACATTTTTATGAGACACTTTCATTTAATAAGACAGAATGGCTTCCTTGAAGTCGGCTTATCTGTAGCTAAACAGCCAAATTCAGATGTCTTTCCATACTTACCGCTCATTAAACGTGATTAGGGGGCTTTATTCTATAACTGTGCCTCTTATCACGAGAACATACATTGCATCGGATTTATACGCAGTGAAAGGCCGGGACCACACTTCATCTAACAATGGCTAGAAGAGGGTTTGGGAAGAGAATTCAACACGCTTTCAATCTATCTTCTCTCCGCATGCTACTTTGTTCAATCGCTTTCATAAACTTTAAGAAGACATTTCCAGACTAAAAATAGAAACACAAAAGGGAATCTTTTGCTACTGGGCCAAATTAGTGTTGCAAGGAATTTATCATTCTGTCAGGGTACTAATTATACGTATGCAATGCCCCAAAACAGGCTTGCATCATGCATGCATAATTAGCATAGCAGTTTCCCCCACAGTCTCAGAAATGCACACTCTCTATTTTGTATTTTAGTATCAGAAAGCAGCATTTGCTAAATGACACTGACTCTCTTAAATGGTCCAACTGTTTACCAAATTCAGAAGAAAATCCTAAAGTGGTCGCTGCTAATCCATCGTTTTTTAGCAATAACTCTTTTATTCCCATTGGCAACCAACATAAAAAATAGAATTTGCAAGTGACTCAAATGACTGACCGCTCCTGTTAATATAAAGAAAATGAAGAAACCTTCATGACTGTACACGACTTAAACGAATGAAATGTTATTTACTAATGTTTTGCTTGGGTGCCAGAAAGGCGCACAGCTACGCAAAGCATGACATTGATTCACTTACCATTAAAAAGACACACAGGGACACACAGGTGCACACCCAAAATATGCATTTCCACTCAAGCATAAGGCAATTTTTGTAAATCTACGCCGTGGTCTTACCTCAAGTAGAGAGAAGGAGCTTTATAAGGGAAAACTTAATTACTCTTCAATGTCTTGCTTTCGAAGTGTAGTTTGTGATAATTGAAAGATGAGATTTTCAAAATTGCTTAATCGTAAAACAGATTTCAATGAACATCTTCAATGCATGCTCAGAGGCCTTAAAACTTGAATCAATAGTATATATTGTCGACTCTGTTTTAATGTTGATGGTTGATAAAGATAAAAAAAACATGAATACGATTAGTGTACGTTTTTCAATCTTGTAATGTTCTTCCTTCACAAAGAAGTATAGGGGCACATGCATCAAGCATTTTACCAGTCGCAAACGGGCCGATTCGCAGAATCGGCCCGTTTGCGACCAGTATAATGCTATTTCCAATGCATCAAGCCCAAAGGCATTCGCAATTAAGGAAATCGCAATTTTTTGCGATTTCCTTAATTGCGAATGCAGTTAGGGAATTGCAAATTGCAATTCCCTAAATGCGATGCATCATGCATTCGCAAATTGCATTTTCGCAATTTGGAATTGCAAATTACCATCAACTTCAAGTTGATGGTAATTTGCAATTTCTTAGAAAAATGCATAAAATTGCATTTTCTAAGTGCCATATGGCGCACACATATGCCCTTACGGCATATGTGTGCGCCACATGTGGACACATGCCAATTTTGGGGGTGCAGCAGGGTGGCCTTTTGGCCCCCTAGCACCCTTCAAATTGAATTCGCAATTTGTGAGTACCTATTTGGTACTCGCATATTGCGAATGACTTCCCCTTCATTCCTATGGGCCTCTAGGCCCATAGGAATGAATGGAAAGGCATTCCTTAATAGCGAGTCACAATTTGCGAGTCGCTATTAAGGAATTTGTAGGAATCGCAATTTTTTTTGCAATTCCTAAATGCATAAGGAATTGCGATTCCTAAATAGTGATTTCCTAAAAATCGCTATTTAGGAATCGCAATTCCATTCTTTGATGCATGTGGCCCATAGTTACCAATCTCACAAGAAATTTTGCAGCATTACCTAATTGCTGTTGCAAGTGCTATATATCAATGAATGGTCGCAAAAATGGTCGCAACATTTTTATTTGGCACTCATAAATTATCATTAGGTGGCAGCAACTGCTAATCACTTGTAAATTATAAAACATGTTCTAATGTATCTAGGGAGTACAGCTAATGCTAAGCAGACATCAGGGGGCATTTATGGTAAGACTGATGCTCTTTGACCAAACAGAGGACGGAATTTAGGTCAAGTGCATTCTTAGCAGGTGGGTTATTTTTTAGCTCATACAGAAATTTGACCCAAATGTATTTCTATACTGTATATTGAAAAGTTGTTAAAAAAAAAGCCTTTTTTTGCACGATCACCGCCATGTTTTTTGGACAGATGCTGCTGGTTTTTAGAATCTATGCAGTGGGACTCTGCTAATCAGGCTTCAGTGCATGTGCTTTGACTTCTAAAACATGTTGAGTTGGCTAAATACCTGTTTGGCACATTTAGCTTACCTGTAAGTACCTAGGGGCAGATCTACAAGAAAGTGCCGCAGCGTGGCGCTGCAAGCCCTTTGGCTGCGCCACGCTGCGGCACTTTCAGAGCACAGGAATGCGACATATTTACAAGAATATGTCGCATTCCTGTGCTTTCTCCTGCGCTGGCGCACAAACAGCTGCCAAGCGCTGGCGCAGGCACCCTTGCACCATGGTGCAAGGATGCCTGCGCCATGGGGAGATTGTTTCTGTGCAGGAAGGGGCACCTTTCTGCACAAAAACAATCAGTACAGGCTTTTCCTCTTTCAATGCGTGCTGCAGAATGCAGCACGCATTGAAAGAGGAAAACGAGGAGAAATGAAAACATTTCTCCTCGGTGCGCCTCGCTACGCCACCTCTAGGGTGGCGTAGCTTCAAACGCATCTCCAGAGTTACGATTTCTCGTAATTCTGGAGATGTGTCTTGTTCCATGGGTGTTGCGTGGGAACACCCACAGCAACACCCATGGAACGCCCCTTCACCGCAAAGTGCTGCGTGTGAAGGGACGGTATTTACAAGGAGAGGAAAAGTCACGCATGGTGGCTTTTCCTCTCCTTGTAAATATCGAGGAGCCCCCTGCGCCACCAGTACGTCACGAAAAGTGACGTACTGGTGGCGCAGGGGGCTTGTAAATCTGCCCCCTAGTATATGGTACTCTGTTTTCCCAGGGCTTGTAGGTAAATGTCATTAGTTAGCTTCATCATTGTTGTGCCACCACTACAGTGACAAGGTGAAACTTGTATCCAGGCCTGCCACTGCAGTCTGGTGGTGCAGTTTTAAAACTACCATTTCAATCAGTCAAAATAAATATTTCGAAAGCCTTAACCTTGCTTTTTAATACCTCTAAGTCACCCCTAAGGTAGGCCATAAATGCACATAGAGATGGGTGCTTGTTAATGAAAAGTAGGAAATGTATGTTTAATGTTTTACATGTCCTGTGAGTGAAAAACCCTCCAATGTCGTTTATCATGTGTAGCAAGTCTGGCTCTACCCATGGACTAACACTAATTTAATCCATTACATTTTATAAAAATGAAATTCAGTTGGGGAAGAGCTTGAAAAATGATTCAAAGACTCATTTTTATGATAATTTAAAATCCAACTTAATGGTAAAGTCAGATTTTATATTGCTATGAAGCAACAGTTGCCTTTAGAAAGTTATCTGTGTTCTGACTAAAACTAAAAGGCTTTCCTCCCAGTTTTTCGATGTCAACTGACATCTGACGGCTCCACAGTAGGGAGATGAGGGTTGCTCCCAGACAGTGGATAAAGGGATTTGGATTTAGGGGGATGTCTTTCTTCCTTGAGAAGGATAGCATGGGGGTGGCCCCATTCCTTCCCTGAGCTTCAAAGGATGCCTACCCTGTCACTTGCAGATGTAGCTCCCATCTAGGGTCGCTCCCCTTTTGTCCTTCATGTCAGGCTAGCTCCATACTCTTTAGGAGGGGGAGAGATCCCCAGAGCTGCTTTAGGGGTGGACAAAGGATTGGCCTCCACCTGCAGCCTGGCACTGGACTTAAAAGTGGCACCCCTGGATACTTTCTTCAGAACACTACTGGACCTGTGGAAGACAGAAGAATTACTGCACCTGCTGTTGAGACCTGCGAGGAGAACCTAAAGTCAGAGCCTATATCCACTTGCACCCAAGACAAAGAAGTGGACTCAAAGGGTAAGGTAGCTGTTCCTTCTGTTAAGGTGCAGAACTCAAAAGCTGCAAGAAGCTCACTTTCCTGGAAGAGCCTAGTTGACTGGTTACAACTGGACCCACCTTGGGCCCTACTGTTGGCTTCTGTTGGAGTGAGTCTTGACCCTCAGTGCTGTTCCTGAGGTCCTGGAACCTGTGGCTGGTGTCAGAGAGTTTTCTTCCTGTCTAACCCTAAAAGTGGGGGCTTAGAAACTTTTGGGCAACGTTTCTTGATGAGAACTGACATAGGATTGGGACCTACCTGCCAGCCAATCCTTCAAGAGTTGGTAGCTGGTGGCATTGGACTTCTGCTATGTTCTTGACTGGGACTAATGTCGAAGTTGCATCCCATGATGTCAAACCTTTCGCCGACTCCTGCATGCAGACTTACCCAACTGAAAGAATCCTGAGCTCCAGAGAAAGCGTGGAAGTCCGACCACTGATGACTTAACTGGAACTGACACCAACTAATCCCTGATTGACATTGAGGCAGTTTTTTGGGAACAAATAGTGAACTTCTCCCACTCGGAGTCTTCCTGCCTTCATCAATGACCTCATTGGGACCCTGTCCTCCTGCAACCTGTCACCGTTGAGCGCTACTTCTGGGTTAACCTGCTGCTTTCTATGTCAATGAACCCAATCATGACTTGTTAATGTCCAGGAACGGTTTCTAAGAAAAGAAGGTAATTCTTTGACCCAGTCCCTGTATCCACCCGGGATCGACAAAGGCCTTTCTATCAACCTATAAAGACAAACTAATCCCCCTCTTGGATTACTTCGAAGACACTTTGGTTGGCAGACTGCATCTCTCCGAGCACAGACGCCAACCCAAATTCCAAATACCATGGTGGAATGTCTATAACAGCACCTTGGCACCGGTAGCCAAAGCAAACAATGCAATGGAAGAATGGCACAATGCCTTCCAATTCACACTAGCAAACACAACAAGATGATGGAGGGAGTGCTGACATTTTTCAACCAATCACCCCCAGTCAAGAGATCTGGGTTGAATCCATTGTTCTTTTGCTCAGTATGCCACCCCAGTTTGGACCCAGCCATATGCAAATCAGTCTTGGCCTTGCTCCTCAGGGGAACAGTCCGGCCCCAACAGCCAGGCCAGGTTCTCCCTGGACGGAAAACTAGCATCCTGGGAATGATTTTGGGGTATCACCCCATATCAGCCAGGATAGCTTGAATCCAGTGGCACAGCGAGCAAGGGACTCACGTCTGTGCATATTCTTGGCCACTTAGGGTGAACACAAGATGACAGATGGAGTGCTGAAACCTCTCAATCACTCAACCCCAGTCAAGTGATTTGGGGGTGGATATTTGACATTGTTCAGCATTCGGTCCATCAATTATTCTTTTTCCAATCCACACTAAGCAGAACCCGCCCTACTATCTATAAATTTATAGAAACATTACAAAAAGAGCAAAACTACCAACAACTATGAATGGAGCAATCCATTTCTCAAATTGTATCTAAACTTAGCAAACAAACTAGGTCTGGGCGGAACTCTACTATGCAGAATTCCACTTAGTGGGCCAAAAACTCCACGAGATTCAACAGGATTTTGCGGTTGGCTGGAGCTGTTTTTGACATTCTAGCAGTGTGATGCGTGTTCCCGCCCTTTAAACTGCGCACGAACAGCACTACGCTGTTTGCATGGAGACAGCCATTTTCATTTCTATTCTGTGCATGGTGCTGGGGTCTGTTTTTCAATCCAACTGTAATCTTTTCAATCCTCTCCCTATCTGACTCATCCACCCCTCATTTCCCTTTATTGTATCAGTGTGTGTCTTTGTGTTTGTGTATTTTACGATTTTGTCATTTTGTTTATGTTTGTTGTGACTGTTTTGTACTTTTTTTTCTTTTCCCTTTACTTCTTTAATTTATTCTTTCTTCCTTCCCTTTCCTATTTATTCTCTTTTTATGACCATCCAGCACTATGGCAGAGCAGGGCGGTAGACGCAAGTAAGGGAGCGGCATCACCAGTGCAGTTGCTAGCTGCTCACGTTTTGGTCTTCGGCGCCACCAAGGGGTGCAGCCCCATGCCAATTTCTCAGAGGTGAAGTTGGCAGCACTTGATTTTTATGTACAGCACAACCTCCCCTTCATGCTGGCAGCAGGTGGCAGGCCTGGAAGTGGGTATGCCCTGCGGAAGCGCTGGCTACAATTGTGGAGGATACACTGGTGTGTGCACTACAACACTTGAGTCCAAAACACCCAACTGCAGTTGACGCACCGCTGGACCGACATTATAGACCTGCTCGACCTGCGAGGCATCAAGAGTGCAGGGCTTGGTGAAAAATTGTTTGTTGTGTACTACAATTATAATATTTCTTTCAAATAGCATGCTGTTCACACTCAAAGGAAAGTTAAGTTTACGTTATGAATAGTATGTTATCCAGTTGCCTGCCAGTTGGTCGGCACTACCTAATTGTACTCATTGGCACTCACTTGGGCAGATTATTAAGAAAGCTTTGCAGACTCCTCTGTCCTGTCACTAAGATAGTGATAGCAGTGAGTTAGCTTTCACTGTGACTTTCCTTATGTAGCTTGTACAGTCTCAAGCAATCTCACAGTGATGTGTAGTATGCATCTATGCATCAAAAAAAGTAAGACTGAGTTGGCTCATCAAGGGGGTTGAGAAATGAGAATGAGATGAGAATGATAGATCATTCATTGCAATGCTTTAGTCCCAAATGTAGTTTAGGAAATTTGGAATAGGGCTTAGGACGAGTAGGATGGTCAACACGATAGATATTAGTACTATAGGCGATCTGATTAACTGCACCACTAATCTATTTTTGTATCTTCTTTCTTTCTTACGTCAGCACCCACGGGCAAGAAGAGGGATAGTTCTGAGGTGGGTCAGTGAGCTGGGAATGCCATCAGCAGCACTGCAGCCAAAGGTCCTGCTGATCCCAGTAAGTCCTGTTATTTTGATTATTTCCCTAACTTTTACTTCCCCCACTATTAGAATAATTTTAATTTTGCCTTGTTTTTTTATACTGACGCCTTTTTTTAATTCCTCTGTCGAATGTTTGATAAATTCTTGCTATTCCTGCATCATCTTTTTTTCTGTATTTCATCATTCTGTAGCTGACTTCCTCCTTTCTGTACTACCCTGTAGTTTTCTTCTGCTTTGTTAGTAAGCTTTCCCTCTCCACTATATATCTTGTGGTACTGTAAGACTAAGAGAACAGATTTTTGTACTCTCCTGTCTACTGTGAAGATTGCAGGCCCAAGTAAGCTAGTATTATTCACCATGCATGTTTGTTGAGAGGGATTTATTTTTCTTGCTCATGCTCAAACAGTTAAAACAAGAGAGTGGCCATGGTCACGGTGGACCCCGCCAATGCTGTACCATAAATTATTCATTTATACAGTATACCAGCAGTTTCCATGACAGTGCAGCATGGCAGGAAAGTATGAGGTCCCATTGCATTTTCCAACCAACACCATATGTCTTCATTGAATATTATTCCACCCTTTCATTGTGCTTCAACAACTCAGAGTCATCATAGCTCTCTTCCACTTCATTACAAAATGTTTTTGGTTGGGTTGACTACCTGGCTTTTCTAACATTGTCAACCAACAAAATGTTCAAATGGATATTTTTGATAGAAGATACTGCTAACCGATGTATTGTGGTTGTATTTTGTTCAAATAAAATAAGGGAAGGCATATCTGGCATTTAAAAATTTGTAATGTTTTTTTTAGCTGCACAGAACACCAGAGCCAGGGCCAGTGCCAGTTCTGCAAGCGCGGAGGCGGTTGGTGGGGGAGTCACAGCGGCGGCAGGGACTGACGGTGCTGAGTCATATTACTTGCTTATTGACAATTACTATTATACTCACTGCAATGTCGTCTTGATTCGTGAACCCCCCCCACTTAAGCTTAAGTAGCTACAGTGGTGTTTGAGTTCTTATGACCTTTTCTATCTAAAACTCAGCGGACAAAAGCTCATAAACGTTAAAATGATAATTTGATGGAAGAGGGAAAGAAGGATGGAAGGTTAGGAAAGGATGGGTGAAATGGTATATGAGTGAAAAGATATGTGGATGGGTGAAAGGATGCGTGGGTGGGTAAATGTGAATGGATGGGTGAAAGAATGGTTGAAAGGGTGGATACTGAATGGATGGATATATGGATGGGTGGATTGGAAATTTTTGTGAAAGACTGGATGAGAGAAAGTAAAGCGTAAATGGTAGGTATCAAAAGGTGAAAAGAACAACAAAAGGATGAACGGATAATTGCTTAGATGAAGGATCTCTTCTGGAGATGAGCATGTTCACCTACTTTGCTGGCTTGATTTTCAAAGCTATGGTTCAAAGTGGCTGGTATTTTAATTCTTTGTCTATTCACTGTATTTGTTAAGCCAGGCAGATAGGTAGCCCACCTATCATCATTCATAACCTCCCTCTCTGCCCTTACCATTTTGCCACCCAAGACTTGAGTGCAGCATGGTTCAATTTGACACAGCAGTGTTGGCTGCACAATGTTTGTCTGCTTCCGTTTTTTATAAACAATTTTATTGTTTTTTTAAATTTTATTTGATACATTTCATCACATGGCATCTTTCAGCAAAATTTAAATTTTTAATTCCAATAGCTGTGCTTTTATATTTATACAAGTGTAGATGTATGTTACTTGTTCGGTAGTGGCAATTGGTATAGTTATAAATGTTTTCTCGCCTCATGTGGAATTGTCCTTCCTGTCTTATTTCTGGTTTGTGGAACTACCAGGAGGTTCGATTGGTTACTAACTTTGGGTGAAACTGGGTAGAAGTGTTTGGGAAAGTGGGGGTGTGTATGGTAGAACGCTATTGTCTCTGGTGGCTTTGGTATGGGGCTTAAGGGGTCAGTTTCTGTTCATGGTGACTCTGTCCCTGTGGGGGCTGTTGGGAGGGCTTGTTTATTCGTTATGTGTGAGGGGGTTCTCTGATTTTGAGGATTCCATGGGGGTCTCGATGGGAGGGGCCTGGTTCGGTTCCCATGTGAGTGTTCGTGGGTGTGGTGTGGTGTCTGGCGCATTTTGTCGGAAGCGTTGAAGGAGTTCGGCCCATTCTGTGGAAATGTGGTGCCGGCACACCCTCGTATCTCTTCCTGTCTGATAGCGTCTTCCTCTGCTGCACCCCATTTGCTGACCGCTCCTATCCAGGCTGCTATTGGGGGCCCGCCAATGCATGGAAATCCCTCACTTTACTAGCAATATAGCCAGCAATGCAAATCGTGTTTGGGTTTTGAGTTGTTTCCGAGTGTGCAGGCCTCCCATGTATTTATGGTTGTGAGCTCTGTGACCTCTCGTACCATGTCATGCACTGTGTTCCAGTATGATGCCAGAGTGGGGCAGTTCCAGAACATGTGTTGAAATGTTGCGTTGGGGTTGTTGCAGCACGGGCATAGGAACTGCGTTTCGGGATAGAATCTTTGTAGGCGTGCTGGTGTTAGGTATGCACGTGTAGATTAAAAAATTTAATGTTTTTGAATCATGAGTTACGAGAGACTTTCTTTGGGTACTCCAGGACCTGTTCCCATTCTTTATCATGTAGTGGCCGCTAAAACTCCTCCTCCCATTTATGTCTCAGTGGACTTAGTGAAGTGGCCGTAAGTTCGCGTATGGCTTTATATAACCAAGTGGCTCCAGGGCCCATGTGTAGTGTTGTGTGAAGTACTGGGTGTGTCATCGGTTCTCCCTTGGATAGGTCCCAGAGTCTGTGACAGTCTGAGATGATCTGTCTGTGGAGGAGGAACTGTCCTCTTTGGAGGCCACTTTCCTCTGCCAAACGAGCAAATGAGAGGAGTTGGCCATCTGCAAATATGGTCTCCACCTCAAGGAGTGAGTTGTCCATCCAGGTCTGCAAGATTTGAGCTGTGTAGTATTCTCTTCCCCGGGGTAGACAGGCCAGGGGTAGCAGAGGGCTGTAGAGTGGGGTCTCTCGGGACATACAGTGAATCCATAGCATACATATGCAGGCTATCGCTACCTGTATGGGGTATGTCTATCTGGGTCCGGTCCCTGGTAGTAGTAAGTGGCGAATCAGCAGTATCAGAAAAGGACCAGTTTCTGAAGAGGTTTCTTCCAGCTGGTGCTCCGCTGTCCACCAGGATAGACACTGGGGTTGTGCCACCAGGAAATACGCCTCGAAGGATGGAGCCCCTAGCCCCCCTTGGTCTATCCGTAGCTGTATCTTTGTGAGGGCCGCTCTGCGTCGGCCATAACCCCATATGAGGGAGCTAAGCAGGGAGTACAATTTCTGGAAAAAGGAGCTGGGAGGGATGACTGGTATTTTTTTAAAGTGGTACAGTAGCCGGGGCACTATAATCATCTTTGCTATGGCTATTTTACTAACTGGGGCCAAGTGTAGAGTCTTCCAGAACCCTATTGACGTCCGTTAGCCTGTCAGTGCCTTACAATGGTTGCTTTTATATAGGTCGATTGGGGTGTTATAGAGTCGGACACCTAGGCAATGTGGGGCCTGGGCGCTCCAGGCAAGTTTGATGTCTCCTATCTGTACCTCCCATGGCCAGAGATCTGGCTTCAAAGGGTAAATGGTGGATTTCACTCAGTTTACTTGAAATGCGGCTGCGGCCGTGAAGTCCGTAAGTGTGGCCCATAGGGGATCCAGGTTCATCGTCACATCCCACATATATAGCAACAGGTCGTCTGTGTATAGGGACACACTGTGGGTGATGCCTGCTAGTGGGATTCCCGAGGCCTCCACCTCCTGGCATATATGGATTAAAAAGAAGGGGGGAGAGTGGGCACCCCGTCACGTGCCACGTTTCACTTGAAAAGGTGCCATGATGTAGCGGCCCAGGCGTTTTCGGGATGTGAGGTTTGTGTACAGTAGCCATGTGTATACTAGTAGTCTGGGGCCCACTCTTGTGTGTTGAAGGACTGAGAAAAGATATGGCCATGTCAGGGTATCAAAGGCCTTCTCCAGGCACACCGCATGGGGGAAGTGACCCTGCACCTGATCCTGAACATGGAACAGCCTGCTGCTATTTTGAGAGGTATTCCTACCCGGCACAAACCCGCACTCATCTGGGTGTATTAGTGTGGGAAGGACCTAAGTGAATTGATCTGCCTGGATCTTACAGTCTGCCAATAGCAGTGTAATAGGTCGATATGAAGTCAGCAGTGTCGGGTCTCTTTCGGGTTTTAGGAATGATACCACGAGGGATTCTCATAGCGAGCCTGAGAGTTCTCCCCCTTGTAGTGCCGCTCTATACCTTTCCTCCAACGAGGTGCCAGTTGTGCAGAGAATGTGCTGTAATATTCTGGGGGCAGGCCATTTAGGCCTGGGGCCTTGTTACGTGCCATTGCTTGGATTGCGTGCTTCATATATGTCGATGTGATCACCGTGTCTAGGGAGGACCTTTCCATTGCCTGGATTTTAGGAATGACCAAGGGGGTGAGGAAACTATCCACCCGCTCCGGGCAGTCCTGTCCGGGGTTCCCGTATATCTGAGCATAATAGTAGTGGAAGAGCTGCAGGATGCACGCCTGCGAGTGGGCTATGTCTCCTGTTGGGCTACGTCGTGCTGTAATGGGCTGGATGTCCATGTCCTGTTAAACCAACCAGGCCATTAGTGCTCCAGCCCGGTCCCCCTCCTGATGTGTTTTTGCTGCGTATGCCTTAAAGTTATATCTACAGAGATCTGCTAACGCTTCTGCGTATGACGTCTTTACTTCCACGGCTTGGGCTGGTGATGCCTTTCCAGCGTCCAAGTCTTTAGGGAGGGCCACTAACCTGTCTTCTGTCTCCTGTAATTGGCGATCTAATGTCTGGTGAACCCCCGCTATCTTTCTAATACATGCCCCTCTAATGACCACATTGAAGGTGTCCCATTCTAGCACCCTGGAGGATGCCATGTGGGTGTTTGTTGAGAAATAGCCCTGAATGCTGTCCTCCTGTTCATGGTGGAATACTAGGTCTTCGAAGGCAATCGCGTAGTAACCTCCATGTAGGAACCGGACGTAGGGGGGGTCACCATCTGAGGGTCAGGAGATGCGCATCATGGTCAGATATGACCCAGCCTAGGTAATCCGTATGTTGAGTCATGAAGATAATTGCTGGGGAGCACAGGAAGCAGTTGAGGTGCACTCGTAAGTTGTGGGGGATTGAATGGAAGGAACATAGTTTAGTCGACAGATGTTGATTTCTCCATGCGTCTACGAGGGACCAGTGTTTTACCCAGGACCGGTATCGCTCTGTTTGTGCGAGGGCCAGTGTGTGTAGGGTGGGGGGATGAGACCTATTTAGGGATATGTCTAGTGCGCAGTAGTAGTCTCCCCCTAGGATTCAGGGTGTCATTGAGAACTGTGCTAAGACACCCGACATGGAGTCCCAAAATTTTCCCTGCTCAGTGTTCGGTGTGTTGATGCTGCCTATTAATTCTGGTTGGCCATCCAGGAGCCCCTCTAACAGTGCATATCTTCCCTCTGTGTCCTCCACCCTGCTGGTTTCCTGAAATGCAACCCCTGGTCAGAGCCATATCATCTCCCCTCACGCGTAGGCTGAATACGTAGTAGCTCAAAATGTACCTCACCATCGCCTGCACATTTGTTTTAGTTCTGCTTGTGGGAGGTGTATTTCCTGCAGCAGGGCTATCTGCACCTGTTGACGTTTGATGTAAGAGTAGACGGCATAGCGTTTAAACGCTGTGTGCATCCCTCGGATTTTGAGGGTCATACGACTAATGTCTGTTATTAAAATCATGATGGGGTGCTGGGGGTGAGTGATGCGGGATATGTGGGATGTCATCATGTGAACGCTGCCCCTGCCCTGTATTTAGCAGACATTAATGGTTGCCACGTCTGCCCATTTTGGATGTCTTGTTCATGGTGTGGGGAGGGAGCCTGGGGAACAACTGTGGTAGGAGAGAATCCCAATGCTGTGGACCTACCACATCTGGTAGTACGTCCAAACTAAACATGGTGCAGTCGCACTAATGTACTATGGGGGGGCTGTGCTGTCGCATCCTAGGAGATCGCAGCGTATGCTGGCTCTTTAAGGAATCTATGTGCCTGGTGGGGCCTCTTGCTTCTTGGGAATTATGTGGTACGGGGTTTTGATGTGATCAGAGCCTTGCCTATGTGTCTTAAGGTAGGATGAAGGATGTTAAAGAAGATAGATAGAAAGAGTTCTAGATCTTTTACATGTGTCCTTCAGATGAGCGTATCTGCCATCCGGAGGGTCACCTGTGATGGAGTCGCCAATTCCACTCCTGATGTGCTGGTGTCGCTGGATTCGTCTTCTGTCGTGAAGATGTGAGGGCTCCTCTCACTGTCCGAGACCTCTGATGTGGGACCCAGGTCTGCAGTCACCAGCAGGGCCTTCTTACGTTTGCAATGATTTGTTCCAGGTTGGGGAGACTTGTGACCACCCCACGTGATTGTGATTTGGATCGTTGATGGGCTTTCTTCCCACAGCGTCGCCAGTTTTGCAGTTTGTGCATGTTTCGTGGGCCTCTCGTGGTAGTTCGCTCTGCGTTTGGAGTTACAGCCAGTCATATGCGTCTTTCAGGTCCATGAAGAATGTGGTGACTCTCTCATATATTATCTTGAGCCATACTGGAAAGAACAGAGAGTACGCCATTCCTTTTTAGCTGAGGAAATGTTTTACCTCAAGGAAGGATGTTTGTTAGCATTGCACTGCCCGGGAATAATCTGGGAAGAGCATTACATGTTTGTCCTCCACTCAGATGGGCCCGCTTTGTCTGGTGGCCCGCAGCACTGTGTCTTGAAAGTGGAGGAGCCTTGCCAGTAATGGTCGTGGAGGTGATCCCGGGGGTGGGTGCTGTGCCAAGACTCAGTGTGCCCTTTCCACTGAGAAGAAGGTGGTTAGTTCTGCGGCTGGTGTGAATGATTTGAGCCATGTCTCTACATAGCTGTCTGGATCTGACCCCTACACTCTCTTCAGAAGATTGAGCACCCGGATGTTGCTACTTCTAGAGCACCTTCTAAGTTGTCAGTTCTTCCTTCTAGAAGCGAGACCCGTCTTTGGAGCTTTCTAAGGGCTTTCTGCTCATCTGCGACCTTGTCTGCCAGCTTACGGTGGTTGTCTCTCAGCAGGTTGAGGTCTGAAGCTAGGGCCCCGAATTTGTCCTCTATGGTGACTCGGGAGTGCTCAATCGCTGCGAGCATCTTATCTAGCTTGACCGATATTGAAAGCATGGTCATTGCTCCCTCATCGGAATGCTGGTCACTGGTGGACGGGGAGGGATTTCGCACTGAGAGTAGTGTCTGTGGCCCCTTATTTGAGCGTAGCCTTCCCATGTTGTGACAAGGGAGTGGTTGGTCGTCCGCATGCCCTCCATTACGTTTGTCCAGCGTGACTGCTGTGTGGGTCAGGTGTGTCTTGTACAATTCTTTTTTGGGCTTCAGGGGGGGTTTCCCCAATGATTTAGCTCCTGTTGCTGGGGCTAGTGGGCCCTTTTCCAGTGTGGGGTTCCCTGTAGGTTGCTCCCCTGGGTTAGGAGATGCTTGTGTCCTGTAGCTCCGTGGTTGGGGGTCACTTGAACTCTGTTCGCGCTGGTTAGGTTGTGTTTACCTGTCCCAAGCACCTGAGCCCTGTGCTGGTACTGCTAGGGGGCCTGCTTCTGTGTGATGATGGGGGGGCTGTACCCCTCCTTGCGTGGCCTTCCTTCTGTATTCTTTTATTTTTTGGGGTATATTGTACCTGGCAGTGCAGTTGTTGCTTTCTGTTTGCTATTGGGATCGGCAGCGTGGCTTTTAGATTTGGGCCCTCGGGCCTGTCTCGATTTTGCTCCTTTGTATTTGTCTACCAGGGGCCTTTGCCCCTCCCCCGCACCTTGAGGCCTGGTGCAGAGCGGTGTATTCCGGACCTTTGTTTCCCCCTTCCCCCCTCCGGTTTACCTTCACTGCTGTGGTCCTCTCTTGTAGCTTGTGTTCACTCTGCGCGATGAGGGCTTAGCTTTGGACATCTCCCAGTGAGTTGGTGTGTGGGTCTTGGCAATCGCAGTCCTCATTCCCATGTGGCTATCTGGGCCTTGATTGCAAGGATGATTTTAAACTTGCCTAGGGGTCCTGACTAGGGTGTTCTTGCTACACCGGGGGCTAGCGAGGGGGGGGTGCTCACCTTGCATTGCTGACCTCATTGGCTTTCTGATGTGTCAATGAGTCTTGCTGGCCCCAGCTCACTCCACAGCCTCTGCGTCCGGCCGTGCACCTCTGCTCTCTCTGGCCTGTACTGTCTCTTCTCTGGTGGCACGGTGACTTCGGTAGGTCTCTTATACTGCCGTTTGGTCACTGTTGTGGCCTCCCTTCTGCAGTCCTCTCTCGTCTGCTGCTCATTGGTCATCCATATTTTTTTTGCTAAGTATGGGGCCCCACTGGAGTACATTTGTTGTAGATGGTCGGGCTGCTGTGCGGAGCTCTTGCCAAGCTTGGCCACACCCCTGTCTGCTTCAGTTAATGCCTCATTTACAAAGTTTTCAAGGCATTGCAAACCAAAAACATGGTGTGTTCCCTTCCCTCCCAGTGCCCACTCAGTTACCTTCTAGTACTTCACTCCTTTATTCTTTCTTAAGCTCTGTCCCAGCATACCAAACAAATTTAAAAATCCGGTCCTTTCCCTGTCCTGCAGTGCATCTTTTTTTCCCACTGTATACTTATGGCTGATAGGATATCCACATTTTATACGTGACGTAGTATCTTATTTATTATTCATCTGCCTCTTTGGATTTAGGGTAGAATTGAAAGGCATTTGAAGGAGAGCAGGACCATTGGAATTAATGAAAGATCATTTTCAATTCCAGTTGCCCCATCAGCAGACTGTAGAGAGTAGCAAAGTACTCGAAGCACTAGCTGACACACCTCCATTAATTTAGCACAATAACTTGTACTCCATAGTCCATAAGGCCTTACTCATTAATGAGAGGTTGTTTATTTTTATTTTCCCACACAAAATGTATGTTTAGTTTTTTCTAGGAAAGCCTTTAAAAAGAAAAAAAAACACTCTTTTTCAATCTGGTGTTATTCTGGCCTAATTCTTTTCACCCAGTCACTACTATTTTATCTGAGGCATGCACGGGTAACAAATGGCCCTATGACTCTCCTAATCACATCAAATTTCAATGGCCTGAGCGGACCATTAATGTACTGCTATTGTGCCACTATTTAATTTTAAACAAGTGCTTGCAATTATTCTTTTTTCTTTTTTTTCTTGATATAGCTACTCCTGCTGGTCCACCATCTGCACTATCTCAGCAGGAGATAGCAGCCTGGCTGCAGCGAGAGAGGCTAGAGACAATCCAGGATGAGTACTGTAGACTGGTGGTGCTGTAGGAGGAGGCTGTCGTAGCTGCCACTGAACCGGCCCCAGTTCCACCAGCCAGCTGCAGCCTCCAATCTCCAACTGTCAGAAGCCAGGTTGACCACCAGAGCTGCCTAACCTCCCACTCAGACCACCAATTCCACCACTGCATCCTGCAGCATCTGGAGCTTGGAATCACACGTCTTTATTCCTCAGGGTGTAACTGTAAACGGAACATTCTACAGCAGGAATTTTATCACCCATGCACTTATGTCACTGTTCTATGGAGTCTGTCAGGAACCAAAAGGATCCCGTCATCTCTAACTCACAAGACACTACATCTCCCTCTTTGTTAAATAAAATGTATAAATAATACATATAGACATCACATCCCTTCAATAAATCATTTTGGTACTTGAATCATTCGCCCAGATCTGGCAACGTGAGGTTGCGGAGACACAGGAGAAGTGTCCATGACTGGAACTGGTGACAGAGACACTGGCACAGTCATTGGACTCTCTGGATTCTTAGATGCATAAGTCTTACTTTTAACATTTGGAGCTGGTGAAGGTCAAGGCAGGTGCTTGAAAGGGGAAGAATCTTGTATAATGGACTTTCCAGGACAGGGAGCAGTCACCATGTGTCCTTTACTAATCTCAACCCTCAGTGGGTCAGCATCAAAAAGAGCATCAGACTTTTTATTTCTGCCTAACAGTGACTCGGTCTCCTCTTTTGAACACAGTGCTCCGAGCATAGAAGCGTCTATCCTCATAAGTCTTCACTTTGCGTTTGTGAGACAAATCAGTAGTGCAAAGTTTATTAATGTCAATAGATCTCCCTGAAGTCCATTGTGGCAATTTGGTCCCTATGGCACTCTCAAACATTAAGGTGGCAGGGCTTTCACATGTGGTAGAATGGGGAGTTGAGCCGGTATGCACAAAGTATAGACTGAATAACTATTTTGAGTTCAAGCTTTTCCAGCGCAGCGCACTGAACGATCTTCTTGAGAGTGCTCATAAATCTCTCAACCACACCATTTGCATGTAGCCAGAGAGGTTTTACTTTTCTGATGCATGACATTTAGATGAGTGAGAAAATCTTTAAATTCTCGACTATTTAAAGGTGGGCGATTGTCAGATTTCAAAATTGAAGGAACACCCCATGTTGCAAAAATACTTTCTATTAGCAATTTCTAGTAAATGGTGTCCATTGTCAAGGGGTACAAAGAAAACAATTGCAATCTTCTCCCATGAATGCTTTGGAAGATCAGACATGTTCAAAGGATGCAAGTTGTCTTGGATGACAAGCAGTTGCACAGATGACTTGTCTTTAACTCTTTTTCAACTCCTTCTTCAAGACAAGGGAACCACACTCTGTCCCTTAGAGCATGGTTAGTAGAAAAAACTCCATGATGTCCCTCATCGGCCACTTCAATAGCTTGTTGTCTCAGACTCTCAAGTATGACACTTCTTAACCCTCATAAGATGATGCCTTCTGGGGTAGCTGAAAGTTCTTGCTGCATATTTTAGAATTTCTGGTATTCATTATCATCATGAAGAGCTTAAGTATGTTTTGATTGATGGGCAATAATGTCTTTGAGTATCGGCAAATCGCTGTCAGTGCTTGTGGCAGCACTTGCACCCAGCACATGCCCCTAGAATCAACGGAAGACATCAAGTCCTCTGGTGCCAAACCCAGGAGGGGCTCACTTTTGAAATGTCATGTCCAAAATTTCCATTTGAGAATGACACACCCTTATACCATGATGGTGTATCTAGTATAGGTGTAGAATGTTTTGATTATCAGGTTCAGGACCGACTAGGGGTGTAACATGATATGAGGGTGTCACCAAAGTTATTTTCATCATGTTTGTAATTTCATGCATTGTATTTAGTAGTGTGTGTGCGATTAAAGTACTTTTCCTTTTCAAAATGAAAAGCTGTGACTGGGCAATAATGTATTGAATGTTGTTGTTTTGTACCAATGAGCTGGGATTTCTAGCCCATCCACCTCCCCTGAGTAGGGCTTGGACTGCTCTGTTTCCCTACCCTTAAGGAGTTAAGTGCCACAATGGGATACTTGCTTCCCAATAAAAAGAAAATTGTGGACGTATTACTTGTGAGGAACTCACATCCTTTGCAACTATTAACACTATATCTCACAATTAGATATCACATAATGCACTTGCATAGTTTTCTCCAATATACTAAGTGGTGCATGCTTCCTATTTTTGTAACTGTAGCAAATGTTCATACATAAAAGTTTATGCATGAGAAACATAGGCAGAGCTTTCATTTTACATTTCCCATTAAATTATGTAAAAAAGAGGTAAATTGCATTAAGGGAAGTGTGGTTTATAAATAGAAACAATGTTAGAAGTCTTAAAAATTCTATGTTACTACAAAGTAAGAATCAAAGTAAAAAGTAAACAACACTATTTTATACAGAGGTTCTATGGGCACAGGTAAGTGAGGAACAGGAAGAAGGCATAGGTCATACGTTTAAGACAATAGGTATAAATCAATCCTCAACAACTACACTCATAACCCCGACAACTGATAAACACACAGTGACAGGTGGCAGAGGACAAGACTAAGCCAAACACAAGTGCTGATGCCCTCAGCAGATGCTCAATCTGCAGTCAGTTTACGATTTCTGAGGAGCAGAATTAATTCAAGTTAAAGAGTGTCATGACCCTGACCTCCTTGTGTTCCTCTCCTCCTATAACTTGTGTGTGGGGGGGGGACTTGCAGGATTGAGGACATATCTCAATGCCTCCCTGAGTGTTCATGGGACTTATTGCCCCGTAGGCTTGACAACGTTCATGGCATGGTACTATTTCCCCGGGCTCTAGGCCATCGAGAAATGATACACCAAAGTACAAACAATAACATCCCCCAGGGCCTTTAGACCGACTCATCATGGCTATGGTGATATTTGGGCTGACTCATAGACACAAGACTATGGGGCTATTTGGGCTGACTCATAGGCACATGACTATTGGTATATTTGGACTTACTCATAGCCATACAACTATGGTGATATTTGGGCTGACTCATAGGCACATGACTATGGGGATATTTGGGCTGACTCATCAGGATTTGGGAACAGTATTTATAACATACTCAAATCACTGGGCAGTGCTTGGCTTACCCACTGGTTGAAGAGGATGGATCCTCTTCAGCGATCATGCTCACCTGAACGTCACCACTACTCGACCCGGCACACCTTCTTCTTCATTGCGGCTCTCCTGTGAATCTGCAATGCTGTGGGTATTTTCTTCTCTTAAAATCCAGCAATGCAACCAACTCCATCCCTGCAATGCTGCACTGCTCTCCTGCGAACCTCCGATGCTGCTGACATCTTCTCCCCTGCAAATCCAGCAACGCAGCGAACACCATCCCTGTTACGCCACATCTACAATGAGAAACTATGGTTATATACGGAAAGCGTATAAAACAAAGACGTGTTTTAATGATGCTAAAAATCAGAAAACAGGAAAACTCTTCATCTTTGAGACATTGTGGGCATTATTTAACACGCATACCAAGGCCTTGGTATTAGAACCCAGTGACATTCTTATGTGCCATCATTTATTGTGCTGTAGTCTGTGAATCCAAAAGCACACTCTTGTGCACCTTGCGCCTAGTGTTGAACAAACAAGGTGTACCTTAGTGTGTGATGAGAAAACATGATATAGCTTCTGCCGAGAGTGCTGCAACTCCAAGGGTAACAGTTGATTATTTGAAGTCTATGCAGTAATAGATTAATTATCGTGTAAGTGACTGTTAGTGCACATGTAGAAAAAAGGAGGGAATAGTTCACAACTACTCATTGTTGAATACCCTCTCTACTTGTACTTGCAGTAAAGCTCACCATGCACTACATTACGCACATATCTCAAGTCTCTCTGTATGTTATTTTGTCTCAAACCCCATTTCTATTCTGGGGAGGAAGCTGATTCACGGCACAATTCCCTGATCAGACACCACCCTAGGAGAGATAGGATGTCCAGCATCATCTCTGCAGACAAGAGCCTCCGGTCAGATGAAATGGACTTGTGCTATAGTTCAGCGTTCACAACCTAGCTCAGGTGCTTACGGAGGAGGTCCCTAGTGCATTAGAATTGGCTGAGGCATCACCAAATTTACTGGAAGCAATGTGTCAGAGGTGGATCCCCACCTGCTAACTCCAATCGCACTTAGATTGAAACACTAGTTTCTTAGCTGAGTTATGAAGATATGAATAAATTACCCATATTCCATGGTTCTAAGTCATTGGAGTTTTATTCACTCAAACTTATACGATGGCTCAATTGATTTCTTCAGAAAAGTGTTGGAGATTTTCAAAGTGACTTCATATGTTGCAATTATTCTGCATTTATCAATCAAAAGTTCTTCATTTCAAAAGACTTGACCCTAAGTCTTGCCCAATGCATTTCGGGTCCTGCAGACCCTTCTTCAGGGGCATCCAAATTCAAAATCTGTGAACAAACATTATTATCATCAGCTGAATCCAGTCCTCACTGGTTGAAATGAAATGATCTACCAAAAACAGATACCATGT
The DNA here is from genome assembly GCA_963921515.1 of Calotriton arnoldi. Lineage (NCBI taxonomy): Eukaryota > Metazoa > Chordata > Amphibia > Caudata > Salamandridae > Calotriton > Calotriton arnoldi. Next base: position 1,048,725 of record CAWUFW010002522.1, read on the forward strand.
TAATGTGACTTCCGCATCTCAACCTTCCACAATTGAAAAATGCTTTTAAAATGATGACCTTAACACAGCCTAATGCCTCCCATAGTGACAAACAATAATGCTTATCATCAAGCAGGTCATTATGGAAAGTTGTGTCTAATCAATCGCCGATCTGTATGCGTATTTTCAGAAAAACATGCCATGCATCGTGCTCAGAGTACTTTTCAATCAAATGCCAAAGAGCTTGTAACGATCCCAAAGCTCTTCATGATAATGTACTGAGGCAGTCTGAAGTTAACGCTAGACGAACCCGTAGAGTCTGATCATTTATAACATGCAAAGCATTACCGCGTGTGTGTGGCAATCATAGATCTTTTTTAAAAATGGCACATGCCTTAAAACAGATACCTGCTGCCAAGATCCTCTCCCTTTTATATGTTCAACACATAATGCATTTCCAAGGACTCCTCTCAGTGATTGTATCAGACAGAGGCCCACTGGTTTCCTGATTTGTGTGCAACCAGTGCACTTCTTTGGACATTGACGCTTGACTCTTGTCTGCCTACCACCCACAAACTGATGGGCAGACCGAACGGGTGAATCAGGCCCTGGATCAAACCCTGAGGTGTTTATTGACAACCAATCCCGCTGCATGGGAAACCTTACTACTGTTTGCAGAATTTGCCTCCAAATTCCAGTCACACCCGCTATGGGGGTATCGCCCTTTTACTATATAACTGGGATGAACCGAATTATGTTACCTGAGGATGTTGCAAGCCATACTAAGCCTGTACATATAGTACAGGAATTAATAACACATTTTTCCCTACAGCAACAAGAAGTACTCAAACATCTCCAACAAGCAAAAGTAGCCACGATGAAGCAGGCCAATAAACATTGTATACAAGCCCCTAATTATAAGAAAGAGGAACAGATTTGGCTCTCCACAAGACCTCTATGGCTCCAGAACCACGTAAGTTCCAACCTCAATATGTGGGTCCCTGCCCTGTGGACAGTATAATCAGTCCTGTAGCCGTACGCCTTCTATTACCCAATGAGTTACCTGTCCATCCAGTTTTCCATGTGTTCCTCCTAAAACCCTACTGTGCCGAGACCTGCTCAGATCCTCCCAGCACCTCCACCCCCTCCTATAGCTATTGATGGACAACTTGAATTTGAGGTTCAGCAGATCCTTGATGCCAAAAGAATGAAAGGGCATTCATATTACTTCATAGACTGGAAAGGGTATGGTCTAGATGATTAATCATGAGAAGCAGTTGCCAACATGCACGCACCAGCTGCAAATTTGCACGGCCCCTTCCAGTTCACCTCTTTCATGCATGCCATCCTGACAAATCCCTCCCAGTAAACCCTTCTCTGCAGGAGGGACTATCGTGACCCTGACCTCCTTATGTTTTCACTCCTGTACCTTGTGTGAGGGGGGCTTGCAGGATTGAGAACATGTCTCAAAACCTCACTGCCCCATAGGCTTGACAATGTTCTTTTCAGGGTAATTATCCCCTAGGCCACTGAGTCATAACATAACAAAGTACGGTAACATCCCCCAGGGCCTTCAGGCCGACTCATCATGACTATGGTGATATTTGGGCTGACTCACAGGCACATGACAATGGGGATATTTGAGCAGACTCATTAGGATATGGGAACAGTATTTATACAGCACACAAAACACGAGGCAGTGCTTGGCTTACCCAATGGTTGAAGAGGACGGATCCTGTTTAGCGATCACGCTCACCTGAACGTCTCCTCGACCCGATCCGGCAAAGCTTCTTCTGCATTGCGGCTCTCCTGTGAATCTCCAACACTGTAGACATTTTCTCCCCTGCAAATCTGACATTGCAGCAAACTCCATCCTTGCAATGCTGCACGGCTCTCCTGCGAATGTCCATTGTTGCAGACATCTTCTCCCCTGAAAATTTTGCGACACAGTGAACACCATCCCTGCAGGGCCACAACTAAAATGAGAAACCAAATTTAAGTACCATCCTTAAGGAAAGCACATCAACCAAAGACTTGTTTTTATGATGCTGAAAATAAGATAACAGGACAACTCTTGAACAATGAGACTTGTGCGTATTATTTAAAGTGTACACCGAGGCACTGGTATTAGCACCCATTGACATTCTTATGTGCCATCCTTTATTGTGCTGTAGTCTGTAAAATCGAAAAGGACACTCTTGCACACTTTTGTGCCTAGTGTTGAACAAACAAGGTGTACCTTAGTGTGTGATTTGAAAACATAATATAGCTTCTGCCGGGAATACAACAACTCCAAGGATAACAGTTGAGTATTGGAAGTCAATGAGGCAATAGAGTCATTATCATCTAAGTGACTGTTAGTACACATGTCAAAGGTGGGAGGCAATATTTTGCAACTTCTCATTTGTTAAATAACCTCTCTACTTGTATTTACAGTACAGCTCACCGCGCACTACATTATGCAAATAATTATGATGAAACTCTCCAGGACTGAGAAGAGATGTATGTATGACTCCAAGAAGACGGTGGCTGAGCTCGAAGGCACACAAGTCTCCCTGTTTGTTATTTTGTCTCAAACCCCCTTCCCTTCTGGGGCAGACAGTTGATTCACGGTTACAGTATCCTGATCAGACGCCACCCTAGGAGAGACAGGAGGTCCACCATCATCTCTGTGGACAAGAGCAAGGTGAGTGGGTTGACAAAAAGCTGCCATCAGGCCAAGGCCAATTATTTGTTTGATGAGACAGGGAGGCATAGCATCCACTGGGCAGTTTAGAGTATTAGAGAAATCAATATGATGGTGCAAAAACAGCAGTTAAAGGCCATGTGGGAATTACGTAAAATTAGGGTGAATAGAAGAAACGTGCAAGTCCGTTGTAATGCCATTAGAGAAGGTCATCAGGAAATGACATCACAAATAGAGTCATTGAAATGGGGGCATAATTGCTCTTAGTGGATTTATACATGAAGATCTTGACAAATTTGCCACAGCTATTGGTGTTTTGTCTTGCCAAACTTTAAACTTGCAAATAGATATGGTCCATTTTAATGGGAATATTTCAAAGGGTCTGTTTCAGATCATTGCTCTAGAGGGAATGCAATCCATTCTGATTGGAACCACTAAGTGAGTTCAAGAAGCAGAGTGTGAAGGGGTATCCAGTCTCAGCAGTGTCTCTGTCCATGAGGTATATTCTGAGTTTGCTGTTAGAAGACAAGCTTTAAAGGGGCATGGAAGACTGAATGCAACTAGTACAGAAAGAGCAATCTTAGAAATAGGCAAGAAAACAGCCATGGAATAATTTGCAATAAAAACACAAATAAATATGATTATATTATGTTTATTTTTGTCAGCAGGATTTATGTTCCAATGAGCACTGCAGGTTTTGAGCTGCATTTTCACTTTTGGAGAAACAATGGGGCATATTAGCAAGACCCACGTTAAAATTATCGCCGTTTTAGCGGCAGGAAACTGCCGCTAAAACGGCGATAATGGTCTTGCTAATATGCGTTATAGAATTCCAATAGAAGCCCAGGTTAGATGTGCAGGACATCTAACCTGGGCTTCTATTGGAATTCTATAACGCATATTAGCAAGACCATTATCGCCGTTTTAGCGGCAGTTTTCTGCCGCTAAAATGGCGATAATTTTATCGCCGGTCTTGCTAATATGCCCCAATGTGTTGAAATATCTACATTTCATATTTTAGTGTTAAAATAGAGAGAATAAAATATGTCACACTTGTCTCAAAAATAGTTGGCAATTTCTGTTCTGTGTGCCCATCCTTCGACAACCCTATTTGCACCCTGAGCTGTGTTTGCAAGGCAAGTTTGAAAAAATGCCTCTTTTTGCTTGGTCTCCTATGAGGGATAGTATATGATGTAGAAACTATGTCCAGGCCATGGAAAGTTAAATGTCACCTGTATACTGCAGCACTTTTTGTGCTACCCACTAGTAAGACACAGGAAACATGGCTTCAATCCTACAATTGGAGCCTGACTGTTGCAGTTTAAACCTGCAACCTTACCTGCCAAAATTACCATTTGATAAGAGAAGTAACGTACTTAAATATCAATTTGTTCCCATACACATGCTTTGTAACCCATAAGGTAGGTGCGGGGTTATTAAAAGTAGGACAGGTAGAAGTTTAATGTTACCATGTCCCTGCGGTGACAGGCTCAAAAGCTATTTTCATTGTAGAAGCCTCTGGTTGTCCTATGAGAAAAGTAGAGTACTGATTAAAATGTCTACTATCTCGGGTTTGGGACTAGCTAGAAAAATGATTCAACCACTATATGTCATATCTATTACAATCCAGATCAATGGTGGAGTCAGATTTTTAATACATTTTTAGGAGAAGTCTCTATTAGAAAGTTACCTTTTTCTGACTGAAGTACCTAGATTCTAATTTTCAGTAGCCGACTAGCACCTCCCCTGTCAGTGCTTGATCCTAATGTGGTCTGAAAACTCCTCCCAGGGCAGGTACAGTAGCCTGGGTGGGGGGAGACGTTTTTTTTTCCTCTAGCAGGAAAAGCAGTTAGGATGGATTATAAGAACTTCATTAACTTGTAAAAAGGCCTGCCCTTTCACAAGTAACTGAAGGGTGATATCTGCAGAAGGTCAACTTTTGTTTATTCGGTCAGGCTGACACCAAACCCAGTGAGATGGGAGCTAAACTCAGAATCAGTTTTGAATGACTACAGAAGAGGGAACTGCTCCTTTCCCTGGGCACACTTCGGGTTGGGCACAGAGCATCTGTACAATCCAGGAAAGTTTTCCCGTCTTGAGTTTTAGAAGCAAAGTACACTGTGGGATTGTTTGTAATAGGGCAAGCAGGAACTGAAACAAAAGTGAGTAGGATTGCACCTGCAACCGTTTATTCAATGGGTTAGGGAGGAGCCAGATGTCACTTCCACCCTCTAGCTAGTGCAATCCCAAGATAAGGATGTGGACTCCAAGGGTCTGTTAGCTAACCTCTTGTGTGGCTACACAGACACAACAAACTGCAAGAAGCATTTTCCCTTAAGTGCCCAGCTGACCAAAAGCAACTGAACCTGGACTGGAGACTGCTGGTGGCGTTTGCTGGAGTAAATTCTTCAGGGGTGGCTCCTCCATTAAGGTGGAGGAGCATCGCCCCACTGACTAAAATACCTCCCATGCCCCAGAGATGAAAAAATAAAATGGTAATACAGTTAATTTATTCCATTTTATTTTTCAATAACCCCGTCCCGAGTCGAGCATCAGGATGGGAGCAGGGCAGCTGCTGACTGGCACCAGCAGAAAGAAGTTATAGGCAGGGCATCTATGTTTAAAGTGTGCATGTCCTTTTGGCCGGCCATCTTGTGGCAGCCAGCCAGACATGCACACTTAAAACCTCTCAACCCAGCTGTCTTTGACAGTTAGGTTTAGACCGAGCCAAGGTCTCCAGTGCTGTTTGAAGCTCTGGGAGAGCCTGCTCCATCCAATCCTGGCGCTGCTCTCATGATGAGAGCAGCACCAGTATTGGTTCGAGGAGTTGCCTGGGGCCCATGCTGGAGGAGTAAAGGACACCGGACGGGAGCGCCAATGTGCCACAAGGTAGGTGAGTTTTTTTTAAATGTGTTTTATTTCTTAAATGTATTTAATGTGCACCCAATTGCCCACATGCATTACATTACCATTTTAAAGTTACCATAAGGTAATGCATGTTGGCAATTTTGTTGATGTAATGTTGCCATGCACTGGCACCCACCTCCTATTTGCCCGCCCCATCACTCCCCATAGGTGACAGTCGCCACTGAAGTCCTGGCCCCTAAGTGCTATCTCTGAGATCCTGGAACTTTGACTGTGTCCAACTGGACATCTCCTACAATCTCTGAAAGGCTAAAAAATATTGACTTTTAGCGGCTGGAATACTGGGACCTACCACTCAAGTTGATCCGGCCAAGGCACAACTTCGCTGAGCTGAAGAAATACGTTTCTCCCTCTTGAAGCTTCACTGCAGCAGCAAACTAGTTACAGCAGGCCCTCGGTGAGAAGGTATCCTGCGTTGTGCAACTCATAGTTAAATACAGTCCATAGCCTTAGCCATAGCATAAGGATTTCAACTGTCATATCAAAGACTAAAGGGTATATTTATGACCCGGTTTGGGTCGTATTTGCAGCATGCAACGTTGGACATGCACAATGCAAACCTTAAGTGAGATTTACGAAGTCGCGCAAGGTCACTTTGCATGGCCCTGAGTGGCTCTATAAATCTGGAGTAAAGCAATGCAGTGCAAATCACTGCTTTGCCTTACTCCACCTTGGGAAGGCATTACATGGGTGTTCCGCTGGTGTCGCCATGCAACGCCCATGGATTGTGATGCACTCCCAGATTTACCAGAACTGGTAAACCTGGGAATGCTCCAAAAAGATACGCCTTCCCAGGAGAATCGTAACCTGTAGAAATATTTTTATCTCCTCATTACTTCCTCTTTCTATGTGTGCTGCACTCTGCAGAGCACATAGAAAGAGGAATATGCTTCTCAGGATTGTTTTTGTGCAGGAAGGTTCCCCTTCCGGCACAAAAACAATCTTGCATGCAACAGAATTGTCGCTAGGCTGCAAAAGGGCATCAGCACAGGGGAAAAGGCAGGAATGCACCATATTGACTTAATATGTGCATTCCAGGCCTTTCCCTGTCATGCAAGGTGACTTGCTGCCCTGCACTGTGTGACAATTTTGTAAATCTACCCTTAATTCCTAAGGTAAAATCTTTGACTGGGGCACACCTGCTTGCCGTATTTGCCCTCATGGTCAGCCTGAAATTATGTCTATGCTCCGGTCACCTGCGAACGGTGACTACTGATTGGGGCTTTACTTTCTCTTGATGATTTTTCTCTTAAATCAATGAAAAAATGTATCTCTGGTTCCATTTTTAGAGTTTTGGAGTGGTGGTGTCATTTTTATTATGAAAAGTAGCCTGTTGTCTCTCTGTCAAGGAGACTACCGTTAGGCACTGCTGTTGAAGGCCATAGTTGTGCAATTCTTGAATATTAATCTACAATTCACACCCAAACTAAATAGTGTTAGTATTATCTCATATTTCATTTCTTCATGAAATCCTGAAAATAGCACCAAATGCCCACTCTGCCCTTTGCAGAATGTTTGCAGCATTTTAATGTAATTCCACGGAATTCTGAGGAATCAAATTCCGCCAATTCCGCCTAACCTTAACAGCAATACTGCAGAAATTGCTGAACGGACTTACATCAAATTTAGCAGAAAGCTAGATCTTGTTCCAGAAAGTGTGTTTTTATAGAGAGAGGAGCACACCTTCTGTCATGATAGGAATAAATTGCTCTTCTTGTGGTTTGGCAGTACAACACGTATTCTCAAAACACGCATCCAGGAGCACCGCAGGGCACTCATCAATATCCCAGATACCCCATGACCAATCAATATAGTGTGATGCATCCAAATGATTCCAGTTTTTGGTATTTTGGAATTGATCATATTGCCTTTAATGCACGTGGAGGTGACTGAGAATTAATGCTCGGACAAACTGAAGCCAGGTGGATTTGCCGTTTATTGCCAACGACACAAGGCCATAACACAGATAATGAGTTTCAGTATTTTCTTACGTAATATTGATACCTGTTTTATAGTCGGTTGTCTGGGTACGTCTGGCGAAGACACATGGGCAGTATATGGCTAATGAACATTAGTACTTGCCCAGCTGACTTTTTAATCCTCTCTTAGTCAGTCGGGCTCTTTGTAAATGTAATACATATACATGGGATTGGATTTAATGGTTTGGCTTACATTTTCCAGTCATCTATTATTTGGGTGAATTGGCCGAACGTTTATGACATTGTCTATATCTGTCATATTTAGATATTCTAGATGCGTCTTATTTAAAAAGCTTGAGCCTGCTATAACCGGTTCTTGAAATGGAACTTATGGTCGTTATGATACATTAAGAGGACCTTATATTAACCTTTTCTTTGTGATCCTCCGTCCCTCCCTAGGCTTATGGGATTTGAGTGTGGTTTGTTGTCTTGCTTGACGGGATTACTATTACATTACTGTACATATGGATTGGTGTGCATTTACCACTTTTCTGACCTCTGTCTCTGAATATATATTTTTAGTTCACTGGGTGGGAGTATGGTGTTTTCCCTACAGTAGGTCATGGATTTCTCTTTTGGCATGACTAGTGCTCTTTTCTAATATATGTTTTGGGTTATAACGAGGACATGCTGAATCACCACCCTAATATGGCTATCCCTTTTTGGCATGACTAGTACCTTGTGTAATATATGTCTTAGGTTATAACGAGGACACCTTTATATGGGTGACACCCCCTGTTTTTTGGAATTTGAAGTGGGGTCAATACTTTTACAGTGGAGGAAAGTTATTAAGCTGCATACAGAAAATAGTTGGCCATCTTCACAGTTAAGGGTGCACATTCAGCATGTTTGTTACGTCAGAGATGCGATAAATAAAGATTTGAAATTAGCAGGCAGTAGGGATGGATTTTTTGCCTATTGACGTAGAAGCTATTTAGCTCATTTTAATAATAGGTTCACCCATCATGTATATATGAACATTTTTCACTTTTATCTTGTTATGATATGTCCGTTATCGCTTTGCACATTTGGTACTGAGGCGGCAACTTATTATTTTTTTGGACTGTTATTTGGCGTTCCAATATGGCCGCTATCGCTATAGATGCTGCTCAGTTCGTTCAATGATAGGTTTATCCTATATGTTTACATGAATGTTTTTTAATTTTAGTTTGTCATGTTATGTTCATTATCAATCTGCACATTTGGCACTCAGGCGGTTAATATTGGTTATTTTGGATCTTCACTTGTTGTTCCAATATGGTAGCTGTAGCACTGGAGTAAGGGCTGCGGTTTACTCAATATGGAAAACGGACTTTATGCACTTAAATTTGACAAATGGAAGATGTCGTTATGTAAGGAGCTCGAGCACAGCGTGTCCGAATTGTCAGAATCCGTTGGAGGGCGATTTACAGGTAGTGGGGTCTCAGTATAGGGGTCATGCCGTTTTAAGTGCCATGCATTGGCCAGGACAATTTCAACGCCTTTTTTGATTAAATCTTGTTGCTTTGCAACGTGTTAGCGGTTGCCTGTTTCATTTGCCTGCCTAGGTGTAACTTGATAACAAATGTGTTTTGTAACAGATTAGGCACACAGGGCCAGATGTAGGTAGACAAATAGCGATCGCAAACGCAGAAATTCGCAGAGTTTCCACATTTGCGATCGCAAAAAACCCATGTGAAATGTAGAGGCAGAAACACAGAATCGCTAAATAAAGAATCGCTAAAAATAAAGGAAAACAGTTAGCGATTCCTTATTTAGCGAATATGCCACACCGACTCACTATTTAGTGACTCGCTAAATAAGGAATCGCAAAAAAAGTCGCAAACCAATGTACATAAAATCGCTAATAGCGAAGATTTGAAAAATCGCTATTTATGAGTCGCAAATTAACACTGATTCGAAGCAGGTGGTAACCAGGTGCACAGCATATAAACAGCCCCAGAATTCATCTGCGAGAACACAATGGCAGCCCTCTATGTCATTGCAAGGCGGATGCAGATGCAAGCAGCAGCACAGAGGATCTGGAGACGAGAGGAACGCGTATACAGGGTGCGCATTACACTATTCCAACTCACAGAGGCAGAAATCCATGAGAGTTACAGGCTTCACCCAACCACCATCCTAGACCTGATACGTGACCTGCACCCAATCCTGGAGCACCAGACACCAAGGGCGCACGCAATACCTCCACATGTACACATCCTCTGTTGCCTGCACCTACTAGCATCCGGCAGTTACCAGGGGGTAATAGCTGTGGCTGGTGGTGTCTCACAGAGTTGCCTGTCCCGCTTTTTCAACACATTCCTGGATGCCATGATGCAAAGAATGCACCACTACATCCGGTTCCCCAGCACACAGGCGGAACTGCATAAGACGAAGATGGACTTTTATCAGAAGGCCCAGTTCCCACATGTAATAGGGTGCATTGACGGGACACATATACCAATCTGCCCCCCTCTGCTACTGAGTACATCTACCGTAACAGAAAATCAACACATTCAATCAACGTACAGGTCATATGTGATGTGTCTCACATCATTACCGACATTGTCACTAAATTTCCCGGGAGCACGCATGATTCCTACATCTTCAGGAACAGTGGGATCTATACCCGTCTTGCAGGGGGTGAATTTGGAGAAGGATACCTGCTAGGTAAATCTGTGTGACACACCCTGATGTAAACCTTTGATGTATCTATCGCTGTTTGTGAATAACCTTACTTCCTTTAACACTTAGGTGACAGCGCATATGCGGTGCGTGCATTTATCCTGACTCCATACCTCAACCCAACTACCCCAAGTGAAACGAGATTTAATGTTGCCCATAAATCTACGTGGAATGTGGTGGAGCGTACATTCGGACTCCTGAAAAGCAGGTTCCGCTGCCTCCACAAAAGTGGAGGTGCACTGCAGTACCGGCCTCTGATCTGCTGCAAAATAATAGCTACATGTGCCATGCTGCATAACCTGGCCACAAAGAAGGGAACACCCGTGGAACTCACTGAATCAGAGCATGAGGGTGAGGAATGTCCACAGCCACAGCACAGCGCTGCAGGTGTTGCAGCAGCACCAGATGGGAAACACAGACGGGCTGAGATCACACACAACTATTTCTGAGTTAGTAATGAGACAAAGCGAGTAACTGCAATTGTGTAACGGTGTTTTATTGACCTTCAGTCAGGCAATAAGACAGCACACCGCCGCACCATGAAGGCCTCACAGTGCCTCAACAACCCCTGCATGGCATAGATACTCTCCATGCAAATTTCCAAACCCCATCCTTTGGTCAAATGGGTTACTTCACCCATCTCCCAATGCCAGGTGATGCCTGACATTATTTTCTGCGCCCACGCGCAGCACTACTGCGTTCACTTGGCACACTGTCCTCCCTACAGGTCTGTCCTGCGGCTGGTCCGTGCCTTGCACTGCGCCTCCTGGACTCTTGTATTGGGGGTGTGATACTGCTGCGGCTTGTTGCCTCCTCACTTTCCCCCCCCATCCCCCCATCCTGTGGCAGCGATTTGTGTGGTCTGGAGCACACCCCCTTGTGACGTCACAGCTGCAGTGGGCCATCTCTAACTGCATGGCCACCGAGCGCCTGCTAAGGACAGAGGTGGCATTGCATATCCGGTTCACCGCCTTCGTGTATCCATCCATGCTGTGTCTGTCACTGCGCCTTGCCCCACGTTCGTTTTCCATTTTGCTGCACAACAGTCTTACAACCTCTGCCATGTCCCGCATGCCCTCAGCCACGGTGTTGTTAAGATAGTATATCCCCTCCTTCATGTCCCGCATGTTTTTGTTCATGGCCACCATCTGGCGTTGCATTGACCGCATTGTTTTACCTTGCAGCCGGTGCACCTTCAACATCTTCCCCTCCAGACCTGCAAAAACACTGGACTCCTCTCCCTGTGCATCAGGACTGTGTGCCCTTGGTCGGCGGCGTCGGGCACCTGTGTGGCCACGCTCCATGGAGGACTGTGTTCCTGGTGTCTGTTCAGCCTCTTCCTGCATGGACTGTTGGGCTCCCATGCTCTCCTCCTCTGACCCCTCCATCTCCTGGAGGCTACCCACTGTATACCTCCTGGCTCTCTGTGGTGGTGGTGGTGGTGGTGGTGTGACCTCAGCAGGTGATAGAGCCTCCTCATCCTGGGTGTTGGGTTCCCTGGGTGCCTCTTCTGTCTCCCCTTCTGCTGCCTGGCACACTGGGTCGCCTGTGGATACAGAATGTCCTTTTACTCACTTGCCTAGCAGCATTAGTGCATCAATAAATTACATGATTGCCAATCATACTGACAGTACCCCGCTTTCTTATTTACTGATGTGTGTGAAATGCATTTGGGTTCAGTGGACTACCTGATATGCTCTGTGTTAATTGGGACTACATCTCCCATGATGCATTGCTGGTTTTTGGCAAATCATGGACAGGAGTGGGATTCATGCTGGGTCATTGGGGATTGGGGATTGGGGTTAGGGAGGGGGGGCACATCATGCTGTGCATGCATCTTACCTTGTATGTTGTCTTCTCTGGCTGAGCTGTCCGTGTCTCTGATGCCAATCACGCTCTCCGGCTGGAGGGTGGACTCCACCAATTCTTCCAAGGGAGTTGGTGCAGGCACAGTAGATGTCCCGCCACCTGTCTTGTTGGCTTGTTTGAGGCGGTCAGCCACCCTCTCCTTGGCACGTTTGCGGAGGTCGTACCAGCGCTTCTTCAGCTCGTCTATCGAGCACTGGGTGACACCAATGGAATTGATTTTTTCCTGGATCACAAGCCATATTTTTCTTTTTTGGGGATTCTGGATCGTGCAGGGATTTTTTGCCGAAGAGCTGGTCGTGGTCCTTCACCACCTCCTCAATTAGTACCTCCAACTCCCTCTCACTAAATTTGTGTTTCCTCTTCCTCTCTCCCCCCTCCTTTCCCTTCTCCTGTGTGTCCATGGTTGTTTGGGGTGTCTGCAAGGTGTTTGCTATGCAGCTCCTGGCTTTTTGGTTCTGCTCCCTGCCTCTCCCACAGCTCCAGGCTCAGTGTAACAGCATGTGTCAGGCCACTTCCTGGTTGTGAGGTCATCAGGGTGCACCGGATTGGCTGATTCGCTAATTAGCGAGTTTTTAAAATTGCGATTTCGCTAATACCGATTCGGTAATGCGAAATCGCTAATACCGATTCGGTAATGCGTAATTGGTAGTTATTTTAGCGATTATTACCAAATCGCTATATTTTAGCGATTTTTTTACCTACATCGCACTTTGCGAGTTCTTAATAGCGATTCGGTAAAAATCGCTATTAAGAAATCGCTATTTGGGTTTTACCTACATCTGGCCCACAATTATGGCTACAGTGTGCCGTACCATCGGTTTAGCCGGTCATGGCAATTGAATGTTTACATTTTGAAATTGTCACGTTGTTGTTTACACGTTTTTTAAATGGGGTCGTGCTGTTCTTAATGCCACAAGTTGGCCATGAAAGATTCAACACCCTTATTGATTTAATCTCGTTGCTTTAAAACATCCTAGCGGATACTTGGCCGATTTACCCCCCGCGGCACTATCAGATGAAACACATACCCTGTGATATTTTCAGCATACGATTATGGTTACAGTGCCTCTTATTATTGGATTAGCCGAAGATGACAGTCCTACTCTGACATTTCAAATTGCTACGTTGTTTTGCACACGTTGTGAAATTGTATGTGTTGGTAATGTTCTGGTGTTGTATTTCTTGCCATTGCAAGATATCCAAGATACAATAGGTTTAGTATAACTTACTAGGCGATCTGGCCGAAGTGGGACTCCGCACTGTGTGGTTTGAACACTGAATTACTCTATGAGTCACAATAAGTGTTCGACCTAATTGAACTACTGCTGTTTCTTTTATTGTCTAAATATCTTTTGTTTTTCTTACTTACACAATATGTATATTGCTAATAGGCCAATTGGATGGGAGTACACTCCCCATTGTTGTGTACATGAGAAATTGGCACAAATGGATATGGAACACTAAAAGGAACTCGGATACAAGAGTATATGAGGATTATAAGAAATTTTGAAATGCTATTTGAGCCTGATTGATTTCAAGCTAAATAATAACGAGTTATGTTTGGATTTTTAGCCCCTGTGGGGTTATCGTTAATATGTTCTAATAATGACCACTTATCATATTAGATAAACATATAAACTCTATATTATAATCTATCTTTAATACTTATCAAGATATGGAGTTCATTTGCCGCGGATGCCATCTGCTGAATTATGAGGAGCACCATTGGGCAATTCTAGTAAGCGTGGGGTTTAACTTATGTGCACCTCACTCATGGCTAGATATAACATCCCCATTGGGGTTCTGTGACTGTCCTAATTGCGACAAATCAAATGTTAACCTTGTTTTATGCTCCATCAGTGGTAGGATTATTTGGTATTGCACTATTACTCATGTTTCCGTTTGTCTTTTGATCCCAAGTTTTTTATTATGACATCTTGTTCATTGTAATGTATTGGTTTTATGCCAGTTTTGCAATTTGTGAAATAGTAGTTATTGTTGCTTGTTTTGTGATTGTACTTATTAGTACTCTTGTTGTATTGTATAGTTGCGTTTATACATGTTTTTATATGTTGTCTACAGCCCTGAGGAAGTTCAAGAAATTCTTTTTGAACAAAACACGTTGGCTGGATGACTTGTTTATGTATATGTCTATGATAAAGAAGAATACAATGGAATACATTTGCAACTTTAAGATACACCCTCTTGAATATCATTTGAAAGCACAATATATTCCTGGTGCACCATTCCATTTAAAATACAAATTTGGAAGAAAGCTAGATCTTGTTCCAGAAAGTGTGTTTTTTATAGAGAGAGGAGCACCACTTCTGTCATGATAGGAATACATTGCTCTTCTTGTGGGACCGAAGTAGGTCCCAGATGTCTGTCTACTGGTTGCCCCATAACTTTGTCCTGATGAAGACCCTTTAGATGCATAGAAGGTGCACGCTTCCTAAGAGGTTCGAAACGTCGATGGTTAATTCATTGCCTGTACCAAAACTCTACTTTGTGGGCTTTTTAGGGCAGATGAAAAATTAGCCCTTCTAGGAGAGAATGAAAAAATGGGATATAGTGGGCAGGCCCATTGAAGCATCTTAACAGCTTTGAGTTCTTGTTTTTGTATATGCACAGTCACTTGTTTTTCTCTGGTGCACTGCACAAGCACTTTTTCACTTGTCACGTGTGGATCACCTTATTTTTTGTTAATATGATGTATTGTTTCTCAATGACTATGAAATATATGTCATTCATCCAATAACTGTGTTATTCAGCCCTACATGTCTTGTGATTTATTTCTGCAATAACAATTGTCTTTTTAATCATTTGTGCTAATATTGCTTTTTGTAAATGATGATAAACCTTATCCAACAGAACCATTAGTGTTTATGTACTAAACAAAACTCAAAGTAGCACAATGCCATGCATTGCATTACTCTATATCAGAGGAACATTGCATGGGTGGTACATGGGTCTGTGATACATCCCATGCTTTTTGACGCAAACACCTATCTACTAACAATATTTGACTGGGTTTCGTGCCCAAAAATAATACCACTTTGAAGCATGCGTTAAAAGGAAAAATACTTATATTTCTCCTTTCTTTTCTGACTTTACAGTTTGTCCAGGCTTAGTATTTTGTACTGGAAGGTTACCGTTCCAGTACAAAACCTATGCTAGACTCACGCAGACACCCTTGCACTATGGTGCAAATGTGTGTGCATGGCGCTCAGCAACCTGATGGTGCACCGGCGCTCATGCAGCTCAGCAACGTTGGGTGCTGTGCTGGGTTGTGTGACAGGATCATAACCTGGCCGTAGGTGTTGTTTGTCACACTTGTCAAAACTATGGAAAACCTAGTGCATTTAAAATGCTACAGTGAAATGATCATTGCAATGAATCTTTTCCCTCTTTGGGCATATGCATGCACTTACTCACTAGCAACCAACAGTACAAATGTTCATCAAATTTGTTACACATTGTGTTTGGAATGGTATTGTATATGACTTAGCCCCCCAGCTAAATGAGTCACCAATGATTGCTCACACAACCATTTATATATAGCAAGACATTTCTAACAGTCATTAGGATCTTTTGGTTGACTGAAGTTCAGTGTTTTTATCCAAAAGGGGTCTCTCTGTATGAGATTTTTGGTAATGTCAATGCCTGGTCTCTCTGATAACGACTACAAAATTTGAAAACAAAGCTGGGAGTCATTGTGTCTCTGTTCAACAGAATGCATGGCTACCGTTGAATTTTTTTCATATGACTGTTGATGTTGCTTTTATTTTCAGAAATTTTTATTTATTCCAACATACAGTAGGCCACAAGGGCATTTTAGAACTTAAACACAGTTTTGTGTCTCACAATTTCCATTGTATTTCAATTTAATGTGGTGACTCTTGCGTGGGTTAATAACAACTACCCCTTTGATGACATAATTAAAGTGGGTGCAATGTCCATATGGTGTAGTACCCTGTGTTCCAATGCCAGTGTGACAGTTGTTCCAATCTATTATTTATAATTTAATTGATGCCAGCACTATAAGTGCGGATGTAATATGTGTGGTCATAAGCAGGCCATGGCGGTGGCTGTAGTTCACTCAGTAAATTATAACTGATACATTTCTTGCCCCACCATGCACTGTTTTCTCAGCAATAATTTTAATAATTTCATTGCAAATGTGGCAGAGATATTAACAATGATGCTGTAGAAGATGTCAGAAGTGATAGAATATCTGGGGTAATTACAATTCCTAACTATAATGCCATGTTATATTTTCTTTTATTAAGTGAAGTTTTAGAGTTTTTTTAACATAAAGCAATATTTTATTGCCTTTCGTAAAGCCAAACCCTGCCATGCACAGCTAACTTACATCCACCTCCCCACAGGCAGCCAACGCACCCACGCGCATGGTCTTTGGCCGCAAGGGTTGGCCAATCCTTCACTGTGTAATGTGAAACCCCCAAGGACGAGTCCTTGATTAGGACAGACACTTCTAGTCAAGTGGAATCATACAATGCATCTGCTGGTAATGAACCTCACATGCCCTTACACAACCTGGGTGCCGTATCTAAGAAGAAACGTACTCAGGCCACATGCCCAAGAGCCAAAACAACATCTAAAGGCAGAACTGAAGTCCCATCAAATTCACATTTCTTTAAAAGTCTGCCTAAAAAGTTGGTTTCTGGAATCCAAATACCACACACTAATTCACCTAGTATAGGCCCAGATTGCAATTTACTGACCCAAGAAACACCATTCCTTGTAGTAATCCATTTGATCCTCTGTCCACACAGGCTCAGCTAGTTTCTCTACCTGGTACTAATGAAGATCCTGTTCTTGCAATGACTGCAGAATCTAGTCCTTTGACGGATTGAGGCCAACTCTTCCAGCAGGTAAAAACACTTTGAGAGGAAGTGGAGGATCTCAAGGCTATGGCAAATCAGCTTCGAAATTTGTAAAAAAACCTCAAAGGGCACACAGTTATGGTCGAGGAAAATTGTATTAGCCCTTCTTCTGAACTGCATGCTGGCAAAGAGAAAAGGCTGCTTATGCCACCTAATCCACTTATACCAAAAATCTTATCATCAGGGACAATAAACATAGAACCTATTAGAGGGGGTTTGGGAGCAGGAGTCATTGACATGCCTAGTTTCGGATCTGCACCAACTTGGAACTACACCAAGTGTTCTAGTAAGACACTAGGCCCCAAGCTTCCTCCATTCCCACTTCTAAACTTGGATTGCGACCGGAGGAAGACAGGTTCAGCTTGGAGCTGTTCGGTCTTCCTAATGAACGCTCCAAAAGAAAAGCAACTGAGAACACATGAAGGTGAGGAGGCTTTAATTAATAAATCTATACACTGGATTAGGAAGGTGCGAGGTTGCCGATCTGTTATACGGGAGGTCATTTTGAGTGCTGTAATACATTCTACTGTCAGTGCTAAGTTTGATAACATAGAACTCATCCTAAATAGTAGCGATCTAGTGGACAATCTGGTGGCATTTGACTTACGTACGTGCTCAGTGTTTAAGACAGGCATTCACTTTCAATACACTCTGCCTGCTAACCCTAGCTACTCTGGGGTACCCCTGGCACACTTCTACAATTTGACTCTCCCACTCGGTTGTTAGATTGACAACCGCTGCCTAGTACATCAGGTGAAGTGAATGTATATCATTTGAGTAGCCAAGTTCCAGTCGGGCTGAATCTTCTTACAAGCATTTGTACCCATGTAGCAAGAGGAACTAACGCAACCCACGCAGCTCTCACTGGTCATGTTTTACCTATCAGTAATACTGGTTCTGATTCCAACAATATGACCAATGTCAGTCAACCTGCTTCTATCCAGTCTGCTTTGACTGGAAAGGGCATATCTATTCTATAATGGAAAGTTGCAGGCCTCCAATCAAAAATCCTTCTTCCCTTTTGGAATTCCTTTATTGAATCTTAAGACATCTGCCTTTTTTAAGAAACTTGGTGTCTGGTGCCTGTTTTTAAAATGGGTTATTTAAATTATTTCATCTCCGCCACTCGTGGACTTGTTGGAAGGCCTGCTGGGGGCCTAACCATATGGGTCAGATTTGTTCTTGATTGTAACATTCAAACGCTGAATATGGACTCCCTTGATATTCTAGCCATCCGATTAAGGGTATCCAAGGGGAGGCCTTCCGACATTTACATTTTTTATATATATGCCAGAGGGGTTCAGGAAGGATTAAGATCCCAAACTATCTCAACCTTAGAAGAATATTTGATAGTCTACCAGTCCAACTCGGTTTGATATTAGGGGACGACTTTAACACCACATACAAGCCCCTGGACCAGGATGATTCCTCAAGAAATTGTGATGAGGATGAGCTTTGGGGAATTCCACAGCTCAATCTCCCTCCTATTCAATGGTGGCCTTACAGCTAAATGCCTTTACGCTGGACTTTGCCCTAGGAGCCACAAATGGTGGAGCTCCCTCCAATAGGGAGGGAGACAGTACCTGTAGCAATTTTATTCACTCAAGCCGCATAGATTACATCCTATTAGACTGCTGTTTGTAGCCTTCCCTTGTGAATATAAAGGTTATAAACAGGATTGAAAGTGACCACGATCCATTAAGTCTTTTTATGGCTTCCTTTTGTCCTAGACAAAGGAATGAGCGGACCACACTTGTCCACACTAGAGAAATCATCCCTTCGAATGATATGCAGTGCCTCAATTGATCTAAAGTAGTGGAGTCACTGATCATCTTACAGCAAATAAGCACAGATTTACAGGATTGTCTGCTGGACGTGTCTCATAGATGTCCTTCCTCTGAGTGTGGAGTGACTATGACTGCCACCCACAACAATCTTTTGAAGAAAATCCTGTCATATCTTGTAGCGCCCATCAAGGGCCATAAGAGGAGTCATTCCAAAGA
The DNA here is from genome assembly GCA_963921515.1 of Calotriton arnoldi. Lineage (NCBI taxonomy): Eukaryota > Metazoa > Chordata > Amphibia > Caudata > Salamandridae > Calotriton > Calotriton arnoldi. The sequence continues at coordinate 1,067,740 of CAWUFW010002522.1, forward strand.
GATTAACTTGTGTCAATAAAGAATGCAGACTATCACGTAGACAACTAGGCATGGCTCTTCGCACAAAGAACATTCCACAAATTCATCAGCAAGGGAGATTTATAAAAGGGCCCAGACCCGGTCGAAGAAAGCATGGGATGAAGATGGGTGGCAGGAACTTAAATTGGCCTGTGCTCTTAAGGATTCTGCTAGCTTCTGGTCACGCGTAAAACGGGGGCAAGATACTTCGTCACCAACACTCCAAAATAATATCGCTCCTCAGACTTGGGTCGATAATTTTTTCAATTTATATTAATTAACTCTCCCTTCTGATGATTTTAATAGTGCATTGGGGATTGACTACATTGATGAGGTCATAGTCGATTCTGATTCTTTCTTTATTCAGCTGACGTAGTCTTAGCCTTGGATGCCATAACTAGAGGTAGAGCACCGGGACTGGCTGGTATCTCAGCTGACATCTTTTTGTTGGACAGAGATAACTGGTCCAAGTATATCTCCTACTGTCTAATGCTATTGTGGACAGCGCCCTGTACCCGAATGTTGGAAGGGTCGAAGGTAATTCTGATATACAAGAAGGGGGATAGAGCTCTACCAGTAAACAACAGGCCAATTAGGTTGAGAGACTGTACACAAAAAAACTTTGCCCACTTGGTTTTGTGTAAGACAGAGAAATGGATTACTGATAAGACCATTATATCTCCCTTCCAGGCAGGCTTTAGGAAAAAGATATGTACGCTTGACCAAGTTTTTCGCTTCCTTCTAATTTACTCAAAGACTGTTGTGGTCGGCGGGGGCAACCTGTACGTTGCTTTTGTCAACCTCAAATCTGCCTTTGACCTGGTTCCAAGGAGCAGGCTATGGCAGGTTTTGGATAACATGGGCATCCCCAGGAATCTTTTGCGCTTATTGATACGTTTACATGAGGGAAATTATGCTCAGGTCCTCTGGGGAACTCAGGGTCAGGTGACTGAGCGATTTTCAATCAATAAAGGTGTTTGGCAAGGTTGCGTATTGGCACCCACCTTGTTTTTATTATATCTTAATGATGTCTTCTGCCACCTTTCCTCTTCTTCAATTGATGCAGTGTCCCTGGCTGCTGGAAAAATGCCAATATTGCTATTCGCGGACGACGTTTTCGAAAACCTAAAGTGGCCTTCAATGAACATTAACCCTTTTTGAGGAATATTGCACTGCCCAGGGTCTAGAAGTAAACTCTGCAAAGACTAAGCTTATGGATTTTAACAAACTTAGGGGCACATGCATCAACCTAAATACCGATCGCAAACGGGCTGATTCGCAGAATCGGCCCCTTTGCGACTGGTATTTAGGCAATTAGGATTCATCAACCCAAAACCCATTCGCAATATAGGTAAACGCAAATTTTGCGATTACCTAAATTGCGAATGCTATTAGGGAATTGCAAATTGTGATTTCCTATTTGGGATGCATCAAAGCGTTTCCTAAATGCGACTTCGCATTTAGGAAACACTAATTACCATCAACTGCAAGTTGATGGTAATTAGCAAAAACTTTGAAAAATGCACAAAAGTGCATTTTTCAGTAAGTATCGTGGCGCACACACATGCCCTTAGGGCATATGTGTGCGCCACAAGAGCACAGATGCCAAATTTGGGGGTGCAGCAGGGTGGCCTTTAAGGCCCCCTAGCACCCTTCAAATAGCATTCGCAATTTGCAAGTACCTATTTGGTACTCGCAAATTGCGAATGGCTTCCCATTCATTCCTATGGGCCTCTAGGCCCATAGGAATGAATGGGAAGGCATTCCATAATTGCGAATCGCAATTTGCGGTTCGCAATTAAGGAATGTGTAGGAATCGCAAATATTTTTGCAAAACCTACATGCATAGGCAATTGTGATTACTTAAAAGCGATTCCTTAATAATCGCTATTAAGGAATCGCAATTGCCTAGCTTGATGCATGTGCCCCATAGATCGTTCAGAGGTAGGCTGGTGCTGGGAGGTGTGCCCCTTGAAATTGTTGAGGCATTTAGCTATTTAGGTATTACCATTGCTTCCAACCTGTCATGCAAAACTCAGGCAGAACTCCTGACACTCAAACATACGCAACTAACAGGTGCCATTGCAATAGAACATAGCAGATCCCTTACTAAACCAATTGCACCTGTACTAAAGATTTATGACAGCAAAGCCATCAGCTCCATCCTTTATGGCTCAGAGCTGTGGGGGTTTTCCAAATTAAACTCATTATCCTTCTCACAGAGCAGATACTTAAGGAACCTAGCTAAGCTACCCCAAAGCACCCACATCAAGCCACTGTTGATGGACTTAGGCAAGTGTACTTTGGCAGATCAAGCCAGACTCCGGCCTTTGCTTTTCTGGAAGAGGCTATGGCTGCAACCAGAAGCAGCCCAGTATGCTCTGGCCCTTAGGCATGTGATGAAGGCAGATATATTTCATAAATTATCATGGTTAAAGCAAGTCCAAAAGCTATTTTTGGCCACAAGACTTGGGTAAATTTGGGGAAACTCAAATTCTAGTATACCTTTGATGGCCAAACTGCTAAAGAAACACTACTGGCAATGGGTTGATGAAAATGCAGTCAGTGCTACTCTTGGCTGTCCTCTGATTGGATTTTTCTATGTTTTTAAATGTAACACCTCCTTGGAAACCTATTGGGATACCATTATGTCACCCCTAGAGAGGAAACTGTACTTTCAATTTAGGGTTGGTACACTGCCCCTTAAAACATTCACTATAAGGTGCGCCTCGGGTAATGATGTATTATGCCCTATTTGCAACATCTCCCCTGAAACAACTGGCCATGCCCTATTTGCCTGCACTGGTTATGCTGCTACATGAATTGAAGCAATTTGTAGGCTTTTGGGAACACTTAGTAGCCTAGTTGCTTTAAGAATTTTAAGATCAGATTCTAACTTAGTTTATGCATGTGCAGCTGCAAAGTCTTTGGGCAAAATGTGGGTTATCAGAGCCATGGCCTTGGCAGCTGCTGCCCGATCCCCATGATACAATCATTGGTGAAAGCAGCTCATTGATATGCCATACTCTGTTGTTTTTTTGTTAGGGATGAATGGTCACTTAATGGTTACATTCTGTCTGCATTTTCTCCCAATTGTATGCTGCCCATTGAACAGATAAGACAAATTAAGGGCCTGGCTACAGGGCTTTTATTCTGTTCTTTTTATGTTCGATGTATTTTTATGTGTGTTTTAAATTGGTTTAACTTTACCGCTATTTCATTGTTTGATGTGATGTAATGGTTCCCCATATGGATGATGTTGTATCTATTATATGCTATTGCTCTGTTTTATATTTTAATATAATATTGTATGTTTTACTGCTTTTATAACGAAATTGTCGAATAAAGCGAAATGAATTGAAACCCCTATTGACACATCCGGTACAAGAGAGCTGATCTAAAGGATTTAAAGAATGATCACATATATAAAATCAAATTAAAAGAATGCAGCATATCAAACTTTAGGAACACTGTTCCTTTGAAGCCTCATATAAGAAGCAAACATTATTCATTAAACATGCAATCCTGAGATAGGACGCTGGCAGGAAGAGTAATGAGTGTCCTTTCACACTTTTCAGATTAATGTCAGTGATATGATAAGCAGGGGTGCCACAGTCTGCCTTAATTATCGCTTTGCTCAATTCAGAGTGATTAGCAGAACAAGACCTAAGAGCAAGATGATTCTCTTTCTAAGGTCAGGCTCGAGCAAAGCATTCAGGAACTCATCACTAGGGCGAAATAGGTTTAGAAAAATGCTGAAAGAATGCTAGGCTAAAATGTGAAACTCTCATTACCAATCGCTATTCCCTTTGATCAATGAACTTGAAAAAGAAAAAGAAAGACAAAAAACACCGTTGCTTGAGATTGTTAAACTAGTTCAAGCTAGAGACCCCCGGTGCAGCTTCTTGGGAGGTGCATCTTAATTTAAGAGAAAAACACACAAGAAAAAGAACTCACAATCAGTTATTGGAAGGAAAAAAAATCGGAAATGCAGCAAATCACTAATAATGCTGCTACAGCATATCCTAACAGAAATCAACAGGGCTAATAAAAAGCACGGGGCGCCTGAAAAGAAGCCGTGAAAATAAAATAAAGACTGTCCAGTATTATCTAATATTAGGAGGTTTCTCAAGCAGAATCTCCAAAATAGAAGATGCAGAGACTGCTGATGCCGTTTCGATTAATCAACTTAGAGATGGAAAATGCTCTGACACAAATTGCAGAATACACGTGAGGCTTGATGAATCACTTGAGATGATATGACATGCATTTTCTGGGGGGTCCCTCGAGGTATCGAAGAAAATACCCTTGTAAGTGTCTGTCACTTGATTAAGGCAACCATTCTAACCAATCTAGCCAAGAACTATTGATAGAGGTCTACTTACAGTAACCATACGTGTGCGCCTCTTTCTGAACAATCATAATCTGTTTTCAAGATTGTAGAATAAAAGAGGCAGAATTGAAGAAAAAAAATTGAAGAAAGAAAATACAAGCCATCTGAATGATCCAGGCACCGGTCAGATTTAGCGGTCAAAATGTTCCTGTTTTATCTTTTGGTTATTCTCACAGAGGGGAAAGAAAATGCATAGCTCCAGCTGTAATATAACAAAAAGCCAGGGCGCAATGTTGGATTTGTACCGCAATCCAATTTCAAAGGTCTCTGGAAAATTGACTTCTTAACATTTGAAAAGCTCTCCGATGCGCAGGAACTTAAGAAAAAAACTTCAAAATTCGGCCCTGAATAAGACTTTTGTGAATGGGGTGCTCATTCTCAAACCTACTGACAGGTGCAAAACAATCAGGCTATCTGTCACACCAGACCTTTCACCTATAACTGCTGGTATAGCAGGACAAGGCAGAGTCTAGAAAAAGTGATGGCGCGCTGGCCTAAATCTTTCTGTAAAATTATTAAAGATATTTCCCCATTGGTTGTTTGGACCTTTGTTAGTTGATGTGAAGAACTGTAAGGGAGAAATATCAGAAATACCTTTTTAGCTTGTGAAGCCAAATATGATCCCACAACAAGAACCAGGAATCGATCATTACGATTAAATGGGTTTATTTTAGAATATTAATCAGTCCAGTATACAAACAGAATAAAAATAAGTTCACAGGATACTGCAATATGACTTGCTGATTGAAATGTCTCAGTAAGTTAAGCCATAATGATATGAGATACAGAATAGTAACCACAACGAGAATAAAACAAATTGTCTCAAACAGATGTTTCATAAAGAAACTATTCCTTTCTAATTTAAACATAAATAGGGGACAGATTTGCAATAAGGGATCTCTATTCAGGGAGCATAGAAGGTGTCAGCATGGAGCCAGACTTCGGGAGAAGTTGAAGAAAGACAAGAGAGTGCCCAGCATAAAGCCTTACACTCAGGGGAAAGCCCAGCAAGAGAGATCTTTTCCCTCTCAGTCAAGGGAAAGTCTGGCTTAAAAACTATGAAACACCAATTACATATAACACTAGCTTCAAGAACATCCCTATCTCTTCTTACACCACCAGGATCCAACCAAAAGATAGACTGTGAAGAGCATCAGTATACTCCCTTAACTTTCCCATCTCATTGAAATTGAGACAGCAGCATTCAACCTTGAACTTCCCAACATCCTGGTGCGTGATATACAGAAGACCTCCTTTGACCATTATTTCTCACTGTTTTCTGCCAACGTCCTCACTGCAGACCTCACTATCCGATGTCTGCTGCAAACAATGAGCCTTTCTCTAACTAACAAGAAATTTGTAACTCACCTGCAAAAGGAAGAGACAGCAGACTGGCAGGATTAAGACACATTTTCAGTTAGGGCCTTAAGTCAGCTAAGTTAACTCAATAGTCAACATGAACCTTGGTTAAGCCATTATACACATATACACACACACACACACACACAGACACACACACATATATATATATATATATATATATATATATATATATATATATATATATATATGTCTATATATTACCTACTGGCGGTCGCCAGTAGGTAGTTATAGTTAGGACCTTGTTTCTATTCAAAAAGTGTTTTTTCTTTTGCCAATATCTTTGGTGTCGTTTGACGAATCTTCACGAAATTTTCAAAACTAATGGGGCGCTCCGGTCAGCTCCTGTCTTGAACGTTTCGGGGTGATTCGTCAAGCGGGGGCCGAGAAAAAAGGGGGGTCCCAAAACACGTTTTCCACATGTTAATTTCCATAGGAATCTTTAGACAAGGCTACAGCCCATACTGCTGAACGGAATCACACCAAATTTGGCAAAAAGGTAGCTCTTGGTTCAGAAAGCGCCCTTTTTTTTTAAATGGTGTAAATACGTTCAGTAGTTTTTAAAATATTAAAGGAAAAAGAAATGTATATATCTGGGCGGAGCCTAACCACACATCTCATCGTGAGATCTGATTGGCTGTCAGCACTTCATCCAAGAAGTGTTGGCAGCCATCTGGGACCAATATACATGATAGCACCCCATTGAAATGCATTGTAGTGAATGGAAGGTTTTGAGGGTCACCAAAAGGAGAACGTATAAAGGGTGATAAGACTTTAGTTACATTATAAATCAATTGTTGATGGTACCATACTAATTTTAGGAATTGTGGTGTGTTCTAAGGTGATTTTACCCTGTGAAAAAGTCTTCTGCTGGGATATCATGAATCATGTTTGAGAGAAAACTATTTTCTCATACTTTTCCCATAGAGGTTTGGAAGGTGATCTAGAAGCTAAAATGAGAGCATATTTTGTGTAAATTCACATTATCTTTCTCAGTCATGTGAGAATGAAGTCTGACATTCTCAGTAAAACATGTACATCCAACAAGGGCAGAGACTGTCAGTTGATTCCTTTGTGTTCTACTGCAGCTTCCCAGAGTGTTCTAAAGAACAACTAGAGCGCTAACAGTCTTACTTATGACAAAAGTATGGCACACCTGAAGCCATCTTGATTGGAATAAAGTGGTAACACTTAAAACATTTAATTTAAAAAGGAACACAATGAGGGGGTTCATTTTGCCATAGAAATTATGATTAGTGCTGCAGAAAGAAAAATTAGGGCACATTTTGAGTGACTTCTCAAATCCTCTTCTATTTCATTAAACAATTCTGACATGCAGACTGAAACATGCACTTTCAATACCAACAGCAGACTTCCCTGGTGAGAAGTAGCTTTACTACAGTGATCTAATGAGCAACTAGAGTGCTAACACTCTGAATTTATGGCAAATGTGTGACACATCTGAATGCCTTCTTGATGGAATCAAAATAAAAAACTGAAAGTATTTACTACTAAGGAGACTGCAGTAAATGAGGAAATTAGGAAACTTCATAACAAATAAGTCTCCCAAGATGGCCACCAGAGACAAAAGAGCCAAATGTAGCACAAATATCACCCAGATGTAGCCCACGTATAGCCCAATGACAGAATGTCCCAGAGTGTTCTAAAGAACAACTAGAGCGCTAACAGTCTTACTTATGACAAAAGTATGGCACACCTGAAGCCATCTTGATTGGAATAAACTGGTAACACTTAAAACATTTAATTTAAAAAGGAACAAACTGAGGGGGTTCATTTTGCCATAGAAATTATGATTAGTGCTGAAGAAAGAAAAATTAGGGCACATTTTGAGTGACCTCTCAAATCCTCTTCTATTTCATTAAAAAATTCTGACATGCAGACTGAAACATGCACTTTCAATACCAGCAGCAGACTTCCCTAGTGAGCAGTAGCTTTACTACAGTGATCTAATGAGCAACTAGAGTGCTAACATTCAGAATTTATGGCGAATGTGTGACACATCTAAATGCCTTCTTGATGGAATCAATGTAAAAAACTGAAAGCATTTCCTACTGAGGAGACTGCAGTAAATGAGGAAATTAGGAAACTTCATAACAAATAAATCTCCCAAGATTGCCATCAGAGACAAAAGAGCCCAAATGTAGCACAAATATCACCCAGATGTAGCCCACATATAGCCCAATGACACAAGTGTGCAAAACACTTTTTATTTTTTGTTTTTTTGCAGTTTTATTTAGTGCAGACTGGTCAGGTATTGGAGTGCTTTACATGAGCATTGGTTACATCACACAAGGACAAATTCATGTTGGTTGTAGACATGGGGAGATTAAGTGATTTGACCGGAATCACAGAATGTCGAGCTGAAGCAGAAACTCCAACCTGGTTCCCCAGTTGCAAAGTCTGCAGCTCTGGAAGTAATACCACATCCTCTCCCCTAAGGGCAACATTTAATCAAGTGGTCAACTGGATAAAAAAACATAAAGATAACAAATAATTTAAAAGTGCTTTGTCGCTATTTGAAAACTCAGAAAATATGTCCTCATTTGAGTTTTTTAGAGCACTAACCATACTTTCGATGCAAATAAGACCCTCTCATTTCTGTAATTTCTAAAGGAAATGCTCTAGGTATTACAGTTTCGATTACATCAAGATGACGTCAGATGTGCCACACTTTTGTAATAAATATAGAATGTTAGCAATCTAGTTGTTCATTAGGATACTGTTGAGAGGCAGGGGCCGGGGGCACGGACTCAGAAAATTGAAGGTAGGTAGGAGGGTGCAGAGGCAACAATTTTACCACACTGGGCAGGCAGGAAGGGCAGTGGCAGCACAACAGACTATGAAGGGCAGTGGAAAGGGGGGCAGGGGCAACAAACCAACAATGCAGGACAGGCAAGAGAGGCTGTGGCAATATAATAGACCATTGTGGGCAGAAGGAAGAGGCAGTGGTAGTACAATCATACAAGCCAACAGACCTGATTCAGCCAGGAAACGCCCAATGTTTTTAAGCCCAAATGGGCTTTATTTGATCTGTCTCCTGTCTACAATCTCCTCTTTTTCAATGTAAGTCAATGGGGAAAATCAATACCCCAGTTTTTTTTCAAAATCTCCCTCTTATCAAGTTCAAAATGTTAGCAAGTATGGTACATTGGATCATGGAAGGCAGGAGGAATTGGGGTAGGGACATGGACTCAGATAACAGAGGACAGGAGGGACATGGACAGGTGCACCAAACTGACCTTACAGGGCAGGCATCAGGGTTTGCAGCAGCACAATACACCACACAGGGCATGCGGGATGTGAGTGCAGTACAACAATCCATGGAAAGCAATAGGGAGGGGACAGGACCATGCACATGGACAACAGAGAACAGAGGGGAAAGAGGCAATGGCAGCTAGCTGACCATAATGGACAGACAGGAGAGAAAGCTGCAGCATAATGGACCATAAAGGGCAGGAGGTAGGGATCAGGGGCATTACAATGGAACAGACAAGTCAGGAGGGGGGGAATAGGGGTCTGCACATGGAAAACAGAGGGCAGAGGGCAGGGGGCAAGGGGGCAGGGCAGGAGCAGCAAGCTGACAATGGAGGTCAGGCAGGATGGGCACTAGAAGCAAGACACACCATGGAGAGCAACAGTGAGACTATAATGGCATACACACAGACCATGGAGGGAAGGTGGGAGGGGGTCAGGGGCAGCTAGCTGACCACACAGGGAAGGTGGGAGGGGCTGTGGCAGCACAGAAGACCATGCATGGCAAGCGGGAGGGTTAGTGGCAGCACAATGGCCATGATGGGCGAGAAGGAGGGGGCAGGTGCATGCAGAAAGGACCATGGAGGATAGAAGGGAGGGGTAGGAGCTGGGCACAGACAAGACAGTTCAGGGGAAGGGGCCTCACAAGAGACCACGCGGGGCAGGCAGGAGGAGCAGTTGCAGCACAACAGACCAGGGAGGGCAGAAGGGTGTGGCAGTAAAATGGACCATGGAGGACAGGAGGAATGGGATAGGGGCATGGAACGTGGACAGGCAGGGTGGAGGTGGCAGGGACAGGTTACAGTCATCTGACAATGCTAGGCAGGTGGGAGGGGAGTGGCAGCTCAACAGAACACTCACAGTAGATAGGAGGGGCAGGTCCATGGAACATGGTGGGCAAAAAGGATGGAGCAGGGGCATGCACACATACATCGGAGGGCAGGGGGAAGGAGAGTAGGGGCAGCAAGCTAAGCACAGAGGCTAAGCAGGAGGTCAATGATGGGGCATAGAATTGGGCAATGGAGGGCAGGAGGAGTGGACTGGGACATCATGCTAAATGGAGGGCAGTGGCAGCACATCAGACCATGCATGGCAGGAGGGAGAAGGCTAGGGCATGGATTCAGACAACAGAGGATAGGGAGGAGGTGGATGGGGCAGCAAGCTAACTGTTCAGAGAAGGCGGGAAGGCCAGTGGCAGAACAGCGGCCACACAGGGCTGTAAGGAGGGAGCAGGGGCATGGACTTGGACAATGGATGGCAAGGAGGAGGGGAGGCAGGAGCAGCAAGCTTGGGTGGGGGCAGTACAATGCCAGGCCACGCCCTGCTTCCAACCCCCCACCATCCATTGTGATAGGCATCTTACTTAACGTAAAAAAAACCTAGAAATTCGCTGAAAAAAACAAAGATTACAGGGACGTTATAGTTAGACTCAGATTTCACTCGTACAAAACCAGTGAAATTCAGCAGTTATAGTTGCCTGAGCTAACTATAACTTACACCCTGCAATGCACTGCTTATGACCTCAGACATTACATCATTCATGACATGGTCAGTGACATCACTCATGACATCTCAAATGAGCTGTGAATGGAATGGAACTATAATTGCTAGAACTTTATTTATGGATTGTGTGTGTATATTAACACCCCTTTTTTTTCTTTTCTTTCGTGTAAGAACCATTAGAATACGCAACGTGCCCAGATCAATATGGCCGATAGCCTTTCATTTTAAAGTAATGTGTAGTCCATTGTTTATGTTAATGTTTGCAATCCTAAGTATGTTTATTATGAGCAAGTCACGTTGACGAACATACAGGTACGGCGGTCACGGGGCAAGCTATGCTGAAATGACATTGTGTGCATATTAACACTTGTTTTCTTTTCTGTATTGTATCAATTCCTGAATTTTCACATCGTGACCAGGCCAATATGGCCGCCAGCTTTTTGGAATAAAGTAATATGTAGTCCTTTGTTAATGTTGGCAACTGGAGGCATTTGTACATTTAAATAAGGAAGCTACAATGACGTCTTGTATCATTATCAAGGTTCGGACGAGCCGAAACACGTGGATCGCATTTCGCATTTGAGATGTCATCAGTGATGTCATCAATGATGTCACTGATCATGTCATAAGTGATGTAATATGTGACGTCATAAGCAGTGCATTGCGGGGGCGTGAGATATATATATACGTATATATATATATATATATATATATATATATATATATATATATATATATATATATATATATATATATATATATATATATATATATATATATATATATATATAAAATATATATATTCTCCCTTGACGGAAAGAAGGTGAGCCACACTCGTAACTTGCTGTTTATAGATCTTTGGGGCATATTAGCAACGTGATTATCGCCGCTTTAGCGGGACTTTTCCCGCTAAAGCGGCGATAATTCAATCGCCCTATTAGCAAGCTGTCGCCAACTGCTGTTAGCGACAGCTTTTAGGCGATAGCGACCGGGTTGGGTGCCGCTTAGCATGCCAGTGATATTTATCGCTAATGGCATGCAAAGTAGGCATTCCCAACCTAAAAGCGACTGGAAACAGTCGCTAAGGTCGCTATCGCCTATTAGCGAGGCAGGGGAGGTGATTAACGAACCAGCGCTAAACACGTTTAGCGCTTGTTTGTTAACGCCTGGTCCAAACCTGACTTAGCCATGTAATCCAATGGGAGGTGGATTACATGGCTAAATCCCCTCGCCCTATTACCAAGCTAACACTGGTCACAGTGCGAATATCGCTTGTTTTCAAGCGATATTCACACTGTTCTTCAGGGTTTCTATCGCTTTGGAGATAAGCGTTGCTGATAGCACGCTATCTCCGCGATAGAAACCTGCGATAGCCGGCGATAATTATCCTAGCGCTAACTGCGCTTAGCGATAATTATCGCCGGTTATTGCTAATAGGCCCCTTTATTTCTTGATTGGTGAAGCAGCATGGCAGTCCTGATGCGTTTCGGTCTCCAAAGACCTTTATCAAAGGTAAACCTGCACCATACACATCGCTGGTGTACACAGCCTAATGTCCTAATTTAAATCTTGATCCTCCAATGGATAACTTTTATGCTTGCTTTCTGGGACATGTGGTCCAACCGGCAGTGTTACTTTAATTCCCTCCAGTGGGCGGTGCTTTTGTTTGCTGTTTCCATAAGGCATGTGCTCATATAAGTATTATATATATATATATATATATATATATATATATATATATATATATATATATATATATATATATATATATACATATATACATACTGCTCTTCATCTGAAACTTGGGAACTAGCCCGGGTTGCCTCCTCTATTCTTCTTTTTTTTTTTTTATAATTTATGTCGCACACTAAGTCTTAAAGGGCATTTATTATATATAGAATGCCCCCTTTATGGCTCAATACATTAAAAATGTAAATATTAAATGAAGACAGCCCATGGTTTAGCTAAATGTTATATGCGATGATGAAGTCGACTCTACCCCATGTTTTGTGCAACAATTTATTGACATGTTAGGCAGAAACTCCGGGCCCGATTCACAGAACTAACTTAAGACAAAATCCTAAACTTACTACCATTTTGGTATTCACAGAAGGCACTTACTCATTTTGGTATTCACAGAAGGCACTTACTTACTCATTTTGAGTAACTTACTCATTTTGTGTAACTCATTTTGTGTAACTTACTCATTTTGGTATTCACAGAAGGCACTTACTCATAAATGAGTAAGTGCCTTCTAGAATACCAAAATGAGTAACTTACTCATTTTGAGTAACTTACTCATTTTGTGTAACTTACTCATTTTGGTATTCACAGAAGGCACTTCCTCATCAATGAGTAAGTGCCTCAACCGACCTATCTTTCCCCCTTTTATCATCCGCTGCACATCAGTAGCGCTTGCCTTTTCGACATTTTCTATCTGCTTTTCTTGTTTTCTCTCTGTCTGCCAGACTCTCCTATGTTCAAGCTGTGCATGGCTGCCCGAATGTGTGGTTGCCATTTTCTGTCTGAGTTCCCATCCGTTTGTCATTCCATTTGTCTTTTGCCGAATTTCTTTTTTACCCTTTTGTGTCTGTGTGCCGTTTGCTCATTCTCTGTCCTCCTGCTTAATGGTTGTTCTACTTTTCAGTCTGTCTTTCGTCTTTTTTTATTCGTCTGTCTGCCTGGTTAAACCTATTTTTTGGCTTTTTTTAACTGCCTGTTTTTTTAATATTATTGTATCTGTCCCTTATCCTGCCTTTCTTCAATTTCCCCTCTTGGTTTACTTGTGTGTATCCCTTCTTTAACTGTCTGCCTGCCTTGCTGTCATTCTCTGTTTGCTTTTACTTTTTCCATAGCTAGCTTTTCTCTGCCTTTTATCTGCCTTCCTGTGTCTCTTTGCTGCGTGGCACCTGTCCGTCTGAATATTCGTTCATCCTTTTGCCTTTTTTTCTATCTGCCTGCCTCCGCTTTAGCCATAGCTCACTGTAACTGTCTCTTTGTTGTGATTTTAATTTTTTTATCTGCGTGTTTCCCTTGTTACCTTTGTTTCTGTCTGTCTTGTCTCATTTTCTATCTATCTTAATCTTTTCCGCCTGCCTTTTGTGACAGTTGACCACTCTGTCTCTTTTCCCCTCCTGCCCCTCTGCCCATCTTTTCCCATTTTCTATGTGTGCATCTTCTCTGTTTTCTACTTTACTTGCCTTTTTTCGAACACTCCAACTGTCAGCCTCCTCACACCCCCTTGCCATTTCTATATGTTCCTGATTTATTCTCATTATATATTTTTTTTCTAATTCTCCCGCTTGTTTTGTACCTAACTCTAAACATTTGTGAAGTCATGCCATCTTGTCCCCGAGCTCTTTGGTACAATGCATGTAGATGCTTAGCAAGTGACAGTAACGCAGGACAGGCTTCTGCAATGGTTTACAAGGCTCACGTCATGGGTCAGAGGGACCTGAAGACAGACCGGCATTTCACAGCGCATATGTGCCCACACAGCGTACCTCTCCACTCCCTGCAGCAAGCACGCCAGTGGTGGACCCTAAGATTCTAGAGAAGCAAATGGTACTGCGTGGATCAATATGTCATACGCCTCTTTTTGCACCTCTGTTGGTTCTTTCTGCACTTCACCTCTTTTGCAAATTTCTGCATCCCTCTTGCCTATTTCTGTACCCCTCTTCCCTTTTTGTCCACCTCTCTTGCTTCTTTCTGCACTTCTCTTGCTTCTTTCTGCACTGCTCTTGCTTCTTTCTGCACCTCTCTTGCAAATTTCTGTATCCCTCTTGCCTCTTTCTGCACCCCTGCACCCCTGTTCCCTCTCTCTGCACCTTTCTTGCCTGCTTCTGCACTTGTCTTGACTCTTTCTGCACCTCTGTTGCTTCTTTTTGCACTTCTCTTGCCTCTTTCTGCACACCTCTTGCCTCTTTGTGCACCTCTCCTGCCTCCTTCTGCACCTCTCTTGCCTTTTCATGCAGTTCTCTTGCCTCTTTCTGCACCTCTTTTACTTCGTTCTGCACTTCACTTGCCTCTTTCTGTCCCCCTCTTGCCTCTTTCTGCACCTTTGTTGGTTCTTTCTGCACTGCTCTTACTTCTTTCTGCACCTCTGTCCCAAACTTCTGCATCCCTCTTGCCTCTTTCTGCACCCCTCTTCCCTCTTTCTGCACCTCTCTTGCCTCAGTCTGCCCACCTGTTCCCTCTTTCTGCACCCCTTTTGCCTATTTCTGCAACTCTCTTGCCTCTTCCTGCAGTTCTCTTGCCCCCTTCTGCACCTCACTTGCCTCTTTCTGCACCTCTGTTGGTTCTTTTGCACTGCTCTTGCTTCTTTCTGCACCTCTCTTTCAAATTTCTGCACCCGTCTTGCCTCTTTCTGCACCCCTCTTACCTCTTTCTGCACCTCTCTTGCCTCTATCTGCACCCCTGTTCCCTCTCTCTGTACCTCTTTTGCCTGTTTCTGCAAGTCTCTTGCCTCTTTCTGCAGTTCTCTTGCCTCCTTCTGCACCTCTGTTGCTTCTTTCTGCACTTCTCTTGCCTCTTTTTGCAACCCCATTGCTTCATTCTGCACTTCTCATGCTTCTTTCTGCACCTGTCTTGCTTCTTTCTGCAACCCTGTTGTCTCTTTCTGCACTCGTCTTCCCTCTTTCTGCACCTCTCTTGCCTCTTTATGCAACTCACTTGCCTCTTTATGCACTTCTCATGCTTCTTTCTACACCTCTGTTGCTTCTTTCAGCAATTCTCTTGCCTCTTTCTGCACTTGTCTTGCCTGTTTTTGCACCTCTCTTGCCTCTTTCTGTACCTCTTCTACCTCTTTCTGCACCTCACCTGCTTCTTTCTGCACCCCTCTTGCCTTTTTCTGCACCCCTCTTCCCTCTTTGTGCAACTCTCTTGCCTCTTTCTACACCTCTCTTCCCTCTTTCTGCACCACTCTTGCCTCTTTCTGTACCTCAGTTGCTTCTTTCTGCACTTCTCTTGCCTCTTTCTACACCCTTCGTGCCTCTTTCAGCACCTCTGTTGCTTCTTTCTGCACTTCTCTTCCTTCATTCTGCACCCCTCCTGCCTCTTTTTGTACCCTCTTGCCTCTTTGTGCACCTCTCCTACCCCTTTCTGCGCCCTCTTGCCTCTTTTTGCACCTCTGTTGGTTCTTTCTGCACTGCTCTTGCTTCTTTCTGCACCTCTGTTCCAAATTTCTGGATCCCTCTTGCCGCTTTCTGCACCCCTCTTCCCACTTTCTGTACCTCTCTTGCCTTAGTCTGCCCACCTGTTCCCTGTTTCTGTACCCCTTTTGCCTGTTTCTGCAACTCTCTTCCCTCTTTCTGCAGTTCTCTTGTCTCCTTCCGCACCTCTGTTGCTTCTTTCTGCACCTCTCTTGCAAATTTCGGCACCCCTCTTGCCTCTTTCTGCACCCCTCTTGCCTCCTTCTGTACCTCTGTTGGTTCTTTCTGCACTGCTCTTGCTTCTTTTTGCACCTCTTTTGCCTGTTTCTGTACTTCTCTTGCCTCCTTCTGTACTCAAATGGGAAGTGCGAGCTGTCAAGTTTAAAGGTCTGCGTGCTCTCGTGACTGAGGCATATGTCTACTTGTATATGTATTCTTACATGTGTTATGCATCTGAAGATGGTAGCTTAAAAGCGGGTAACTTCTCCAATAGGTGGTCAAATCTTCTCAGTTCTGCTCTGTCATTCGGTTGCACAGGCAGACATGTCTTATGTATACATGTGTTATAGAGCCCCTCAAATATGCTATTGAATACCCATGTGCCCTGTATTGTGAGCAGAAAGAAATACATACACCTTCTTTTACACAAATTTACAGAGTATGCTGTTTGAAACACAGGTATTTAAGTGTTTGCATGTTTATTTTAATTTAACATGTCACTAGGTAAAAGCATTGACACGCATGCATACCTTCACAAACTTGGTCAGACTTACAACAGTGATATGCTTAGGATTGCTGTTTTATATTTGGTAGGCCTAACATTCTGAGCAGTCGATTAATAGTGAACCTTCAAGAGAAAAGTGAGGTTTAAGACATCTTCGGAGATGGATTAGTGATTAGGGTACTTTGTATGAGTCTGTTGTAAGGTACAGTCAAAGTAGGCCTCTTTCTGCACCTCTGTTGGTTCTTTCTGTACATCTCTTGGTTCTTTCTGCACCTTTCTTACTCTTTCTGGACTTCTGGTGCCTCTTTCTGCACTTCTCTTGCTTCTTTCTGCGTCTTTCTTCATCTTTCTGCACATGTCCTACCTATGTAGGCATATTTAGAAACTAGCATTTAATAAACCTTACAAATTCACTGAAAAAAACAGAGGTTTCATGGACGTTATAGTTAGGAATTAGCAGTTAAAAACCTTTGAAATTCACTGAAAAAAACAGAGGTTTCAGGGACGTTATAGTTAGAAATTAGCATTTAAAAAACCTCAGAAATTCACTGAAAAAACCACAGATGATTTAGTAGGTGCGTGACTGACTGTATACGTGAGTAATTAAACGTGTCTTACTGAATGCATGGGTTAGTGACTAAACTGTGTGAATGTCTGTATCAGTCTGTCAGTTGGTGTGTAAGCGGCTGCATGGGTTGGTGAGTAGCTACATGAGTGTCTACATAGGTTATTGATTGGTTATCTGAGTATCTGTATGGGTACCAGAGTGTCTGTGTGGGTGGGTAGGGTGTGTGTGACTGTGCATAGATGTGTGAGTGGGTAATTCACTGGGTGTATGGGTTCAAGAGTACATCTGTGAAGGGCTGTAAGGGTGGGTGAGTGTGTGTACGGGTGTGTTGGTGAGTGAATGGATGTCTCAGTGGTACATTTGTGAGTAACTACATATGTGAAAGGCAGTATATGTGAGTGTTGGAGTATATAAATGACTATATGTGAGAGTGAGTGATTGTGAGAGTGGCTTGATGGATGAGTGTGTGCTTGTGTCAGTGATTGTATAAGAGAGTAAGTATGTGTTAGTATCTGTATGAATAAGTGAGGTGGTGTGTGTATAACTGTATAGGTGAGTAAATGGGAGTGTGATTGACTCTTTGCATGACTGACTAGGTGTGTGAGTAACTCTATGGTTAGTGGTGTTGTGTGAGTATCTGTATAGGTGTATGAGTGCATATTTCAGTGGCTATATTGATGAGTGACTGTGTGTATGAGTGACTGTATGGGTGAGAGGATGTGTGTGTAGACCTATGAAAGAGCGAGTGGGTATGTACTAACTGGTATTGGTGTGTCTATGGTTTTGAGAATGGTAGTCTGTATTTTAGAGGGGGTGTATCAAAGGTTATATTAGGGTGTGAGGAGGTGCATCAGATGATCACGTGGATGATGTCATCAGTGATGTCATGAGTGATGTTATTTGAGATGTCATCAGTGATGTCATCAGTGATGTCACTGACCATGTCATGAGTGATGTAATATGTGACGTCATCAGCAGTGCATTGCGGGGGCGCGAGTTATAGTTAGCTCAACTAACTATAACGGCCGAATTTCTCTGGTTTTGTACGAGTAAAATGTCCAACTAACTATAGCGTCCCTGAAACCTGTGTTTTTTTCAGTGAATCTATATATATATATATATATTTTTTTTTTTATCCAACAAACGCCGAAGCTTCTCAAGATGCACTCCACAGTGCGTCTGCCATTCGGCATCACGGTTCAGCCCGCCCCAGCCATCCAAGTTCGTTGTATTGCCTGACGCGTTTCTGTGGCCAACGTACCACTTCATCAGAGGCATTTCTACTGTACGCATTGGAGCGCTCTTTATACTGCATGCTGATTGGTTGAAAAACCCCTCGTGGGTTCAACTTCGTAGTTGATTTCTTCATAAAGCATACATCGCATGAGCGGCAGACTTGCATTGCATCATGAAACTAGCACCTTGCACAAATACTTTACACATTGCCTTTCAAGCCAAGCTACCTAAGGGTGAGCACAGGATAATTTAAGGTGTGTTGTGATTTACCCTGACTAGGATTGTGGTTCCTTCTTGGACAGGGTGCATACCTCTGCCAACCAGAAACCCAATTTCTAACAATGTTTGTGACATATAAATGGTGGAGCTTAAATTACGCTGCTCCAAAAGTATAAGCTAAAATTAGAAACCACCGTACAGGACAAAGGCAACGATGAAGGTAATCAGCAGAGGTAATTATTAATGACAGAGTAAATATCATAAGTGAAGTAATAACTGGACTACGAATGCAGTTAATGGAAACATTAGAGCTTGTATATCTTCTGAGGTGTAATAAACTGAAAACTTGTGTCTCCACACTGACATTACTCATGTATTGACTATTTCCTTGTTCCTAGCATGCTGTAATCACATATGAGCTCCTTGAGTCATGCTATGATGCAGTCAGATTATTTCGATGTTGAGCTGGGTTTGAAGCATGTGTAATAATACGCACCCCTTATTGATGGACAATTCCAAGCTATCTGTTACAGTGAGAAAAGTATGTAAAGACTCTTCAGCAGGGGGTATCTACATAATTATTCTCATTTATGTTGAGTCACCCCTACGGGTGTTGTATGAGTCACATTGAAAACATTTGTTTGCTCTAGCCTGCAGTCTGGTCTTAAGAAAACCTGCTAGAGAAACTGAATGCATTTGAGGTAGCTCATGCCATTAACATACAGAAATACAGATGGGTAACAATGCATAAAGGGGATGCTTCAAAAAGGGGTTCTGACTGTCGTTATTGGACAACACAAGTGAAACTCGAGTTGTCTATGTCACTCAGAACCCCAAGAACCACAATGGGCGGTCAGTTAACGCTTCAAACTTGAGTATCATTGTTCCAGGATGTTGGCTTGAAGCTCAATATTTATTATGAGAAAGTTCTTGGCGAGATGATGTTCATGTTTGGGAATACCAAAGAAAATAAATATAGAAAAATATATTTCAGAGACAGGCTAAATTTAGGCAAGGTTAGAGGAACTCGCAAGGCAATATTTGCAGTGCTTAATTTGTAATAAAATATGTGCCAGGGCTTTCGTCAGGAGTCCAATGAAGCTTTAACCACTCATTGCCTCTGCCAGCACTGCTAACGACAATACCTATGCAACTACTAACCATAACACTACTATAAGTGTGATAATTCAGACTATTCCAGGCCCCCAACGCTATAAGAAAGGCTTGGGTGGAAGGAATTAATCGTTTGTAATGTATATTGAATTAATAAACAGCTGTTATTCTGCTCATCTCTAAATTACACAGACAGCGCCACCATGTGGCAGACTGTCATAAGTGCCGGTGTTCACAATTAAGTGCTGGTGCCGAGCACCGACAACCACCAGCTCAAATTAAGCACTGAATATTTGCTTAGTTGCAAAGAATCACTTTACTTTTTGTTATTTTTAATTTCCAAACATATTTTATTTTTGCTCTTTAAGGTTCAATATTCATAGAAATGGTACTGCTCTTTACATGGCTTGCTGAATCTCAGAACACAATAAAAAAATTAAAAAAATTATTATTATGAATTTCAAACTATAGAGCAACCCTGCCAAATGGTGGTCAAAGAATATTAGATTATAATATTGCCTCATTGTGGAATGTGATGGAAGTGGCCTACCTATTAAGAGGAGTAACTGTTTTCCTTATACTCTATTGCAGTGGTGTAACAATAACCCCTGCAGCTCCAACTGTCAGGGGGATTCGCGCTGCGTGCAGCCCCCTCAGCACACTACACTGGGTCTGGGACCAAAGTGGTATGTGGTGGGCTGGAGGGGGTCACCATGTACTTTGCAGGAGGGCCCCCTCAAGTTACGTTATGACCCTGCTGTAATGTACTTTTGATCCGACTCCAGGAGTGTTCTGAAATATTGCCTATGATAGACCAAGGTTAACTAACAAGTTCAGAGAGGTCTGGTCCTCGATCAGTTGTATTGTCATGATTAGAGGGCCACAAACAATCCATGGCTTCACATTCGGCAAAAGAGCCTCATAATAGCTTCTCTTGAGAGAAAGCAGGAAAATCCAACTGGACTCTCCCAAAGCTAAACCAGTATTCGAAGCATGACTCGAAGTAGTAAGGAGCCATCATTTGGACCACTGAGATTGTATATGTGAGTGACAACGGACATTTACCCAAAATGATAATGGATTACTATTGGTCTGACAACTGACCTTCCCTGATCAACATTATACCTCCCTAAAATTAGTGGCACAAGTAAATCAAAAAATGGAAAGGAAAGCAAATATCCACCCCATTATATAATGCACATTCTAGCAAAGGATATAGCACCGATATTTCTGCATTCATTAATATTTCTGATGTCATCATAAGATCTTTAGTAATCTGTATACTTTTTGGTATCATTCTTTTGAGTTTAGTAATATATTGCAGAACGTAATCTGCATATAGGAGAAAATGAGCAACCAGTCTTGATCCTAAGACAGAGGTTGCTTCACAAGTATATATGTCACCAGTTATTTTTTGCCAAATTGAAGATCATGGATGACAACTGTCCAACTAACCAATGTACATTATAAATCCTAAACCTTGGTCTTGAGTATGACTCGGTGTAGCTTGTGTAAATTTAGAGTAGAGGTGCAGGCCTGGATAAACCTAAGACTTCCTTCACTAAGGCTTGGTTAGCACCCTTAAGTCCACTGAGTGGCACTTTGGATTGGCACTTTACTTCAGTTTCAATGAATAGATAATTGCTCGTAAACTCTAAAAAGGATTCTTTCTATTCATGTTGCAGGGTATATATAGTTGTCTATGTAATCATGGCGGGGGAGGGGCAGTTCGCCACTCTCCCAGGCTTTTGTGTATATAGTTTATTCATGGGGACAAGTATTTTAAAAAATACCACATAATGTTCAAATGAGAGGTCATCTACGCCTGGTGGTCTCCATGGAGCAGTGTAGGATCAGCCCACTGTACTTCCTGTTCTTCTTTAGTTAGTGCATTGAGTTCCAAACAATGAGAAAAGCAAATGTGACTTTTTCAAGAAAACCTATATAATAATTGCATGGAGCAAGAAATTGAAAAAGATGTGAGGCAAGAAAATTAGCCGTAAATTATGTGTACAGGCTGCATGTAATTTCATTATTATAGTCTTGCTTAAAGTAGTGCGGCACGTAAGCCCTTATTCACTTCAAAGTAACAAAACGTTATTTTGAAAATAAAATTCAGTACAATAACACTTGAAAAGGACGTTCACATAAAGAAATAGAGCATAATATACTGCGAACAACACTGAAAAACGAATAAAACCGTTCCATGCTAAGGGATTCGATGTATTAAAATATATGCCAAGAAAAACATAAAACGTATGCCTACGGCCCATCACATTTACAATCGTTTAAATGACAGTAAAACATTGAGGTGGTACCTTCTTTGTATTGCCTCATTGTGCTATTTGTCAATGATCTCATCCTGAGCTAAACATTGTTGTGCAATATTTTAGGAATGAACATAATAACAAAAGTTTGGAAATCACATGTTTCTTCTTTTAGCTGAAGAACTAAATGGTTATGCATGTGTAAAGCCTGTGGGAAGTGACAAGCTTTTTAAGCACACATCGTCAAGTGACCATGCACAAAAGTTAATTTTCAATTGAAATGAACACATTACATGAACAACCATACACCCTACTATAATGAAACAAAGTGCAATGTCAATCAGCATACACATGGATGCACGTAATGTGCCGGAGAGATTCATAACAACATCAAGACAGCCACCATCTAAAGTAATCCATCACTAAACAATACACTAGTCTATTCTTAGTACTAGTCTAGCCTGCACAGAATATCGATATTTGCATAATATCAATCAATCAAATAAAATGACACTATAACATTCTGACTCCTGTCAATGAGAACCCCAGAACTGCAAAAGGCACCCAGATTCAGAAAATGATATGGTAGAAATGGAAGCAAGTGCTATACAAATACACATAATATGATGTAACATAACTTCACATTTTGCGAGTTGAAAGGCAAAGGGGACTGATAGGGGTCGTGCTGCACGTCTAGCAACTGACAAGGCTTTTGTGACTGCAAAAATGAAATACTAAGTTATTTGGTTACCAGACCTGGCAAGCTCTGGCAAAATATCAGCTAGTAAACTTGTATGCTGACCAAAGTTTCTGGAGCAACACAGGAAGAAGTATGGTGAAAGGCCATGTATGGCATGCCAGGTAAGTGTAGGCCTCAGACATATGTAAATGTCAATACTGGATAACATTGTGACAGCAATACTGACAGTCTAAGTACACAGATACAGGTAGGTTGATTGCAACATTGACTGCTGTAACCAGTGCGATAGCTCACCTGTTCTATGAAGTAAATAGCTCAACACAATTATCCAGCAATGTGAAACTCACTTAGTCAATCACTGCTGCCAAACCTGTCATACATCAATCATCAATAACAAAAGAGGGAGTGGAGAGGTGGTGTCCTAACCGGACACCGGGGGTGGATTCGATCCATACAACAGCTGTCTACCAAAAAAGAAATCATAATCAAACCAGCTGATAAAGGAGGGGCCATAGTGATCCAGACAACAGCGGCCTATGACAATGAATGTAAGAGGCTTCTTGGTGACAGAAGAAACTACGAGATCCTTAACAATGACCCTACAGAATGCTTACGGATCCGGATAACAGGGATGGTGGACGAAGCAATGGCACACAAATGGGAGTCTAAAAAGGAGGCAGAATTCTTAATTCTGAAATCTCCTAGGACACCCTATTTCTACACCATCCCTAAGATACACAAAAACTTGCAACAACCACCAGTTCGCCCAATAGTCTCGGGCACAGGCTCTATTCTAGAGCCTTTGTCAAAATTTGCCGACGCTTTCCTTCGCCCCCTCATTCAAAAAACCGGAACCTACCTAAAAGACACAAAAGCTGTTCTCCATTTGCTACAAGACATCACCTTTGACCCTGGGAACCAACTACTTTTGGGCCTCGACGTGGAGAGTCTCTACACAAGTCTACCCCACGACGAGACATTAAACATAATTGAAGAGATCCGTTTCTCGAGCACCTGGGATTACCAAACACCACGGAATCTAGTAATGGAGTGCATCTCTCTGGCTCTCACTAAGAATTTCTTCTTTTATGAGGACACATTCTACCTACAGCAGCACGGTACCAGCATGGGGAGCACTTTTGCTCCCAGCCTGGCTGGTCTCTATGTACACCATCTTGAGACCAGCAAGATCCTACATCGTGATAACCCTTTCTGGCACAACATCAAAACCTGGAAACGATATATTGACGATGTGCTGGTCATCTGGGAAGGGGATATCCCCTCAACCGAAGCCTTCATGGTGTGGCTTAACCAGCAAAATGCTTTCCTTAAATTCACTAACACCACGTCACGTGACAATCTGGTATTTCTAGATCTAAACATATATCCGGACGGAGGCAAACTTAAGACCCCAACTCGTATATTGATACCACTGGTTTCCAAAGTTATTTAACCTTTGTTACCAAACCATCTCACCGTTTCGTTTTAACTAGGATGAGATTGGGTCTCGTACATCATCTAGTTGCGTTTCCAGAAATCAAACAGCATTCAGATAGCCCCTGTCCTTGTGATAAACACACTAAACAGAGCACTCTGCACTTTCTGCTACTATGTGAATTATACCTGAATTATAGAATCGCCTATCTTAAACCATTGTTTCATAAGTATAATGTTAAAACTACACGAGCTGCTATGTGTTTACTGTTTACATTAGGAGACCCCGAGATCTGTTATTGTATATCTACTTTCATTTTAAAATCATTTTATGCTAGAAAAAGTATGGTTTTTAATTGATTAAAAGAATGATTTACAGGTCCCGTGTATATATATTCATGTATGGAATTTTTCGTGTTTAGTATTTTAATGAAATTGTAAAGGATATACGCTATGCTTGTACGATTCGCTTTTATGGTTGCTTTTTTGTGAACCGAATAAAGCTTAAGAAACGAAACGAAACGAAGACCCCAACACATTTTAAACCAACTGCCAAGAGCTGTCTGTTACTATACAACGGTTTTCACCCTCGTCACCTCCGTGACAACCTTCCTTACGGACAGTTTCTCCACTTGCGGAGGAACTGTACAGAACTGGCAGACTATAAAACGCAAGCCTCCGATTTGAAAACAAAACTCACTAATCAGAAATACCCCATCAATATCATTGACAAAGCTATGAAAAGGGCCCGCAATAACAACAGAGAGGCCCTCCTGGAAGAGAAGGTACAAAAAGATCAAGAGGACAGACCAATCTGTGTGACAACGTTTAACACTCATTCTAACCAAATATCAAAGATTGTGAATAAACATTGGAGAATCCTGAACTGTGGCAAGCTGAATCTAGCAAAACCATTGTTCACACACAAGCGAGGGAGGAACCTGAAAGACATGCTTGTCCATACACGACCCCGCACAGGAAAACCTACAACCACAGGGAACCCGACTCTCCCACCCATCCAGGGCCACCATCTGTGCAGCAACTGCAGCACTTGCCATCTCACTAAGAAAAGCAGACGGATCCGATTCAGGAAAGGAAGTGAGTGGGAACAGAGAAGATTCACTAATTGCAATAGCCGAAATTTCATTTACATGATCACATGACCCTGCATGTTGCAGTACTTTGGCATGACATCACGACCAATCAAAATCCGAATTGGTGAACATAGGAGCAACGTCCGATGTAAGAAGAGCACAACCAAAATGGCTTCACACTACCTGTCAGAAGCACATACAGTGGACGATCTACTATGGACGGTCATTGAGCAAATATAATCCGAGAGTGGCTTACTAGAGAAGGAACAACGATGGGTGTTCCGTTTGGGCACCCACATAGAGGGCCTTAATGATGACATACCATGGAGCCAATTCACCTGAACTGAATCAGCATTTGATCTTCCGTATGGATACCAACCTTAAGGGTCACTCATAGTAACAATTATATTTTTCTCAACATGTTTGACACTGGACCTGCCTACAATGCATATACTTGAACTAGCATCAACGTGGACCCACTATGAACATGTTTTTCTTTGGGAGCCCCTAACCGCGACTGTTCCATCAGTTTTTAGACTTTCATTTCCATTACCAGCAGAATGATTTTTTGCCTTCCACTAAGGGAAGCAACAGTCACTACGAGACTGTATCCCCACACTGGGAATACTTCATGTATTATCCTTGTATTCCATTTCTTTATCTGCTGTACCATCATCCATTAGAGTTATCCCAGCCACCCTCCTGAACTACAGCCAAAACACGAGAGATGACGCGATCGCGTTATCACCTGCGTTTCATATGTATTTAACTTTGTGCCTTTTTCCAAGTATTTTTTGTATATTTTTTGTATATTTTTTGCACATCAAGTTCCAGAAATTTGGCCTTCCGTTTTCATCCGTTTCACCATCAACGGAGCCAATTCGTTTACGGACTCACCCGAGCACTAACCATTATGATTAGCGCTCCAGTGTGCACGACCGGAAACTCCCGGGCCCTTTCCTACTTCCAGGTCATTTAGAGCAGTGGCATACCCGTTACAAACAACAATCCTTCAAGGCGAGCGCTCGAGTAGAGACGCATGGCTATGTCTACATCCGGGTCAACGTAGGATTGGTACAACCAGCAGGCAAAGAGAACCAGGCAAGGCACAACTTCCCCTCCGGGTCAAAGTACGCAGCAATTAGACCACTGCTGGCGGGAAATCTAAACCAATTAAGGCTAATATAAGTAGAGGCCCCTCGCGGTCTCATTTCTATCCACCGAGCCGCGAGGAGGAGATCCGTGTACGAGGTACAACCCTGATGCATGTAAGTACGGCATAGCCGCTACAGGGAAGTCTAACATTGGACCCTCGATTTCCTAGTTTATTAAACCGCGTCTATTTCTTAAATGGACAAGAGACCATTCTAATGCACATTTTTTTACCTACAGAGTGCAATTAGCACCTTGTCTCCCTCGTTTTCTAAGGCTCATGAGGCACCCGCCTTCCATACAACAAGTATGTATCCCTGAGTGACATCATTTTTTACTTCCCACATTTTGATTATAATTTTTCTTAAGGCCCTACAAAGTCAACCATGGAGCATTTTATGTAGAGTGTGTGTTTTCTGTTAAATGTTTGTGCGTCTTGTATTTGTCTCTTTTTACAGGACACTGCACCATAGATCACATCTAAGTCAATGATGATTAATTAGCACTGTATATATCACTCCTTTGCAGGTCACCACTTTTGCACACGGAACGCTTTGCATACCTGACGTTTCTAAATGCTGTGTTTCTATTTCAGATTATCCTTAAGGAATTTCCTTTGGTATCGTATTTTACATTCAGACAATTTGTCTCTAACACGTAGCATTTACTACCTGTTTATGTAGCATTACATCAATGATGACATTGTCAAACTAGCTATGTGAAAACGGTAGGGATCTGTTAACCTGTCCTGAAGAAGAAGCAGCATGCTTCAAAACATGTTGACACACACAGGAGGCTTTGTGCATTGACACAACACACCTCCGATCCACACCTTTTTAACAATACCGGCACCATGGAATATTAAAGTCCTAGTCCACAGGAGCTTGGTATTTTTTAACATTCACTTTTCACTCACTCCTGACCCTTCCACTCACGCATTTCTACACCACACATAGTGTACAAAATCAGTGCTCCCGCGTACTCGCAGGTAGTAGCATGCTGCGTCCTGTAGAGGGGCGCGAAGACCCCTATGATGAAGCATGACACCAAGGGCCCTTTTGGTGTGTCAGGGGTATTTAAGAAACACAATGTGCTTCCAACCAATGTAGGTAATGCACATGACTCTGGATTTCAATAATCCCCCGCCATAATCCTTCAAGGGTAGATCCTAGTGTTTATGACAAATTACAAGGGGAGGTCGACTCCACCCCCGGTGTTCGGTTAGGACACCACCTCTCCACTCCCTCTTTTGTTATTGATAGTATTAAGACAGCGTACAGCTGTGGGAGTCTGCCAGAAGTCCTGGCAATACAACTCCGGACACAGTACCGAAGTTCAGAAGTGGTCTTTGAACCCCTTCTCTACCTACACACTTACACAGAGGCACCATTTACACAGTGAACACACACACTCTCAACACCCACCACTAGACCCAGTTCTTAACGATGGCCGAAGACACTGGCCTCACGTTTCGAGAAGAAGAAATTGATAGAATACTGGCAGCTATCAACCCTTTTGAAGGACTAAGCAGTACTGATCCAGGTCCTAGCAATGCAGACTGGGATGAGTTAGCCAACCTGAGAAGAACCTAAATCAAAACAGCTCTATATGGCCTTCTAATGATTGAGTACCTGAGGGCTAATGCGGCACCTCCGGGCCTGATTGTCCGCAACGAGCCATTTATTTTCCAGAACGACAAAGCATTCAAGAAGGACTGGTCGCTTATATCGTGGCACTGTACTCATGATTGGTTGGTTTTAATAATAAAGACGGCAACTCGACTGGCACAGGAACTTAAGATAGACATTCAGAAGTTAGAGGTACAACTGAAGAGCTATCAATCACCGACCGTATTGAGGAAACGTCTGGAGGAACTGAACCAGCAGATGACTGAATTCGAGGTCACACTCAAACAGAGTAAGTTTAACAAACTAAAAAAAGACACGGCCCGCTTCAGCCATGAAAGAGTGTACCCGTATACACGAGATGACTACACAACCAAAGACATCAACAGTGACCAAGACAGTGAAGGGTCTGACATGAGTACCAACAGCTCCAACTCCAGCAGGAAAAGCTCGTATAGGAACCAACAAGGTGGGTCACAATATCAACGACCTTACAATCCCAGACGGAGAGGATGGGGTAACCATCAAGGACCACACTCCTACCCTCCATACCCCTATGGACCATCACCGATGGGGGGCCCTTACCAACAATGGGCACCAGATTATGACTACAACTACTATGGACCGCCGCCTTTTTTAGGGTCACGCCCTGGACCCCGACGAGGGAGGAACAGGCGAGGCAACAATGTACATTGGACAACGGAAGAAGAAGTGAACCCACGTGTCTCGACAAGGAGCATGACGGGCTCACTGAACAACCAGCCATCCACCAACAGATGGGGCAACTAGTGGTCAACCTAACAGAGTGTGAACTCACAGAGGTTCAAACATGATTCCTGGAAAGAGGGCTAGGTTTTGTACCAACCAACAGGATGGATAAGTTCAAGGTACATACAGAAATGAAGGAATTCATACGCAAATTGAAACTACGGGCATTTTTCAAAGAGAAGGATAGCACCACAGAAGAATCATCCGACACAGGATTACGGCAAAAGTCCACCTTCACCCCACCAGACTCCACACTACCAGTTGAATTACTGGCTTTTGAGAAAGCGGTCATGGAAGAACTACGGCAGATCTCCGCGCAAGGCAACACCCATTTCCAGAACACCTCAAAAGTCGACAAGGAAGCCATACAACAGCTGTCCACCAACAAAGAAATCATAATCAAACCAGCTGATAAAGGAGGGGCCATAGTGATCCAGACAACAGCGGCCTATGACAATGAATGTAAGAGGCTTCTGGGTGACAGAAGAAACGACGAGATCCTTAACAATGACCCTACAGAATACTTACGGATCCGGATAACAGGGATGGTGGAGGAAGCAATGGCACACAATTAGGTGTCTAAAAAGGAGGCAGAATTCATAATTCAGAAATCTCCTAGGACACCCTATCTCTACACCATCCCTAAGATACACAAAAACTTGCAACAACCACCAGGCCGCCCAATAGTCTCGGGCATAGGCTCTATTCTAGAGCCTTTGTCAAAATTTGCCAACGCTTTCCTTCGCCCACTCATTCAAAAAACCGGAACCTACCTAAAACACAAAAGCTGTTCTCCAATTGCTACAAAACATCACCTTTGACCCTGGGAACCAACTACTTTTGGGCCTCGACATGGAGAGACTCTACACGAGTCTACCCCACGACGAGACATTAAACATAATTGAAGAGATCCTTTTCTCGACCACCTGGGATTACCAAACACCACGGAATCTAGTAATGGAGTGCATCTCTCTGGCTCTCACTAAGAATTTCTTCTTGTATGAGGACACATTCTACCTACAGCAGCACGGTACCAGCATGGGGAGCACATTTGCTCCCAGCCTGGCTGGTCTCTATGTACACCATCTTGAGACCAGCAAGATCCTACATCGTGACAACCCTTTCTGGCACAACATCAAAACCTGGAAACAATATATTGACGATGTGCTGGTCATCTGGGAAGGGGATATCCCGTCAACCGAAGCCTTCATGGTGTGGCTTAACCAGCAAAATGCTTTCCTTAAATTCACTAACACCACGTCACGTGACAATGTGGTATTTCTAGATCTAAACATATATCCGGACGGAGGCAAACTTAAGACCACCACACATTTTAAACCAACTGCCAAGAACTGTCTGTTACTATACAACAGTTTTCACCCGCGTCACCTCCGTGACAACCTTCCTTACGGACAGTTTCTCCGCTTGCGGAGGAACTGTACAGAACAGGCAAACTATAAAACGCAAGCCTCCGATTTGAAAACAAAGCTCACTAATCGGAAATACCCGATCAAGATCATTGACAAAGCTATGAAAAGGGCCCGCAATAACAACAGAGAGGCCCTCCTGGAAGAGAAGGTACAAAAAGATCAAGAGGAAAGACCAATCTGTGTGACAACGTTTAACACTCATTCTAACCAAATATCAAAGATTGTGAATAAACATTGGAGAATCCTTAACTGTGGCAAGCTGAATCTAGAAAAACCATTGTTCGCACACAAGCGAAGGAGGAACCTGAAAGACATGCTTGTCCATACACGACCCCGCACAGGAAAACCTACAACCACAGGGAACCTGACTCTCCCACCCATCCAGGGCCACCATCCGTGCGGCAACTGCAGCACTTGCCATCTCACTAAGAAAAGCAGACGGATCCGATTCAGGAACGGCAGTGAGTGGGAACAGAGAAGATTCACTAATTGCAATAGCCGAAATGTCATTTACATGATCACATGCCCCTGCATGTTGGAGTACGTTGGCATGACATCACGACCAATCAAAATCCGAATTGGTGAACATTGGAGCAACGTCCGATGTAAGAAGAGCACAACCGAAATGGCTTCACACTACCTGTCAGAAGCACATACAGTGGACGATCTACTATGGACGGTCATTGAGCAAATACAATCCGAGAGTGGCTTACTAGAGAAGGAACAACAATGGGTGTTCCGTTTGGGCACCCACATAGAGGGCCTTAATGATGACATACCATGGAGCCAATTCACCGGAACTGAATCAGCATTTGATCTTCCGTATGGATACCAACCTTAAGGGTCACTCATAGTAACGATTATATTTTTCGCAACATGTTTGACACTGGACCTGCCTACAATGCATATACTTGAACTAGCATCAACGTGGCCCCACTATGAACATGTTTTTCTTTGGGAGCCCCTAACCGCGACTGTTCCATCAGTTTTTAGACTTTAATTTCCATTACCAGCAGAATGATTTTTTGCCTCCCACTAAGGGGAGCAACAGTCACTACGAGACTGTACCCCCACACTGGGAATACTTCATGTATTATCCTTGTATTCCATTTCTTTATCTGCTGTACCATCATCCATTAGAGTTATCCCAGCCACCCTCCGGAAGGACAGCCAAAACACGAGAGGTGACGCGATCACGTTATCACCTGCGTTTCATATGTAGTTAACTTTGTGCCTTTTTCCAAGTATTTTTTGTATATTTTTTGCACATCAAGTTGCAGAAATTTGGCCTTCTGTTTTCATCCGTTTCACCATCAACGGAGCCAATTCGTTTATGGACTCACCCGAGCACTAACCATTATGATTAGCGCTCCAGTGTGCATGACCGGAAACTCCCGGGCCCTTACCTACTTCCGCGTCATTTAGAGCAGTGGCATACCCGTTACAAACAACAATCCTTCAAGGCGAGCGCTCGAGTAGAGACGCATGGCTTTGTCTGCATCCGGGTCAATGTAGGATTGGTACAACCAGCAGGCAAAGAGAACCAGGCAAGGCACAACTTCCCCTCCGGGTCAAAGTACGCAGCAATTAGACCACTGCTGCTGGGAAATCTAAACCAATTAAGGCTAATATAAGTAGAGGCCCCTCGCCGTCTCATTTCTATCCACGAAGCCGCGAGGAGGAGATCCTTGTACGAGTTACTACCCTGGTGCATGTGAGTACGGCATAGCCGCTACAGGGAAGTCGACCATTGG
Organism: Calotriton arnoldi; assembly: GCA_963921515.1. Classification (NCBI taxonomy): domain Eukaryota; kingdom Metazoa; phylum Chordata; class Amphibia; order Caudata; family Salamandridae; genus Calotriton; species Calotriton arnoldi. Next base: position 1,099,541 of record CAWUFW010002522.1, read on the forward strand.
ACCCTCGAATTCCGAGTTTATTATACCGCGTCTATTTCTTAAATGGACAAGAGACCATTCTAATGCACATTTTTTTACCTACAGAGTGCAATTAGCACCTTGTCTCCCTCGTTTTCTAAGGCTCATGAGGCACCCGCCTTCCATACAACAAGTATGTATCCCTGAGTGACATCATTTTTTACTTCCCACATTTTGACTATAATTTTTCTCAAGGCCCTACAAAGTCACCCATGGAGCATTTTATGTAGAGTGTGTGTTTTCTGTTAAATGTTTGTGCGTCTTGTATTTATCTCTTTTTACAGGACACTGCACCATAGATCACATCTAAGTCAATGATGATTAATTAGCACTGTATATATCACTCCTTTGCAGGTCACCACTTTTGCACACGGAACGCTTTGCATACCTGACGTTTCTAAATGCTGTGTTTCTATTTCAGATTATCCTTAAGGAATTTCCTTTTGGTATCGTATTTTACATTCAGACAATTTGTCTCTAACATGTAGAATGTACTACCTGTTTATGTAGCATTACATCAATGATGACATTGTCAAACTAGCTATGTGAGAATGGTAGGGATCTGTTAACCTGTCCTGAAGAAGAAGCAGCATGCTTCGAAACATGTTGACACACACAGGAGGCTTTGTGCATTGACATAACACACCTCCGACCCACACCTTTTTAACAATACCGGCACCATGGAATATTAAAGTTTCTACTCCACAGGAGCTAGGTATTTTTTAACATTCACTTTTCACTCACTCCTGACCCTTCCACTCACGCATTTCTACACCCCACATAGTGTACAAAATCAGTGCTCCCACGTACTTGCAGGTAGTAGCACGCTGCGTCCCGTAGAGGGGAGCGAAGACCCCTATGATGAAGCATGACACCAAGGGCCCTTTTGGTGTGTGAAGGATATTTAAGAAACACAATGTGCTTCCAACCAATGTAGGTAATGCACATGACCCTGGATTTCAATAATCCCCCCACATAATCCTTCAAGGGTGGATCCTAGTGTTTATGATACATCAATTATCACCTTAGAATAAATTCCAACCTGGAGAAAGCACATCAGAGTACTCAGGATACCAATCTCAACAGTATTTGCCACAGCAATGAGGAAAAAAATGAATGGATAGAACTACAGAATCCCCTACAAGTCATACACATACGTGTGAAAAACAATGTATAATGTCTAAATGTAGAGTAGTCAGCTACTTGTAACAACATCAGTGTGTACCACATAAAGTTTGCCCACATTGCAATACATATCTGTGTATCAAAGTGCACCATGACAACTTTTCTGGCAAAAATCAAAACGCAATAGTTGAAGGTTGACAATAAATAGCATTCCAATGCATGTGAAATGTTTGAACTGCACCTAATTGATCCATCAAAATCATATGGCAAAGTTAGTGAACTATGAAACGGCTGTGCCAATTTCATGTAGGCCACCAACAAAATCATATGTATGTCTGAGTGTTAAACATGTTGGCAAAGTCACAACCTACCTAGGGAGGAACAATTAGGCATATTTCTGATCATTAATCTGTCACTTCTCACATGTAGTGAGTGCACAAAACATAGAGTGATCAGGGCCATTTCTAAACACCCATCACAGTAAGCTACTGTATAAACATGAAAGTCTGGATGTAGAAGTGTACAATATATCAGGTCATGCTCATACTTTTTTATTGCACAGAGAACTGGAATAGACACATATTATGAAATACCATAAGAAATGTGTATGAGTCATTGAGTACACATGGCACACACGGACAGTAATGTAGCAGTAGCAGAGAGCAAAAGCATTGACAGTTTGTAGGAAACGGACTCTCTATATAGTGTACTAAAATGAATTACACTGTGCAGTGAGTCCAGTGGATCTGCAATAGGTGTGCAGAAGTAAAATCAGTTAATTCTAATACACTTTTTGTGGTAATGTGGGCGATCAGTTAGGCTTATCAGAGGGTAGTGCTAAGCATTTGTTGTTACACACAGAAGCAATAAATGAGACATACACTCAAGAATAAATCCTAGACCAATAAGAAAAACAAATCATATCTTTATATATATTTTTAGAAACCAAGAACTTCATTCAACAGTTAATAAATGCTTTGTAGTTGATTCTTAACTAAATGCAGTTCAAGACACAAATGCTTATAGATTTTAAGCAAAAGTGGTCACTACCATCAAGAAGAAACAGTTGAGGTCAAGGGGAAGAAAAGGGGAAGAAAAGCATAGGGTTAGGTAGCGGCCAACACATTTACCATCTAGGTTGATGGAAGCAACACTCTGCCACATAGTTTTAGGGGACAACGGTCACCCAGAGTTCAGGGGTAGCTCTACTCCAGTGGAATCAGAGTTTTGGGAGTCCCAGGACTTTGGCACAGAATTCAGCTCTGTGTTACCTGTATTGGAGGTGCCGAAGATCTTTGGATGCAGAATTTGTTCTTCATTGACGGCATTCAGCTAGAGGTGCAGAGTGGGCAGTCCGTCGCGGTCGGGCAGTCGTGCCCAAGTTGCAGCCACAAGAAAGCAGGTACAGGCTCCCAGGAGGAGGGCTGTTTCCAGCATCAGTCACAGGTACTGTGAGGATCCCTCAGGCTGGTGGATGCTTTGAAGGGTTGCTTACCGGACTGGTGACCAACAGCCCTTGGCTGCTGCAAATTTTGGGTGACGAGGTGAATCTTCACCTCGTGGTGGTCTTTACTGATGGTGTGCGGGGACTAGTACCACTAGTCCAAAGGGAGGACCCAGGCAATTGGTGATGGCTGGCAGGGTACCGGGGTTCTTGGAGGCTGCACAGATTTCAGGTAGGGATGGCAGACCACAGTTGTTGAGTCCTTTCGCAGTTGGCAGGGTTTGGCTCCTGTTTCTTCTGCAGCAGGGCTCAGTACCTGATTCAGCAGCACATCTTCTTTCTTTGCCATCTTTTGGTCCGTGGAATATGAAGTCAAGGCCTTAGGTAGCCACCTAAATACTAAATGTAGGGGGCGTTTAAAGGGGAGCCAGGTGGTAGCCAATGGGCTGCTCACCTGTAGGGTCACTACAAACTCTATATGCTTAACACCTGCAGGAAGTGGGCATAACCCTAATATTTTCACCAACTTCAAGATGGTGGAAAGTAAAAAGTGGGGCCACCTCACCTGCCTCATCCTAGGGGTGGTGGAGGCTGAAGGTGGGCACACCTTCTAGTCTCACTAGTTTTCCTGCCTTTCCTCCCAGCCAAAAAGAGGAGCAGGAAATCAGTGTTGGCCTCCCCCAGTCTCTGGAGGTTCCTGGATTGGATTTCAAAGGCCTTTGAAGCTTCCCACCCAGGAAGGCCATCCTGTCTTGGAGGAGGTGTGCAGAACAGACCTTGTTTATGTCTTCTCAAGAGCACAAGCTCTCACCCAAGTAGGCCAGAAACATATCTGCTGGTGGCAGACTGACTCAGTCAGGAACCCCCTTTTGTATCGCTTTGGTCGCCCTAAGTTGGCGGGGGTATGCCCAGACGTGGGTCCCTTGCTCACTTTGCCACTGGATTCAAGCAAGCCTGGCTGATGACGGCTGAAATGCCAGAAACCGGTCCTAGGATGCTTGTTTCCAGTCCAGGGAAGACATGGTTTGGCAGTTCGGGCTGGACTGTTCCCATGAGGCACAGGGTCAGACTGATTTGCATATGGCCATGTCTGAACTGGGGTGGTGGAGTGAGCTAAAGAATGATGATGGATTAAACCCAGATCAGTTGACTGGGGGTGAGTGTTTGATTGGCTCAAACGTTCCGTCCATCATCCCCTTTTGTATCGCTTCAGTCAGGAACGGCATCAGGGCTTGGTAGATTTTCAGGAGACCCTCTAGAAGGGTCTCATGTGTGAATGTATTCATAAATCCATCACTGGCATCACTGAGGAATTATTAAGACAAGATGTTTGGTACCAAACACCTTTGAAATCAGTGAATTCATCATGGAGTTTGGAAATTTGCCTTGATGATTACCCAGCCCATGTACTCTTTATGGCTTACAGATCACTTACAACATCACAGAAAAGACTGAACATTGTGTAGGCCTCTCTGCTCATGCAGATAGGACAACTCATAGGATATAGTGCACCCTACCTTAGTGCTGAAGGCCTGCCATAGTGTCACTTACCTATACCTTATGCAGTGTACAGGGAGGCATGGCACACAGGGCTGTGCTCCATGTTGAATCTTTGGATATTCCTGCAACAAGACACGCAGCCCACAGTGGCAGTGTGCATTGCCTTGATGAGGGGGCACTGGGGCGGCACAATCAGGGCTGCAACCCCAGAGGGTCCTCTTCAGTACCCATGCCCTAGGAGCAAGTAGCTGCACAAAAACAAAATCCGGTGACCGGTTCTACTCTTTCTTTGTGTGCTGCAGAATGCATCACAAATGGAAAGAGGAGAAAAGAAGGAGAAATCAAGTCTACATGGTTTTGAAACTTTGGAGAAGCGTAAATATACATGGGCATTGCATGGGAACAGCCACCACAAGGCCCATTAAATGCCTCTCTAGCGCAGAGAAAGGCAAGGCAGCCCTTTGGGCCGCCTTGCCTTAGTCGATATATATGAGGCCATTCTAACCCACCCAAAGTGGCTTTGTGTCACATTATATATATGATTAATTGATTAGCACAACTGGAGCATCACTAAAAGTTATGCTAGTGGGTACAAGTGGTGCATTAATAAGCCCCTTAGTTACTCCTAGGGTCAATCATGTCACCCATGTGTCATGATACTCTGGACCACGCCATTATACTGCCAAGCATTACTCAATAGATCACATCCTTGACACATGATCCAGGCATGTCATAATCGGTATATCTAAAGACAAGCATCAAGCCTGCTCAGGCCTGCAAATGGACTAGATGCAGGTAATGAGGGGGGCATATTTCCATATATGTGTTTCTGCGGTTGTATACTTCTGAAATGCTGGGATATAATAGTTCAGTTACTATAAATGTTAACATGCGTCAAAGAAATGTTTACAATGCTATGTCCTCTTTCATGTCTCCTAGGTAGACATCTTCCATTCTAATGGGGGGAGGGGGTAATCATTCCAGGACCCCAATGCTATGCATGAGTAAGTGTAATTGGTACATGTATGTACCATTATGATGCCTGTGTACAATATATGTGGAGATGATCAATTGTGATGTGTGGTGGGAAGTAACACTCAGCTACCATCAATAAGCTGTCAGTCTGAGATTCAGTACAGAACCAGTCCAATGTTTGTTGACAGCTGATCACGGCTAAAGAATTTTGAGGCTGTAAGGTGTATGTAAGTAGGCCCACACGAAGTACACGTCTCTCAATATGTACTTACAGTGGCACATCTATAGTCATATTGCTTTGGGAACAGTGAACATAATCTTGCACACACTTTGCATGTGTTCCACACAGACACATTACCTGGAAAAACAAATGGCACAGACCATAAGATCTAGACTCAACGTATGTCATAGGACTGTGAATTCTGTTTTGCTTAGCATGTCTAGCAAGGGATCAGTTTTTAAAGTCCCAATTTGTGCAGGAAGCTGGGCCAGATGATGTGCATTATTTCTACACAGTCATTGTTAACAACAGTCATTCTTACCACACCCACATAATGCTAGCTAACAATTTGGTGCATGATAGTGCCTGTGCAAGACATATACAACAAAAGGTTAACAATGTGTAACAGTATGCACATACGGAGCTGCTGATAACAGTGTGTTCAGCTGCAAACTCTCCGTCACAGTCCAAAGGGAGCATAGTAGCAAAGAGTGAGCATTTGACTGAGTATGTGTGCAGCGCTTCATTATGTTGGTTTCAGTCTTACATATGAGAGTATAGACTACATGATGTCCCATGAGCATCAAAGAGGGGAATATATTGGGCATGGCCACACAATGCAGCACGATAGTCTCTCTACACCACAGCCATATTGCAAATAATATTGCAATTAATAAGACACAAAAAACGAAGCTATTGCAGCACAACCATTAAACCTGAATTGTTTAAATAACCAAAAACAGTGTTGGTCATAGGTCAAAGTAATCCCATAATGTAGTTTTGAATCTCTGCACAACGAGGACGATGAAGAAACACAAATCAGTTCAAAATAATCCAATCAGATCATCAAAAGAGTTTTCTTGTATCCTTTATTGAAGTCCAAAAATTAAAATTTCCAGCACACGATTAGCCGACACGTTTTTCGTCTGATACACAGACTTTTTCAAGGCTGGAAAGACAAATATTCTACAGTCAATGTGCTATATACAATATTGTGATAAATTTAAAAAGCCACATCTTTCAAAATTAAAATTCATATTCATATTGTACATGTAAATAACAAAACCCGATAATCTGATACAATGCAAGAAGACAAACCTAAGTCCTGCAGCGCATCAAATGAGAGTAGAACCAGGATCCAAATAAGGATACCGAAATATGCATGATCAAAACTATATATGAAGAAAAGAAAAATTATCAAATGATCAAATGATGAATTCAAATGTATTAACACTAAAACACTAAAATACTGTCAATGTGACGAACACGAATTACAGGAGAATTATTGAATATTAGAATCAGACGTGTTGACACAATGATACTATTGTATCATGCCCACACAAGAAGCCCGAGCAACCCCATAAGAGTTTCTATTCCTGCACAGTGGCTGAAACAATTAATAGCCATTATTAATAGAGAACACTTGACAAAGAACTGTACATAAAAATGAGATGACAATACAACCTGGCCACAAAACTAGATTAGTAGTGTGACGTATACACTTGTTTCCAGTCCAGTCCAGGGAGGACCTGGCTTGGCAGTTCGGGCTGGACTGTTCCCATGAGGCACAGGGTCAAGACTGATTTGCATATGGCTGGGTTCAAACTGGAATGGCATGGTGAGCAAAAAACAATGGATTTAGGCCCAGATCTCTGTACTGGGGTGAATGTATGACATTGTTCTGCATTCTGTCCATCAACTGTTGTTTTTGCATTTGTCACCCCGAGTGGGACGGGTATGCCCAGACGTGGGTCCCGTGCTCTCCATGCCACTGGAATCAAGCTATCCTGGCTGAAGAAGGGTGAAACCCCGAAACCGGTCCTAGGATGCTTGTTTCCAGTCCAGGGAGGACCTGGCTTGGCAGTTCGGGCTGGACTGTTCCCATGAGGCACAGGGTCAAGACTGATTTGCATATGGCTGGGTTCAAACTGGAATGGCATGGTGAGCAAAAAACGATGGATTTAGGCCCAGATCTCTGTACTGGGGTGAATGTATGACATTGTTCTGCATTCTGTCCATCAACTGTTGTTTTTGCATTTGTCACCCCGAGTGGGACGGGTATGCCCAGACGTGGGTCCCGTGCTCTCCATGCCACTGGAATCAAGCTATCCTGGCTGAAAAGGGGTGAAACCCCAAAACCTGTCCTAGGATGCTTGTTTCCAGTCCAGGGAGGACCTGGCGTGGCAGTTCGGGCTGGACTGTTCCCATGAGGCACAGGGTCAAGACTGATTTGCATATGGCTGGGTTTAAACTGGAATGGCATGGTGAGCAAAAAACGATGGATTTAGGCCCAGATCTCTGTACTGGGGTGAATGTATGACATTGTTCTGTATTCTTTCCATCAACTGTTGTTTTTGCATTTGTCACCCCGAGTGGGACGGGTATGCCCAGACGTGGGTCCCGTGCTCTCCATGCCACTGGAATCAAGCTATCCTGGCTGAAAAGGGGTGAAACCCCAAAACCTGTCCTAGGATGCTTGTTTCCAGTCCAGGGAGGACCTGGCGTGGCAGTTCGGGCTGGACTGTTCCCATGAGGCACAGGGTCAAGACTGATTTGCATATGGCTGGGTTTAAACTGGAATGGCATGGTGAGCAAAAAACGATGGATTTAGGCCCAGATCTCTGTACTGGGGTGAATGTATGACATTGTTCTGCATTCTTTCCATCAACTGTTGTTTTTGCATTTGTCACCCCGAGTGGGACGGGTATGCCCAGACGTGGATCCCGTGCTCTCCATGCCACTGGAATCAAGCTATCCTGGCTGAAGAGGGGTGAAACCCCGAAACCGGTCCTAGGATGCTTGTTTCCAGTCCAGGGAGGACCTGGCTTGGCAGTTAGGGCTGGACTGTTCCCATGAGGCACAGGGTCAAGACTGATTTGCATATGGCTGGGTTCAAACTGGAATGGCATGGTGAGCAAAAAAACGATGGATTTAGGCCCAGATCTCTGTACTGGGGTGAATGTATGACATTGTTCTGCATTCTGTCCATCAACTGTTGTTTTTGCATTTGTCACTCCCGAGTGGGACGGGTATGCCCAGAGGTGGGTCCCGTGCTCTCCATGCCACTGGAATCAAGCTATCCTGGCTGAAGAGGGTGAAACCCCGAAACCGGTCCTAGGATGCTTGTTTCCAGTCCAGGGAGGACCTGGCGTGGCAGTTCGGGCTGGACTGTTCCCATGAGGCACAGGGTCAAGACTGATTTGCATATGGCTGGGTTTAAACTGGAATGGCATGGTGAGCAAAAAACGATGGATTTAGGCCCAGATCTCTGTACTGGGGTGAATGTATGACATTGTTCTGCATTCTTTCCATCAACTGTTGTTTTTGCATTTGTCACCCCGAGTGGGACGGGTATGCCCAGACGTGGGTCCCGTGCTCTCCATGCCACTGGAATCAAGCTATCCTGGCTGAAAAGGGTGAAACCCCAAAACCTGTCCTAGGATGCTTGTTTCCAGTCCAGGGAGGACCTGGCGTGGCAGTTCGGGCTGGACTGTTCCCATGAGGCACAGGGTCAAGACTGATTTGCATATGGCTGTGTTTAAACTGGAATGGCATGGTGAGCAAAAAAACGATGGATTTAGGCCCAGATCTCTGTACTGGGGTGAATGTATGACATTGTTCTGCATTCTTTCCATCAACTGTTGTTTTTGCATTTGTCACCCCGAGTGGGACGGGTATGCCCAGACGTGGATCCCGTGCTTTCCATGCCACTGGAATCAAGCTATCCTGGCTGAAGAGGGGTGAAACCCCGAAACCGGTCCTAGGATGCTTGTTTCCAGTCCAGGGAGGACCTGGCTTGGCAGTTAGGGCTGGACTGTTCCCATGAGGCACAGGGTCAAGACTGATTTGCATATGGCTGGGTTCAAACTGGAATGGCATGGTGAGCAAAAAAACGATGGATTTAGGCCCAATTCTCAGTACTGGGGTGAATGTATGACATTGTTCTGCATTCTGTCCATCAACTGTTGTTTTTGCATTTGTCACCGCGAGTGGGACAGGTATGCCCAGACGTGGGTCCCGTGCTCTCCAAGCCACTGGAATCAAGCTATCCTGGCTGAAGAGGGGTGAAACCCTGAAACCGGTCCTAGGATGCTTGTTTCCAGTCCAGGGAGGATCTGGCTTGGCAGTTCGGGCTGGACTGTTCCCATGAGGCACAGGGTCAAGACTGATTTGCATATGGCTGGGTTCAAACTGGAATGGCATGGTGAGCAAAAAAACGATGGATTTAGGCCCAGATCTCTGTACTGGGGTGAATGTATGACATTGTTCTGCATTCTGTCCATCAACTGTTGTTTTTGCATTTGTCACCCCGAGTGGGACGGGTATGCCCAGAGGTGGGTCCCGTGCTCTCCATGCCACTGGAATCAAGCTATCCTGGCTGAAGAGGGGTGAAACCCCGAAACCGGTCCTAGGATGCTTGTTTCCAGTCCAGGGAGGACCTGGCTTGGCAGTTCGGGCTGGACTGTTCCCATGAGGCACAGGGTCAAGACTGATTTGCATATGGCTGGGTTCAAACTGGAATGGCATGGTGAGCAAAAAACGATGGATTTAGGCCCAGATCTCTGTACTGGGGTGAATGTATGACATTGTTCTGCATTCTGTCCATCAACTGTTGTTTTTGCATTTGTCACCCCGAGTGGGACGGGTATGCCCAGACGTGGGTCCTGTGCTCTCCATGCCACTGGAATCAAGCTATCCTGGCTGAAGAGGGGTGAAACCCCGAAACCGGTCCTAGGATGCTTGTTTCCAGTCCAGGGAGGACCTGGCTTGGCAGTTCGGGCTGGACTGTTCCCATGAGGCACAGGGTCAAGACTGATTTGCATATGGCTGGGTTCAAACTGGAATGGCATGGTGAGCAAAAAAACGATGGATTTAGGCCCAGATCTCTGTACTGGGGTGAATGTATGACATTGTTCTGCATTCTGTCCATCAACTGTTGTTTTTGCATTTGTCACCCCGAGTGGGACGGGTATGCCCAGACGTGGGTCCCGTGCTCTCCATGCCACTGGAATCAAGCTATCCTGGCTGAAAAGGGGTGAAACCCCAAAACCTGTCCTAGGATGCTTGTTTCCAGTCCAGGGAGGACCTGGCGTGGCAGTTCGGGCTGGACTGTTCCCATGAGGCACAGGGTCAAGACTGATTTGCATATGGCTGGGTTTAAACTGCAATGGCATGGTGAGCAAAAAAACGATGGATTTAGGCCCAGATCTCTGTACTGGGGTGAATGTATGACATTGTTCTGCATTCTTTCCATCAACTGTTGTTTTTGCATTTGTCACCCCGAGTGGGACGGGTATGCCCAGACGTGGGTCCCGTGCTCTCCATGCCACTGGAATCAAGCTATCCTGGCTGAAAAGGGGTGAAACCCCAAAACCTGTCCTAGGATGCTTGTTTCCAGTCCAGGGAGGACCTGGCGTGGCAGTTCGGGCTGGACTGTTCCCATGAGGCACAGGGTCAAGACTGATTTGCATATGGCTGGGTTTAAACTGGAATGGCATGGTGAGCAAAAAAACGATGGATTTAGGCCCAGATCTCTGTACTGGGGTGAATGTATGACATTGTTCTGCATTCTTTCCATCAACTGTTGTTTTTGCATTTGTCACCCCGAGTGGGACGGGTATGCCCAGACGTGGATCCCGTGCTCTCCATGCCACTGGAATCAAGCTATCCTGGCTGAAGAGGGGTGAAACCCCGAAACCGGTCCTAGGATGCTTGTTTCCAGTCCAGGGAGGACCTGGCTTGGCAGTTAGGGCTGGACTGTTCCCATGAGGCACAGGGTCAAGACTGATTTGCATATGGCTGGGTTCAAACTGGAATGGCATGGTGAGCAAAAAAACGATGGATTTAGGCCCAGATCTCTGTACTGGGGTGAATGTATGACATTGTTCTGCATTCTGTCCATCAACTGTTGTTTTTGCATTTGTCACCCCGAGTGGGACGGGTATGCCCAGATGTGGGTCCCGTGCTCTCCATGCCACTGGAATCAAGCTATCCTGGCTGAAGAGGGGTGAAACCCCGAAACCGGTCCTAGGATGCTTGTTTCCAGTCCAGGGAGGACCTGGCGTGGCAGTTCGGGCTGGACTGTTCCCATGAGGCACAGGGTCAAGACTGATTTGCATATGGCTGGGTTTAAACTGGAATGGCATGGTGAGCAAAAAAACGATGGATTTAGGCCCAGATCTCTGTACTGGGGTGAATGTATGACATTGTTCTGCATTCTTTCCATCAACTGTTGTTTTTGCATTTGTCACCCCGAGTGGGACGGGTATGCCCAGACGTGGGTCCCGTGCTCTCCATGCCACTGGAATCAAGCTATCCTGGCTTAAAAGGGGTGAAACCCCAAAACCTGTCCTAGGATGCTTGTTTCCAGTCCAGGGAGGACCTGGCGTGGCAGTTCGGGCTGGACTGTTCCCATGAGGCACAGGGTCAAGACTGATTTGCATATGGCTGGGTTTAAACTGGAATGGCATGGTGAGCAAAAAAACGATGGATTTAGGCCCAGATCTCTGTACTGGGGTGAATGTATGACATTGTTCTGCATTCTTTCCATCAACTGTTGTTTTTGCATTTGTCACCCCGATTGGGACGGGAATGCCCAGACGTGGATCCCGTGCTCTCCATGCCACTGGAATCAAGCTATCCTGGCTGAAGAGGGGTGAAACCCCGAAACCGGTCCTAGGATGCTTGTTTCCAGTCCAGGGAGGACCTGGCTTGGCAGTTAGGGCTGGACTGTTCCCATGAGGCACAGGGTCAAGACTGATTTGCATATGGCTGGGTTCAAACTGGAATGGCATGGTGAGCAAAAAACGATGGATTTAGGCCCAATTCTCAGTACTGGGGTGAATGTATGACATTGTTCTGCATTCTGTCCATCAACTGTTGTTTTTGCATTTGTCACCGCGAGTGGGACAGGTATGCCCAGACGTGGGTCCCGTGCTCTCCAAGCCACTGGAATCAAGCTATCCTGGCTGAAGAGGGGTGAAACCCTGAAACCGGTCCTAGGATGCTTGTTTCCAGTCCAGGGAGGATCTGGCTTGGCAGTTCGGGCTGGACTGTTCCCATGAGGCACAGGGTCAAGACTGATTTGCATATGGCTGGGTTCAAACTGGAATGGCATGGTGAGCAAAAAACGATGGATTTAGGCCCAGATCTCTGTACTGGGGTGAATGTATGACATTGTTCTGCATTCTGTCCATCAACTGTTGTTTTTGCATTTGTCACCCCGAGTGGGACGGGTATGCCCAGAGGTGGGTCCCGTGCTCTCCATGCCACTGGAATCAAGCTATCCTGGCTGAAGAGGGGTGAAACCCCGAAACCGGTCCTAGGATGCTTGTTTCCAGTCCAGGGAGGACCTGGCTTGGCAGTTCGGGCTGGACTGTTCCCATGAGGCACAGGGTCAAGACTGATTTGCATATGGCTGGGTTCAAACTGGAATGGCATGGTGAGCAAAAAACGATGGATTTAGGCCCAGATCTCTGTACTGGGGTGAATGTATGACATTGTTCTGCATTCTGTCCATCAACTGTTGTTTTTGCATTTGTCACCCCGAGTGGGACGGGTATGCCCAGACGTGGGTCCTGTGCTCTCCATGCCACTGGAATCAAGCTATCCTGGCTGAAGAGGGGTGAAACCCGAAACCGGTCCTAGGATGCTTGTTTCCAGTCCAGGGAGGACCTGGCTTGGCAGTTCGGGCTGGACTGTTCCCATGAGGCACAGGGTCAAGACTGATTTGCATATGGCTGGGTTCAAACTGGAATGGCATGGTGAGCAAAAAACGATGGATTTAGGCCCAGATCTCTGTACTGGGGTGAATGTATGACATTGTTCTGCATTCTGTCCATCAACTGTTGTTTTTGCATTTGTCACCCCTAGTGGGACGGGTATGCCCAGACGTGGGTCCCGTGCTCTCCATGCCACTAGAATCAAGCTATCCTGGCTGAAGAGGGGTGAAACCCCGAAACCGGTCCTAGGATGCTTGTTTCCAGTCCAGGGAGGACCTGGCTTGGCAGTTCGGGCTGGACTGTTCCCATGAGGCACAGGGTCAAGACTGATTTGCATATGGCTGGGTTCAAACTGGAATGGCATGGTGAGCAAAACAACGATGGATTTAGGCCCAGATCTCTGTACTGGGGTGAATGTATGACATTGTTCTGCATTCTGTCCATCAACTGTTGTTTTTGCATTTGTCAACCCGAGTGGGACGAATATGCCCAGACGTGGGTCCCGTGCTCTCCATGCCACTGGAATCAAGCTATCCTGGCTGAAGAGGGGTGAAACCCCGAAACCGGTCCTAGGATGCTTGTTTCCAGTCCAGGGAGGACCTGGCGTGGCAGTTCGGGCTGGACTGTTCCCATGAGGCACAGGGTCAAGACTGATTTGCATATGGCTGGGTTCAAACTGGAATGGCATGGTGAGCAAAAACGAAGGATTTAGGCCCAGATCTCTGTACTGGGGTGAATGTATGACATTGTTCTGCATTCTGTCCATCAACTGTTGTTTTTGCATTTGTCACCCCGAGTGGGACGGGTATGCCCAGATGTGGGTCCCGTGCTCTCCATGCCACTGGAATCAAGCTATCCTGGCTGAAGAGGGTGAAACCCCGAAACCGGTCCTAGGATGCTTGTTTCCAGTCCAGGGAGGACCTGGCTTGGCAGTTCGGGCTGGACTGTTCCCATGAAGCACAGGGTCAAGACTGATTTGCATATGGCTGGGTTCAAACTGGAATGGCATGGTGAGCAAAAAACGATGGATTTAGGCCCAGATCTCTGTACTGGGGTGAATGTATGACATTGTTCTGCATTCTGTCCATCAACTGTTGTTTTTGCATTTGTCACCCCGAGTGGGACGGGTATGCCCAGACGTGGGTCCCGTGCTCTCCATGCCACTGGAATTAAGCTATCCTGGCTGAAGAGGGGTGAAACCCGAAACCGGTCCTAGGATGCTTGTTTCCAGTCCAGGGAGGACCTGGCTTGGCAGTTCGGGCTGGACTGTTCCCATGAGGCACAGGGTCAAGACTGATTTGCATATGGCTGGGTTCAAACTGGAATGGCATAGTGAGCAAAAAACGATGGATTTAGGCCCAGATCTCTGTACTGGGGTGAATGTATGACATTGTTCTGCATTCTGTCCATCAACTGTTGTTTTTGCATTTGTCACCCCGAGTGGGACGGGTATGCCCAGACGTGGGTCCTGTGCTCTCCATGCCACTGGAATCAAGCTATCCTGGCTGAAGAGGGGTGAAACCCCGAAACCGGTCCTAGGATGCTTGTTTCCAGTCCAGGGAGGACCTGGCTTGGCAGTTCGGGCTGGACTGTTCCCATGAGGCACAGGGTCAAGACTGATTTGCATATGGCTGGGTTCAAACTGGAATGGCATGGTGAGCAAAAAAACGATGGATTTAGGCCCAGATCTCTGTACTGGGGTGAATGTATGACATTGTTCTGCATTCTGTCCATCAACTGTTGTTTTTGCATTTGTCACCCCGAGTGGGACGGGTATGCCCAGACGTGGGTCCTGTGCTCTCCATGCCACTGGAATCAAGCTATCCTGGCTGAAGAGGGGTGAAACCCCGAAACCGGTCCTAGGATGCTTGTTTCCAGTCCAGGGAGGACCTGGCTTGGCAGTTCGGGCTGGACTGTTCCCATGAGGCACAGGGTCAAGACTGATTTGCATATGGCTGGGTTCAAACTGGAATGGCATGGTGAGCAAAAAACGATGGATTTAGGCCCAGATCTCTGTACTGGGGTGAATGTATGACATTGTTCTGCATTCTGTCCATCAACTGTTGTTTTTGCATTTGTCACCCATAGTGGGACGGGTATGCCCAGACGTGGGTCCCGTGCTCTCCATGCCACTAGAATCAAGCTATCCTGGCTGAAGAGGGGTGAAACCCCGAAACCGGTCCTAGGATGCTTGTTTCCAGTCCAGGGAGGACCTGGCTTGGCAGTTCGGGCTGGACTGTTCCCATGAGGCACAGGGTCAAGACTGATTTGCATATGGCTGGGTTCAAACTGGAATGGCATGGTGAGCAAAACAACGATGGATTTAGGCCCAGATCTCTGTACTGGGGTGAATGTATGACATTGTTCTGCATTCTGTCCATCAACTGTTGTTTTTGCATTTGTCACCCCGAGTGGGACGAATATGCCCAGACGTGGGTCCCGTGCTCTCCATGCCACTGGAATCAAGCTATCCTGGCTGAAGAGGGGTGAAACCCCGAAACCGGTCCTAGGATGCTTGTTTCCAGTCCAGGGAGGACCTGGCGTGGCAGTTCGGGCTGGACTGTTCCCATGAGGCACAGGGTCAAGACTGATTTGCATATGGCTGGGTTCAAACTGGAATGGCATGGTGAGCAAAAACGAAGGATTTAGGCCCAGATCTCTGTACTGGGGTGAATGTATGACATTGTTCTGCATTCTGTCCATCAACTGTTGTTTTTGCATTTGTCACCCCGAGTGGGACGGGTATGCCCAGATGTGGGTCCCGTGCTCTCCATGCCACTGGAATCAAGCTATCCTGGCTGAAGAGGGGTGAAACCCCGAAACCGGTCCTAGGATGCTTGTTTCCAGTCCAGGAGGACCTGGCTTGGCAGCTCGGGCTGGACTGTTCCCATGAAGCACAGGGTCAAGACTGATTTGCATATGGCTGGGTTCAAACTGGAATGGCATGGTGAGCAAAAAAACGATGGATTTAGGCCCAGATCTCTGTACTGGGGTGAATGTATGACATTGTTCTGCATTCTGTCCATCAACTGTTGTTTTTGCATTTGTCACCCCGAGTGGGACGGGTATGCCCAGACGTGGGTCCCGTGCTCTCCATGCCACTGGAATTAAGCTATCCTGGCTGAAGAGGGGTGAAACCCCGAAACCGGTCCTAGGATGCTTGTTTCCAGTCCAGGGAGGACCTGGCTTGGCAGTTCGGGCTGGACTGTTCCCATGAGGCACAGGGTCAAGACTGATTTGCATATGGCTGGGTTCAAACTGGAATGGCATGGTGAGCAAAAAAACGATGGATTTAGGCCCAGATCTCTGTACTGGGGTGAATGTATGACATTGTTCTGCATTCTGTCCATCAACTGTTGTTTTTGCATTTGTCACCCCGAGTGAGACGGGTATGCCCAGACGTGGGTCCTGTGCTCTCCATGCCACTGGAATCAAGCTATCCTGGCTGAAGAGGGGTGAAACCCCGAAACCGGTCCTAGGATGCTTGTTTCCAGTCCAGGGAGGACCTGGCTTGGCAGTTCGGGCTGGACTGTTCCCATGAGGCACAGGGTCAAGACTGATTTGCATATGGCTGGGTTCAAACTGGAATGGCATGGTGAGCAAAAAAACGATGGATTTAGGCCCAGATCTCTGTACTGGGGTGAATGTATGACATTGTTCTGCATTCTGTCCATCAACTGTTGTTTTTGCATTTGTCACCCCTAGTGGGACGGGTATGCCCAGACGTGGGTCCCGTGCTCTCCATGCCACTAGAATCAAGCTATCCTGGCTGAAGAGGGGTGAAACCCCGAAACCGGTCCTAGGATGCTTGTTTCCAGTCCAGGGAGGACCTGGCTTGGCAGTTCGGGCTGGACTGTTCCCATGAGGCACAGGGTCAAGACTGATTTGCATATGGCTGGGTTCAAACTGGAATGGCATGGTGAGCAAAACAACGATGGATTTAGGCCCAGATCTCTGTACTGGGGTGAATGTATGACATTGTTCTGCATTCTGTCCATCAACTGTTGTTTTTGCATTTGTCACCCCGAGTGGGACGAATATGCCCAGACGTGGGTCCCGTGCTCTCCATGCCACTGGAATCAAGCTATCCTGGCTGAAGAGGGGTGAAACCCCGAAACCGGTCCTAGGATGCTTGTTTCCAGTCCAGGGAGGACCTGGCGTGGCAGTTCGGGCTGGACTGTTCCCATGAGGCACAGGGTCAAGACTGATTTGCATATGGCTGGGTTCAAACTGGAATGGCATGGTGAGCAAAAAAGCGAAGGATTTAGGCCCAGATCTCTGTACTGGGGTGAATGTATGACATTGTTCTGCATTCTGTCCATCAACTGTTGTTTTTGCATTTGTCACCCCGAGTGGGACGGGTATGCCCAGATGTGGGTCCCGTGCTCTCCATGCCACTGGAATCAAGCTATCCTGGCTGAAGAGGGGTGAAACCCCGAAACCGGTCCTAGGATGCTTGTTTCCAGTCCAGGGAGGACCTGGCTTGGCAGTTCGGGCTGGACTGTTCCCATGAAGCACAGGGTCAAGACTGATTTGCATATGGCTGGGTTCAAACTGGAATGGCATGGTGAGCAAAAAACGATGGATTTAGGCCCAGATCTCTGTACTGGGGTGAATGTATGACATTGTTCTGCATTCTGTCCATCAACTGTTGTTTTTGCATTTGTCACCCCGAGTGGGACGGGTATGCCCAGACGTGGGTCCCGTGCTCTCCATGCCACTGGAATTAAGCTATCCTGGCTGAAGAGGGGTGAAACCCCGAAACCGGTCCTAGGATGCTTGTTTCCAGTCCAGGGAGGACCTGGCTTGGCAGTTCGGGCTGGACTGTTCCCATGAGGCACAGGGTCAAGACTGATTTGCATATGGCTGGGTTCAAACTGGAATGGCATGGTGAGCAAAAACGATGGATTTAGGCCCAGATCTCTGTACTGGGGTGAATGTATGACATTGTTCTGCATTCTGTCCATCAACTGTTGTTTTTGCATTTGTCACCCCGAGTGGGACGGGTATGCCCAGACGTGGGTCCTGTGCTCTCCATGCCACTGGAATCAAGCTATCCTGGCTGAAGAGGGGTGAAACCCCGAAACCGGTCCTAGGATGCTTGTTTCCAGTCCAGGGAGGACCTGGCTTGGCAGTTCGGGCTGGACTGTTCCCATGAAGCACAGGGTCAAGACTGATTTGCATATGGCTGGGTTCAAACTGGAATGGCATGGTGAGCAAAAAAACGATGGATTTAGGCCCAGATCTCTGTACTGGGGTGAATGTATGACATTGTTCTGCATTCTGTCCATCAACTGTTGTTTTTGCATTTGTCACCCCTAGTGGGACGGGTATGCCCAGACGTGGGTCCCGTGCTCTCCATGCCACTAGAATCAAGCTATCCTGGCTGAAGAGGGGTGAAACCCCGAAACCGGTCCTAGGATGCTTGTTTCCAGTCCAGGGAGGACCTGGCTTGGCAGTTCGGGCTGGACTGTTCCCATGAGGCACAGGGTCAAGACTGATTTGCATATGGCTGGGTTCAAACTGGAATGGCATGGTGAGTAAAACAACGATGGATTTAGGCCCAGATCTCTGTACTGGGGTGAATGTATGACATTGTTCTGCATTCTGTCCATCAACTGTTGTTTTTGCATTTGTCACCCCGAGTGGGACGAATATGCCCAGACGTGGGTCCCGTGCTCTCCATGCCACTGGAATCAAGCTATCCTGGCTGAAGAGGGGTGAAACCCCGAAACCGGTCCTAGGATGCTTGTTTCCAGTCCAGGAGGACCTGGCGTGGCAGTTCGGGCTGGACTGTTCCCATGAGGCACAGGGTCAAGACTGATTTGCATATGGCTGGGTTCAAACTGGAATGGCATGGTGAGCAAAAAAACGAAGGATTTAGGCCCAGATCTCTGTACTGGGGTGAATGTATGACATTGTTCTGCATTCTGTCCATCAACTGTTGTTTTTGCATTTGTCACCCCGAGTGGGACGGGTATGCCCAGAGGTGGGTCCCGTGCTCTCCATGCCACTGGAATCAAGCTATCCTGGCTGAAGAGGGGTGAAACCCCAAAACCGGTCCTAGGATGCTTGTTTCCAGTCCAGGGAGGACCTGGCTTGGCAGTTCGGGCTGGACTGTTCCCATGAGGCACAGGGTCAAGACTGATTTGCATATGGCTGGGTTCAAACTGGAATGGCATGGTGAGCAAAAAAACGATGGATTTAGGCCCAGATCTCTGTACTGGGGTGAATGTATGACATTGTTCTGCATTCTGTCCATCAACTGTTGTTTTTGCATTTGTCACCCCGAGTGGGACGGGTATGCCCAGACGTGGGTCCTGTGCTCTCCATGCCACTGGAATCAAGCTATCCTGGCTGAAGAGGGTGAAACCCCGAAACCGGTCCTAGGATGCTTGTTTCCAGTCCAGGGAGGACCTGGCTTGGCAGTTCGGGCTGGACTGTTCCCATGAGGCACAGGGTCAAGACTGATTTGCATATGGCTGGGTTCAAACTGGAATGGCATGGTGAGCAAAAAACGATGGATTTAGGCCCAGATCTCTGTACTGGGGTGAATGTATGACATTGTTCTGCATTCTGTCCATCAACTGTTGTTTTTGCATTTGTCACCCCTAGTGGGACGGGTATGCCCAGACGTGGGTCCCGTGCTCTCCATGCCACTAGAATCAAGCTATCCTGGCTGAAGAGGGTGAAACCCCGAAACCGGTCCTAGGATGCTTGTTTCCAGTCCAGGGAGGACCTGGCTTGGCAGTTCGGGCTGGACTGTTCCCATGAGGCACAGGGTCAAGACTGATTTGCATATGGCTGGGTTCAAACTGGAATGGCATGGTGAGCAAAACAACGATGGATTTAGGCCCAGATCTCTGTACTGGGGTGAATGTATGACATTGTTCTGCATTCTGTCCATCAACTGTTGTTTTTGCATTTGTCACCCCGAGTGGGACGAATATGCCCAGACGTGGGTCCCGTGCTCTCCATGCCACTGGAATCAAGCTATCCTGGCTGAAGAGGGGTGAAACCCCGAAACCGGTCCTAGGATGCTTGTTTCCAGTCCAGGGAGGACCTGGCGTGGCAGTTCGGGCTGGACTGTTCCCATGAGGCACAGGGTCAAGACTGATTTGCATATGGCTGTGTTCAAACTGGAATGGCATGGTGAGCAAAAAAACGAAGGATTTAGGCCCAGATCTCTGTACTGGGGTGAATGTATGACATTGTTCTGCATTCTGTCCATCAACTGTTGTTTTTGCATTTGTCACCCCGAGTGGGACGGGTATGCCCAGATGTGGGTCCCGTGCTCTCCATGCCACTGGAATCAAGCTATCCTGGCTGAAGAGGGGTGAAACCCCGAAACCGGTCCTAGGATGCTTGTTTCCAGTCCAGGGAGGACCTGGCTTGGCAGTTCGGGCTGGACTGTTCCCATGAAGCACAGGGTCAAGACTGATTTGCATATGGCTGGGTTCAAACTGGAATGGCATGGTGAGCAAAAAACGATGGATTTAGGCCCAGATCTCTGTACTGGGGTGAATGTATGACATTGTTCTGCATTCTGTCCATCAACTGTTGTTTTTGCATTTGTCACCCCGAGTGGGACGGGTATGCCCAGACGTGGGTCCCGTGCTCTCCATGCCACTGGAATTAAGCTATCCTGGCTGAAGAGGGGTGAAACCCCGAAACCGGTCCTAGGATGCTTGTTTCCAGTCCAGGGAGGACCTGGCTTGGCAGTTCGGACTGGACTGTTCCCATGAGGCACAGGGTCAAGACTGATTTGCATATGGCTGGGTTCAAACTGGAATGGCATGGTGAGCAAAAAACGATGGATTTAGGCCCAGATCTCTGTACTGGGGTGAATGTATGACATTGTTCTGCATTCTGTCCATCAACTGTTGTTTTTGCATTTGTCACCCCGAGTGGGACGGGTATGCCCAGACGTGGGTCCTGTGCTCTCCATGCCACTGGAATCAAGCTATCCTGGCTGAAGAGGGGTGAAACCCCGAAACCGGTCCTAGGATGCTTGTTTCCAGTCCAGGGAGGACCTGGCTTGGCAGTTCGGGCTGGACTGTTCCCATGAGGCACAGGGTCAAGACTGATTTGCATATGGCTGGGTTCAAACTGGAATGGCATGGTGAGCAAAAAAACGATGGATTTAGGCCCAGATCTCTGTACTGGGGTGAATGTATGACATTGTTCTGCATTCTGTCCATCAACTGTTGTTTTTGCATTTGTCACCCCTAGTGGGACGGGTATGCCCAGACGTGGGTCCCGTGCTCTCCATGCCACTAGAATCAAGCTATCCTGGCTGAAGAGGGGTGAAACCCCGAAACCGGTCCTAGGATGCTTGTTTCCAGTCCAGGGAGGACCTGGCTTGGCAGTTCGGGCTGGACTGTTCCCATGAGGCACAGGGTCAAGACTGATTTGCATATGGCTGGGTTCAAACTGGAATGGCATGGTGAGCAAAACAACGATGGATTTAGGCCCAGATCTCTGTACTGGGGTGAATGTATGACATTGTTCTGCATTCTGTCCATCAACTGTTGTTTTTGCATTTGTCACCCCGAGTGGGACGAATATGCCCAGACGTGGGTCCCGTGCTCTCCATGCCACTGGAATCAAGCTATCCTGGCTGAAGAGGGGTGAAACCCCGAAACCGGTCCTAGGATGCTTGTTTCCAGTCCAGGGAGGACCTGGCGTGGCAGTTCGGGCTGGACTGTTCCCATGAGGCACAGGGTCAAGACTGATTTGCATATGGCTGGGTTCAAACTGGAATGGCATGGTGAGCAAAAAACGAAGGATTTAGGCCCAGATCTCTGTACTGGGGTGAATGTATGACATTGTTCTGCATTCTGTCCATCAACTGTTGTTTTTGCATTTGTCACCCCGAGTGGGACGGGTATGCCCAGACGTGGGTCCTGTGCTCTCCATGCCACTGGAATCAAGCTATCCTGGCTGAAGAGGGTGAAACCCCGAAACCGGTCCTAGGATGCTTGTTTCCAGTCCAGGGAGGACCTGGCTTGGCAGTTCGGGCTGGACTGTTCCCATGAAGCACAGGGTCAAGACTGATTTGCATATGGCTGGGTTCAAACTGGAATGGCATGGTGAGCAAAAAACGATGGATTTAGGCCCAGATCTCTGTACTGGGGTGAATGTATGACATTGTTCTGCATTCTGTCCATCAACTGTTGTTTTTGCATTTGTCACCCCTAGTGGGACGGGTATGCCCAGACGTGGGTCCCGTGCTCTCCATGCCACTAGAATCAAGCTATCCTGGCTGAAGAGGGGTGAAACCCCGAAACCGGTCCTAGGATGCTTGTTTCCAGTCCAGGGAGGACCTGGCTTGGCAGTTCGGGCTGGACTGTTCCCATGAGGCACAGGGTCAAGACTGATTTGCATATGGCTGGGTTCAAACTGGAATGGCATGGTGAGTAAAACAACGATGGATTTAGGCCCAGATCTCTGTACTGGGGTGAATGTATGACATTGTTCTGCATTCTGTCCATCAACTGTTGTTTTTGCATTTGTCACCCCGAGTGGGACGAATATGCCCAGACGTGGGTCCCGTGCTCTCCATGCCACTGGAATCAAGCTATCCTGGCTGAAGAGGGGTGAAACCCCGAAACCGGTCCTAGGATGCTTGTTTCCAGTCCAGGGAGGACCTGGCGTGGCAGTTCGGGCTGGACTGTTCCCATGAGGCACAGGGTCAAGACTGATTTGCATATGGCTGGGTTCAAACTGGAATGGCATGGTGAGCAAAAAACGAAGGATTTAGGCCCAGATCTCTGTACTGGGGTGAATGTATGACATTGTTCTGCATTCTGTCCATCAACTGTTGTTTTTGCATTTGTCACCCCGAGTGGGACGGGTATGCCCAGAGGTGGGTCCCGTGCTCTCCATGCCACTGGAATCAAGCTATCCTGGCTGAAGAGGGGTGAAACCCCAAAACCGGTCCTAGGATGCTTGTTTCCAGTCCAGGGAGGACCTGGCTTGGCAGTTCGGGCTGGACTGTTCCCATGAGGCACAGGGTCAAGACTGATTTGCATATGGCTGGGTTCAAACTGGAATGGCATGGTGAGCAAAAAAACGATGAATTTAGGCCCAGATCTCTGTACTGGGGTGAATGTATGACATTGTTCTGCATTCTGTCCATCAACTGTTGTTTTTGCATTTGTCACCCCGAGTGGGACGGGTATGCCCAGACGTGGGTCCTGTGCTCTCCATGCCACTGGAATCAAGCTATCCTGGCTGAAGAGGGGTGAAACCCCGAAACCGGTCCTAGGATGCTTGTTTCCAGTCCAGGGAGGACCTGGCTTGGCAGTTCGGGCTGGACTGTTCCCATGAGGCACAGGGTCAAGACTGATTTGCATATGGCTGGGTTCAAACTGGAATGGCATGGTGAGCAAAAAAACGATGGATTTAGGCCCAGATCTCTGTACTGGGGTGAATGTATGACATTGTTCTGCATTCTGTCCATCAACTGTTGTTTTTGCATTTGTCACCCCTAGTGGGACGGGTATGCCCAGACGTGGGTCCCGTGCTCTCCATGCCACTAGAATCAAGCTATCCTGGCTGAAGAGGGGTGAAACCCCGAAACCGGTCCTAGGATGCTTGTTTCCAGTCCAGGGAGGACCTGGCTTGGCAGTTCGGGCTGGACTGTTCCCATGAGGCACAGGGTCAAGACTGATTTGCATATGGCTGGGTTCAAACTGGAATGGCATGGTGAGCAAAACAACGATGGATTTAGGCCCAGATCTCTGTACTGGGGTGAATGTATGACATTGTTCTGCATTCTGTCCATCAACTGTTGTTTTTGCATTTGTCACCCCGAGTGGGACGAATATGCCCAGACGTGGGTCCCGTGCTCTCCATGCCACTGGAATCAAGCTATCCTGGCTGAAGAGGGGTGAAACCCCGAAACCGGTCCTAGGATGCTTGTTTCCAGTCCAGGGAGGACCTGGCGTGGCAGTTCGGGCTGGACTGTTCCCATGAGGCACAGGGTCAAGACTGATTTGCATATGGCTGTGTTCAAACTGGAATGGCATGGTGAGCAAAAAACGAAGGATTTAGGCCCAGATCTCTGTACTGGGGTGAATGTATGACATTGTTCTGCATTCTGTCCATCAACTGTTGTTTTTGCATTTGTCACCCCGAGTGGGACGGGTATGCCCAGATGTGGGTCCCGTGCTCTCCATGCCACTGGAATCAAGCTATCCTGGCTGAAGAGGGGTGAAACCCCGAAACCGGTCCTAGGATGCTTGTTTCCAGTCCAGGGAGGACCTGGCTTGGCAGTTCGGGCTGGACTGTTCCCATGAAGCACAGGGTCAAGACTGATTTGCATATGGCTGGGTTCAAACTGGAATGGCATGGTGAGCAAAAAAACGATGGATTTAGGCCCAGATCTCTGTACTGGGGTGAATGTATGACATTGTTCTGCATTCTGTCCATCAACTGTTGTTTTTGCATTTGTCACCCCGAGTGGGACGGGTATGCCCAGACGTGGGTCCCGTGCTCTCCATGCCACTGGAATTAAGCTATCCTGGCTGAAGAGGGGTGAAACCCCGAAACCGGTCCTAGGATGCTTGTTTCCAGTCCAGGGAGGACCTGGCTTGGCAGTTCGGACTGGACTGTTCCCATGAGGCACAGGGTCAAGACTGATTTGCATATGGCTGGGTTCAAACTGGAATGGCATGGTGAGCAAAAAACGATGGATTTAGGCCCAGATCTCTGTACTGGGGTGAATGTATGACATTGTTCTGCATTCTGTCCATCAACTGTTGTTTTTGCATTTGTCACCCCGAGTGGGACGGGTATGCCCAGACGTGGGTCCTGTGCTCTCCATGCCACTGGAATCAAGCTATCCTGGCTGAAGAGGGGTGAAACCCCGAAACCGGTCCTAGGATGCTTGTTTCCAGTCCAGGGAGGACCTGGCTTGGCAGTTCGGGCTGGACTGTTCCCATGAGGCACAGGGTCAAGACTGATTTGCATATGGCTGGGTTCAAACTGGAATGGCATGGTGAGCAAAAAACGATGGATTTAGGCCCAGATCTCTGTACTGGGGTGAATGTATGACATTGTTCTGCATTCTGTCCATCAACTGTTGTTTTTGCATTTGTCACCCCTAGTGGGACGGGTATGCCCAGACGTGGGTCCCGTGCTCTCCATGCCACTAGAATCAAGCTATCCTGGCTGAAGAGGGGTGAAACCCCGAAACCGGTCCTAGGATGCTTGTTTCCAGTCCAGGGAGGACCTGGCTTGGCAGTTCGGGCTGGACTGTTCCCATGAGGCACAGGGTCAAGACTGATTTGCATATGGCTGGGTTCAAACTGGAATGGCATGGTGAGCAAAACAACGATGGATTTAGGCCCAGATCTCTGTACTGGGGTGAATGTATGACATTGTTCTGCATTCTGTCCATCAACTGTTGTTTTTGCATTTGTCAACCCGAGTGGGACGAATATGCCCAGACGTGGGTCCCGTGCTCTCCATGCCACTGGAATCAAGCTATCCTGGCTGAAGAGGGGTGAAACCCCGAAACCGGTCCTAGGATGCTTGTTTCCAGTCCAGGGAGGACCTGGCGTGGCAGTTCGGGCTGGACTGTTCCCATGAGGCACAGGGTCAAGACTGATTTGCATATGGCTGGGTTCAAACTGGAATGGCATGGTGAGCAAAAAAACGAAGGATTTAGGCCCAGATCTCTGTACTGGGGTGAATGTATGACATTGTTCTGCATTCTGTCCATCAACTGTTGTTTTTGCATTTGTCACCCCGAGTGGGACGGGTATGCCCAGATGTGGGTCCCGTGCTCTCCATGCCACTGGAATCAAGCTATCCTGGCTGAAGAGGGGTGAAACCCGAAACCGGTCCTAGGATGCTTGTTTCCAGTCCAGGGAGGACCTGGCTTGGCAGTTCGGGCTGGACTGTTCCCATGAAGCACAGGGTCAAGACTGATTTGCATATGGCTGGGTTCAAACTGGAATGGCATGGTGAGCAAAAAAACGATGGATTTAGGCCCAGATCTCTGTACTGGGGTGAATGTATGACATTGTTCTGCATTCTGTCCATCAACTGTTGTTTTTGCATTTGTCACCCCGAGTGGGACGGGTATGCCCAGACGTGGGTCCCGTGCTCTCCATGCCACTGGAATTAAGCTATCCTGGCTGAAGAGGGGTGAAACCCCGAAACCGGTCCTAGGATGCTTGTTTCCAGTCCAGGGAGGACCTGGCTTGGCAGTTCGGGCTGGACTGTTCCCATGAGGCACAGGGTCAAGACTGATTTGCATATGGCTGGGTTCAAACTGGAATGGCATAGTGAGCAAAAAAACGATGGATTTAGGCCCAGATCTCTGTACTGGGGTGAATGTATGACATTGTTCTGCATTCTGTCCATCAACTGTTGTTTTTGCATTTGAAACAATTAATAGCCATTATTAATAGAGAACACTTGACAAAGAACTGTACATGAAAATGAGATGACAATACAAACTGGCCACAAAACTAGATTAGTAGTGTGGCGTAGGGTTTCTTTAAATGCTCAATGTGTAATGTATGTCAGTTTGCAGAAAACAAGAAGACGAGTTTTAGCTACAACACGACACAAGTACACAAGATACACCACTTTATGAACTGCAATACAAAACATGTAGTGTATTGCATCATTTGTCAATGTAGTTTAATTTATATTGGCACGATCAGACCGCTCAAGGAGAGAGTACAAGAACATATTAGAGCGATTCGCAATTGTAAAGACGACTATCCCCTAGCAGTACATTACAACACTGTTCACACCAATTCGGAAGTACTGCGAATTAAATTTCATGGGATTGCCGTGGTTAAGGAGGATCCACGAGGAGGAGACAAAACACTAGCATTAAGGAAATTGGAATCTAAATGGCTCATAGAATTGCGAGCGATGGATCAAGGGCTCAATACAGACAGAGAATTACATGTTTTTTTACGAGACTGAGTATAGGTAACATCTGAACACTGGTCTGTTCTGTATTTTGCCTGTTGTCTCAAATGAATGCCTGTTTATATATTTGAAAAATGCCGAGCTGGATGTTGTCATTGCAATCTGTTTCATGATCTACAACTCTATATGCTACTATGTGACACCAGCTAACAGGTTGTGGGGTACCTTTGTATTTGCTTCTTTGATGATCACTACCCAGGTGAGTTTGAGTTAGTGAGTTTTAATGTTAAGTTATGTATATAAGTTTAATCACTATACTCTCCTTGGTTTGTGGGGTCTGTCTCCTACATACAACTTAGGTGATGGGATAAATGACATACATCACTTCCATACTAGTAGCTTATGCGACCATGGGCCCACTCAATATTATAATCAACACGGGTATCCTTTGTCTTAGCTACTCTCTTGACAAGCATTATTGAATAGCCTGTTTTAGGATTGTTGGGAGTGATATGCTCCCTGATGACATCTGTTCATTATTCCACCACGTGTCTTTGGATATCTGTATGTTATTGGCTTGTGAATTTTATACTCTATCTAGATGGTGCCTGCCTCATGTTATAGTGGGCCCTATCATAGGTTTTTAGATTGGTATGCTTTCTACAACTCCAATATGTTGGTTGTGTTATTATTGTTGATTTGGATTGCATTACTGAGATGCTTGTTGTTATCTTAATGGATTGATGTTGACCACCCTTTAAGTGACTATTGGATCGATATTTATCATCTTGTATAACACTACATTACTGGCTCTTTGATATATGGAGCTTTATCTTACAAATTTTTTTTTTTTTTTACTTTTCTTGTATTAGTAGTCTGCATTGGGATTAGCCAACACTTACGTTTATATTTTGGTCCTCAGCAATATGATTCCCTCCCCATCCTAGATTAATATTTTCTATACGTTTTTTGGAAGACTTTTGTCATATGACCCCACTCTACTATGCGGCGGATATATAATATTCTCGTAACGACGTTTGGGATTTGGAATAGCCGCTAATTACGTTTTTATCTCAGTCCGGTTTAACATGACTCAATTTTCATCTAGTTTAACACTTTTCCACACTTTTTATGAACTTAGTTGAGCTACTTACATGTCTGTTTTCTCTCCATATTTGGTTCCTGTATTTTATGGGTTTTAATACATACATGTATTTGCATGTTTGTTCTTTTGTTTCTAGGGGTCAACTTATCAGGGTTGTACCTCGTAGTGTCCAGGTGATATTCATCCACACAGGACCGGTAATATCGTTGACTTCTATGCTTATTATTGCTACAGTGACCATCAATACTTTACTCGTGTCGCTTCCTACATTGGAAGGATTGGGACAGTAGTGTTGGGTGAGTTTGTGCGGTTGAATTTTTGCTTGACACAACGCACTTACTTTACAATCTAGAGTTTTATTTATGGTTGCATGCATTTGTGTCCTTCTAGGCCATTCCGGGGCCCAGTACAGCTCTGCGGCTGTGGGATTTTACTGGGTGGCTAAATGTCAGCGCTGGTATTGGTATTTACATCTATGGTGAGTGGGGTACGTACGCCGCTCTAGACAACAGTAACACATGGTTATCAGTCTGGCACTAGGGGCTTGTGAATTTGACCATGTTTTTATCCAACTTTTTACAGTGGCCAACATTCAGCCAGTTTACCACATTAAGATAGGGTTACCAGATTTATTTATCGTTACTCTCATGTGTGATTACGGTAATACCCATGTGTGCTTGTTATTAGCTTTTGAGGGACACTGAGGCACTCTTTTGGAGATCATGTTATGTTGATAGATGTCACTCACTGTTCTTGGGTATTATGCCCCATATCTCTTTTTTTTTGTTTTTTTTGTGTATACGCCACACTACTAATCTAGTTTTGTGGCCAGGTTGTATTGTCATCTCATTTTTATGTACAGTTCTATGTCAAGTGTTCTCTATTAATAATGGCTATTAATTGTTTCAGCCACTGTGCAGGAATAGAAACCCTTATGGGGTTGCTCGGGCTTCTTGTGTGGTCATGATACAATAGTATCATTGTGTCAACACGTCTGATTCTAATATTCAATAATTCTCCTGTAATTCGTGTTCGTCACATTGACAGTATTTTAGTGTTAATACATTTGAATTCATCATTTGATAATTTTTCTTTTTTTCATATATAGTTTTGATCACGCATATTTCGGTATCCTTATTTGGATCCTGGTTCTTCTCTCATTTGATGCGCTGCAGTGATGGATTGTCCACATATTACAGTTCGCCAATATTCCCAATTTTTGGTGGGTGCCCAGCTGTACCTTTATATATCTAGATTCACACACCTGGTATCAGGGTTAAAATGAGAGTGACGGCTCTACACTACTATAAAAAGAGTGTTCATGTAGCTCACATTTCTGTTCACTTTATATCAAT
The DNA here is from genome assembly GCA_963921515.1 of Calotriton arnoldi. Classification (NCBI taxonomy): domain Eukaryota; kingdom Metazoa; phylum Chordata; class Amphibia; order Caudata; family Salamandridae; genus Calotriton; species Calotriton arnoldi. Next base: position 1,128,903 of record CAWUFW010002522.1, read on the forward strand.
ATTCCAATATTCTGTTCACTTTATATCTATATTCCAATATTCAGTGACTATGACACGTTGGGATATTTCATGGTTTTTGACACTCTGAATCTTGGGTCTTTTTGTCTACACTCTTGGTCTTTTGGTGTTTCTTGATCTCTTCTTCTTTAATTTAAGGTACACTGAGTCTTTTCTTGCTTGTTATACTCTAATGATTTTATTCATAGGACTTAGGTTTATCTTTTTGCATTGTATCAGATTATCGGGTTTTGTTATTTACATGTACAATATGAATATGAATTTTAATTTTGTAAGATGTGGCTTTTTAAATTCATCACAATATTGAATATAGCACATTGACTGTAGAATATTTGTCTTTCCAGCCTTGAAAAAGTCTGTGTATCAGACGAAACACGTGTCGGCTAATCGTGTGCTGGGAATTTGAATTTTTGGACTTCAATAAAGGATACAAAAAACTCTTTTGATGATCTGATTGGATTATTTTGAACTGATTTGTGTTTCTTCATCGTCCTCGTTGTGAAGGGATTCAAAACTACATTATGGGATTACTTTGACCTATGACCAACACTGTTTTTGGTTATTTAAACAATTCAGGATTAATGGTTGTGATGCAATAGCTTCGTTTTTTGTGTCTTATTATATGCATGTTATCGTTTTAATGTGCAAGTAGCACCTCCAGGTAGTAGGTGTTTGGAGCTGATCTAGCACCCGGTTGCCAATTTAGCAACATACACATTTGTCACGCATATTACTGATACTTTGCATATAGTCACAATTTTGGATGTGCGGTTATTTCCCTTTTTAGGGAACACCACTAACTGTTCTTTTCTTGAATCTTTGTAAGTGTTTACCGGCACTCCAGTTTCTTTGTAGGCGTGATCTTATTGAGGAGATCAATCGGCGACACAGTAACACATTATTTTTCTAGAATGGCAGGGTTTGAGGACGATAGGGACAAGGTCTTTAACGACATCTTTCTTGGATTGGGAATGCAATCCAAGAAAGTAACTATATTGGAAGATAAACCGCGAGGACTCAAACAATTATTTAACAAACTTGAGAGATTACGCAAGTTAGAATTATCCCGATGGTGGGATTTAACTACACTCAAAAAGTATATTGAAATTAAACAAGTCCCGAGAGGACTCAGGGTTATCATCTTTCCCACTTTTGAAGATCTTGACCCTGACCTGCTTGCAGAGTGGGAAAATCTAATCTCATCATCATCTTTTGGCATGATGGATTTGCTTATTCGCCATGCTGAACGTAAAAGATCAAAATTGCTTAGCGAAATAGAAGAGATAGAAGAAGAGATTAAAAAACTTGACTTGACGGAGGCTACTGAGAAGAACTTTAAAATACTTAAGGAGGTACTCAGTTCGCATCAAGCCTATATAAGAGATAAGAAAATTCATAAGCTCAAAAGAGTTGATAATGATTACAAAAATGGCAGAATAATTACGTTTGCCAAAAAATTTGATGAGGTCAAACCCAGAGTGGGGATCACTGCTCTCAATGAAAAGAGATCTGACACTGTACTATCAGTGAGTGAGTCTGACATATCGAGTCTGACGAGTGAAATAAGTGAGGTGAGGAATGAGATATCATCCACCATAGGACAGAATGAGAATAATGCCACTGGTTCTTCTTTTTTATCGGAATTAGAGAGGTACCGGAAAGGAACAAGGTTAGGTTTCAACAAAAAGAACACAGGAGGAAGAGAACAAGGAGGGGCGGGAGAAAGAACAGACTTAGAACAGAACAAAAGAGTAACCAGATCTGTATCACGCATACAGAGGAAGTGATTGGTGCTGGTAGTGCAATTTCTGATATAAGTGATGTTTCAAGAATGTCCACTATGGTTAATGTACAGGATGATATTTCTATTGTAAATTTGTCTGATAAAGTGCTTACAAATGCTGAAATTAATGTGTTGAAAAAGGGCTTAAGTTTTTGTCCATCATCTAAACCAGACTTTACGCAAATACACATCGATTTGTTTAGATTCATTCGGAGGCTCAAATTAAAAAAATTCTTTGATACCAATAACAAATTGTGTCCAATACATGTTTACACTGTAGATAAGAGCGGACAAACAATCAAAGATATTCAGGACATACAAATGCTTCTATCACTTGATGACAGTATAGACAAGGTACCGAGCATTGGGGAGATACTACACGATTTTGATATTGCGACTAATTTACAGATTGATAGTGGATTAAAAAGTAAATTCTTGTTCATGCCTAATTTACCCCTGACAATATGATTGACTGCTTTTACAAAGCAGTAACCAATGATCTATATAGACTAGAAGATAAATTAAACAACATGCGATTCTGGTATAAAGATAATTTGACTAAGGAAGAGAGATCAGCCCTCCAACAACTTTCCAACTATACTGATCTAATTGTTAAGGAGGCGGATAAAGGGGGCAATATCGTCTTGATGGACAATGCATATTACATTGGAGAAATTGACCATCAACTATCAGACATTAGCCCCTATACTTGGATAACCAAGAACCCCATGCAGGAAGTTAACAATGTTGTAGAAAGAACACTTAGGTATTGGCACAGTGAAGTTCTCCTATCAGACATGGAATTGAAATATATGTTCAACCCCACACGAAGGGCAGCCTATATGTATACTCTGCCCAAGGTTCATAAAAATGCGACAACGCCCCCTGGTAGACCTATTATATCTGGAATAGGGGGGCCGACTGAGCGCATTTCAGAATATATAGATATATTCTTGCAACCGATTGTACGGAATCTTCCTGCGTTTATTGAGGATACGAAAGATCTTCTCAATAAACTGGAAGATTTGGTCTGGACTGAAGATTTCACGTTTGTAACTTTAGACGTGAGTGCCCTATATACTAGTATCCCTTTGGACAAAGGGATGGAAGCTCTCACATATTTCTTGTCAAAACGTGATGCGACTTTATATGACCACACACGAATGATACTGGAGCTGACACGTCTAGCACTAGATAACAACTATTTTATGCATAACGAGACCTGGTTTAGACAACACTCAGGGGTGGCTATGGGGGCGAAATTTTCCCAATCATTTTCTAATATATATATGGGTTTCTTTGAGGAACAACATATTTGGAGACGATGCCCACCAGATTTGACCAACCCCATTATTTATTGGGGTCGATTCATTGATGACATTCTTATGATCTGGGGGTGACAATAAGACCCTTGATGCGTTCATAGAACACATTGATGACAATCAGTACAAACTGAGCTTTACTCATAACATCAGCTGTAACTGTATTGATTTTTTAGATATTACACTCTTCATTGAAAATGGTAAGCTTGAATGTAAACTTTTTCGCAAGGACATGGCATGTAACTCGGTGTTGCACGCCAGTAGTGCACACCCTGATTCCCAAATTCACGCCATAACCTTTGGCGAAATGACCCGGCTCAGACGTAATTGTAGCAATGATGTGATATTCCAGCAAGAGATTGAAACTCTTAAACGACGCTTTTGATTAGGGGCTATGATTGCACCTTATTAAAAAAAGCCCATGCCAGAATTAATAGAATCAAAAGAACAGGACTTCTCAAACCCAAGTGCAAAAAGAAGCGCAAAGCAGAAGGAGATAGGATTGCATTAATAACACAATTTAATTCACAGAGCAGTCGAGTCTTCAAGACACTCAACAAACATTGGCAACTCTTGAGGTTGGATCATGACCTGGATCCATATGTTTCCAAAAAGCCCCGAATTGTATACAAAAGGGGTAGAACTTTGAGAAATATATTGAGCCCCTCCTTTAAAACCAATCCAATGAGTGAGCCTACTAACATGTGGTTACCTAATAAACCCAAGGGTTTCTTTAAATGCTCAATGTGTAATGTATGTCAGTTTGCAGAAAACAAGAAGATGAGTTTTAGCTACAACACGACACAAGTACACAAGATACACCACTTTATGAACTGCAATACAAAACATGTAGTGTATTGCATCATTTGTCAATGTAGTTTAAGTTATATTGGCAGCACGATCAGACTGCTCAAGGAGAGAGTACAAGAACATATTAGAGCGATTCGCAATTGTAATGAGAACTATCACCTAGCAGCACATTACAACACTGTTCACACCAATTCGGAAGTACTGCGAATTAAATTTCTTGGGATTGCCGTGGTTAAGGAGGATCCACGAGGAGGGGACAAAACACTAGCATTAAGGAAATTGGAATCTAAATGGCTCATAGAATTGCGAGCGGTGGATCAAGGGCTCAATACAGACAGAGAATTACATGTTTTTTTACGAGACTGAGTATAGGTAACATCTGACCACTGGTCTGTTCTGTATTTTGCCTGTTGTCTCAAATGAATGCCTGTTTATATATTTGAAAAATGCCGAGCTGGATGTTGTCATTGCAATCTGTTTCATGATCTACGACTCTATATGCTACTATGTGACACCAGCTAACAGGTTGTGGGGTACCTTTGTATTTGCTTCTTTGATGATCACTACCCAGGGGAGTTTGAGTTAGTGAGTTTTAATGTTATATTATGTATAAAAGTTTAATCACTATACTCTCCTTGGTTTGTGGGGTCTGTCTCCTACATATAACTTAGGTGATGGGATAAATGACATACATCACTTCCATACTAGTAGCTTATGTGACCATGGGCCCACTCAATATTATAATCAACACGGGTATCCTTTGTCTCAGCTACTGTCTTGGCAAGGATTATTGAATAGCCCGTTTTAGGATTGTTGGGAGTGATATGCTCCCTGATGACATCTGTTCATTATTCCACCACGTGTCTTTGGATATCTGTATGTTATTGGCTTGTGAATTTTATACTCTATCTAGATGGTGCCTGGCTCATGTTATAGTGGGCCCTATCATAGGTTTTTAGATTGGTATGCTTTCTACAACTCCAATATGTTGGTTGTGTTATTATTGTTGATTTGGATTGCATTACTGAGATGCTTGTTGTTATCTTAATGGATTGATGTTGACCACCCTTTAAGTGACTATTGGATCGATATTTATCATCTTGTATATCACTACATTACTGGCTCTTTGATATATGGAGCTTTATCTTACAAATTAATTTTTTTTTTTTTTTTTACTTTTCTTCTATTAGTAGTCTGCATTGGGATTAGCCAACACTTACGTTTATATTTTGGTCCTCAGCAATATGATTCCCTCCCCATCCTAGATTAATATTTTCTATACGTTTTTTGGAAGACTTTTGTCATATGACCCCACTCTACTATGCGGCGGATATATAATATTCTCGTAACGACGTTTGGGATTTGGATTAGCCGCTAATTACGTTTTTAACTCAGTCCGGTTTAACATGACTCAATTTTCATCTAGTTTAACACTTTTCCACACGTTTTATGAACTTAGTTGAGCTACTTACATGTCTGTTTTCTCACCATATATGGGGCGTGTAGTACACTCCAAAATGGCGGCATACTTTCGAATCCAATCACAGATCCTTATTGTGGTTTGTTGTGGTCATGTGATTCCTGTCACATGACTCCATTCTGCTACTTGAAAAGCACATAATGGAGAGGGGTTTGCCCTTCACTTATGTCGCCGTTACTCTCACGACTGTGTTTGCGGAGGAGACTTCTGTGCTTGGAGGTGAGTGCTTCAAGGGACTATATTATTATATCAGTTCCTGTATTTTATGGGTTTTAATACATACATGTATTTGCATGTTTGTTCTTTTGTTTCTAGGGGTCAACTTATCAGGGTTGTACCTCGTAGTGTCCAGGTGATATTCATCCACACAGGACCGGTAATATCGTTGACTTCTATGCTTATTATTGCTACAGTGACCATCAATACTTTACTCGTGTCGCTTCCTACATTGGAAGGATTGGGACATTAGTGTTGGGTGAGTTTGTGCGGTTGAATTTTTGCTTGACACAACGCACTGACTTTACAATCTAGAGTTTTATTTATGGTTGCATGCGTTTGTGTCATTCTAGGCCATTCCGGGGCCCAGTACAGCTCTGCGGTTGTGGGATTTTACTGAGTGGCTAAATGTCAGCGCTGGTATTGCTATTTACATCTATGGTGAGTGGGGTACGTACACCGCTCTAGACAACGGTAACACATGGTTATCAGTCTGGCACTAGGGGCTTGTGAATTTGACCATGTTTTTATCCAACTATTTACAGTGGGCAACATTCAGCCAGTTTACCACATTAAGATAGGGTTACCAGATTTATTTATCGTTACACTCATGTGTGATTACGGTAATACCCATGTGTGCTTGTTATTAGCTTTTGAGGGACACTGAGGCACTCTTTTGGAGATCATGTTATGTTCATAGATGTCACTCACTGTTCTTGGGTATTATGCCCCATATCTTGTTTTTTTGTTTTTTTGTGTATACGCCACACTACTAATCTAGTTTTGTGGCCAGGTTGTATTGTCATCTCATTTTTATGTACGGTTCTATGTCAAGTGTTCCCTATTAATAATGGCTATTAATTGTTTCAGCCACTGTGCAGGAATAGAAACCCTTATGGGGTTGCTCGGGCTTCTTGTGTGGTCATGATACAATAGTATCATTGTGTCAACACGTCTGATTCTAATATTCAATAATTCTCCTGTAATTCGTGTTCGTCACATTGACAGTATTTTAGTGTTAATACATTTGAATTCATCATTTGATAATTTTTCTTTTCTTCACATATAGTTCAGATCACGCATATTTCGGTATCCTTATTTGGATCCTGGTTCTACTCTCATTTGATGCGCTGCAGTGACGGATTGTCCACATATTACAGTTCGCCAATATTCCCAATTTTTGGTGGGTGCCCAGCTGTACCTTTATATATCTAGATTCACACACCTGGTATCAGGGTTAAAATGAGAGTGACGGCTCTACACTACTATAAAAAGAGTGTTCGTGTAGCTCACATTTCTGTTCCCTTTATATCTATATTCCAATATTCTGTTCACTTTATATCTATATTCCAATATTCAGTGACTAAGACACGTTGGGATATTTCATGGTTTTTGGCACTCTGAATCTTGGGTCTTTTTGTCTACACTCTCATTCTTTTGGTGTTTCTTGATCTCTTCTTCTTTAATTTAAGGTACACTGAGTCTTTTCTTCCTTGTTATACTCTAATGATTTTATTCATAGGACTTAGGTTTGTCTTCTTGCATTGTATCAGATTATCGGGTTTTGTTATTTACATGTACAATATGAATATGAATTTTAATTTTGTAAGATGTGGCTTTTTTAATTTATCACAATATTGTATATAGCACATTGACTGTAGAATATTTGTCGGCTAATCGTGTGCTGGGAATTTTAATTTTTGGACTTCAATAAAGGATACAAGAAAACTCTTTTGATGATCTGATTGGATTATTTTGAACTGATTTGTGTTTCTTCATCGTCCTCGTTGTGCAGAGATTCAAAACTACATTATGGGATTACTTTGACCTATGACCAACACTGTTTTTGGTTATTTAAACAATTCAGGTTTAATGGTTGTGCTGCAATAGCTTCGTTTTTTGTGTCTTGTTATGTGCATGTTATAGTTTTAATGTGCACGTAGCATCTCCAGGTAGTAGGTGCTTGGAGCTGATCCAGCACCCAGTTGCCAATTTAGCAACATACACATTTGTCACGCATATTACTGATACTTTGAATATAGTCACAATTTTGGATGTGCGGTTATTTCCCTTTTTAGGGAACACCACTACCTGTTCTTTTCTTGAATATTGCAATTAATGTAAGCCTTATAACATAACACCTGCAATTTTAGCCTCTTCCCATGTGCCGGGCGTGGATTGTCTACCCAGTCCCAATACTGCACACTTGCATCATTGTGCAAGTGGCCCTGTGTTGTAGCTAGGCTGCCGGAATCGCACCAGTACAGGGTGAAAGGACAGGTATGCATTGTATAAGATGAATACGGTGGAATCCTAAATCTATCCTCTAACTCTGATGGACAGCAGAGCAGCAAGTTGAACAGCTGCGATGCCCTACACTAACTATTCAAGTAGTGGGCCCTATGAGCACAGGAAAATTCACGCATCTTAGAAGATGAAACCTGCAAGGTAAGAGAAGAGGAGCAAGGAAAGTGAGACCCAGGTGACTTTTCCAGCATTACACTAGTCCCCACAGTATATCCCAGACAATATCGCACTTGCAGGGGTCACAACCCACGCATCGAGCCATTTGTGCATAGCATTGCCCCCATTGTACGGGCCGTAAGCTGCGCATCAGCGCCAATGTGTTGAAAAAGCATTGTGGCTAATGCATTGTGAGTTAATCATGGATTGACTATTTCAATACCGATGCGTCAGAAAAAACAACTCATTTTTTAAAAACAGGTGGAATCCAGCCAGGAAGTGGCGCATTGGTTGTGGCAGGCTGAAAACTAGGAAGTGTGAAGTTACTTTCACTTACTCTCTATAAGTCTGTGCTTGGTGTAGGAGGTTGTTTGAGAGTGTCTGCGAGCAAAGTGTGCATTCTGGTATTGTGAGTAACCCTGGGCGTAAAACTCCACTCTGCTCGTGGAGTTTGTGGATTTTTGGCAACTCCGCGTAGAACGTGGAGTTGCCAGAAAACTCCGCAACGGAGCGGAGTTTTTTTGTGTTTGCGCACCCAAAATGCATTTTCACGCATGCGAGAGTGACTTACTGGGTGCCTGCAATCGCCAACGAGATTTCCCATCCGTTCGCGAGCGCCACGAGATTTGCTAGCAGGCCGCACAGTCCCGCGAGTGTTTGGAATCGCGTACACGTCATTCGGGCGTGCCATCTGACTTCTGGTGGAAGTTTTCTGAAGAACGCAATCTCGAACACACAGAATCTGCAATCTGGAGTAGGTTCTCTCCCAAGCAGCATCAAAACTTTCTCAAAATGACAATTTGGATTAAAAAAACTCCTCAGATTGACATCTGGCTGTACTTTTTTGTGGAAGGAGTCCTTTTTCATTTTTTACTTTTTTTTTTTAAGAGGAAGGAAGTGCCCCAGAGTCTCCCACTTCCTGTTCCTGTCCAGCAGGCTCCTCCCAGTGCTTTGTCCATCTCCTGTTCACTTTTCATTTGGATTTGGAGCTGGAAGGATCACTCTTTGTGTCTGCTGCATCATATATCATTGGATTTGAGGACTTTTGAATTTGAGATTTCACAAGTAAGTTGGAAAATTGGTGTTGTTTGTTTGATTGGGGCATTGCACCTACATTTTATTTTACTTTTCATTGTTTTTTTTTAAATTTATGGTGGTGGGTGGCCTGTAGTTTCAGTAGGGGCCTAGTTGTTTCTTTGTAAGTAATTTTTCTTCTTTTATAAAGGAAACATTTTGCACAATTCACTACATTTTCTCCAACTTTGTAAATCAATTAGCAATATTTATTTAGTTCGCTAGCCCAGTAGTCTGCCAATAGGCCTTTCAGCCAGAAGGCCCAGAGCTACTCATGGGTGCATGAAACAACTGTTTCTGTGGTGTTTGTTGAATTTAAACATCATTTAGGCCATGGACGGCATTGGATTGAAATGCAAAATGTGGTTTTTTTGTATTTCACTTTTTTATGTGTGTTAAATAAATGCCTTTGTTGGATGTATGTGGCTGTTGTGTACACCTTTTTTAGCCCTGTGGGTTTTCGTTTTGGCATTGTTGCATTAAAGCTGTGTTGTTTAGCATGCCTCCTTTGTCCGGCCAGTGTGTGTGTGTGTTTGTAATAGTGGGCCAGCATTTGCCTTGGCTTAGCCTCCCCATGTGGCCAGGGGCCATTTTGTAAAGTCTGTGTCCATATAGGCCTGCTTGAGTTCATTGTTTCCAGGCCTCCTGCTTGTTGTTGTTGTGAGTGACCATGTGGCACTGGCTGGTGGCCATTTTGTGGGGGTAGTTAGAGTGCTTTTGCCATAGGCCTGCATGTCTTCTTTCCTTTGTTCCTCTTGGCTTATTGCTTCTTGTTGTGGTAGCCTGGCCATGTGTCTGGCGGCCATTTTGGAAAGGCAGCCAGTGTGCATTTGCCTTAGGCCTGCATTGTCTGTGTTCCCTTTCTTGTTGTTGTGGCCTGGCCATGTGGCTGACAACCATTTTGTAAAGGGGCAGCCAGTGTGTTTCTGCATTAGGACTGCAAGCCTTCTTTGTGGTGGCCATGCCATCTTGCTGGTTGTTGTTTTGCATGCAATTTTTTCTTCTTTTATCCAGCAAAAAATGTAATACAGTTCACTACATTTTCTAATACATTTGCAATATTATTGATTTGAATTGATTCACTATGTGGCCTAGTCTGCCAATGGGCTTTTCAACCAATAGGCCCAGAGCTACTCATGGGTGCATAAAAACAACTGTTTCTGTGTTGTCTGTTGAATTTAAACATCATTTAGGGCATGGATGGCATTGAATTGAAATGCAAAATGTGTTTATTTTGGTATTTCACTTTTTTCATGTTTGTTAAATAAATGCCTTTGTTGGATGTGTGTGTTTGTAACTTGAAAACCTTTTTTAGCCCTGTGGATTTTCATTTTTGGCATTGTTGCATTAAAGCTGTGTTGTTTAGCATGCCTCGTTTGTCTGGCCAGTGTGTGAGTGTGTTTGTAATAGTGGGCCAGCATTTGCCTTGGCTGAGCCTCCCCATGTGGCCAGGGGTAATTTTGTAATGTCTGTGTCCAACTCCATATAGGCATGCTTGAGTTCATTGTTTTCCAGGTCTCCTGCTTGTTGTTGTTGTGACTTCTGAGTGACCATGTCGCTGGTGACCATTTTGTGGTGGCTCTTAGTCTGCTTTACTGCTTTTGCCATAGGCCTGCATGTCTTTCCTTTGTTCCTTTTGGCTTATTGCTTCCATCCATTGTCAGCTGCAGCTCCCTGAATGTTGCATCCCACATGATGCACAATGCCAAACCGGGCCCGTTACATTTGTATTTTTGTTGTTGTTCTTCTTTCCTATCCTTCCTGAGTGTGATGTACAGTACACCAACCATGAAAGCCCTTGCTGTTATCAAAGTCTCACAAATGGCTACATTGTATTGTTATGTTTTTTTAATAACTGAGGTAATAAATTTAACAATATTAATAACACTAACAAGGTGACCACACACTAAGTAATATATTATATTTGTTTGTTTGTACTAGTAGTAATTGAACTACAACAATTAATGCCATGTTTCACTGATGTTCTTCTTGCTTCTTTGCTTTAAGGTGCACAAAAGAGGAGGAGACGACATCACCCATTGTACTGCCAGAGAGAAGTCCTGCTGCGCACGACATCACGTGCGTGTGACCACAGACATCTCTTCAACTTGTGCCACTGCATGCTGCTGACATCATCAAGATGGCCCCAAAGAAAGCTACCAGGCCCAGTACCAAGAAAGTTGCCAGTGAGAAGAAGGCACTGCCCCTTACCAAGACCGCTATGGCGCCCAAGACCTTTTTTGGGAAACCAAAAATTGCGCCTGCAGCAGCATTGTCCGGGGAGCAAGCTGGGAGCAGCACCCCCGCATCAGTGGACCCACCCGACCAACCTAGGCCCAAGTCCATGTCTGTCGCAGAGGCAGCCAGTCTAATCATGAGTCCAATGCCGATGAGCAGTGATGTTGAAATTGACTTATCGTTATCGCAAAGAAGTACCCAATCAATGCAGGAAACTCAGATAAGTGGGCAACAACAGCCGCAACCACCCCCAATAGTAGTTGTTCCTCCCAAAGTAGGGGCAGTTCAGGAGATCGAGCTTCCTGCAGAGGAGGAAGAAGAGCAAGCCACTATTTCAGAAGATCCATTGTCTTCCAGATCCCCAGCAAGGAAAAGGAGGGTTGGTCCATCAACTTCTTCTGCAAGCCCCCTTCTGATGATATAGACGCCTCTTGGAAGCCACCTCAGTCTGAGAGTAAGACACGCCACAAGTCAAGGCTAGGGAAAAGGAAGGTTCCAGAAAGCCTTAGAGTTATGGAGGTAGATGTAGAAGAGGAGGCTTTTGATGAGCCAGTCATCATGGACATTAGTCCCGCCCCAGTGGAGACTGACATTACCTTATCCCAAATTGCTGTGAGGGATGTGGCATGGATACCACCAACACAGATGATACCACCAACCCATCTGAGACAACACCACTTGATACAGTGGGAGGCGCACCTTAGAGGACAAAAAACTGCTAGTGTTGTTGGTGGAGGGGATGAAGTAGAAGAACCGATCACAGTGTAAGGTGAACAAGAGGGAGACATTTTCTCTGTTACACAAATCAGCCCCATCCCCAGCAGTGCAGTGGTACCACCCCCATCATCATCAGCAACATTGCAATGGCACAAGAGTCAGGCTGAGACACCAAGGGGTCCAAGGCAAGGGAGTACCGCAACGAAAAAACATGCATTGAGCATAACATCTGGCATCAAGAAGTCACCTGCATCAGTGGCATCAGAAAAGAAAAATCCAGGCTACCATTCTCAGCATTAGGTCAGAAGGGCAGTACGAACGCAACCACCCAACAGCACGTTTTTTCAAGGCGAAGCTGGCTAAAATGTTAGCGCTGGACCTCCTTCCTTTTTCTTTTGTGGAAGGGGTGGGTTTTCTTGAATTTGTGGCAATCATCTGCCCAAAATGGAAGGTTCCCAACCGGTCCTATTTTGCCAGAGTTGCTGTTCCAGCACTACATCACGACGTGCTGGAATTGCTTAGACAAGCTTTGAAGCAGAGAGCTGTTCACACTATCCACCTGACAACAGACATGTGGACCAGTTGCCAAGCCACTGATTTCATGTGCATCACTGGATCTCTTTTGTGGGGGTTAGAGAAAAGGTATCTGCAGGTGTTGACACTGCTGAGATTTTTAATGACGCTCGGAAACATGCAACTGTAGCCATGTTCGCCATGGAGAAATCTCATACTGCTGCAAACATTTTGGAAGACTTTGACAGCAAGGTCTTTGAATGGCTGCGACCAAGAGGGCTTAACATTGGTTTTGTTACCACGGACAATGGCAGTAATATAGTTAAGGCCATGGCCGATTGCGGCTATTTCAGGGTCCTGTGTTTGGCGCACTGCATTAACATCATTGTTCAAGACTTTTTGAAAAAAGAAAACCGAGTCAGCAACTTACTGACCACCTGCAGAAGAATCTGCACACATTTCAGCCATTCTTTTAAAGCCCGGAAGCAGCTGAGGATCATCCAACGTGATAATAGAATGCCAGTTAAAGCACTCATCCAGGAGGTGCCAACATGTTGGAACTCAACTTATTACATGCTTGAACGTCTGTTTGAGCAGTACTGACCAATCAATGAATATCTCATGCAAAGAGGGGATGCTACCGTGAAAGACATGATCAATGAGATGGACCAATGGGGCCTAGTAAAATGCCTGGCAGAGATGCTGCTTACTTTCGAGGTCTTCACACTTGAAGTCAGCAAGGAGGACTGTACTATGGGACAAGCTATCCCATTGTTGCACATGCTACAGGAACAGCTGAAGGGGGTATCTGCAATGTATGCTGGTGTGGAGTAAAAAAAAGAAGCATATGAGTTGGTGGAGAGGTTAACCATTTGCTTATCTGAAAATACAAGGGTGCAAAGAGGCATTTTGTCATCCAACCATTACATTTGTGACACAATTCTTGATCCACAGTACAAACCATTACTGCACACTTTTATTCCTTTTTCAGATGGGGATGTTGCCAGCTAAAAAACTTAGGGGCATATTATCTATGAAGTGGCGATGAGAGGCGTTAGCCTCCTTGGTTTAACGCCTCTCATTGCCACTTCAGAAACTCTAGGCTGCACCATATTACCAATGATATGGTGCAGCCTGGCGTTTCCCCCTGCGATGGCGCTAAGTCTCACGACTTAAGGCCAACGCAGGAACCCTTGCACCAGAGTGCAAGGGTGTCTGCGAGCAGGGAGGTTTGTTAATGTACAGGAAGGTGTCCCTTCCTGTACATAAACAAATCTAAAATGCCATTTTGTAACTTACATGTGTGCTGCTTCATGCAGCACACATGTAAGTTACAAAATGGCATTTTTAAAAACAGGTTTGTTTATGTACAGGAAGGGACACTTTCCTGTACTTGAACAAACCTTGGCATTTTGCTAATTCCATGTGTGCTGCACAAGGCAGCACACATGGAAAAAGCAAAAACGAGGAGAAATGAAGCATTTCTCCTTGTTTCGCCACCTTAAGACCAGGATTTTCCTGGTCTTAATTCGGCGCTGCCACCTATTATCGCCTCTCTTGATAATAGGTGGCAGCATCGAGTGAATTGGTGTTGCGGTGGAACGCCCACCGCAACACCCACTGCACGCCCCTTTCACACTAATTTTAGAGTGAAAGAGGCCCTATTACCAAGGCAGCGTTAAGCCACTTAACGTGGCTTTTAGCCACGTTATGTGGTTTAATGCTGCCTTGGTAATAGGGCGCTGACCCTATCGCCACCACAACGTCATAAAAAGTGACGTTGTGGTGGCGATAGGGGCTTGATAATATGCCCCTTAGATAGCTGTGAAAACCAGTCAGCTAGAAAAAGAAAGGCCGGGAATTGGAGGCCCGCACCTCCATGGCACAACAAGTACTGCAGGTCAGCCTTCAAGTTCAACTTCAGAGCCTGAGGGCAGTGCGGTTGGCTCACAGCAGCCAAAACCACCAGCAACACCAAGAACAACATCAACAACAACAAGAACAGGAGCATCATCCTCACAATCAGCAGAGAAATGGTTTCTACAGGCAGGGCTTAAGTCCAGTGCTGAGGCAAAGGCAAAAGAGGTCGAGCAAAGCGGAGCACCCATGAGCATTGAGCGGATGGTAAAGGACTATCTGGATGACCCAACAGAGGTCTACTTTGATCAAAACCCATTGCTGAATTGCTATGGGAAAAGGCGCCAATGGCCAGTGCTTAACAGGCTGGCGATAAACTATCTGGCTTGCCCAGTTACAAGTGTCTCTTCTGAGCGTATTTTCAGTGCTACTGGTGCCGTTTTGACAATGAGAAGGACCAGTCTCTTGCCCCAAAATGTGGAGAGGTTAACCATGATCAAAATGAATCAGCAATTTATACCACCAGATTACACCATACCTAAAGTAGCACAGCAGGAAAATTATGACAGTGACTCAGGTCATGGAAGTAGTGTGTTACGTGACCTACTTCTAGGTGAACCATCAGAGTTTGAGGACAAGCTCTACTTCCCTGACAACTAGGCTTTCGAGTTACTTTCTTTTTCACTTTGACACCCAAAAAAAAGGCCCCCAAAAAGATATAGCTAAGGAATATTATTTACTTTTATTATTTGTGTGGGTCACTGTCTTTCTTGTTCGAATCCCAAGAAATCCATCACCACCGTCTTACTCTTTTATTGCCGGATTGGAGTTGCAACTGTGTGCAGTCAGTGAAGAAGTAAGTCCACCCGATCCTATCCTGACTCGCCCTAAATCCATTTCCCTCAAGCCAGACATTGGATGGAGAATAGTACAACAAATGTGAAATGTGTGCCTGCCTCGAGTCCCTCCAAACCTGACTATATATCTATCCTCCTTTCCGAGCCTAGAAGGACTGCCCCAGAAGAACAGGTAAATGATGGCATGCATTGCACGCTGACTCTGAGTGATTGGTGTTTGTGTTGTGCATGATGTCTACTATTATTTAATCTACACACAAAAAAATTGACTCAAGTTAATGTTTCCCTTTTTGTTATTCAATAACAAAATTGTACTACTGCAGGCCGATCCATTGCATTTTTGATTCTGGAGTCTGGACTCACTCCCGACACTACAGAGTTGGACACCATGTCCATACCATGCTCGCAGTCAGTCAGTAGGATCAGAGATGATTGATGGAATAACTCAGTGCATTTCATGAAGTGGCCTAAAAGGTAAACAACAACAACACCAGACCTACATGTCTGTGTAGTGGTGGAGGTGAGGTGAGTGTGGTGGTGTGACTGACAGTGGTGCATTGATTTTGTTACTTAATTTGGAAAATGCTATGTTGCTGTGTGTGTATGTGTGCTCAGTGCTGTCTGGCTCAAAATCTAAGATAATTGGATGTTGGGTGGGCGAGCCTGCTTCTGTTGTTGGAGGTATCTGCTGGAAACAGACATGATTTAGCCATGCCGCCTCTGAAAGTTTTCTTGTTGCACTCCTCCTTAATTTATGCAGTTTAACTTTACTTTCTCCTTGATTTTTCAATATCCTTTTTGTTTTTCTATATACAGGCCGGACTTTACCCTGCGCTATACTGGGAAAAATAACTCACACTTGCCTTACCAAACCGCATCCACCAGGCAGGCACCCAAGATTGACGGACGTACATTCCAAGGAAGGACCAAGAGGAATGCTGAGATGCAACTCCCAATTTGACAATAATTATAGTATCATTTCATTTGATTCATTTTTTCTCTTCAATCATTACGACTGTGTGTGTTGTTGTTTATGTTTGCTTATATTTGACTCCTACATATATTTTTAATTTTCTTTGCAAGCTTTCAAAGGAAGCCCGGTACAACAGAACATAAAATGCATGTAACTTGGGTCTCTCTGGGGGCAGACAGGCAAGGCAATTGCATAATAATAATTAATATACTGCTGCCCTGTACTACTAGTCTTGTACTACTCATCAAGTCATCATCATGCATGTATTTCCTTTTTCTACCTTAACAGATTTATGATGGTCGGCTGACAAGATTGTGTGTTGTCCATGTATAGTGTTTGTCTTTGTCAAACCTTTTCCTCAAATCCCCCTTCCCAACCATTCATCAAACCCTAACCCTCTTCCCCCTGGCTGTGTGATTTATATTGAGGTGTGACTAAATTCAATTTATACCAATTATTGATCACACACTTGCTGGGGCGGATGTGGTGAAAGCAACACTAACTCAAGGCAGGGCGAGGATCTTCTTCTGCTCTACGTATATATACTTTAGCCCACACTAGCAATATTAGATTGCCCACCCATGCACAGTATTCAATATTCAATTTTTTTCCAGAAGAACATTACACAATTTATCATAATAATATAATTGTTTGCCAGCATCGAGTCATCAATCATCCTAGTTCCAGCACTAAAGGTTACGAATCCGCTTGTCCACTTCATCATCATAGCTCGAGTCGACTTCAGTTTGTAATTGTAACTTGTACTAGGCTAGCCCTCCAGGCATTCTGGTTTATTTTACTTTAGCATTGCTTATCATCATCATGGTTTCTTGTTTGGAAGTCTTCTTGTGAACTGTACTTCTACTACTCGTTCCCGAGTCTCCTTCAGGTGACTAACAGTCTCATTTTTTGCAAATGCTACTGTCAGTGTCTACTACTGCTACCACCACCATGGCACCATGGGAAACCAAACCATCACCATGCAGCCATCGCTTCGCCTAAGTATAAATAAACATCAATCAAAGGAAAGAGAAGAAGTTTGGGGTAGGCATAATACTATGGAAATTAATTCATTAATTCACACACTCAAACCCTTCCAAGTTCATAGGGGTTTTAGTTGCAGACTGCATAGACCAGGAGGAGAGACTGACAGTACTAATAGGACAAGTAACAAGTGAGGGTACCGCATTTATCTGTTGGTGTGTTGCACTATCGGCAGATTATTTCAATCAAAAACTGGCTGCGGCCCGGATGTAGCAAAGGAAACCGTGTGTAGTAAAAGAGTAACACCCCCACAAAACATTCACATCATATATAAACTATAAATAATCTATTCCCCTAACAAATAAACTAATGAAAAAACCCACAACACCTGACCCACCCCTCTCCCTAACCTCAACCAATGTCCATCATAAGAGTCCAATGTCCATGTCAATAAACCCCAACTTTTCACCCAACGCCCAATTCCCATCCACCAAAAAAAAAGATTAAAAAAAGGGCAAGGCGACGGAGTTCAAGCGGCGGGCTCGCCGGATCTTCCTCTCCAGGGTGTTTATCCGCTTCTCTAGGTGCGCCTTCCGGAGGAGCATGCGGCGCTTATATGTCTTATGGTTGCATGAACAGGGGTGGGCAGCAGTGTTTAAAGAAGTGTGGCGGGCGGCTGCCAGACCACGGTGCTGTACCACTGGAGGCACTAGGGGGGACTGGATGGGGCCCGGGGCATTGGAGGAGGCTGCAGCTGCTGCCCCCTCCTCCTCCTCCTCTGCTAGAACCACCAGCCACCGATATGCTGCACAGATGGCCGCGAGCTTCCGTTGCTGGGCCATGGCTGCTAACTTCTTCCTGTTTGGTTATTTCAGTTAGGAAGGAGTAGCTATATCAAGAAAGAAAAAAGACAATTGTAACCAATACTCTTAGCAAAACAGTAACACAAAATTAATTATAAACATAAAATTATAGTGGCACAGTAGCACTAGCAAGCACAGTACATAACATTTGTGGTATCCTCCCACTTCCTCGGCCTCTAACATTTGTGGGAGTTTCAGGCATTACTAGGCACTATGAAGTTGACAAGTCTTCTTCTTCTCTCTCTTGTATAGCTAAATTAACCTTGTAGGCATGCCAGCTCAGTCAGCTTGTGCCCTAGACAGACATACTCATGTCGCAGACTCACGTTATTTACTACTGTCTATAGGTGGGGCAGCTGTAGTCTACAACTACACAATTATCGTATTTTTCTATTATGGCCATACTCTGTTACATCAATGGCAACTGCTCAATTTCACTTTCACCCTTCGTACTACAACAAGGCAGATGATATCTGATCTGAATGATTATATATGGGACGACGTGAGGTACTATTGATTGATTGTGTAACCATGCAGCCGATAGGCCACCCATGGCTGACAGGGTTGAAATGACATAGGTAGGGAGTGGGCCTCGGAGTCGGAGGGAGGCGATTGATAATGGGTGGGTATGGGTACATACATACACAATATATATGCTGTGCTTGCAAACTACTGTGAGTCAAGGGAGTATTATGAAATACAACCTTGAATCAAAAACCTTCAAAATAAACAGTCCTTGTTTCTCTTCCCAGCGATTTTTCCATTTATCATTGCATTGCTCTTCTAGCATTATTTTTTTTAAATTCTAATCTTTTCCTTATCTTCACCCTTCGCTTTGCTACTCTGGCACGTTTTTTTTATTTTTTACATTCTCTTTATCCAGTGACAGTCTCCACCTATGTTATGATTAAATACCATCCAGGCATCCATCCATTCAAAGTAAACATGGCTATCATTCTTCTTAATCTCTCAACAAAACTTTCACCAACAACATACATTTGTAATTTTTTTTTAAACCACCACCCATGCGTCCTTGCTTGCCTTTGAGTTTGACCCATCAAACCCTCGGAGGATTCCTATCACTCTTACAGTTTCACCCACCCAGGCAGGCATCCTTTCTTTCATCTTTTACCCATCCTTTAACCACCCATGCATCCTATCAGCCACCTATGCATCCCGGGCCCCCTTCCTTCACCCACGCATCCTTCTCTGCCAGTCAGATATTACATGTCACCCGTCCTTCCTCCTTCCATCCTTCTTTCCCTTTTCGTTCAACCCATCCATCCAGGTCGTCTGACTCTTAGTCTTCTTCATAAAACTTTCCCAGCTGAGTTGAAGTCTGATAGAAGAGGCCATTAGTTACTCAACTCCCGCCGCTAATGCTATTGCTAATGCTAAGTAAACGGTGTCTTCTTTACCCGTTGTTCACAACCACTTAGTCTCTCTCAACAGTACAGTGTACACCCTTGCAACAAGTGTGTATTGTCAATAAGTAAGGAATATAACTTACCACCGCCCCCCACTGCTACTGGCTCACCCACCCCTGCAGTTGCTGCATTTACTCGCTCCTGGCTGGCGTCGCCTTCCCCGCTGGCTCCAGCACCGGTGGTCAGTACGCCTAGAAAAAACATTACACAGATGCCATATACGCCTCCCCCATTTATTTATTTTCACTAGCAAGATTAAAAATACAATATATACATACAGCACACACATCACTGGTACAGATCGGGTACTAGAGTACAGTGGACAATAGTATGTCCTATCCTATCAAAAATAATAATATATCTGGTTGGCCAATTTGTTGGTGGCAATTGTCGAAAAGCCTCTCAAGAAGAGGACAACCCATAGGACCAGACTCAGTGGCTAGAGCTATTGGTGAATCTGAGTTTTAAAACTTTTTAAAAAGAAAAAGAGTGGCCAACTGGGCGAACAATCGGACATGAGGTCTCTCGAGTCTCGACTCGAGTTCTCTCTCTTGGTTGGAAAATATAATTGTGCCCTCTTCCTCCTCATACTTCCTTCCAGCCATGGTGCATGGTAATCAGTTGTTCACAATCAACTGCTGCTACTAATAATAATAGTACTAGGCCTAGACAAGAAAAAGTAAAAATACACCAATTTGGGGTGTCCAACGTGACCATCATTTTATTTACTGATTGAGCATGAGAAAGGAGAGATGGAAAGCTGACTGAAAAACCAGAATAAATTATAAAGCAAGCTACAGACAGACTAATAGTAGTACAGAGTCAGAGGCAGTTAGATTGATGTATAAAAAAAACAGACACTAGAAATATAATAACTAAGTAGCCAGGTAGGTAATTTAGAAACAGATAGATCGAAGAAGATTTGGTAAAAAATAGAATTAGGAAACGGAAATAGTAGTTTGAAAAAAGAAGATGCAGTAAAAGTTAGGGAAATATAAATATTAATATTAACAACAGGAGGACTTACTGGGGCCAGCAGCAGAGCCATCTGTAGAGGAGCGATCCTGGCCCTGGGAGGCACCTCCAGCTCCTGCCTCAGGAGACCACGTTGTCTTCTTGCCCCTGGATGCTGATCATGTAAGACATAATAAAGAGACAAAAATTGATTGGTGTGAAATAAATAATAAATATTTTTAAAAAACGCTCCAAAATGATTTTTTGACAGGATGACAATTGCAATAAAATTGACCTATCTAATCAGATTGACTAGTAGTTCGCGGTCGCGGATCGTCCTATCTCTTTATTATTCCAGTGATCCATTCCGATTCCAGAATCCTAAACCTAAGTACCACTTAGCCCGCCTATTCCAAAGACTTTGGAATGAATTGCCAAAAATTATATTTGCTTCTTCTAAGTTCCGATCTCATTCGCAATCATCAATGAATCAACCCCCTTTGACGGGCCAATTGTTCACTAAGTCTGCATTTCCATTTATTTTAGTCCTCAAAAATGCATAGATGGACGCATGCATATTGCATACACCAAATTGTTGGTTGGTTGCTGATGTGCTGAGTTGCTACATTATTCATTCACTAACAAACTACAAAAGGTTTTACTAAGGACTGGAGTCAGCAGCACGTGACGGAGGACGTGTCATGTGGATCGCTAAAAATTACCAACTAATACTAAGTAACTAACTATAATAACTACCTACCACCACTATCTTAGTGACAGGACAAAGGTAAGGAGTCTCTCTAGCATTACCTAACTTAACTTCTCTAACCTCTCTTACATAATCAGCCCAAGCGAGTGCAAACTTGCAAACAAGATTAGTAGTGCCTTTCACCTGTCTAGAAGAATAACAATCACATGATATGAGATTTTTAAACGTAACTTACCAGCATGTAAGCAGCAGCAGCATTCTTGCTATTTGGGGAATAAAATAATATTCGCAATAACACAGAACAAAACACACAATAGTAAAAAATTAGCTACTCACCAAGCCCTACGACCTCAACACCTAGCAGGTCCAGCAGGTCCTGCTCCCGGTCCAGGATGTCGGACCGCCGGTGAGTCAGCTGGTTGCGAGTGCGCCGGACCTCAGAGCAGCGAAACACTGCCCGGCACACCCTTGCCCACCGGCGGCGGCGCTCCTAGATCCCATAGCTAGAACCAGGCCTGCCACCTGCTGCCAAGGTTAAGGGGAAGTGGCGCTGCACGAAAAAAACTAGGGCGGCCACCTCCACCTCGGAAAATAAGGCCCGGGCCTGTACCCCTTCTGGGTGGCTCCTTCCACAAGGAAGGCGGCTTCCGGTCGCACTCTTACCCTTAGCCATGGTTCTGGAGGGGGGGGGGGGCGGAAAATAAAATAAAAGTCAGGAAAAGAAATAGGAAAGTAAAAAAAAAAGCAAGTAATGGAAAAACAGTACAAAAACGCAGTAAAAGTAGAAATAAAATGCAAAATATACACTTAGGAAGAGAGAAGGATAGATAATAAATAAAAAAGATCAGAAAAAAAGTTTTAGAAACAAAGGATTGAAAAGATTTGAGAGGATTCAAACACAGGCCCCAGAACCATAACAAAGAGTAGAAAAACAAGATGGGCGCGCCCATTTGCGACCGTGTGGTGAAGTTTGCGCGATATTTCCGCCCCGAATACACAATCCGCATTGCCGAACATCAGAAACGTCTCCCGAGCATGCACGAGCATGCGTAACAAGCAACGCCACATGCTCGCGGAACTCCGCGTAGCGTTGCAGAGTTTTTTTACCGCATCGCATAGTTCCGCTTCGCGAAGTTTCGCGTGGCACGGCTACGCAAACTCCACCCGGGCTTAATGTGAGTTGTGTCCATATTTTGTCCCTGTCACATTCATATATTGTCCTGTGTCATTGTTTTGTATAGTCTTTTGTCATTGAACTGTCGGGTGTAGGTCTTGTTGGGTTTTGTCTTTTGGGATAGTTATAGTCTGTAGGGGGTTAGCATTTTGGTAGATTATTTTGTACTTACGGTTAGGGTTGGGATCATGTCTGGGAGAGGGAGTAATTTTTCGGACCCACAGTTGGAAGGGCTGATATGGCTCATTGCCCACTACCTCCCTAGGATGCTGGTGGCAGGATGAGCCAGGGCTACCCTGCAAAGGACAAGAAGGACCGATGGGAGCGGGTGCGCTGGCGCCATGAATAAAACTTCAAGGTCACACAGACAACCCACCAGTTGAAGTACCGATGGGCATACATCATGTCAAGAGAACCTGATGTGATTGACTTTCTGGGACTTGAGATTGGTGGACCTGTTTACTGAGATTTATAGGGGTAACTGAATTTGTGTCAATCATGGTACAGTTTTGGGGAAAGAGATCTGGTACTGGGAACCTGGTTAGCAGGGAAGCAGTGCGCTTACAGTTCGAATTCACATCAGGCATCAGGCAAAAAGTGGGGTATATCTATGCAAATATGGCCCTTTCCTATTCAATTGTAATCTTTGTTTAACTTTCAGCTGACCAAGGATGTGGTCTCCAGCCATGGGTCATTTGCTATTCAAAATTGATCATTACCCTCCCCTTGCACTTGAGCAATGCAGAGCTTCACAGCTAGCAGTCTTGATGTGTTGTGCAGTGGCAAAGTGTACAACAGATGGCACTCAGTGAATTTATGAACACAATGCACCAATTACCATTACTTAGAATAACCACACATTGTAGTGTGTCTCAAGAATGTGTTAACATGCAGATTAACAGTATTTAGTTGTAAGTAATGTTCCAGCAGAATTCATCCAAGATAATGAGTGACGTTTCATTGACAAAGGCCTTGTGTCATGCAAATGTGTAAAACCTGTCACTTGTCAATAACTCCTACATGCATGTCTGGCTTACCAGAAAACACAGCACATGTGAACTATTGTCTGCCAACATTGTCAGATATACCACAAAATGCTACAGCAGATAAAGGATACATTTGCGATGTATTCCTCGGTAATACAATGACAAACAAAGGCCTGTAAAAAGACAATATGAGCAGATGACATTACACAGTGAGTAAGTAGCCAGAGCAGTATGACATTGTATGGGTTATATTCCAATATCAGAACACATGAAAAATACTGAGATGTCAAGAGTGTGATTTCAAAGGGTTAACAAGGCAGACAAAACTGTATGTATATACACAGTAACTCATTGCACATGATCAGATGGAGGGATTGTGATGTCAACTTCCCTTTGCATTTAAGAGTTGCGTACCTCTGAACTGAGTCTACAAGTGCATAGTTGAGACACTCACAAATCTTGTCCACACCCAAAGGTGAAGTGTAAGTTGAGTGTGTGCCATGACATATGCCTTTGTCAGGGAATGTAGTATACTTGGACCAGGAGGCACACACAAAGGCCTGTCCTCAGAGTAGATGTACTGCAACTAACGTTGACTGGAGTAAGACAGAGATCATGTGTGAATGGCAGCATCATGTTAATTGAACATCACAAGTTAAATTGACTATTTACACATGTTTCACTGCAGTGATGATTGATGGCTCACTCACCAACTCGAAAGGTGCGTTGTTGTGTGGCACACTCACCCCTGACCCACATAATGCTATCCAACAATTTGGTGCATGATAACACCATGCGTAAAACATTTGTGCCTGTGCACAACATACACAGCAGAAAGTCAGTAATGTGTAACAGTGTGCACATCCAGAGATTATGTGTGCTGCTACAGTGTGTTCGCCTACAAACCCTGTGTGACAGTCCAAAGTGAGCATAGTACCAAAGAGTGTGCGATGACTGAGTAAGTGTGCAGCACTTCATGATGTAGGTTTCTGTCTTACATATGTGGATCAGAGTATAGACTACATGATGTCCTGTGAACATCAAAGAGGGGCATATAATGGGCATAGACACACACTGCAGCCCAGATGGTCTCTCTACGCCACAGCCTTATTACAATAACATTGCAATAACATTTGCAATAAATGTAAGCCATATCACATAAGGCCTATAATTTTAGCCTCCTTCCATGTGCTGGGCCTGGATTGTCTACCTAGGCCCAAGGCAGGCACACTTACATCATGGTGCAAGTGGACCTGCGTTGTAACTAGGCTGCCGGAATCACACCAGTGCAGGGTGAAAGGACAGGTATGTACTGTATATGATGAAAACGGTGGAATCTTACCCTCTAACGCTGACATAGGGCAGCGCAGCAAGGTGACTAGCTGTGATGCCCTACACCAACTGTTCATAAAGTGGGCCCTATGAGCACAGAAAAAATCATGCATCTGAGAAGATAAAACCTGTCAGGTAACAAAAGAGGAGCAAGAAAAGTGAGACCAAGGTGTCTTTTCCTGCATTGCACTAGTCCCTACAGTGTATCCCAGACAATATGCCACCTGCATGGGTCACAACCCTTGCATTAAGCTATTTGCGCATCGCATTGACCCTATTGTGCTGGTCGTAAGCCGCACATCAGTGCCAATGTGTGGAAAATACTTTGTGCTAATGCGTTGCACGTTATTCATGCATTTGGTAGTTCAGTACCAATGAGTAAAAAAAATTTTTTCTAAAAATGGGTGGAATCCAGCCAAAAAGTGACACATTGGGTGTTGCAGGCTGCAAGCTAAGAAGTGTGAAATTACTTTCACGTAATCTCTGTTAGTCTGTGCTTGGTGTAGGAGGTTGTTTGAGAGTGTCTGAGAGTAAAGTGTACATTTTGGTATTGTGAGTGTGTGGTGTGGCCATATTTTGTCCCTGTCAATTTCATATATTGTCCTGTGTCATTGTTTTGTATAGTCTTATTTCCTTGTACTGTCAGGTGTAGGCCTTTTTTGGTTTTGTCTTTTGGGTTTTGCATTTGATTTGATTTGATTTAACTTTATAAAGTGCAGCAATTACTCAAAGGCCTCAAGGCGCTAAAGATCACCATCCGGAAAACCCGCTAATCTTCCACAGACAGAAAGTACCTACAAGGAGAATAACCATGTCCTAAGAGCGTTCCTGAAAGGCTAGAGCTGAGGGATGGCCCTTATGTTTTGTGGAAGGGTATTCCAGAGTTTGCTTGCTGCCGTGGAAAAAGCTCTGTCACCCCATTGTTTTCTTTTGGTTCTCGGTTTGGTAGCTTATTTTGCATTTTTGGTTAGGGTTGGGATCATGTCTGGTGGGGGTTCAATTTTTCAGATTGTTAGATTTGGGGGTCTCTAGTTGGCAGAGGTATGTACCTTTGTCCAAATAGGGACCCTTGAGTCTAGTCAGGGAAAGTAGGTACACTCCTGAAATAACCCCTGCTCACCCTCTTGGTAGCTTGGCACGAGCAGACAGGCTTAGTTCAGAGGCAGTGTGTAAAGCATTTGTGAACACATACAGTAATCAAGTGACAACACTACAAATGGACACCACACCGGGTATATGTTTATAAAAATAGGTATACTTTATATAGATTTATCACAAGACCATAAACGCCAAAAATAATCCACAATACTGTTAAGAATGCTTAGTTCTGATCAAAAAGGCTTAATTCAAGGTTCTGTGCGAGTCGGTAGCCTCCTCCGGCTACGGCGATGTCGAGAACAAACAGAGTCTAACAAATCCAGCTGACCGCGTCGAGACGGGCCAACACAGCGTAGACAGACTCGGTCACAGTACCTTTTACTTGAAGCGGCAGGCACGGGCGTGCGAGCCGGATGGCTGTCTCGTCGCGGTCGCGATGCAAAATGGAAGCGTTGCAGGACGCGTTGTCCCTCGATGCGGTGCAGGCAGCGGCTCGTTGGACGTCGTCGAGACGGAGTCGGTGAGACCAGGGCCGTGCGTTGCAGGGCGAGACGGTGCTTCGATGCGGTGCTGGCAGGTTGCGGTGCGGCGACGGAGCCGGATTCAGGAGCTGGCGTTGATCAGTCCGGGACAGCGGTGTGAGTCGGGCGGTGCGTCGCAAAGCGTGCGAGCGGTGCCCAACTCCGGTGCGGTCACAGGACTCGAACTCAGCAGCAGTGACCGTGTCGGTCGGACCAGTTCGATTCGGCGTAGCGAAGCGTTGCAGGACGCGTTGTCCCTCGATGCGGTGCAGGCAGCGGCTCGTTGACGGAGTCGGTGAGACCAGGGCCGTGCGTTGCAGGGTGAGACGGTGCTTCGATGCGGTGCTTACAGGACACCGAGTCGGTCGTGAGAGTCGGTCACAGCTCCCTACCTCTGCAGCCACTGAAACAGAGTTTCCAGCAGCAATTCACAAAGGGGGTGAAGTCCAATGGTCCTGGGACTTCGGTCAGGGGGCAAGCTCTCTTCCAAGCCCTTGGAGATCCTTCACAAGTTGATGAAAGTCACAGCAAAGCAAAAGTTCCTTTCTCCTTTCTTTGGCAGTCAGGCAAACCACTGCAGGCCAATCCCCAAGCAGCACTTCAGGCTTAGGGATAGTCTCTCCTCAGTTTCTTCTTGGTTCCGCTCCTCAGCAAAGGTTTCTTCTTGTTCCCAAAAGTGATCTAATTTTCCTGGGGTCTGGGTGCCCCTCTTATACCCTGATTCTCTTTGTTCTCTGGAGGCAGAGAGGCCTCTGCCTAGTCCAAAACCAGTTCTGGTCAGTCCTGGAGCACTTTGTTTTTCCGACTCCTTCTTTCCTTTCAGAATGTGGGGCAGAGTGCTCAGCCGCCCGGCAGGAGGTGGAGCCAGCATTGTGGAAGGCAGGCACAGCCCTATTCAGACCCAGGTGCAACTCCTCCCTCCACTCTGGATGCAGATCTTTCTATTCAGCCCTGCGCTGACTCACCCTGTCTCCTGTAGCCACCCCCAGCCCCTGTCACTCAATCCCCAGACAAGGAATACACAACCTAGCAGAGGCAGGCTTGGATAGTTAGGCAAGAAAATACCCACTTTCTAAAAGTGGTATTTTCAAACACAGAATGTTAAAACCAACTTCACTAAAAGATGTATTTTATCATTCTGAGTTCAGGCATACTAAATTCGTTTTTCTACCATGTTCCCTGGGTCAGTTCTGACTATAAGGTGTAA
Organism: Calotriton arnoldi; assembly: GCA_963921515.1. Classification (NCBI taxonomy): domain Eukaryota; kingdom Metazoa; phylum Chordata; class Amphibia; order Caudata; family Salamandridae; genus Calotriton; species Calotriton arnoldi. Next base: position 1,156,479 of record CAWUFW010002522.1, read on the forward strand.
TAGTCAGTCTGCCCATTCTGGCCTATGGGGAGCAGGTAGCCTTGCAATAGTGAAAAACGAAAATGGTTGTAATTCACTATTAGGACATGCCACACACACCAGGGCATGTCCTACCTTATACTTACAATGCACCCTGCCCTAGGGCCTACTTTAGGGGTGACCAACATGCAGTAAAGGGAAGGTTTAGGGACTGGTAAGTGGGTGTACTCACCAAGTCGACATGGCAGCCCTGGGCTGCACCCAGGCTCTGCGATGGCAGGCCTGAGACACATTTTACAGGCCGCTTCTGTGGGTGGCACAACCAGTGCTGCGAGCCCACCAGCGGCATTGGATTTACAAGCCCTGGGCACACTGAGTGCACTGTACTAGGGACTGACAAGTAAACCAATCATCCAATCATGGAGTCACTAATACATATGTCAATTAACGATAGGGAGCACTTGCACTTTGGCACTGATTAGCAGCGGCAAAGTGCCCATGAGCATCTAGTCCAGCAAAAACATATCGACAACAGTGGAGGCATTACGAAAAAATGGAAGGGAGACCCACGCCAAGGATGCCAGGTCTAACACGTGTCCCCTCCAGCTGAAATGTGGGGAGAACTATCCTACCCCTAGGGAGTTCTCATCGCTAAGGCGGAAAAATCTGGACAGACCATCAGCATTGGCGTGTTCTGTACCAGGGCGGTGTTCCACCGTAAAGTCCATCCCCTGTAGGGAAATGGACCACCTCAACAGCTTTGGATTCTCACCCCTCATCTGCATCAACCATCTGAGGGGCCTGTGGTCTGTCTGAACCCGGAAGTGAGTCCCAAACAGGTATGGTCTCAGCTTCTTCAGTTCCCAGACCACAGTAAATGCCTCCCGATCAATAGCACTCCATCTCTGTTCCCGGGGAAGTAACCTCCTACTGATGAAGGCTACAGGTTGGTCTAGGCCCTCCTCATTGATCTGTGCTAGAACAGCCCCTACACCATGCTCTGAAGCGTCGGTCTGAACAATGAACTCATTGGAGAAGTTGGGTGCCTGGAGCACAGGCGCCGTGCACATGGCAGTCTTCAAGGTGTCAAAAGCGTTTTGACAGGCGTCAGTCCAAATCACTTTCCTGGGCTGCTTCTTGAAGTCAGCTCTGTCAAGGGGGCAACAATGCTGCCATACCCCTTGACGAATCTCCGGTAATACCCAGTGAGTCCTAGGAAGGCTCTCACCTCTGTCTGGCTCTTGGGGGCTCCCAAGCCAGAATGGTATCAATTTTCGGTTGGAGGGCGCCACCTGGTCGCTCCCAACCTGGTGTCCCAAGTACACCACAGAACCCTGCCCAATCTGGCACTTACTCGCCTTGATTGTGAGGCCTGCTCTCCGCAGCGCCATCAACACTTCCCAGAGGTGGCGCAGATGTTCTTCCCAATCGGCACTGAACACTGCGATGTCATCCAGGTAGGCGGCACTGAAATCCTCCAGTCCAACCAACACCTGGTTGACCAACCTCTGAAAGGTGGCAGGGGCATTCTTCATCCCAAAGGGCATCACCCGGAACTGGTAGTGCCCATCTGGTGTGGAGAATGCTGACCTCTCTTTTGCCCCATCAGTCAAGGCGATCTGCCAGTACCCAGACGTTAAGTCAAACGTGCTGAGGTACCGCGCAGCCCCTAACCGATCTATGAGCTCATCAGCTCTGGGGATGGGGTGGGCGTCAGTCCTGGTGACGGAATTGAGTCCCCTGTAGTCCACACAGAACCGGAGTTCTGGGGTGGCACCAGGCGCGGCAGCCTTTGGAACCAAGACCACTGGGCTGGCCCAAGGGCTGTTAGAGGACTCAATCACCCCTAGTGCAAACATCTTGGAGACCTCCTCCTTGATGCAGGCTCTGACCCTGTCAGTCACCCTGTAAGCCTTGTGCTTCACAGGAAGACTGTCCCCAGTGTCCACATCATGGACGCACCAATGAGTGACACTGGGAACCAGGGAGAACAGGTCAGGGAACTGTCCCAACAGTTGGCGACAGTCACCCTGCTGCTCAGGTGTCAGGGAGGTAGAGAGGTTTACTCCCTCCACTGATCCATCTTGCTCTCGGGCTGACAGGAGGTCAGGAAGAGGCTCGGTCTCCTCCTCCATTCCATCATCTGTAGCTAAGAGCATGCCCACTTGGGACCTCTCCAAGTGGGGCTTCAGGCGGTTCACATGCAGGACCCGCAAGGGGTTCCTGGGAGACTGCAAGTCCACCAAATAGGTAACTGGACTCTTGCGCTCCACCACCGTAAAAGGGCCGGTCCACCTGTCCTGGAGCGCACAAGGCTCCACCGGGGCCATGACCCACACTTTCTGACCAGGCTGAAGCTCTACCAGAGTGGCATTCTGGTCGTACCACCGCTTCATCTCCTCCTGGCTGGCTTCCAGATTTGCCTCAGCAAGCTCCCTGAAACGCCTAGTCTGGTTCCTGAAGGCCAGCATGTAACTGTATACATCCTGGGGAGGTTTCCTGGGAGATTGCTCCCAGCCTTCCTTGACCAAACTCAGAGGTCCTCGCACCGGGTGTCCATAGAGGAGCTCAAAGGGACTGAACCCTAGAGACTTCTGTGGCACCTCCCGGTATGCAAACAACAGGCATGGTAAGAGGACGTCCCATTTACGCCTCATGGGTTCTTCCAGACCCATAATCATGCCCTTGAGGGTCCGGTTGAATCTCTCAACCAGACCATTTCCTTGAGGGTGGTAAGGAGTGGTGAACTTGTAAGTTACACCGCACTCCTGCCACAGGGACTTCATGTACTTGGACACGAAGTTGGTACCTCTGTCAGACACCACCTCTTGAGGGAATCCCACACGTGAGAAAATTCCCATCAGTGCCCGTCCCACCACGGGGGCCGTCACTGTCCTCAGAGGGATGGCTTCAGGGTACCGGGTGGCATGGTCCACCAAGACCAGGATAAACCTGTTGCCCATGGCTGTCTTGGGGTCCAGCGGCCCCACAATGTCAATACCCACCCGTTCAAAGGGGGTGCTGACCACAGGGAATGGCTGGAGAGGAGCCTTGTGCTTCCTCCCACTCTTTCCACTTGCCTGGCAAGTCTGGCATGTCCTGCAGTGAGAGGCGGCACTCCTGCGCATCTGGGGCCAATAGAAATGGGTAACAAGCCTGTCAAAGGTCTTGTCCTGCCCCAGATGTCCCGCTAACGGTACATCATGAGCCAACCCCAGTAGGAAGGCTCTGAAGCGCTGGGGTACCACCAGCACACGGGCTGACCCAGGCTCAGCAACCTTAGGCTCTGAATACAGGAGACCATTCTCCCAGTAAACCCAATGTGATCCAGACTGATCACCTGCTGCCTGGTCTGTGGCCTATTGCCTCAGACCCACAAGAGAAGGGCATGTGTTCTGCTCCTTGCAGAACTCTTCCCTGGAGGGTCCTCCTTCTTGCTGCCAATGGGTCAGCTCAGGTAGGTCCCCCAGTTCAGCTACCTGTTCCCCTGTAGGCTCCAGGGCATCCCCCTCAGGGTCTGCCTCCTCCTGGACCGTGGGAACTTCGGGGCCGGTTTCCTGCGCCCCTGCCTCCTCTCTCTCCGGCAGGCACCTGGGCCTTCCTCTCAGGCTCCAGGTCCTCTTGAACACCTTTAGCTGCCATTGACCGGGTGGTCACACATGCCCAATCAGGCAAGCCCAACATTTCTAAATGTGCACTCCGCTCCACCTTAGCCCAAGGTGAGCTCTCCAAATCGTTCCCTAACAAACAGTCAACAGGCATGGCTGGCCTCACAGCTACTTGAAGAGTACCCGAGACCCCCCCACTCAAAGGGAACCTGAGCCACCTTGCAGTGACTCTCTGTGTTGTCAGCGGCAACAACCGGATAGAATGCATCAGGGATAACCTGCTCTTTAGACACCAGGTGACACTTGACAGCTGTCACACTGGCTCCTGTGTCTCTCAGAGCCTCCACCCTATGGCCATTGATGGTCACCCACTGCCTGTATTTCTTAGTGTTCTCAGGCAGCGGGGTCCTAGGGACCATCTCAGAGTCTCCTAATGAGACAAGGGAAAACACTGTGGGATCCCCCCACCTTGGGCACCCAACTCCTCCCCCAGGGCTACACTAGCCAACTGCCGGGGGACTGCACTGATGGGTGCTGGTTTTCCATGCAAAGGGCAACGAGGATCGTTTGCCTTGTGGCCAGGGGCGCCACACTTGTAACATACCAGTGGTCCCTGGTGAACAGGGGGCCTGTCGGGGCCACTGGCTTCTTCTCAGGGGAGGCTGGGAACCTTTCCCTTGGTTCCCTTGGGGTTTACTTTGGGGCCTTTTATGGAACTCCTTCTGTTTACCCTTGTCCCCCCACTCTTCTGCTGGGGACCCTGCCCACCCTTGGCGGAGTCTCCCACGTGACCCTTGTGGACCCGGGTACTCACCCAGCGGTCCGCCTCCTCAGCAAGCTGCCTAGGGTTAGTCAGCTTACTATCAATCAGGTGCTGGCGTAGCTCAGGAAAACAATTACCGGACAAGTGCTCCCAGGCAATTAAATCAAAGAGCGCCTGAAAATCAGTCGCTTTGCTACCCTTTACCCAACCATCCAAGGCTCTGCAAAAGAAGGTCACATATTCAACCCAGGTACTGCTTTCAATCTTACTACAGTTCCTGAACCTTTGCCTATAAAGCTCAGGGGTCAAACCATACCTAGTCATTAAGGCATCCTTCATGTGGCTGTATGAATTATAGACTTCAGAGGGCAAATCCAACAAGGTATCCCGCCCTTCACTGAGGAACCGTCCCCACAACCCCGCTCCCCAATCCTTCTCAGGGACTCGGTGGGAAGACATGGCTACCTCATAGGCTTTGAACCACTGCCCTATGTCATCATTTTTAAAAACTCCTTCACCACATCTTTGGGAATATACACCCTAGCTTCAACAGGCACAGGCGGTACACTGCCACCAGAGGGAGTAATCTCTAAGCTTTTGGCCTTCAATTCCAACTCCCTCAAAACTTTCTCATGTTCAAACTGCATTTTCTTTTCCTCTAGGGCCAATTTCCTAGTTTGCATTTCGAATTCTAACTGCCCATTCAGCTTGAGCTTGGTCATCTGCATTTCGTGCATCCTACTCTCCTTCCTGTCCTCCAACTCCTCTGGAGACAGTCCTCTGGCAGAAACACTGCTACCTACTGGGGAAGGTGGTCTTCTAGCCCCTAGACCCAATAGCCCCTCCAGCTGCCCTTCTGCATTCTCAGCCCCCTCCACAGGGGCACTCCTTGATTCGACCCAGGCCCTCAGCGCCTTTTGAAGGTCCTCCTTCCTGGAGAGTCCGGTCATGGACACTTTAAATTGTTTGCAGAATTGCTTGAGCTGTTTGAGGGTGTAGCACTCTAGCCTCTCTTCTTCCCAATCACACTCAACAGAGGCTACTGATGCTGGTTTCTCCATAGTGACTGAACTTGGCATTTGCAAAAATAGGAAATCCCAGAAAAAATGCTATAGAAGTATGTGGTTGCGTTTTGGGCTGCACTCACTAAGTAGTGTTCACCAATCACTGTACATGAGTCACAAATGCAAGTCCAGAATCCTCACCGCTGACCACCAATGTTAGATTTGGGGGTCTCTAGTTGGCAGAGGTATGTACCTTTGTCCAAATAGGGACCCTTGAGTCTAGTCAGGGAAAGTAGGTACACTCCTGAAATAACCCCTGCTCACCCTCTTGGTAGCTTGGCACGAGCAGACAGGCTTAGTTCAGAGGCAGTGTGTAAAGCATTTGTGAACACATACAGTAATCAAGTGACAACACTACAAATGGACACCACACCGGGTATATGTTTATAAAAATAGGTATACTTTATATAGATTTATCACAAGACCATAAACGCCAAAAATAATCCACAATACTGTTAAGAATGCTTAGTTCTGATCAAAAAGGCTTAATTCAAGGTTCTGTGCGAGTCGGTAGCCTCCTCCGGCTACGGCGATGTCGAGAACAAACAGAGTCTAACAAATCCAGCTGACCGCGTCGAGACGGGCCAACACAGCGTAGACAGACTCGGTCACAGTACCTTTTACTTGAAGCGGCAGGCACGGGCGTGCGAGCCGGATGGCTGTTCGTCGCGGTCGCGATGCAAAAATGGAAGCGTTGCAGGACGCGTTGTCCCTCGATGCGGTGCAGGCAGCGGCTCGTTGACGTCGTCGAGACGGAGTCGGTGAGACCAGGGCCGTGCGTTGCAGGGCGAGACGGTGCTTCGATGCGGTGCTGGCAGGTTGCGGTGCGGCGACGGAGCCGGATTCAGGAGCTGGCGTTGATCAGTCCGGACAGCGGTGTGAGTCGGGCGGTGCGTCGCAAAGCGTGCGAGCGGTGCCCAACTCCGGTGCGGTCACAGGACTCGAACTCAGCAGCAGTGACCGTGTCGGTCGGACCAGTTCGATTCGGCGTAGCGAAGCGTTGCAGGACGCGTTGTCCCTCGATGCGGTGCAGGCAGCGGCTCGTTGGACGGAGTCGGTGAGACCAGGGCCGTGCGTTGCAGGGTGAGACGGTGCTTCGATGCGGTGCTTACAGGACACCGAGTCGGTCGTGAGAGTCGGTCACAGCTCCCTACCTCTGCAGCCACTGAAACAGAGTTTCCAGCAGCAATTCACAAAGGGGTGAAGTCCAATGGTCCTGGGACTTCGGTCAGGGGGCAAGCTCTCTTCCAAGCCCTTGGAGATCCTTCACAAGTTGATGAAAGTCACAGCAAAGCAAAAGTTCCTTTCTCCTTTCTTTGGCAGTCAGGCAAACCACTGCAGGCCAATCCCCCAAGCAGCACTTCAGGCTTAGGGATAGTCTCTCCTCAGTTTCTTCTTGGTTCCGCTCCTCAGCAAAGGTTTCTTCTTGTTCCCAAAAGTGATCTAATTTTCCTGGGGTCTGGGTGCCCCTCTTATACCCTGATTCTCTTTGTTCTCTGGAGGCAGAGAGGCCTCTGCCTAGTCCAAAACCAGTTCTGGTCAGTCCTGGAGCACTTTGTTTTTCCGACTCCTTCTTTCCTTTCAGAATGTGGGGCAGAGTGCTCAGCCGCCCGGCAGGAGGTGGAGCCAGCATTGTGGAAGGCAGGCACAGCCCTATTCAGACCCAGGTGCAACTCCTCCCTCCACTCTGGATGCAGATCTTTCTATTCAGCCCTGCGCTGACTCACCCTGTCTCCTGTAGCCACCCCCAGCCCCTGTCACTCAATCCCCAGACAAGGAATACACAACCTAGCAGAGGCAGGCTTGGATAGTTAGGCAAGAAAATACCCACTTTCTAAAAGTGGTATTTTCAAACACAGAATGTTAAAACCAACTTCACTAAAAGATGTATTTTATCATTCTGAGTTCAGGCATACTAAATTCGTTTTTCTACCATGTTCCCTGGGTCAGTTCTGACTATAAGGTGTAATAGTCAGTCTGCCCATTCTGGCCTATGGGGAGCAGGTAGCCTTGCAATAGTGAAAAACGAAAATGGTTGTAATTCACTATTAGGACATGCCACACACACCAGGGCATGTCCTACCTTATACTTACAATGCACCCTGCCCTAGGGCCTACTTTAGGGGTGACCAACATGCAGTAAAGGGAAGGTTTAGGGACTGGTAAGTGGGTGTACTCACCAAGTCGACATGGCAGCCCTGGGCTGCACCCAGGCTCTGCGATGGCAGGCCTGAGACACATTTTACAGGCCGCTTCTGTGGGTGGCACAACCAGTGCTGCGAGCCCACCAGCGGCATTGGATTTACAAGCCCTGGGCACACTGAGTGCACTGTACTAGGGACTGACAAGTAAACCAATCATCCAATCATGGAGTCACTAATACATATGTCAATTAACGATAGGGAGCACTTGCACTTTGGCACTGATTAGCAGCGGCAAAGTGCCCATGAGCATCTAGTCCAGCAAAAACATATCGGCAACAGTGGAGGCATTACGAAAAAATGGAAGGGAGACCCACGCCAAGGATGCCAGGTCTAACACAGATCCACAGTTGGGAGGGCTGATATGGCTCATTGCCCACTACCTCCCTAGGATGCTTGCGGCTGGTGGTAGGATGAGCCAGGGCTACCCTGCAAAGTACAAAAAGGACCGATGAGAGCGGGTTGCTGGCACAATAAACAAAGCAAGTCGCACGGACAACCCACCAGTTGAAGCACCGATGGGTGGACTTCATCTCAAGGGAGCCCGATGTGATTGATTTCCTGGAACTTGACATTGGTGGACCTGTCGGTATGTATGTATGCTCTGTCTGGATATTGGGATGTAATTTTGTCCAGAATGCTAAACATAAACATGAATTGTACTTCATTTGTGTTTCTTAACAACATAGGGATGTGCAACATGTATATCAGTTTAAAAATATATGGGGAGAATATGTAACATAAGAGAACTAAGGCCATCATTTACGGTATTTTGGCATAGGCAGCACAGTAAGTCACAGTGTTGGACTGCGCTACACCAAAGTAAAAGGGCTGGAATGGATCATAGTTATGCAATACGGTGCATTCTTGCCCTTTCTCTCTGTGCTGGTGCTGTTTCAGCAGCCTAGTGCCAATGTAGGCACACTTGCACCACGTTCCAAGGGTGCCTCTGTTGCCTGCAGGATTGTGTATGTGCTGGAAAGGGCAACTTCCTGCACAAAAACAATCCTGAGACCCTTTCTCCTCTTTCTACGTATGCTGCAGAATGCAGCACACATGGAAAGAGGAGAAAACGAGGAGAAATCAAGTCATATCTCCTTGTTTGCCTCCCCTGGGGAGCCATCAGGTCTTTGAACATCCCCAGGTCTACATGGTTTTGAAAAACTGGGGAAGCATAAATATGCATTGGTGTTGCGTGGGAACAGCCACCCCAAGGCCCATGTAATGCCCATTAGGGCAGACAAAGGCAAGGCAGCTCTTTGTGCTGCCTTGCCTTAGTCCATATCTATGAGGCCATTCTAACCCACCCAAAGCAAAGTAACTTTGTGTCACCTCATATATATTTGATTCATTGATTAGCGCCTCTGGAGCGTCACTAAAAGTTATGCTAATGCGGTGCAAGGGGCACATTAATATGCTCCTTAGTCACTCCTGGGGTCAATAATGCCACCCATGTGTCATGGTACACTGGACTCTCCCATTATGCAGCCCCACATTACTCAATAGATCACATCCTTGACAAATGCTCCAGGCATGTCATGTTGGCCACATCTGAAATCCAGCATCCAGCCTGCTCAGGACTGCAAATGGACTCGATGTGTGCAATGAGCTAGGCATATTGCCATTTGTGTGTTTCTGTGGTTGTGTACTTTTTAAATGCTGGGATATAATAGTTTAGTTAATATAAATGTTAACAAGTGTTAAACCTATTTTTTCAATGCTATGTCCTCTTTCATGTCTCCTAGTTAGACGTCTTCCATTCTCATGGGGAGAGGTGTAATCATTCCAGGACCCCAATGCTACGAGTAAGTGTAATTAGTATTTAGCATTATGATGCCTCTGTTCAATTTATGTGGAAATGATTAATTGTAATATGTAGTGGGAGGTAACACCAAACTTCCATCAATAAGCTGTCAGTCTGTGATTCAGTACAGAACCATTCCAAAGTTTGTTAACAATTGCTAATGGCCAAAGAATTTTGAGACTGTAATGTGTATGTAAGTAGGCCCACAGGAAGTACACATCTTTTATTATGTACTTAGAATGGATCATCTATAGCCATTTTGCTTTGGGAACAGTCAGCAACATGTGGCACACACTCTGCATGTGTTCCACACAGACACGTTACCTATAACAACAAATGGCACAGACCATAAGATCTGGAGTCAACGTAAGTCGTAGCACTGTCAATAATGTTCTGGTTAACATGTCTGGGCAGGTAACAGGTTTTAAAAGTCCCAATTTGTGCAGGAAGCTGAGCAGCCTTTTGATAGTCCAGATGAGGTATGCAAAGGAAAGCCACACTGCCTGTACTGTTTCTCCTTATCCACTTACACTTATGTTCATGGTCAATGATCTACAGATCTGCAGGACGTAACTCTAAATCCCAAATTGGGGTAACCAAGCCCATGTGTCAAAATGTAGATCAGAACATCTTCATGAGTGTAAATATTTGTCCTGTATGATATGGTATCTATCTCATTGTGAGTACTGTTAAATTGTGTGCACCCACACAGATGGCACTTGACTCAGGAGTCCAGGTTCAAGTAGGGGATGTCTATCTACTGATAGAATATTGTCCATATATCTATCTCTAGTGCTGTTTTTTTTCTTGTAAGAAACATTAGATTGTGTCACAAAGTCAGACTATTTATCTCAGATGTCATGTACATGTACTGTTTGTGCTAACGTATTGTTAGAAATGGGGGTCTCTAGGTGGCAGAGGTAGGTACCTTTGTCCAAATAGGGACCCGTGCTTCTAGTCAGGGTAGGGGGATATACTTCTAAAATATCCCCTGTTCACCCCCTTGGTAGCTTGGCACGAGCAGACAGGCTTATCTCAGAGGAAGTGTGTAAAGCATTTGTGAACACATACAGTAATACAGTGAAAACACTACAAATGGACACCACACCAGTTTAGAAAAATAAGTAATTTTTATCTAAACCAAACAAAACCAAAATGACAAAAATCCACAATACAGTAATAAAAATATGACTTTCAAATGGTAGAAATAGTTCAGTTCGAAGCAAATTGCAGATGCAACACTTTTCACACAAAGTACCTTGGATGCGTTGCGCGCACAAACAAAAAGGGTCGCAGGGAAGGTGATGCATCGGTTCCTTACACTCAGGGAAGGTGATGCGTCGGTTCCTTGCTACGGGGAAGGTGATGCGTTGCTTCCTTACTGTTGCGCAGGGGAGGTGATGTGTCAGTTCCTTACCGGAGAGGATGTGATGCGTCGGTTTCTTACTGCGTCCCCCAACAATGTGACAGACTTGGTGCCTCGATGCGACGATCCTTGATGATGCGTGGGTTCTTGCAGCCGCACAGCAGGCCTTGCGTCGGAATCGGTGCAGTGATCTCGGACTTCGGAGATCGGTGCACTCTACGCAGCGTGCAACGATTTCTCGAGCCTCGGGCAGGCGCTGCGACGATTTCTTCAGCGATGCGTCAGAAACAGGTGCGGATGCGTCGCGCTTCTCGAAGTTGCGTTACTTTTCCCAGCTCCCAGCAGCAAACATCCTCCAGAGGTCCAAAACAACAGCAGGTACCTCTTAGCAGGTCAGAACTCCCATCAAGGGAGTTCAGGGGAGCTGGTGATGATGTCTTTGTGTCCCTGAGACTTCAGAACAGGGTGCAAGCACAGTTTCAAGCCCTTGGTGATCTTCCTCAAGCAGGGGACCACAGCAAACAGTCCTTTCTCCTTTCCTTGGCAGCAAGTACCCACTGCAGGTCAACCCCAGACAGCAAACAGCACAGGGGCAGTATTCCTCCTCAGCTTCTCCGGCTCTTCTCCTTGGCAAAGGCTCCTCTTGATTCCCAGAAGTGATCTAAAAGTCTGGTGTCTGGGCCCCTCTTTTTATACAGTGAATCTCTTTGTTCTCTCCTGGCCCAGGGCTCTGAGCCCAGTCCAAACCAGTTCTGTGGGGCACTTTGCACAACAATCTCCATTGTCAGTGTGAGCCCTGGCTCCAGACACACCACAGGGGGGCAGAGCCATCATTGTGGGAGGCAGGCACAGCCCTATTCAGGTGCAGGTGCTACTCCTCCCACCACTCCAAATGCCACCAGGCCTATTCATCCTAGCGCTGACTCATCTACACTCTCTGGAGCCACTGCACATCCCCAGCCCCTGTCATTCCAAAGCCAGACAGTCAATACACATCCTATCAGAGGCACACTGGATGGCTAAGCAAGAAAATACCTACTTTCTAAAAGTGGTATTTTCAAACACAGAATGTAAAAATCACCCTCGCTAAAAGATGCATTTTAACATTCTGAGTCAGGCATACTAAACTTTATTTTCCTACCTTGTTCCCAGGGGTAGTTAGGCTTATAAAATGTTATATGCAAACTCCCCATTCTATCCTAGGGGAACAGATAGCTTTGCAATAGTGAAAAACGATATTGGCAGTATTTTCACTATCAGGACATGCCACACACACCAGGGCATGTCCTACCTTTCACATACACTGCACCCTGCCCACAGGGGTACCTTGGGTCTACCTTAGGGGTGACTAACAGGTAAGAAAAGGGAAGGTTAGGGCCTGGCAAGTGAGTGCACTTGCCAAAACGAAATGGAAGTATTAGACTACACAAAAAATCCTCGGGTCTGTGCTAGCATGGAGAAAAACTACGAAGTGACGAACTGATGTCTCACAAAATCTCCATATGGGAGAAATCCCTTCTAGGACGAATACCCTCACCCACCATAGGAGGCATGCTTCATCATATGGGTTTCTGCTTTTTAATCCTACCAGTGCGAGCAAGTGAATAAAGAGTTTTTGTTTTGCCCCTACTAGTTAGCTTTAATCTCACCAATTTTCTAGTCTGCTTCTTATTTTCGCGCTGCGTCCTCACCATACCAGGTTTCACCTATGGGATTTAGCATCCTTGATAGTGTAGCAACATCTTAAAAACATCCCTGAGCTCCTTCCTCATATTGAGGGAGTTGTAGCACTGTACTGGGGACTGACTAGTAAATCAAATAAGCCAATTATGGAAACACCAATCCATAACAACAATTTACAAAGGGAACACTTGCACTTTGGCGCTGAATAGCAGTGGCAAAGTGCCCAAAGCATCTAGACCAGTAAAACGAAGTCCAACACACAGCAAAACACAGGAGGCAAAGGCAAAAATACAGGGGAAACCCTCACCAATGATGCCAGGTCTAACACTTATTCTTTCTATTTGTGCGCTAGACTACATGACAGCTGATGAGTCCTGCACTTTTGAACTATGCTGGGAGCGTTACTGTCATATCAGCAAAGTAGCAAAGGAATATAGAAATATGCAAAAGCTGTATGTGCGTGCTGGAGCAGCAGGGACCTGGATCATAGCTCTACCAACCACACATGCAGTGCCAACATCGCCCACTGGCCAGGACAGACCAGCAGCCGCTGCCACTGCAGGTAAGAGCGGTGGGACGGTAGGGTCGGCTGGGGAGGATTTCGAGAGACGACCATGAGGGAAAATTAATTATTTATTTAATTTTCACTTGTGGTCATCTCTCGAAATCCCAGTCAGCGGGCTCAACCCCTCCACCGCTCTTACCTGCAGCAGCCGCGGCTGCAGAACAGGCCCAAGCCACGCAAGGACAGGGCCAAGCCAGCTCAGAGAAGACTCAAGCCAGTTACATCCAGCCCAAAGTGTTTTTACACTAGCTCCCGCAGTAGCTACTCATGTATGCCCGCACGGTCCAGGAGGCAACCTCATGGGGAATTGAAATTACACTACACCATCATCCGTGAACTTAGTAAACTGAACAGGAAACTTGATGACATCCGTGAGGAGCAGGACCAGCAGGGCATCCGCTTGTCCAACCTGGAGGAGGCCGTGGAGCAGATATCACAACTGCTGTGTATTTTATTTTAAAGTTTTCCTATATATCATAGTATTTTAGGTAGGTATTAGATAGTATAGGTTCAGATATGGTAGCTTTCAGTATTTTTTAGACTTTTTTATATCTTTAGATGTTATATATTTATACGGTTTCAGTGGGTGGGAGAATAATATTTACGCTTTGTTATAAGAAATAATTACAAAATAAAAATAGGTAAAAATACATTTGTTTAGATTTTGGTGTGTAGTAAGTTTATGTTTAGTTGTAGTTTATGTTTGTACTTTTTGACTATGTGTGCTAAGGGGGTGAGGGTTGATGTTTAGCATGACTTTTGTGGTAAATTGATAGCATAGATTAAGCTAAGTTAAGGTAGTTAAAGGTTGTGTTAAGATAAGTTAGTGTAAGATAGGTAGGTTAAGTTAGTTTAGGCTTCGTTTAGATAGTGTTAGTTAGTGTAGGGTAGGTAGTTTTAGTTAGTGATAATAATTTCACTCATAAAAATATTTTCTACTTTCACAAATGCATAATAATTTACTGCATAAGAGTTGTCATAATTGCTTATCTTGATGTTGGAATTCCTTGCTGCGTTTGTAGATATATGTAACTTTGTGAGATGCCTATAGACAAGTCAGTCAGCATTGCATTGGGGAACACTTAGGGAATCTTCAACATTCTTTTGGCATGGTAAGTGATCCTCTTTGTGTGAATGGATGCACAGATAGTCACCTACTGCAGCACTGTGTGTGTAAGTTAGGCTACATGTATAGTAGGAATGGATCTGTCCCTCCATAATACCCATCCATGGCTATGATGGAACACACACTGGTGCCTGGCACTTAGGCACTCACCCTTGCACCAATGTACTAGAGCGTCATTGTTGTTTGCTGGTTAGTATCCATGAAAGTGGCCCCCACCTGCCCCGAAACATCAATCATACTTGGCATTGAGTACTTGCTCAGTGTGGCACTTCCTACATGTGAATTTGTGCAACTACTTGCTAAGTTAGAAAAGACAATAGCCTGACATTTCTTCTTAGCCAAGGGACATGTAGCTTGGTTCCATGGTCTGTGCTCTGGCTCCTCTATATTGGTGTGTGTTTATATAGTACAATTGATGTCATGTGTGATTACATTCACACTCAATGCATATGAGGGTTCTTAGGGCCAAAGCGACACAATGTCCTTACATATCCCAGTGTGCCTTACTACACCATATATCATTTGACACAGCACACTAAATACTTAGTAGTAGCAGTTCATGCTTAATGGCATCCAAGGTGTAGCACTGAGCTTCTACATCCTTGTGTGGCATAGGTATGATACTATACAGAAGGAGTCTGGCCATTAGAATCTGCATATTGTCTAGTGCATGCATTATGACAGTACTTCTAGGATATCTTCAGTTTAAGCATTGAGACTGACATACGTGCATGATGACATTGCCATGATAACTGAGCAAGATATCTGTGGATGTGTGAAAATGATTTAGTGGCGCACATGCCTCACAAGACCCAATTTGTGCAGTTCTGCAACTATGTGATTAGTTTTCACTCTGTGGCACTCAAAGTACCGATGCTTATTGTCACTCCATGAAGTTCAATAGTTTTAAGGGCTTTTCAACATAATGCCATGGGAGGGGAAGTACATGATGCTTGGCCTGGTCCAACAAGAGCATGTGATAGGGACTGTAGCACACTGCCCTTGAGATGGTAGGGAATGCCTTTGGGGCTGCACACCCACCATGATCTAGTTAGTCCTACCTACAGACAACATGCAGGTTCAAGGCACTGTATTTATTTACAGGTGTGTTCATAGGCTAATTCAAAGTAGCAGTTCTTCCAGCAACAACCTCAACATTGAGTCATAGGATGTCCAGACAGAGTCCATGGGGAATACATGTAATGAGGCATGCCGGAGATAGGATTTTTCTAGTGAGGAGGAGGTCCAAATTGCCATTTGAGAAGGCAGGCCTCTCCAACAGTCCACAAATGGATCAGATTAACATGTGGGCATACAAAAAAGAGACAGCCCCAGGTGACATGTGAGATGGCATGATAATTAACACAGGTCCAATGGGAAACTGGCCAAGAGGCACTGGCAAATGTTACTGGGTAGATCGCCATCAGAAATTGGTGAAGTCCACATCTTCGTCCTCTGATGTGTGTTGTGCCTCCCCTGAGGGTGGTGGTGTTTGTGCAGGAGGCATCTGAGGCACACACTCATCGGGGGCTGAAGATGTGGCTTCCCTGTTCACGGCAGCATTTGCCTATGCCAGCAACAAGGGCAGCATAGCACTGACAATAGCCTGATGCTTGTCAGCAAGGCAACAACATTGCGGTGGAAGGCAACCACAGTAGCAATGTAGGAGTCCTGTGTCCACTCATAGATTGGAGGATGATCCGGCTGGCCCCCAGCTGGGTGGCAACCTCACTTGTGTCACATTGTCAGGGGTGTTGTTGTTGCCTCTGCCTCATGATAGTAGCAATGTCCGCCAGGGACTGAGTGCTGCGGCAACAAACGATGGATGTAATGCTTGACCCCAGTCAAGACATCTGAGTTACATCCATCATTCTTTAGCTCACTAAGCAACTCCAGTTTGGACCCAGCCGTATGCAAATCAGTCCTGACCCTGCTCCTCATGGGAACAGTCCAATTCTATGGGGTGAAGGGTAGGTGTCTTTCAGTGCCTCAGAGGTGTCCTTATTGGAACTGAGGCACCTACAGACTCCCTCTAGAGTGCCGCAATGGTCTCCAACCCCACCCGCATCTCATCTACCACCTGCTGCTGTACTCCTACCGTTCACCATTGAAAAACAACTTGGGGGTCTTCGAAGTTCAACCTTGGGCTTTGGCTGGCAGATGGGGCATGTTCTGCGGTAGGCAGTTCCTCTGGAGACCCAGCGACACTGTTACCCCTTTCCGTGACTGAAGAAGGTGTTCCAATGGAGTCCAGGAGTTGCTGAAAGATGACATTGTCCATGGGAGGCAGGATGTCACCACTAACATATTGGCCAGGAGGTGTTGTTTCTCCCTGTGCAATAAAATTGGAATATGTTAATGGCGATCTATGCTAGATGTTGACATGAGTTATGTTGGCTGACATACAGATGTTATTCTCATTCACTTTCAGTTCAACATTGATGTATAGGACATATGTTACTCTTAGGAATTGTGGCCAAGATTCACTGTAGTTGCCTTTCAGATGGCATTATCTCCACATTTTTCACACCTCAGCTGTGTGACAAGGATGATATTTTATGTCCTACCACACATTGCAACACAGTTACACAGCTTGCTGACCTGCCTTGTCGGGGAGGGTGAGTTGAGGTAAGGTCTACATCTGCCTTAGTCATAGCCTTTCTTTTTCATGATGGCTATACTTAATGGAGTTCCACTTTTTGACACAATGACCGTGCTAATTGCACCAAGTCACCAGGGTGCCTTCATTTCCTCTGGCCACTACTCAGCCCATAGACCCTGGGTATGTGTTGTGGCTTTGGTCATGTATTATTGTTGATCCTGCAGTCTGCCTTTCACATAGTACACCATGCCAGCCTTCCTTGTTGTGCTGTCATGCATGAACATTGAGCATTCATGTGGCCAAGGGCTCATATTTGACACACATCCACACAGTTCTACACAGCTAGCAACCTTGTTAGACTGCAGGTATGTGTAAGGGCATGTACTTACCATGGTTTTCCCAATCATGTATACTCATGTGATTTCAGTACACACAAAGTTGTCTCCATAGTTCTGTACCATAGGCACTGTGCCAACTCCTGTGCTACCAGTGACGCTCACCCCATTTTGTCATTGCCAGATTTGTTTATCTGCAGAGTATCATTCATTGCTCAACTCTGCCGCCTCACTTGTACCTGTACATGACTCTGCTGCCCATCCACTAGTGGACTCAATGACTCTACTTTCTGTCACACACTGATGGCACACAAATGATCATTTGACTCTCATGTGACACCAACACCCCCAATGTGAGTCACCATTTGTAATTGACTAACATGGCTGCCTGTATCTGAAGGCTATGGCTGAAGTTGAGTCCTGCATGGCTGAAGTTGTGTCCTGCATGCTAGAAGTTATGATATTCTGTGACATGTACCTATCCAGGTTGGCCACACAACTAGGCCCATACACCTCATTGTCCAAACATCACTAAGACCTGCCAATTGTCATCAAATCCTATCTCATACAGTCTCTTCACGATTCCCTGTTTGACATCCTCCTGCTTTGACATATGTGGCAATGGTGAGACATTTCTCCTTTCAAATACCTCCTGGCAGGTGCTACATCTTCAGAAAGGTCCACATTACATGTAGGATGTAGTACACCAATGCCCTCTTCTATGGCATCCCTTCCCAGCTGCATCACAAGTGTGACACTATCAGACACAGCAGTGCATGAGTATCGCTCAGGCCACCTTTCAGTACAAACGTAAATTCTCACCCACGATATGCAATGTCTCCTCATTCAGATACGGTGCCAGTTCAATATGTTCAACCACACCGACATTGCACTACATTACCAGGGTCCTACCAGGCTCACACACAATTTATTTTTCCAACAAACACTCATGGTCCTCTGGTGTGCCTCACTCGCATTTCCCCAACCCCAGTTTAATTTGTACATGACAGGAGGTATGGTGGCCTCTACCATAGCAGCCGACACCTGTGTGCTCTCACCCCGCAAATTGGTACAGCTGCTTGCAATGTAGTCTCATGCTAGTGATTGTTCACGTGGCTCTTTGCATTTTTCTATGTGTTTATACTTCACATACACCGCACCTGAACCCCCTCTCAGATGAGGAGTTACTTCATTGCAACCCCATTCTATTCCATTGCTTTACAGACTGTTGTGGGGATTCTGCACATATACAGAACTATGCGCAGGAAAACAGGACCTCGGTGTATAGTGGTGTACCAACCATCCACCTTAGTGCCCAAAATCCCAATCCGACTAGCTATAGTGTTTCATTCGTTCTCCGTACTACTGCGAAGCTACCAATGATTAGATATCCCAGAACACAGACTCTTTCAGGAATCGCGGGAGCAAGAACACTCTTTCATTACTCACTCATACTTGTCCACAACGTGCGTATTAAGAGACACAGTATAGTTTAAAATGTTTATTTCAACTAACGTGCTCTAAGACACAGTACACGTGCCAGTACTAGCAGCATAATGCATAAAGACAAAACAGTAAGCATTGTTACAATTCCATAGAATACAAAAGGGGACAGCATTTTATAAAGACAGTGGATAAAGGACTATAATGCCTTGCCACCCTCCCCGTGCTAGTAACTAGTTTATTATAAAAATAGAAGACCTCTGGGCTTTGTCAGGGGGACCCCCATACCTCAAGAACTAGATGCAAGGTTTACATCATCGGACAAGCACAGCTCTTCTCCCTGGAAAGGTTTTTCTCCAAGTGCCTCTAACAGGTATATTGCAATATTAAAAGCACGCAAATTTCAGCAGTGCAGCTGTGCTTCGTGTTATGTCTAAGTGCGTGGGGCTGACCAGAACAGAATAACAAGGGATGTTGTTTTTCGACCTTGTACATCGTGTGCAGACGAAAACCACAGAGAACAGCAGAAAATGTGAAAGACAGAAATGTAGACAGTTCTCATGAACATAGGCACAAGCAGAGTCTGGAAAAACAAAGTCACGGAGTAACGTGTGCAAAAGAGGCATCATGGCAGCTAGGCCTAAGCTAACTTAGCAATGTCGACAATGAGGCCACAATCCACACTAAACCCTCCCCTGGTCAGTCCATAGGTCAAGACATAGGACGAAAATAGAGTGCAAATAGATGGAGCAGAATGCAAACGTCTATAGGTGGGAAAAGTTTTGGAAAAAATGGGAAAAAAAGTCTAAATAGGGCCAAAAATCAAAAAAAAAATGGTCACACAAAGAGGAGAAGAAATCCGGATTTGCAGTTTGTTGAGAGCCAACACAACTAATCCATCAGAGTGTATGCGCAGAAGACTGCAACACCTTCCATAAAGACATCATTGTCATCGTTTGAAAAAAGAGATGCCATCCAGTTCAACAAATCAAAACTGCATTCATGTTCCTCATAATAGGGAGCAGCGATCAGCATTGCAGGACAACTTGCGTGATATTCAATATAACTGTGTTGTAGGAGATTCTGAGCATCTGCACAGATATCCCATTGTGCCAAGACTCCAAGTGCAGCCGCACGCGCCATTAATCCGTCACCGAAACATTCCCGTTCATGGGCCATTAAGGGGCCCATTAACTAGTCGAAATCCGGGTCCGAACAAGACGTATTGGAGAGGCAAACATCCAAGGACCATGAGAACGGACATCATAAACAGGACAGCACAGGTTGCACGCAAGTGAAATACGCAAAGCGAAAAGATAATCCATAAGCCACGCTGAGTGTTGCCAGTGGCAGTGTACCGAAGCTGTCATGCATACGGTCATGGAGCATCCGCAGTCGCCCTGGGCTGTGTAGTCCCACAAGAGGCGCAGTCATTGTGCAACAGGCAAAGCAAAAGCAATATTCCAGCAGCTAAGGCTAGGATCAATGGGAAGCCACCAAAGACACTGGAAAAAATGGAATGAATAAAAGCCGGTATTACACCAAATATCGTCTGAAAGGACGTCAGAAGGCCAGAGCCCACAACTTTAAAAAAGTGCACAAGGCCATTGGTATTAGATGCATTGAATATATGGTGAATCAGTTCACCGAAATGTTGGGGGAGGTTAGTATTTAAAAGGGCCTGTATTTCACTGTGGGCGTTGGCCACCTGGAGGACGAAGGTCTTCCGTGCGGAAGTTAGCATAACCTCCTGGTTTAATAATAGCGCCTTTATTCTGCTCAATTTATTGAAATCTGCCTTCAAAGTCGGTATGCAGGGCCAAATGGAACTCTCTAACTTCCCACGGGGGTGGAAAAAGCACATTTTTGCAGCATACTACACGTTATGAAACTGTTACAATGTAGGGTATGCCAGCTTTCAACCCACAGCAATCTTGATTATTCAAAAGCAGATAGCTGCCGTTAGCAAGCATAGTGAAAGTAGGTGATATAGCTGGAACAGAAATACCCTTTAAAGCACATGCAACATTCGGGGCGGAAACATTACAAGCCCCGTGCAATTTAATGTTTTTACAAACAAGGGAATGACCTACTGTAGAATCACAAGACTCCCCTGTAAGGTACACCTCTTTGTCATCCCTAAGGCATCTGTATGTGAAAGGCAAGGACCACACTTCATGCAGAAAGGTACTGCCCAAAGGCTCAAAACGGCCTATCGGGTAATGTTTCATGCAGGAACTGAATTCAAACAAAGAAAAAGGCAAAGAGATAACCCCGTGTATGAGCCAAACTGCAGAATCAGTTTCCGCTACAGAGAAAGGTAAAGGATCTATTTTTTCTATATGTAGAAGAGTGTATGTTGCATCTTTCATGGACATGAATTGCTGTTTCTCAGTCAAGTTAAACGGCAAAAACAATGCGGAAGCATTTAAGTAATCCCATGGTACCTTCCCCATTTTCAGAGTTTGCAAAGTCCATGCAAACTGCATCACTGAACGAAATTGATCCTGACCATGATATAACACAGACACTTCATCTTGTACAATAACAACAACAGAAGAAACAATATTATCTAATGTGTAAATGCGGGAAGACAGCGTGTTAATACTATTGTCAACAACAGCAAGTACTTTTTCTAAATTTGCTTGGTCTATTTCCCGTAAACGGGAAGCAGCTTCTATTTGAGAAAGCTTCCAGATTTCATTGTAAGTCGCATAAAGAAATCTTTTCGGTCTCGGACCTCTAGGTCCCAGAACAAAGTCGGCCAGATCGATGTTACTGGATAACAGGGATAAATGTTGTTTCACGGACTCCAGTGTAGAGTGCTGCAACCACTGCTTACATAATTTACCAACTGAATATGTTGTAACCGAATGTGAGTGAGAAAAACGTGGATCAGGTTTATCCTGTTTGTAACCAGAAGCAGAGTTATGAAAACGCAGTTGGCAGGCATTAGAAGCTATCGGCCACACTAACCAATCTGAGTGATCTAATGCAGAGACATTAAATGAATTATTTTGAAACAATGCTTGTAACTCGTCAATGGAATAATTTAAATGCAAGCTCCAGTTAGGCAATGAAGACAGCGCCGGAATGGTAGGTGCATTCAATTGTTTGGAAGTCGCCAAACCAAAACAAGTTGTTTGGTATATAGTATTATTTAAAAATAAAATTTGGGTTGGGATGAGGCAAGCGCAATGTAAGGCCTCGGTACCGCGTACCTGCCAGGATTTTGTGCCCCAAATAGATTTTAAATCAATGGTGGCTTTCCAGTGCTCATAGCCGCCAACAGCTAATGCGTCCATAAAGGAACTGGAATACAACAGTTTGGTGTGGGTTAACATCACCTTCGGATTCGAAGAAATGTTTAATTTAAAATAATAGGACCCTAGGTTTGACCTATCAAAGTCTGTAAAATAAGTAAATTTATGTATCAGAGTTTGGGAGCTCCCTTGCAGAGGGGTGGGGCAATGTTCCCACTGGGTATAATTAAAACTACCTCAAAGTGTACTAGATTTATGCAGGAAATGGTTACCATAATGTTGGTAACAATACAAATCGGCATAATTAGCAGAATTTAAATACAAATCCTCAGCATTAAAAGCAGCATAATATTTCAAATCGGAAAACAAGGATTTAATTGCATGGACATCCCAATCATCTGAACGTATGTTTCTTTTTACCACATCACCCATGGAAACACGAAGTACATTTGGAACATTGCTAATTTTTGTTGGTCCATGAATTTGGAAATTCACTGCATCCCATACGATGCCATCTGCGACTGGAAAGGCGGAAATGTTCATAAATGTCTGGTCACGCTTCATGATGTGTGAAGAAGAGTGCGGAGCTAAAGTTCCAGCAACAGAGTTCACCGCAGAGCGCTCTGGCAAGTAGTGACCATTGATGAGCAAGAAAAAAACTGTCATAAAGCCAATGGACATGAACAGGAAAATCAGAAATAGCACCAACCAGATGTATGTCCATGGAGGGACCAAAAAAATCTCTCTAAACCAGGATACAAAAACACTGAATTTTGTTGGGACAAATGATGAAGTGGAAGTCGAGTCAAAAGAAAAGCGGGACTGGTTCAGTGGTGTTGTAGGCAAACCAGCCAATGACTCGCTTGTGGGATAAGCATACTCAGTTTCCTCGTTGCAGGAGGAAGCTGGTGGGTCGAGCAGGCAATCTGGTAGAGAGACCATCCCAACGGCAACATCGTTACACGTGGCGACCGGAGGGCCACCAGCAGGATTCCTTGAAATTGCTGGACATGACATCAGGTGTTACACTATTCAGAATCGGCCAGATGTTGTAGCTTGACATTGTCCACTGACATGGATCTGTTGTCTTTGCGACCAAGAAGCGGTGGTAAGATGACTGTACGAGTACCCTTCAAGCCAAGGACTGGAACCGGTGCACGATAAG
This sequence comes from Calotriton arnoldi, assembly GCA_963921515.1. Classification (NCBI taxonomy): domain Eukaryota; kingdom Metazoa; phylum Chordata; class Amphibia; order Caudata; family Salamandridae; genus Calotriton; species Calotriton arnoldi. The sequence goes on from CAWUFW010002522.1 coordinate 1,179,446, forward strand.
AGGGGCCAAATTATTTTTTGTTCTCCACCTTCTCTCAGACCATATCTCCAATTTTCGGAAGCCAGCCGGCAACCGGAATCTGCAGTGCAGCGTCAGTGGCTGAGGGTAAGTGTTCACTTGCAAGTCTGTCACGGGTCTCTTGTAAGTCCTGTAACATAGTAGAATGATTATCTACGTCAAAGGTTGCGGCAGCCGCCGCCATGTCTAGACCATCAAGGTCTGGCACAAACATCTGTATGCCAAAGAGCATTTCGTATGGGGTCCGCCCACCCAGAGATCTTCTAGGAAGATTATTAAGTGCACGTTGCACGCCATACAAGTGGGCTAGCCAGTTCCTGCCAGTACCTAAGACTCTAGCTGTCAAGGATTGCTTTAAGTCACGGTTCATTCGCTCCACAATTGAGTTGCCCTCAGGCCTGTATGGAGACAAAAATTGCACCAGCACCCCCAAAGACCTCATTGCATCCTTGTACGCCTTAGAGGCGAACGCTGGACCTTGGTCGGAATGGAAGGTACCACAGGCAAAAATTCCCACACAGACACGCAAATCCCTGATGACATTTCGAGCGTCAGCACTGCGTTGTGGCCAAACCCAGATGAAACGTGTGCCCGAATCAACTGCAACTAAGATGTATTTATATGCAGTATCAGAAGAAAATGGACCGCAGTGATCAAGATATACACAACCAAAAGGTTTATTAGAAATGCAGAGCTGTGTTTGTGGCGGATGTGTAACCGTAGAGGGCTTAATTTTCTGACAGATGTCACAAGAAAGGACATAATTACGGGTCTGTTTGTATAAACCACGCCACCAATAACGCTGTTGCAAGAGTGAAACAGTTGCAGACACGCCAGCATGGGCCGAAGCCAAGCCTTCGTGTGCGGCTGTTATCAAAGAATTTCTGCGGTCCGCGTTGGGAATCAGCCGATCACCAACGTCTGAAATTCTTTCATACGGAACCTGGTCGGGACTTAAGTGATAAGAGTACTTGGAAGGGAAACACTGTGGGTAATTAGAACCTTCCGTTGTAGCAGCAATAGCTGCCAAAATCTCATTATCTATTTTTGTCATGGATCTTGTAACTGCTGCTACTGAGCACGTGGCTACTGCTGATTTGGCAGCTTCGTCCGTCAAACTGTTACCGACCGCGTGTGCGCACCACACGCTGGTGGCCAAGAGTGTGAATCACCTGTGTGAGAGGCAGACGTCGTTTAAGATCTGCTACTCGAACCCAAAGCATTTTATGCTTAATTGCGCTGCCTTTAGAATCTCTATAGTCGTTCTGAGACCAAAAGAATAAGTTGTCATTAAAAGACTGAACACAGTAGTAAGAATCGCATACAATAAGCGTAGTCACATCCGGGTCTGCAAACTCAAGTGCGAGCACCAAAGCACGCAGCTCGGCCAATTGGGCGGTACTGTCTCCCAGTGCCTGCGTGTGCACAACACTCGATTTGAACTCACCGTTCACCATAGTACCTGCCACAATAGCACATTCTGCTGAATAAGCATGCTTAGAACCCGTGGCCGGTTGCGCCGAACCATCTGTGTAAATTATACATTTGTACTCCTCAAGCGACAGTAAAGACAGAGGAGGAGGATGAATAAATTCATACTGCAAGAACTCCTGTGTCTGAAGAGAGGAATCAAAGATAAAGGTGACATCAGGAGACGTCAAAGAAGTAGCCCATTGTATCCAACGGGGGTGCAAAGCCTTAGAGTTTGGTACACTTGCCTTTGTCACTGCTTCAAGGGCAGGATATGATGTTACCACCAAAATGCGTTTTCCCTGTGCCAGTGCGCGTTCTTTAAGAATCGCCATTTGCACTGCAGTCAAAACTTTCTCCACAGTTGAAAAGCGCAACTCGGCAGAAGTGTAAAGATGCGACTTGTAGGCAATAGGTACTGTGTCACCTTAGTTAAACGTCAAGTAAGTGAAACCCACTGCGCCTGGCACGATTCTGATCACCAGGTTCGTGTGGTTATCACGAGTCAACAAGAACGTAGATTCAAGTAGATCAGACTGCAAAGATTGTAGAATAGCTGAGTGTTCCGGAAGCCAGCATGACTTCGAAAAGGTTGGTTGTATCAAGACATAAAGAGGCTTGATACGCTGGGCATACTCGGAAATGTAAGAACGCCCGAAGTTCAAAAATCCCAGCAAAGACTGAAGTTTTTTTCAGGGTCGTTGGAGGGCGCAGAAGTGTGCACTTCTCCAGGAAGTGGGGAGCTAAGCCCCTACCTTCATTGTTGAGCTTGTAGCCTAAAAACAACACAGCGTACGCTGCGATGTGTGATTTGGCAAAATTAAATTTGTAATCGAAGTCCGCAATTCAAGAATAATGCAGTCTACTCGGGAAAGATGCGGCCATAGTTCGTTGTCTGTCAGATATATATCATCCACATACGAATAAGCATCTGGGTCTATGCTGTCCAACAAAGAGACAACACGGGCGGCGAAGACCCCCGGGCTGTTCCTGTAGCCCATTGGCAAACGCCGGAATTTAATGTTTTCCACCGGAAGTGAACGCGGTCCATTGACTGCATTCAGGGGACAAATTGTGTGAGTAAAATCCATTGGAAAGGTCAAATGTTGTTTTATATTTTTTACGAACAAGACTGTCTACTAGGGCAGAACTATGGGTATTCTGTACCGCAAAGGTTCGACAATGAGAGTTCAAATGCCGGTAATCTAAAACTAAGCGGTACGACCCATCGGGTTTAGAAACCGCAAAAAGGTGGTTATTCATTGGTGACATGCATGTCTCAATCACTCCTTGATATTCTAACTGTGTCAGAATGTCTGAAACGGGACCTTTAGCTTCCCGCCGGAGGGGATATTGGGGTTGAGCCTGTGGCATAGACCGCAACGGTATATCATGGGGGGAGAATCCTCATCCCAGCCCACATGATTACGGTACAGTGCCGGGGCCTGGGCCACAGCCCATTCAGCTGCGAAAGCCTCCGCATGCTCCTTGGGGACATTACGAGAAAAACTCGGAAGGATTACTTCCTCCCCTCTCGAAGCAGCGAGAACAAATGGTGGTGGCCAATCCTCCTCCGCCAATAATATGTCGTAAGAAGAGGTCAGATTTTCCCAAAAGATCCCTTTAATAATACGCTCAATCACCTTCAATTTGAAGGACTATATTAAATAGTCTGTCAGGGGGTGCCATTCGGGTGTCGGCTGTCTCAACAGTAATGAAAGTGTCAGTTGCTGTCGCCTCCACATGAGGACGTAGTGCCTCCCGCACTATGGTAACTTCCGTGGCGCTGTCTAGCAGTGTCACTGCCCACGTCCAATTGAGGAGTCTCGTTCTCACCGTCTGTGGCATATCTCGCTGTTAAAGCCGCAACTTTTTTCTTCTGAAACTGAGGGCAAGAACGTGGAAGTTCTTCTTGCTTCCCCTTGCCTCCAGGCTGACGAGGTTGGTCCCGTCCTTGTGGGGCGTCGCGACCCTTGCCTCGATCCTGGCAATCTCCTCCACCAGCCTGTGAGCTCGATGGTGCCTGTGAAGAACGAGGAGAACGCTGTTCAGGGACCTGAAACCTGTCAGGAGACTTAATTCTCGCTCGGTCGCGCAAATCATAAGTGCGTTCAGAAGTCTCGGAAGCCAGTGATGCTGCACGCGACCCCGGTTTCTGTTGTTGCTTCCCCTGCCTCTTAAGTTTACAGTTCTTTTTAGAAAAGAACGGTTTCTCGTCTTTATCAGACTGAGATTTTTGTTGTGGTTGTGTTTGAGTTTGCGTTTTAGCAAAAGGCTTAACTCCCACACTATTGCGGCTAATGGTTTTATAAGCCTGTGCAATAATTTTCACTAATTCGCTAGGCTTGTCCAGTTCTGGGACTAAAGCCAAAGCGTTAGCTACTTGAAAGTTAACTGCATCACCCTTGACATTTGCAAGGATTAGATCAGCCACAACATCGAACACTCCCATTAGTCTCATCCCCAATTCTACAGCCGCTTCAGGGCCATGTTCGTCTTGAATACGCTTAATCACGGCGGGGAGGACCGTCATTGAGGGAGTGCCAAAACACTTTGCATACACTGCGGCAAATACCTTACCCCAGTTGTTGCATTCTGTCAACTCGGGAATTAAGTCTTTTGGCAAACTTATAGTCAAAATCCTGTGTTTTTCCACAGGAGAGGTATTCGGAAACACCGCCTCCAGCTGGCCAAATTTTTCAGCAAGCCAATAAGGCAAATCATCCTTATTCTGTGGGTGCTTGCCCATCACCGAATTAACCATGACGGGACTTATAGTTACACCGCCAGGCCCAGCTGGGTGCGCTGCAACTCCAGGAGGGGCCATCTGGACGTTGCCTGTGACATATTGTACTAAAGCTCTGTGCACACAGACCAAAGACGTATGCAGCACGCGCAGTTCATCTACCGGAACCGCTAAATAACGTGGATGCGGGGTATACCCGGCCAAAACAGGCCAAGCGGCCCCATCTATCAATAAAGGGGCTAAACGAATCGGGGTGACCGGGTGTGGGAGGACGCCATTAAACCAAATTCGGTGTTGCCATGCCGTGAGCGGAACTTCATGAGCCTGATAAGGCCAATAAGCATTAGGAAGGGCCGTGGCAGTGTACACATGGAACAAATTATCAGCTCCATCCACCAACGGAAAAGTGACCCATGAATAAAACACCTCAAAGTGGTAAGCCGGATCAGCTTGTACCACAAAGATGAGAGCGACACCCGCGACAGGCACTCCATACGCTGTCAAATGAGCTCGGAGCGCAGCGCGGCTATGTGCCGGGATATTTATATTCACAGCCTCTAAGACTAAGAATGAAGAACAACTTAGTGCGTGGCAGCGCAATATAGGGTTAACATTAAAGAGAATACCTTTTAATAACTTCAAGCTTGAAAGAACCTATAAAAACATCAAGATAGGAAGTTACACCCTCACATCCGTTTCCGGAAACAGAAGTGAGGGGAATTGTGCCAAGCACAAGCACTACTCAAGCGTCTCGCAGATAAGAAGCAGACCAAACGTTGGGCACCATGTTGCGGGGATTCTGCACATATACAGAACTATGCGCAGGAAAACAGGACCTCGGTGTATAGTGGTGTACCAACCATCCACCTTAGTGCCCAAAATCCCAATCCGACTAGCTATAGTGTCTCATTCGTTCTCCGTACTACAGCGAAGCTACCAATGATTAGACATCCCAGAACACGGACTCTTTCAGGAATCGCGGGAGCAAGAGCACTCTTCCATTAGTCACTCATACTTGTCCACAACGTGCGTATTAAGAGACACAGTATAGTTTAAAATGTTTATTTCAACTAACGTGCTCTAAGACACAGTACACGTGCCAGTACTAGCAGCATAATGCATAAAGACAAAACAGTAAGCATTGTTACAATTCCATAGAATACAAACGGGGACAGCATTTTATAAAGACAGTGGATAAAGGACTATAATGCCTTGCCACCCTCCCCGTGCTAGTAACTAGTTTATTATAAACATAGAAGACCTCTGGGCTTTGTCAGGGGGACCCCCATACCTCAAGAACTAGATGCAAGGTTTACATCATCGGACAAGCACGGCTCTTCTCCCTGGAAAGGTTTTTCTCCAAGTGCCTCTAACAGGTATATTGCAATATTAAAAGCACTCGAATTTCAGCAGTGCAGCTGTGGTTCGTGTTATGTCTAAGTGCGTGGGGCTGACCAGAACAGAATAACAAGGGACGTTGTTTTTCGACCTTGTACATCGTGTGCAGATGAAAACCACAGAGAACAGCAGAAAATGTGAAAGACAGAAATGTAGACAGTTCTCATGAACATAGGCACAAGCAGAGTCTGGAAAAACAAAGTGACGGAATAACGTGTGCAAAAGAGGCATCATGGCAGCTAGGCCTAAGCTAACTTAGCAATGTCGACAATGAGGCCACAATCCACACTACAAGTCCAGATTTTGGTGCATGGTACCAAGACAGACACACTAGCCTCATGGTGCCAGGGGTGCCTGCATTGTCAAAGTCATGGAGGGCAGGGTTCCAGGGTCCATGTACGATGTGGTCTTCCTGTCCAGCTTTTGTGCTTTGCATTGTGGGACTTGTAGTCCTGGTCACTAATGTTATACATTCACTACAAGTTCCAGTATACAAAGGTGAACCTGGACTGGTGCTGCACATCACACATGGACTGGACAAACTTGCAACCTTGACGAAGCTGGACTGGGCTGTACAACATGAAAATGGGCAGTTGGACTTACATTTATATGATGTATGACTGAACATGTGAGCAATTGCATCCCTTTCCCTTTTACTGAGTGCAGTGCGCCACAGGAATGTAGCTTGGTGCACTGCACAGCATGACATTTTCAGTCATATTGTCCCTTGTTACCACTTACACTGTAGGTCTTGTTGGTCCTCGAAGCTAGCACTGTCCTGTCCAAGTACTCCTACCACCAACTCTGCTGGGATGACTGATGTCACCTGCTCCTCCAAAGGGGTCTACGTCCTCCTCGTCCTTAGGTCCTCCTCTCCCCCCGGTACGCATGGCTGCCTTCAGGTTATTGGCCAGTTTCCCCTTGGTCCTATGCTTATAATCATGCCATCACATTTGCACACTTGCACTGTCCTTTTAGCTTGCCCAACACTGTTAATCTTCTCCACTATGGACTGCTAAATGGCCTCTTTCTTCCCTAATAGCACTTTGAAGGTGACAAAGAGTTGATGTTGATACTTTATCACCTCTGATATCAGAATTTGATTCTCATCCTCACTAAACTTACTCTTCCTCTTCCCCTGGAAATCTATCTGGACATCCTGGCTGGTGCTGGGGTTGTTGCCATGGCTGCTGCTATCTGCTCCATCTCTCACTTTGATGTATGTGGAAATGTTTTTTTTTCCAAATGCATCACTTTCTAAGGGATTTTTTATGCATGGCCCACTCCAATGTGATGCTAGGGTAATGTGCATTGCTTAACCTCTTGAGTGCTCATGACGGCTCCCGGCCGTCATGAGTCACAGTAGACGTGTGCTCATGATGGCCGGGAGCCGTCCGAACGTTGCCGCTCCGCCCACGCGGTATTAATTCCCCGCCTGTGCGGGGAAATTAATCAGTGGGCGGAGTTCGGACGGCTCCCGGCCGTCATGAGCACACGCCCACTGTGATTTATGACGGCCGGGAGCCGTCATGAGCACCCGAGCGCCACGCCCAACCCCGCCCCCTCTCGCACCGCGGGGGAATTTGCCCCGCAGCAAAGGGGCTAACGTGCTGTAATGTAGCCTAGAGTCACTTTGCCTGTACATGCATTTGTTTTCTCTGTGGCAGCCGTCCCACGGAAGTACCATTTTTTGGACGCACCATGGGTCCTTATGCCAAGGTGTGCCATACTGTAAATATGCAGCATCTGAGGCATTTGAAGCAGTTGTACTGCAACACAACTTTTTCTGAGGCATTGCTGCCTCACCTCAGCGATGAGTCAATTCTCATAAATGAGAGCCTACGTTTTTCCTAAAGTTGATGATTGATATATTTCCTGTATAAAAAATTCTTGGATGATCCTTGTCTTCTTGCCTATTAGAGACATGCCTGACTGTTGGCCTGGCATTTCTGTGGGTGGATAAAAGCAGGTGGATGGATAGATAAGTTAACAAAAAATGGATGATATAGCAGTAGTTGTTCACCCGATTCCTTCGAATAATGCTGCCTGCATTACCCAAAAATTCAATTAAAATATGAATTTGATTCTTAAGTCACACTGTGCACGAAAGGTTTTGAAAAATAAATGAGTCCGGTACTTTAAGCCTACTTTCATGCAGTAAATGAGGCGATAAAACCATGTTACATGCAGTTAACAATAATTTCAAAGTGCTCTATTAATCTGGAACCTGAAAATCAACTATTGCATTTAAAAGCTGAAAATCCTGTTGCTTGTGCTGTAGCACATTGGGTGCAGTACACTCCTTTTCCATGCATAGTTGTTCTTACTCCTTGTTCCGGATACCAGTTACACCTGACTGTCAGGGCTAGTTCACAATTAATTTTACGTGCGTAGTTGTGTATAACCACAGACTTGGATGTACAATGCCCTAGAATTTTCTGGAATAGGATACAATTACTCTTAAACATGATTCATAAAGCTTTTTCTCTGTGGGTAAGCATGTGCCCTTCTCAAATTTCATGGGTAAATTACAGCTAAGATGGTGTTAAAAAACAATTATTCATCGAAAATGCTTTTTAAATGAATCATCGAAATACAGGGAAAAAAATCAGGTTAGAAAGGGGTAATACACAACTCACAGAAAAAGCTTAGTTGATCAGTTCTATTTAGATTACTCTCAGAAAAAAGTCGCTGTTCTGCTTCACATAACTCTCTCAAATTAGTAGCCCAAAAATAATTTCAGACAAAGAAAAAGTACTATTTGTCATTGGAAAGAGATTCGAAACATCAGGAACAGCTTGACTGATAATGTAGCACAGTGATAAGAAGTGCACAGAAGATGGCAAAGCAGGTCAAGGTTGACACTTGGCTGTTGCACCGAAGGCCCAACACAACCCAAGAATGAGTGGGAGCCATAGCGGAGACCTACCTAAGAGGCAAAATGGAGCCAGATCATCCATCAGTTCAACATCCTACCTTGCTTTGCTGACTTGAAAAGCTCATAGATGGTCCATGAAAGCTGTAAATACATATTTGAAAAAAACATTGCCGATAAGAGAACTGGAGACAGAACCTACAAGCCAGAATAGAGGTTAATGAACAGCTGCTACCCTGTATGACAAAGACTGATAACATTGTGACCATGTTCATTGGCACATTGGAAGCACACAAGCAACACTTGTTCAACAAGTATTGCTAGGCTTAGAGGTTTGGTCCAGGACAGGTAATGTCACGTTTTGCAAATTAAAGGAGGATAGCGACAGATAGGATCTACCGCATTGTATGGCTGATATCTGGCACCTGTTCCTTAAAGAGGACTCTAACTTTAATTTTATAATAACATGTTTTCACAGAATATGTAGGAAGACACTGAAGAGCTCAGAATCAACACAAAACGTTCTAATGATAATGTCCTCACTTCCACTGAAAGAATAAATCATGAATGAGAAGAAAACAGTGAATTAAATTGCTTACCTGGAAAACATGATCTTACTGTTCCAAGACATAGCTGCAGCAACTATGCTCAAAATACTTTTTTATGTGTTAAATGAAGAGATGAATGCAAAGACGTTTTGCTACTGCTGGAAATTAAGTGTGCTGTGACCTAGGGAAGGAGGGGAAGCAGATCCTGGGCTTGGATGGAGACAATAACGGTGATTGCCTTGTCCAGATGAATAATAGAATGTGGTGGACAAAGTCTAAGTTCAACCAAACCATCAATGCCACAAGTTGATGAGTGAATAGAAACTATGAAGGTGTAGCTGCAGGTTAAAGGTTAAAGCACTTCAGCAAGTCAGAAATCCACAATGTTATGAGCTGGAGCACCTTGCAAAAAACATGAAGGATTGATCTCACCCTTGTGGTCTACCCACCCCTGCTTTAGGGGAGCTCTGGTGTTGCAGGCTTTGGCCACTGAACGTATGGGTTGCTGGCATATGTTTTGATTGAGTGGTTAGATCTTTCTCATTGCAAGTACATGTTATTGTCTTTGACACTGTCTTAATATTCTCACTGCACATTATGGTTCCTGTAATTCTACATACTGGTTATGTTGGCTGGGAGCTGGTGGTGGTATCACTTTAGCATTTGTTATTGTCTTGCTGATTTTATTTTATAACGTTATTTTCTCTTGGTGGTGCGAAGAGAAGTGTGGTATGGGGGAGATTTCCCACACACTTGGTTGAGGGACAAATTTAAGGCTCTTGTAAATAGTCCTAATGCTACACAACAGTGAATTCCATTTTGCACTTTACATCCATGCAGGAAAATTGCCTGTTAGTTGGAGAGGATTTGGGTCCTTCCCAAGTCCTAAGTCCCCAAACCCTGTCAGGTCAAGTACGCTGCTTCAATAATGTAATGCTGGACTTAATCCCTGGCAGCTATGGCCCAGAGCCAACAGACTTAAATTAGAAAAGTTTGAAAAGTACTTAGCAACACTAAAATAGTCAAGTTTCAAGTTTATTTTATTCATGCTTACAAAAATGTATAAAACATTTCAAACTAGGAAAGGGAATGACCAACTTAGATCTAGTGGCCAAGTAATTATAAAATATTCGGTTGCATGATAAAATACAAGTTTCAAATGCATGTCGCAAAACAGTAATTAATAAATAAACGAGATAAACATTATAAAAGCAAATTCATCGTTATTAAAAATAGTTCAGACAACCTTCGATCAATATGTTACCCCAAACATTTTTAGGCCCTGTAATAAATGAAGCTGCGAGTAATTTTGTGCATTTGGAGCTCGGTCAGCCATTTCTTCCATTATTGGGAAAATGAAAGTGCCGATGCTTTGACCGATGAGGTCGTTTCGTACTGAAACAGTTTTACCCTGGTCTTACGTTACAATGCAGGAGGATCTAATAAATGGAATTTTAAGTTCCAGAAAGACTGGTGGAGTGACCGCTCTTAGGGGCAGATTTACGAGCCCCCTGCACCACCAGTATGTCACTTTTCGTGACGTACTGGTGGCGCAGGGGGCTGCTCCTATTTACAAGGAGAGGAAAAGCCACCCTGCGTGACTTTCCTCTCCTTGTAAATACGGCCCCTTCACACGCAGCACTTTGCGGTGAAGGGGCGTTCCATGGGTGTTGCTGTGGGTGTTCCCACGCAACACTCATGGAACAAGACACATCTCCAGAATTACAGAAATCGTAACTCTGGAGATGCGTCTGAGCTACGCCACCCTAGAGGTGGCGTAGCAGGCAGCACCGAGGAGAAATGTTTTCATTTCTCCTCGTTTTTCTCTTTCAATGCGTGCTGCATTCTGCAGCTCGCATTGAAAGAGGAAAATGGTGTAGTGATTGTTTTTGTGCAGGAAGGTTCCCCTTCCTGCACAAAAACAATCTCCCCACGACGCAGGCATCCTTACACCATGGTGCAAGGGTGCCTGCGCCGGCGCATGGCTGCAGTTTGTGCGCCAGCGCAGGGGGAAGCACAAGGATGCGACATATTCTTGTAAATATGTCGCATCCCTGTGCTTCAAAACTAACGCAGCGCGGCGCAGCAAAATGACTTGCTGTACCCCGCTGCGTTAGTTCAACGTAAATCTGCCCCTTAGCATTTTGTCAACTTTACTCAGAACTTTAACCAGGACGCAGATGGCTTGAGGATGACAGTCATTTAGCAAAAAATCTACAGCTGTCTGAATTGTATGGGTCCCTTGTTTCATCCATGCTTGACGGAGAAGTTTTCGGGGGTCGTCAATTAAAGCTGGGCAGATGCAGAGTAGATGCGCTAAATTTTCTCGTGACCGCATGGCCGACACTCATTTGAAATTGGGCGCAGAGAGCAAGACGGTAATAGGTCCAGGGATGAGAAAATTCCCATCCTGATGTGGCAATAGTTGATTTTGAAATGCCCAGCGAAAGTGTCAGTGAGATATTTTTGCATCTTGTTTTTGTTATAACTTCTCTGTATGAGTTAAGCATGCTTTCTAGCCATCAGGGTCCAGTGGTCTTGCAGAAACAAAGCTTTTACAATTGTTCTGTTTAACTTTTAAAGTTTTGGTGTGAAAATTTTGGGTCCAAAGTGCAGTAGCTGTTTTCTGTTTTAGTGCTTTCTGCAAGGCGACGAACCAAGGGTTTTGATAGACGGGGAACATTTTTCAGATATCTCTTGCCAAATTACATTTTTCAGGGTTCCTTCTTTAACAGCACACGTGGCATGTAAGTATTTAGGAATACAGGCCTTTTGTGCCAGGACTTGATCGTGTAACCTGAATTCTAGCCGAATCCGAGCGGCTGCAGAATAATTTGGAAGTTTGAACAATGACCTAAAGACTTGGCTCTTGGATCAGTTCAGAAAGGAGGCCAGCTTGCCGGCGAAGGATTCCAAGCCATAAGCCAATGTGGGGATTTGTTTGTTTTTTACTATCTTCAGCAGTGGCTTTAGAGTGGGAGTTTTTGTATGATTAAGGATGGTTTGGAAAATGAACAGTAACACTGCAACCTTTGGTTTAAGTGCGTTCTCATGGGTTAAATGCCCACCCTTGCCGTCAAGCCAACATCCAAGGTACTTGTAGCTGGGGGCTCTGGACAGTCTGTGATTGTTAAGATTCCATGTTCCGGGTTTTTTCCTTTTCCGTCCAAATATCACAACATTGGTCTTCGCGAGATTCACTGTCGAGCCGTTCGTGGGGCTGTGTGCAGCTAAAACATCGAGCAGCCTTTGCAGCCTCCTCACTGTTTGGCTCAGAAGGACAGCGTTGTCCGCATAAGGTAGGGAAGTAATGTGTCGATGCCCCAGCTTTGGTGGATCACTGACAATCGCATCAAGAGACTGGACCAAATCGCACAAACATAGTTTGAAGAGGGCTGGTTCCAAAACACATCCTTGTTTGACGCCTTATTCTATCCTGATCTTGTTAGAGACTGTTGAATTATTATCTAATTTAACTCTAGCCCATGTTTCAGACTAGAGTAATTGAATGCCCCGGAGTAAAAGCTCCAGGATACCCCAGTGTTTTCATTTTTGCCAGAGAAGTTTGCATCGGACTTGATCAAAGACCTTGCTGAAGTCTATGAAACAGCTGTAAAGGAGTTAATTTTTCTGTATCTGTTTTGAGACTAGCATCCTGATTGCCACTAGGTTGTCAGTGGTGCCAAGCATGGGCCTAAAACTGGATTGATTTAGTGAGAACAGATGAACTGAGCTTGCCCATGCTTCTAGGCCCTCCAATAGTAAGGAAGCACTGTATTTAGCCTCAACATCTAAAAGGGCAATGAGGCGATAACTTTCCGGTTTCACTACTGAGCCTTTTTTTATAGATGCGTGTAAAATTAAACCTTGCTAAGAGGGCAGGAAGGTATTTGTGGTAAGACAAGTTCTGAAAAGCCTTTCCAGCTCTTTTGACCAAAGTTCGATATCGTGTTTATAAACCAAGGCCGGGATCCCATTTGGGCCAAGGGCGCCATCCGATCAACTTTTATTAATTAAAACCGCAATCCTTTTAGCCGTGATGGTTATTGCTAGAAGGTGCATTTGTTTGTTGGCTTCCTCTTTGGTTCTGAAGGTTTGGGCAGCTGTGGAGTGTGCAACTTGACAATTTAGGGATTTAGAATTTGATTGATACAGCGTGCTAATATATTGAGACCAGCAGTTTCCAGTAATGTTGTTTCCGTTTTGTCAAGAAGAAACCTTTTCATTGTTTAGTCGATTTATAATGATCCAGAAAGCTTTTTTGCATGCCAAATGGATCATTTGTATGTCCCACGCAAGGTTTTAATTTCATCTAAGAAGACAATGGTTGGTCCACTTCTAAGACTCCCAGGACCTCAGAAATAGCCCATAGGGGCCAGGAAACAGTCCAGCAGAGGCTACCAGCAAGGTCAAGTCCAGGCCCAGTTGTAACTGGTGAACTGGTTTCTTCAGGAAAAGGGCCTCTTGCAGCTAGTTGTAACCCTGTAGCCACACAGGTTGAGATAAGAAAATGCCAACTTTCTAAAAGTGAATTTTCTGAATTTTGGTTTAAAATTGCACTTCACTCTTAAAGACGATTTAAAATTATGATTCATTTGAGTATAAACAACATATCTCTATCCACTCCCAATATAAAGTTAACAGTTATTAAATGTGATAAGGTAATCCAGAGTTAGCCAATGGGAGAGGAGGCTGTACCACAGTGAAAAACAACTTTAGGAGTTTTTTACTGTCAGGACCTGTCAAACTTAAGTACAGATGTCGTAATTTTTAAGTTTAATGCACTCTGCCCTATGAGACTTTAGTGCCTACCTTAGGGTTGACATAAGTATTATATGGAAAGTTTAGGCCTGAGAAAAGGTTTATTTTGCCAGCTCAAAATGGCAGTGTAAACTTCACTACAGGTTGCAGAGTAGGCCTGAGACATGTTCTAAAAGACTGCTTTAGTGGGTGGCACAATGAGTACTGCTGCCCACTAGTAGCATTTATTTTACAGGCTGTGGGTAAACGTAGCACCATTTACTAGGGACTTAGATTCATACTTTGGCGGACAGATTTATCTCTCTTGGTCTTGCGGAGGACTTAACATCTGTCAGGCCGATACTGCTCCGGCTGCCAAAATTTGAAATTACCACCAATCTGGTGATAATTTCTAAAGCATGGGCTTTACCGTCACAGCGGTTCCTGTCAATGTTGTTCAATGTTTGGTACACAGCTCCATCAACATGTGGGATACCTGCATTAAAAGGTTTTACATTTTATTTTCACAAAGTTAATACTGAAGCAGGATTAACTTAAAAAGAAAATGCTCCCCTCAGTATGGGAGTTACCTTCCATGGTGAGGGGAGCATTTAGCATTTTTCACTGCCCCTTACGGCCTGAGTTTTCCTGGCAATGAGAGCCAGTGAAAACCGTCCTCTAATTCCGCCCATCTATATTAGATGGATCAAATTAGAGGTCTGCCTTTGACAGCACGTACTCTGCAGGGCCGTTGGAGGTGTTTAGTCACAGCGGAGACTGAGTAGTCTCCACTGTAAATAAAACCTAAGGCCCGACCGTATTTAAATTTGGCAGGCGGATATTTATCTTGATGGTCCATATACTCCATTGCAACAGGGACGGAGTGTCTATACCACCAAGATATAAACTGGCTCCTTATGGGTAAATCAAAGGTACCAAACAGGTATATGTCAATTGTACCATGTTATAGAGCAAGGGTCTCCAACCAGTAGCTCATGAGCTACTGTAGCTCTGCACATAAAACTTTATGCTTGGGGGGGAGTGAATTTTTAAAACATTTTTGCTTAGGCATGTCGAGCAGCGTAATTTAGATTCCACCCTTACACGTCACAGAAATGCAATTATATATGTACACCTGACATTACATTAATTGTGTGCCTTTACTTTATTAACATGAAGAATTTAAATGCAGTATTGAAATGTATTCACCGTAGACCTTGTCAGTGAACTACTTCCCTTCTCGCATAGCTTTGCCCGATAGCTGCTGCCCCTAATCCTTGCAGATCTGCGAGTTTGAGGCCCAGTAGGGAGCCTCTCTGCTCTGCTCTGCCCTCAGTCTCTCTGCTTTCGGCCTTTCTGGTCTCTTTTTCCTTCCTTTCATCCTTTTTGCCTTTTGTCACTCTTTTGTCACTTTTCTTTCACTTTTGTCTCTTTTTCCTTCGGAGTCATAGCCAACCTCATCGCTCACCACTTTCTTGCCTACATCCACCTCGGCGATCTCAATTTCCACTTGGACAACCTCAAAGACCGCAACAACGCATTCCTACTGGAGAACCTTGCCACCATCAGACTCATCCACCTGATCATAACACCAAACCACTCAGCCGGACACATTCTTGACCCCATCTTCTCCACAAGCAACAACATCTCGGTCAGCCACACCTCCGACCACTACTGCGTCCACTTCTCCTTCATCAAATGCACCGTACCCCACCATGCCTACCACAATCCTCGCAGAAGCTGGAACAAGGTCACTGAAGACCAGCTCACCACCTCCCTCAGCAAGACCCCACCACAGACATCCACGGATGCCAATACCTCAGCATGCAACCTCCACCACTGGATCTTTGTCTGCACCAACACACTGGCCCCCATCAAGGTACCCTCAGTCAACCAGCCATCCAAGAAAGCCATCTGGTTCTCCTCTGCCCTCCAAGAGTCCAGGTGCACCTGCAGATGGCTCAAGAAAAGATGGAGGAACTGCAAGATCAAAGCAAACCACGCAGCCTTCAAATCCGCCACCGCCTCATCAGAACAACAAAGAAAGCAGCCATCGAGGAACACATCAATGGCAATGCACACAACAGCAATAAACTCTTCACCGTAGTCAAAGAATTCACCAAACCCAGCACAGAGAAAGCAGACATCCCCCATCCCAAGACCTCTGCGACAACCTCCTTCCACCACCTTCTTCCACTGCAAGATCAAGGAGATCTATGACAGCTTTGCAGCCCAAGACCCACCCACCCCTCCAACAACCACTGTACCTAAAGGCTCCAGCCCCCAGCAGACCTTGACCAATGGGACGACCCTCACCCTGATGACGCCTCCAGGATCATGAAGAGCATCCACTCCAGAGCCCCTCAGATCCCTGCCCTCACCACATCTTCAACAGAGCCAGCACCTCCATCACACCCAAACTCTGCCGCACCATCAACTGCTCCTTCGAGTCTGCAACTTTCCCTTAAAGCCTGGAAGCACGCAGAGATCAACCCCCTGCTGAGGAAACCTTCTGCATCCCGTCAGACATCAAGAACTACAGACCCATCTCTCTGCTCCCCTTCCCAGCCAAAGTCATTGAGAAAGCCATCAACGCTCAACTCTCTGAGTTCATTGAAATGAACAACATCCTAGACCTCTCCCAATCGGGCTTCAGAAGCAACCACAGCAGTGAGACCGATCTCCTTGCTGCTTCAGACGATATCTGCACCCTTCACAACCTAGGCGAGACTGCAGCCCTCATCTTCCTGGACCTCTTGGGCGCTTTCAACACCGTCTCCCACCAAACCCTATGCACAAGACTCCATGATGCCGGTATCCGCAACAAAGCCCTAGAATGGATCCACTCCGGCCTCACCGGCCAAATGCAGAGAGTCAGACTTTCACCGTTCAAATCAGAAATCAAAGAGATCAGATGGGGAGTGCCTCAGGGATCCTCCCTGAGCACCACACTCTTCAACATCTACATAGGCTCACTTGCAGCAACGGTCAGAATCAATGGACTCAGAATCATCTCCTACACTGCGACACCCAGCTGATTCTCTCCCTCACAGACAAACACATAGCCGCAAAGAGCAACTTCCATGACGGGATAAAGGCAGTTGCCCCCTAGATGAAGGACAGCTGCCTCAAGCTTAACTCGGACAAGACCGAAGTCCTCATCCTGGGCTCCTCCTCCCCTGCCTGGAATGACTCTTGGTGGCCCGCAGCACTTGGAATCCCCCCCACTCCCACAGGTCAACACGAAACCTCGCCATCATCCTGGGCTCCTCGTTCTCAATGAACTGCCAAATCAATGCTGTCTCGTCCTCCTGCTTCCACACGCTCTGTCTCCTCCATAAGATCTTCAAGTGGGTCTCCACTGAGTCCAGAAAAACGGTTACCCATGCATTCGTCAGCAACAGACTCGACTAAGGCAACACACTCTATGCCTGCACCACCCAGAAACTCAAAAAAACTGCAGACCATCCACAGTGCCTCTGTCAGACTCATCCTGAACATCCAATGCATCAGCCACATCACCGGCCACCTAAGAGAACTTCACTGGCTACCTGTCAACAAGAGAATCACCTTCAAGCTTCTCACACATGCCTACAAAGCCCTCCACAATGCTGGACCTGCATACCTCAACCACCACCTCTCCTTCTACACTTCCTCCAGACATCTCCGCTCTGCCCAACTAGCCCTGGCCACTGTCTCACAGATCCACAAGACCACGGCTGGAGGAAGATCCTTCTCCTACCTCGCTGTGAAGACCTGGAACTCCCTGAATCTGCAGCTCAGGTAATCACCATGGCTGCCGCAATTCAGGAAGGACCTCAAAACCAAGCTCTTCGACTGAACTGGGCCCCTCCCCCACCCAGTACCTTGAGACCCTCATGGGTGAGTAGTCGTGCTTTATAAGATTCTGGTTGATCAGAAACTAGAGATTTATATACATGCATGCACTAATGTTTAAACATGAATCATGTATTCTTTATTTATGTTTGACACTTACACTTCAAGTTATGTTTGCATATGTAAACATGTAATCCTTTGCTCAAGTTTTGCAGTTCTTTTAAAGTTACACATGTGCATGTATAACTATGTATTCAAAGTGCACGTTAAATGAGTAACTTTAGTTGGCCTGACTACAGGCCTCAGTTGAAATGAATTTTACTTCACCAGCATGCTTTCCCTTTTTCCTTGCAGGTTTGCTATTTCATTAGCTAAAGAAAGGTTCATTGTCTGTATTAGACCACTGATAGACAGGCTTGTGAGAGACTTGACATTGAACATGGAGAAACAATGGTCAAATGAAGCTTTCTGTTCATCTTATACCAGGATGGCAAGATATTCAAGGCTGAGAATGGAAGCCTCAGTCCGATGTGTTGGAAATTCAGAGCTATGTTGCAGATACACGCGAGTAGTACTCTGACTGGCTCCTAGTGGTGTGAACTGAGATAGCATGTGTTTGGATCTCCTGGTACTTTTTATATTGGTGTTCCCATAGTTTTGAGTTCGGAGAGATTCCCTATAGACTTTAGGAGGTGCACACCTCTCTGCTTGCCCTATTCTTGCAAGTGTGAAGCTTTATGCTAAACACATACTTCCTTTTCCTTTAGATAACTACTGAAGTCAGATCATGCTCACACCTTCTCTCGTGCTCCTGAATTAGAACCCCTTAACAGATGATTTTATTTTTGACCCATGTTAGAGCAGAGAAGGGCAGTTCCTTTATAGAACACCTGCTCACTTTTATCTGTTATTGTATAATTGTGGCTGTCACAATTCTGTATCTCAATATATTGCATATCACATGTGAAGATTTTTTTACCAAAGCTACTCATAACTAATCATAAAGGTTTTTCCCTGAAATTCTGGTGTGTTTTGATTAACTGTCTCAGAAAAGTTTGAACGGTGCACTCCACTCTCTTGTTGATATTATGGTCCTTTAAACCTTATTTTGCATGCTAGCTGGGCGCACCCCATGTTTGTTAGTGCTCGTGTATAAATCATCTTGCAACCTGTCATCAAACAAGTCAATCTCACAGATACAGTACCCCAATACATTTAGGACATTAGTTCTTCTTCAGGGTGATTACTTCACATTTAGGTCTATCTAGTTTAGTCTGGTAAGCCTCTAATGCTTCTAATGCCAAACCGCAAAAAAGCAGTGCAATAAGTCCAACCGCCGCAGCTGACTACTACAGAACTAAATGCAAAGCATACCCCAATGAAGGGCTAATGTCTCAAACATATTGGGGTAATTGGGAAATCATGGACATCAAAAAGAGAAATTTGTTTTTGACAAATGAATTACATTATATAAAATCAGGTAATATTGGTGATTGCAACATTATGATAATTTATTTGAGTATTTTTTTTTTTTAAAGATAATTTTGGAAGCAATCAAATTAAGCAAAGTGATTATGAAACAGCAAGTGTGCTATGTCCAAGCAGTGCATCCGTTGGACTGACTTGTTTGATGACAGGAGGCGTGATGTGTTTTTTGGTTATCTACCACATCTGAGGCTGCTAGGTGCACCATAATCATATGCTGAATTCTCAAATTCCCTATCCTCATGAATGTCTGGAGGACCCAGGGTGAGTCTAGGATTCACTAGCCCAGCATAAGATTTGTGATTCCAGTGAAACAATTATTCTTAATATTAATTTTAAGCTGAGCCCCCCTTCACTTGGACCTCGGGGTCAAGGTAGGCTTACTGTGTATCAAGGAGCAACGAAATAAGTCTCTTTTGGGACCCTTCCATTTTTTGCCCTATCTTAACAGATCTGTATGACTCGTGCAATGACTGACCCAATGTTGATGAGCTTTCTATTAGTAATTTTTGTACAGATTTGTCAAACACCACCATAGCTATTAGGAAATCTTTTGTTAATGTGTAAAATGAATATCTATCTATCTATCTATCTATCTATCTATCTATCTATCTATCTATCATTTGAGATGTCATCAGTGATGTCACTGACCATGTCATCAGTAATGTAATATGTGAGGTCATGAGCATTGCATTGCGGGGGTGCGAGTTATAGTTTGCTCAGCTAATTATAACTGCTGAATTTCTTTGGTTTTGTGCGTGTGAAATCTGAGCCAAACTATAACGTTCCTGTAACCTTTGGTTTTTTCAGTGAATGTCTAAGGTTTTTTCAATTCTATTTCCTAGCTATAATGACCCAGTAACCTTTGGTTTTTTTCAGTGAATTTCTAAGGTTTTTTAAATGTTAATTCATAACTATTATGTCCCTGTAACCTTCCTCATAATTGTGCACTGTGGTGGCAATGACCCAGGCACATTTACTGGGGTAGGACTGGAAATCCTAATGAAAGAAACCTTTGCAGAACTGATGTCACTTTTCCCTCACACTGTCTTGGTGTACTCTAATATATGCGGAAGACAAAAATGGAAGTAGTCAAATCAATCCTGTCCACAGATTGACAAAGCCAGGAAACATGTTAATAAAACTGTTTCTGCATTCCTCAGGGACCATCGCATGGGCTATATCTATTACAACAATCTGCGTTTTGACATGCATGGAATTTATAGAAACGATGGAGTGCACTTTACAGATGAAGGCAACAGAGTGTTTCTAAGTAACTTTGTCAGAGCCACCTTAGTATCCAAAATATTGTGACATTTTTTTCTAAAGGTTTTTTTTTCTTTAGTTTTAGACAATCCTCCCAACAACATCACGATCCCTGTGGATACTTCACGAATAACAAAAAACATAAGCAGACATTCAATGACCACCAACACATCCAAAAATAATATGTAAAAAAATCCATTCCGAGCATTGCACTACTCCTATTACTATATACATTCTTCTTTCAAAGTATGTTTAAATGCCTATTTTTGTACTAAGTTTCTTTAAAAACCATCTTGCAGACCTATATTCCGTTTTCGCCGTTATTCAGGACGTTGCAACATCGACGTTAACCGCGACGGTTGCGCCGTTTTCATAAAGTGAAAACACATCAATGCACATATATTACAGTATTTTACACACTAGGGGTTTATTACTGTGCACTTCAAACTCATTTTTTTCTAGTGTATTTCTGTAACAACCATCTCAAAAACCTATTTTCCGTTTTCGCAGTGACTTCGGTGACCTCGCTGACTTCGGTAATCGCGATCCCCGCGGATACGTCACAGAAACGGAAACAAAAGGAGACATTTAATGGCTACCAACACATCCAAAAATTATAACTATATAATTGATTCTAACCATCACAGTAGATAACTCACTATATAAATAACTCTTTAAAACATTTATCAAAATCTCAATATCTTTATAAGAATGCTTATTAATGATTCACTGATATATTTTTTTATATTTTCACCAATATTTATGGCGACGTTGACAGTCTCGATGTCCCCGCAATGGTACATGGGAAGGCAGCGCAGGCGGTCGCGACGTCGCCACAAATATCAAGCGCGAGAAAAAAAAAACAATTTTGAACACATAACTTGTGTCACTAACACGCCCATTTCTCAAACATGGGGTCAGAGTACCTCTACTCTGACCGCTTATGTTAGCTTTTCAGAAATTTTCAGTCCCTGGAACCGTTCCCGATAGATAAAATGGCAGCTGCAACTTTCTGTTCAGGTTGCGTCCAGCCAAACAAAGCATTCCCGTTGGTGCGTGCATTCGCGATTCATTGCGAAACCACAGCAAAATATCCTTGGCCAGAGATATCGCTATAATGTTAAACTTACATTTCTCAACAACTACTGAATGGATTTACAACAAATAAGCCAAAGGCACTTCCTTGAACTGACATCTACCTCCCTTCCAAATTTGGTGTAAGTCCGTTCATCGGTTCGGGCTGTATGTGTGGCTAAAGGTTCCTATGGGAATTAACATTACAAATGCAACCTTATTTTGTGCCCCAAATTACAGCCGCGGCCTGTCCAGGTAAGAGCGGTGGGGCCGTGGAGCTGTGTGGGGGGGTATTTCGACGGACGATGACAAGGGAAAATTAATTATTTATTTAATTTGTCATCGTCCATCGAAATACACCCCACATGGCCCCACCGCTCTTACCTGGATGGGCCGTGGCTGCCAAATTCTCAGTCCCCACTGCACACACCACCCCCAAACTTTCCATAACAATACAACCCACCTTGACACTTTTTGGGGAAAATTTCATGAAGATTGGTCAAACTACGCCAAAGTTATAGCCAAGTGAAAAAAATGCTTTTCCTATGGAAACTAGATACTAACTATAACTACCTACTGGCAACCAGCAGTAGGTAAGATATATCTGTGTATATATATATATATATATATATATATATATATATATATATATATATATATATATATATATATATATATATATATTATCTACTGGCGGTCGCCAGTAGATAGTTATAGTTACAACCTATTATCCATAGGAAATCCGCGACATTCTATTTGAAATAACTCTCTTGCCGGTTGACGTATCTTCGCGAAATTTTCAAACTTTGTGGCCCGCTCCGGTCCGCTCCTACCCTGAAAGTCTCGGGGAATCGTCAAGCGGGGGCCGAGAAAAAGGGGGGTCCCAAAACGCGTTTTCCCCATGCAATTTTCCATAGGAAACTTTAGACACGGCTACAGCTCGAACTGCTGAACGGAATTACACCAAATTTGGCAAAGAGGTAGTTCTTGGTTCAGAAAGAACCCTTTTGTTAAATGGTGTAAATCCGTTCAGTAGTTGCTGAGAAAATCAAAAGTAAAAAGATAGTGATATCTATGGCCGAGTAGGGTCCGCGTACCCTCCCGATCACGAGCTGCATGTTAATTGGCTGTCAGCTGGCTGTCAACATTCCGATTCAGGAAATGTTGGCAGCCATTTTGTCCCTCGGTAGAACCGAGGGACAGAAACAAGTGCGCAAAGCGCACAAAGGGGGCAGGGTAGAAACACCCTGACCCCTAGGTTTGCTCAGGGGGTCCCACAAGGACCCCTGGGAAAAAAATAAAAACATTTTTTAAAAATCGGCAGGATGCGCTCAGGGTGCGCGAATCCTGCCGAGAATCGAAGCGCGGTCTCCCGCGCTCGATTGTATTTTGCCCCGGGTGGCCCAAGTCCTGGGGGCATGGTGGGGGGTTTAATTTTATGTGTGGGGGCCTCAAGGGCCCCCAAGCCCCGGGGACCACCACCCCCCAGGGCTTTTTTAAAAATGGTGCGGGAGGGCTCTGAGCCCTCCCGCAGCCCCGGGACCACCACCTCCCGGGGCTTTTTTTTATTAATTGAACAACCTGTGTGGGGGCTCCAGCCCCCACACGCCCCGGGACCGCCACCTCCCCGGGCACTAACAAATTAAAATGGGGGTCCGTTTTGGACCCCGAAGCCCCGGGGACCACCACCTCCCCGGGGCTGTGCTGATGTAGGGAGGGGGCCGCGCGGCCCCCTCCTGGAGCCCTTGATGGCCCTGGGGACCGCCACCCCCAGGGCCGGCTCCTGCAGTGTCCCGGGGTGCCTACCCCCGGGACACTGTAGTTGCTATGGCAGGACGGGAGCCTCGCGGCTCCCGTCCTGCCATAGCAAACTGCTTTGGATATTGGAAGAGAGAGCAGGAAACCTGCTCTCTCTTCCAATATCCAAAGCACATTGCTTTTCCACATGGGGAGCAGCATGTCAGCTGCTCCCCATGTGGAACAGCAATGCCGGCTCCCAAGGGACGTGGGGAGCCGGCGGGACTGTGGGGGGATTGGGGACCCCCCCACAGTCCCCAACGGAGAGGGCCAGCCCCGGGGGATGGGGTCCCCGGGGCAAGTAGTGGCCCAGGAGGGGGGCCACGTGGCCCCCCTCCCCCCAAAAAAAAAATAAAAAATGGAAAGGCCGGCCCCGTGGGATGGGGTCCCCGGGGCCTTAAATGGCCTGAGGAGGGGGCCACGCAGCCCCCTCCCAAGAAAATAAAAAAGGCCATGCCCCGGGGGATGGGGTCCCCGGGGCCAATACAGGCCCAGGGAAGGGGGCCACGCGGCCCCCTTCCCATTTTTTTTTTAAATTAAATTAAAAAAGGGGTAAGGCCCTAGGGGATGGGGTCCCCAGGGCCCAAAAACAGGAAAAAGGAAGGGGGCCACACAGCCCCCTTCAGGGGACAAAAAAAAAAAAACGATCTGGCCCGCAGGCCCGCCCCCTTCCTTCACCACTCTGCAAACGCGCCCCTGGCGCGTTTGCAGAGGGGAACGATTCCCCTTGAATACTGGGGGTCCCTGGGGGCCAACTAGCCCACCAGGAACCTCCAATATGTGCCAGGGGCTGCGTTGCAGAGACGTGTAGAGAGGCCACACCCCTTTTACACCTCTCTGCAACGCAGCTCTGTGGCGCTTTTTGGAGGTATATGGTGGGCTAGTTGGACTCCGGGGACCCTCAGGATTCAAGGGACTTAATCCCCCAGCTTAAAACGCGCCACGGGGCGCGTTTGCACAGTGGTGAAGGGAGGGGCGGGCTTCAGGTGACATGTGTGCAAACAGGCCCCGTGGCGCGTTTTAAGATGGGGAATTAAATCCCCTTCAATCCTGAGGGTCCCTAGGGGCCAACTAGCCCAACAGGTACATCCAGAAAGCGCCACAGAGCTGCGTTGCAGAGAGGTGTAAAAGGGGTGTGGCCTCTCTACACGTCTCTGCAACGCAGCCCCTAGTGCATATTGGAGGTTCCTGGTGGGCTAGTTGGCCCCTAGGGACCCTCAGGATTCAAGGGGACTTAATCCCCCAACTTAAAACGCGCCACGGGGCGCGTTTGCACAGATGTCACCTCAGGCCCCGCCCCTCCCTTCACCATTGTGCAAATATTCTTCTAAAATCATCCGAAATACGAATTCCGATTTACTCACCTGTTATCAGGAGAGACCTCAGTGCTGTATCTTTCAGCCCAGTACTGGTCCTGAAAAGTAATTTTAACCGTACTTACCAGTAACTTGAATTTCCTTCCATAGGCTAACATTGACTGGTTTCACTTGGAAATTCTTCTAGGTGTGGAGTTTTGGAACTTTAAAATATTCCTCTAAAATCAGCCGAAATACGAATTCCGATTTACTCACCTGTTATCAGGAGAGACCTCAGTGCTGCATCTTTCAGCCCAGTACTGGTCCTGAAAAGTAATTTTAACCGTACTTACCGGTAACTTGAATTTCCTTCATAGGCTAACATTGACTGGTTTCACTTGGAAATTCTTCTAAGTGTGGAGTTTTGGAACTTTAAAATATTCCTCTAAAATCAGCCGAAATACGAATTCCGATTTACTCACCTGTTATCAGGAGAGACCTCAGTGCTGCATCTTTCAGCCCAGTACTGATCCTCAAAAGTAATTTTAACCGTACTTACCAGTAACTTGAATTTCCTTCCATAGGATATCATTGCCTGCTTTTTGCTGAAAAGTTTCTAAGTGTTGATTTTTGAAACATACAAATATTCCTCTAAAATCAGCCGAAATACGAATTCCGATTTACTCACCTGTTATAAGGAGAGACCTCAGTGCTGTATCTTTCAGCCCAGTACTGGTCCTGAAAAGTAATTTTAACCGTACTTACCAGTAACTTGAATTTCCTTCTATAGGCTAACATTGACTGGTTTCACTTGGAAATTCTTCTAAGTGTGGAGTTTTGGAACTTTAAAATATTCCTCTAAAATCAGCCGAAATACGAATTCCGATTTACTCACCTGTTATCAGGAGAGACCTCAGTTCTGCATCTTTCAGCCCAGTACTGATCCTCAAAAGTAATTTTAACCGTACTTACCAGTAACTTGAATTTCCTTCCATAGGATATCATTGCCTGCTTTTTGCTGAAAAAGTTTCTAAGTGTTGATTTTTGAAACATACAAATATTCCTCTAAAATCAGCCGAAATACGAATTCCGATTACTCACCTGTTATAAGGAGAGACCTCAGTGCTGTATCTTTCAGCCCAGTACTGGTCCTGAAAAGTAATTTTAACCGTACTTACCAGTAACTTGAATTTCCTTCCATAGGCTAACATTGACTGGTTTCACTTGGAAATTCTTCTAAGTGTGGAGTTTTGGAACTTTAAAATATTCCTCTAAAATCAGCCGAAATACGAATTCCGATTTACTCACCTGTTATCAGGAGAGACCTCAGTGCCGCATCTTTCAGCCCAGTACTAATCCTGAAAAGTAATTTTAACCGTACTTACCAGTAACTTATATTTTCTTCCATAGGAATCCATTGTCTGGTTTTCAGCAAAAAGTTTCAAAGTGTTGATTTTTACAAACTACAAATATTCCTTAAAAATCACCTGTATGACTTAAACGCATTCTTTCAACTGTTTACAGGAGATGCACCAGTGCTGGATCCAGGATCCAACACTGAGTAAGAAAAAGTAACGATAACAGTTTTTACCTGCTAAGTGAATTTCCTTCCATAGGATAACATTGGTGATTCTATGAGAAAAAGTTTCTAAGTGTCAACTTTTAAAATACAATAATATTCCTTAAAAATCACGACTGTAACCAAAACGCTTTTACTCAACTGTTTACAGGAGATGTACCAGGACTGAATCTAGGATCCAGTCCTGTGGTTAGAAAAGTAATCCATAAAGTAACTAATTGCATTTAACTAGAAATTCACATTGAGCTGAATGTTGCATTGTGTTTGAAAATGTGTTGCCCATTGCAACAACTGTAACTACTGTACTTAAAAGTCTATTGCCTATGTGCAAAGTATTTAAACTAAAGTAATTCATTCTGAGAAAGTATTTTTGTAATGTAATGTATAATGTAATTACAATGTAATTTAAAAAATAAAATCTGTAAAAAAAATTGTTTCTAAAAATGTAGTAAATCAGTATGAAAAAAATTAATATAACAATTAATACATTTAAAAATTGTCATTTACAAAACCTTTGAAATTCACTGAAAAAACCGTAGGTTTCAGGCACGTTATAGTTAGAAATTAGCATTTAAAAACCTTTGAAATTCACTGAAAAAACCATAGGTTTCAGACACGTTATAGTTACAAATTAGCATTTAAAAAACCTTTGAAATTCACTGAAAAAACCATAGGTTTCAGACACGTTATAGTTACAAATTAGCATTTAAAAACCTTTGAAATTCACTGAAAAAACCATAGGTTTTAGGGACAGTTATAGTTACTTGGACATTGCACTCGTACAAAACCCGTGAAATTCCCCGTTATAGTTAGTTCAGCTAACTATAACTCGCGCCCGCAATGCACTGCTGATGACGTCACATATTACATCACTCATGACATGGTCAGTGACATCACTGATGACATCACTGATGACATCTCAAATGACATCACTGATGACATCATCCACGTGATAATCTGATGCACCTCCTCACACCCTAATATAATCTTTGATACACCCACTCTAAATTACAGACTGCCATTCGCAAAACCATAGACACTCCAACACCAATAACTACATACCCACTCACTGATTCTTAGGTCTACACACACACATCCACTCACTCACCCGTACAGTCACTCATACTTACGGTCACTCAGTACAGGACTATCATATGCACTCTTACTCCTATATAGACACTCAAACAACGCCACTCATCCATAGAGATACTCAGACACCTAGTCAGTCATGCAAATAATTAAACACACTGCCATTTACTCACCTATACAGTTATACACACACCAGCTCACTTACTCATACAAATAGTAGCACATTGTTACGCTCTTATACAATCACTGATACAAGCACACACTCATCCATACAGCCACTATCACAATCACTCACTCTTGCTTATAGCTATTTATATACTCCAACACACATATATACTGCCTTTCACATATGTAGTTACTCAGACATGTACCACTGGGACATACATTCACTCACTAACACACTCTTACACACACTTACCCACCCATACAGTCTATCACAGATGCACTCTTGAAACCATCCACCCAGCGAATCACCCACTCACACATCTATGCACAGAGTTGCACACACCCTCCCACACAAACACTCAGGCACCCATACAGATACTCAGACAAGCATTCAATAACTCATATAGACACTCATTTAGCTATTCACAAACACATGCAGCCACTTACACAGCAACAGACAGACGGATACAGACATTCACCCAGTTTAGTCACTAACCCATGCATTCAGTAAGATACGTTAAATCACTCACTTATAGAGTCAGTCACGCACCTACTAAATCATCCATACAGACACTTACACACCCACTCATTCTTCAATACGTCTTTTCCTATATATATTAAAAATATTTAAACTTTACAGAAACACACAGTCACTGGATGATGTCATCAGTGATGTCATCAGTGATGTCATTTGAGATGTCATCAGTGATGTCATCAGTGATGTCACTGACCATGTCATGAGTGATGTAATATGTGACGTCATCAGCAGTGCATTGCGGGGGCGCGAGTTATAGTTAGCTGGACTAACTATAACGGGGGAATTTCACGGGTTTTGTACGAGTGCAATGTCCAACTAACTATAACTGTCCCTAAAACCTATGGTTTTTTCAGTGAATATATATATATATACACACACACACAAAGACAGTTCTTTTCATTATGACCGCGCTGCAACTCGAATGCCTGTGATCAAGGTGCAAGGGCACTGAAACGCATTAGGCAAAGAAGAGACATTCACACGCAATTTAGCTGACATGCTTTTTAATCGTCTACTGTTGAGTGCGCTTTCAAACTGGGACAAATTGGATAAAATTTGACATAACGGCTGTCTAGCCGTGAAAGCTGCACCGTCCCTGGAACAAGAAGGGAGCCACTGAGCTTGGAATCGTCCGACCGCAGTTGTGGAACAGGAGTTTCAAGCGGAGATTGCCAGCGCATTGTGATTTGAAGGCCCACTGGAGGGAACTGAAAATAATGAGTAACATGTTGGAGTGCGGCACCTACTATAGGGAACAATGATATGAAGAGATACTACTAAGTCCAGCATGCAATACAATAACGAACTAGTGTTGACGCCCACTAGAGGGCATTACTATAAATGAGCATGCAAACAAAGACAGTTCTTTTCATTATAACCGCGCTGCAACTCGAATGCCTGTGATCAAGGTGCAAGGGCACTGAAACGCGTTAGGCAAAGAAGAGACATTCACACGCAATTTAGCTGCCATGCTTTTTAATCGTCTACTGTTGAGTGCGCTTTCAAACTGGGACAAATTGGATAAAATATGACATAACGGCTGTCTAGCTGTGAAAGCTGCACCGTCCCTGGAACAAGAAGGAAGCCACTGAGCTTGGAATCGTCCGAGCGCAGTTGTCGAACAGGAGTTTCAAGCGGTGATTGCCAGCGCATTGTGATTTGAAGGCCCACTGGAGGGAAATGAAAATAATGAGTAACATTTTGGAGTGCGGCACCTACTATAGGAACAATGATATGAAGAGACACAACTAAGTCCAGCATGCAACACAATAACAAACTAGTGTTGACGCCCACTAGAGGGCATTACTGTTAATGAGCATGCAAACAAAGACAGTTCTTTTCATTATGACCGCGCTGCAACTCGAATGCCTGTGATCAAGGTGCAAGGGCACTGAAACGCGTTAGGCAAAGAAGAGACATTCACACGCAATTTAGCTGCCATGCTTTTTAATCGTTGAGTGCGCTTTAAACTGGGACAAATTGGATAAAATATGACATAATGGCTGTCTAGCCGTGAAAGCTGCACCGTCCCTGGAACAAGAAGGGAGCCACTGAGCTTGGAATCGTCCGAGCGCAGTTGTCGAACAGAAGTTTCAAGCGGAGATTGCCAGCGCATTGTGATTTGAAGGCCCACTGGAGGGAAATGAAAATAATGAGTAACATGTTGGAGTGCGGCACCTATTATAGGGAACAATGATATGAAGAGACACTACTAAGTCCAGCATGCAACAGAATAACAAACTAGTGCTGACGCCCACTAGAGGGCATTACTATAAATAAGCATGCAAACAAAGACAGTTCTTTTCATTATGACCGCGCTGCAACTCGAATGTCTGTGATCAAGGTGCAAGGGCACTGAAATGCATTAGGCAAAGAAGAGACATTCACACACAATTTAGCTGGCATGCTTTTTAATCGTCTACTGTTGAGTGCGCTTTCAAACTGGGACAAATTGGATAAAATATATATATATATATGTATGTGTGTGTGTGTGCCAGTAGGTAGTTATAGTTAGAACCTAATTTCTATAGGAAGAGCATTTTCTGTTTTGCCAATAACTTTGGTGCTGATTGGTGAATCTTCACAAATTTTCAAAAGTTATACTTTAATCAGCTCAGCTGCTGTGTTGAAAGTGTTGAAAGGTGATGTGTCCAGCAAGGCCTGAGAAAAAGGGGGATCCCAAAATGCATTTTCCCCATGTTAAATCCCATAGGACCTTTGAACACAGATACAGCTCAAACTGTTGGATGGAATTATACCAAATTTGGCAAAAATGTAGATTTGGTTACACAGATCATGTTTTTTGTGATTTGTTGTAAATCTGTTCCATAGTTTTATAGCGATTAAAGGTAAAAAAACATAGCTATACAGGGACGCGGATCCTCCGTGGATCCGACAGTCCCCGTGGTGTAATCTGATTGGATGACAACACTTCAACCAGGAAGTGTCGACAGCCAACTTGGCACTCAGCTTGAGTGGAGTCTCACAAAAAAAAATTAAAATAAAGAAAAGGGGATAGTGTAGGATTACCCTGACCCTCTAGATGTGGTGGTGGAGTCCCAGAGGGACCTGCTGAGGATTAAAAACATTTTTTTTAAATGTTGCCACAAATTCACAGGTGGATTAATGGATTTGCTGCAAAATGTTAAAAAAAAAAAGCCCTTGGCTCGGTCCGGTCCCGGGGCCATGAGAAGGGCCCCCTTAGCTGTTTCTCTGCCACCCTTTTCATGATGGTCCTTCTGACATGAAAGGGGCAGTGGAAAGCTAACTCAGAATATGCTCGGCAGTACTGTAGCAGCACCGCCACCATATTGTGGCTCCTGACCACTGTGTAACCACAGTGATCCTGTGGTGGTCCATTCCCCACACTCGTAATACTATGGGTGGGCCCATAGTGTAGGGGTGGTTGGATTGTCACCACAAGTATCGCAGCTCTATTGACCATCGCACTCATAATGAGCCCCCAGTCAGAGACTCATGCATTCACTCACATATTCACTGAGAGAGTCATGTACCCTCTAAGAGGCCAAATCAGATGCTCACGAACCCACTCAGAGACACATGCACCCACTCAGACCCACTCAGGAACTCCTGCAGTCACTCGCAGACCCACTGAGACACTCAATTCAATTTTATTTATTATGATTTGGAATTCCGAAGAATTCCACATAAAAATACATCTTAAGAACAACATTACACTCCATAAAATTGCCAATACTAAATTCATCATAACATATCATATAAAAGCACAAATGAACAGGTCAGTGGCAGCCATTCTATAAATTTTCGAGTGCCAAGAGGAGTGAACCATAAAGAGTCAGATTACCATGGATGAATACTTGCGGACTTATACGAAATTTATAATCTAATACTATCATAAAACTTTCAAAATTAAAACCTTATTATAAAATGTGAGAATTTAACAATTCGCTATACAGTACTAGATAACGAGCAAAGTAACCATGTAGTGAAAAATGATGATTTGTCTATTCACTAAACAGTACAATATAATCAGCAGCATAATAGCAGTGCAAGAGTATTTAAATACTTTAAAGGGCCATTTTCGGCATGAAACCCACGATAATTAGCAGCAAAACAAGGGTTTAGTAAGGTGCAAGAGATCATACAGGACACATAACAAGCAGCAAAAAAGTTTGTAAAAGTGCACGTGCTCAATTGCGTACAGCGTAAATCAGCCTCTTCTGTTCCTTAACCTTAAGACTGAAAGGTCGAAAAAGTGCAAGTGCTCAGAACATACCTATTAAATCGATCAATACTACTCTAATATATATTTAAAAATTGTTTAAAAAAGCTAAAAAATTTAAAACACATAAGTTCAGATGGGGGTGACAGCAGACAATTCCGGGCCTCTTCTGCTGTGGCGATAATATACTTTAAAAAACTATTCCTTAGGTATCTGCGACGAATTGATTGTAATGCAGGACAAACGAATAGGACATGATTTAGGTCTTGTATACAGGAATTACATAAATGACAATATCTTTTGTGTCTAGGAATACCCTCCCAAGCTCCTGTTACAATTCTTAGAGGAAGTAAATTCAGTCTAAGCAGCAGAATCACCCTACGTACTCCATGTTTAAGATTCCATAAAACATAAGGTTGCGGTTTTTTGTCAATACTACTCCCCACAATACAGTAATTATTACTATTCTCTGTGCACATTTTAATATCTCTTTCACGAGAAACCCCATAGATTGTTTTCTTAATTCTGATTTTCAAAGCCCTTTTACAGAGGACCGCCGCCCCATCCTTATCTAAGCCGAACATTATTAAAGCTTTTAGATAATTCCTAAAAAGAGCACTCTTTTCTTCCATATTTGCAAACATTTCTCTGTACCGTGCTACCCGTAGCAGATTCTCTGAGCTATTTAACAATGCATTGCTCCATTTTAAGCACGCAGCCATCGATAGCACATAAGTGGAGAGTAAACCAAATTCAAGCCTAAGCGCTGCAATAGGTGCAGCGCGATTCAAATTACATATTTGGCGCCAGATTTGCCCTTCCACTTTCTCAAATTTGTCCCACTCTTGTGCATCTATTGTTTCGCTGGCATAGCTCAGTGTGGGTGGAATCTTTATTTTATAGACTGATATGATATGTGAGAAGTGTCTTTTCCCGCAGTGTGTGTACAAACGGTTAATTGCAAAGGCTTGTGAAATTGCTTTGCCTTTGCAGTGATCCATATGATTGCTAGCTGAACACCTGTTTGTAAATATTTTTCCTAGATATGGATAAAATTTTACTACTTCCAGTTTCTCTTTTCCCAAAAACCACTGCAAGTTTTTTCTGACCTTACATCCTTGATAACTAAAAATCATGACTTTGCTCTTTAAAATATTTATTTTTAAGTAGTACTCTTCTGTATACCTGATCAACTCGGCAAGTCGTCTTTGTAGTCCAATTGGGGTTAAATCCATTATTATGGCGTCATCTGCATATAGCAGACAGCTCAGCTCTAAATTTCCTAATTTAGGGGATCCCTTTACTGAGCCCCACTCTTCTTGGCAAATCATTAATATAAATAGAAAAAAGTAAAGGGGCCAAAAGGCACCCCTGCTTCAACCCATTATTAGTTACTATTTTTCTCGAGAGGCCTTGTGTTCCCCTAATAAAACCTGAGTCCAAGTGGAGGAGTGAAGAGCAATAACTAATCGTAAAAGATTCCCTGTCATCCCCATGGTGACCAATTTCCTCCACAGCTTCCCCCGATCTACCCTGTCGAATGCTGTGAAGAAATCTATAAAAGCTGCATATAACGGCATTCCCCGACTTACTGGATATTTTTCGGTTAAGGTTTGCAAGGCGGTGATATTATCCAAAGTGCCACTTTTTTTACGAAAACCTGTTTGTTCTAAGGGAATGAAATTATTTCCAAATGCCCAATCTTGCAGATGAATGAGGATGCTCTTTGCAAATAATTTCCCAGTTGCATCCAGGAGAGAAATCTGTCTAAAACTGGCAGGGGAATTTTTTGGACCCTTTTTGTACAGTGGAACAATTATACTTCCCTTCCAGGATTGTGGGATATCACCATGGGTATAACAATGGACAAACAACGGATGCAGACATTTCGCCCACTCTTCACCATCCTGTTTTATTATGGCTATTGGTACGTCATCTGGGCCCATTGCACTGGAATATCTTGCCCCTTTAATGTAACCCTCAATCTCTAAGCATGATGGTGCACCACAATCGCTCCCCACGGTCGGGGCAGTGCTAACCTCTTGATTCTGCCCAACTGCGGGATTTAAGGCATAAAGCTGGGAAATGTACGAAGACCATTCTGCTTCTGGGATTAAAATAGGTTTTGACTTCTCTCTCCCATCACAAAATTTTGCAATCAGTGCCCAATACTTCCTAGTATCTCCAGAAAGAGCAACCTCTTGCAGACTAACCCATTTTGAGTCTTCAACCCTTCTACGATCCGATATCATTTTCCTTTTCCATACTTGTTTCAGTCTATTAATTTCTCTTTGCCTTTGTATCGTGGGCAGCCTAAATTGATCTCTAATTAAAGCGTTAATTTCCCGATTCAATTTTTTAATTTCCCATGATATATTTACTAATGGTGCAAAACTGATGACTTGCTTCTTTCTTCCAAAGGTTCTAATTGCAGCCAAGATTCTCTCAAACCTTAGAACAGGGGTTTCTTGGGTGCAAGTAAAGGCAGTATTTTCAAAGACCATCTTAAAATTTGGGAGCAAATTATTTGACCAGCAAGTGCGCCCATTATTGCGATTATATAAGACCTTTTCATCCCTCTGATTCCAGAGTTCAGGCTTCTCAATTTCTGTATCTACATTAACGGCTAAAATGCTATGGTCACTCATATTTGTGGAAAATACCTTAACTTGTGTACATACATTAAATAGTTGGTAAGATACCGCCATGTAATCAATTAGGGAGTGACCATATGCGCCCCGAAAAGTATAAGCAGCAGGGGAGTCCTCTGGAAATCTACCATTTAACGTTACAAGGTCTAAAATTCTAAGATTATGCAGAAGTAACAAGCCTCGTATATCTGATCTTAAATGGTCCGGCAATACAGAATCTGGAATGGACCATACTTCCTCCAATTCAAGGTTTGAAAAAGACATAACTGCACTGTTGGATAATTTGGCATTAAAATCACCCACCATCATAATCCGTGAGCATTCTTCAATGTTACTTAACTTTTACACAAAAGTACAGATTGAATCGACCAATGAGTTCGACGTTCTCCCAGGAGGAATATACACGTTGACCAGTAAAAGAAAAACTGCTTGCCCCAAGTTATCTTCACGAATCCTCAACTTTACTCCGATACAACATTTTGAGGGATGCTTATAGATCACAGGCTCCCATCTCATGGCACAGCTGAGTAAAATAGCTAAACCACCACTAGCATGCCCTTTTACAGATGTTTTTGCTGTACAACAATACACATAAAAGTTCTCAAACTGAAAATCCTCCCCCATCCAGGTTTCCTGGAGGCAAATTATTTTGGGGTCATATTCTAATAATGATTTAAGCTTGCAGCTCCTTTTTCCTACCCCCGCTACATTCCAGGATAGGATTCTTCCCAATTGGCTAACCCCACACTTTGGGCTTTGTAGTGGTTATTTATGACCCATTCAGGGTACCAGCTACCCAACTCCACTTAACCACCTCATCCTCAACATTGGGACTACTAAGCCTTCGGACTTCGGGACCTAAAATGTTAATTTCTCTGTTTCCTAGATTTCTCCCTACCGTTATTTCAATGTCTTTAAAGTTTATGGGGATTTTTGCGCCCCTGTTATTAGAGAACCCACACCCTTGCATCTGCTGAACCAATCCTAAGCTTTCAGACGGAACTGGGCAAGGGGTACACTAGAGAACACATCTATACCTCTTTTCCTAAATCAATCTACATTAGCTATTACTAACATTGAAACTACCCCTGACGTAAATGTAACTCTAGTACTTGGGGGGGTGCTCCTCCAATCTAAGTAGACCATCTCAAGGTCTTTGCTTGTTATCGGACCCAAGTCCTTTATCTCTGTTAACAGCTGTAGAAGGGCACTTCTATTCAGTAACATTGATTCAGTTTCAAACAGAGAAACATACAGCAAGGTCCTACTCACCTGCCCGACTACTGGCCCTGTATTCCCTATTGGCCTTTTACCAGGCTGCCCTAAGACTGGACCCCTCTCTAACATAACCCTGTTGCTATTACAAACTGTGATCAAGTCCCCCTCCCCGACATTCCCCTGGCCGGAATCAAACCGTACTGGGAAAGTATCCCATACATGGGGACGAAGAGGGGCACCTCCAGCGGCTAAGACTTGTTCTATTACAGGCTCATGTGAGTTTTCCAATATGTTTCCAGGTGTGGGGTCTCTACTTATTTCATAATTAACCAAGTTAATGTTCCGGGGAAGATTCTGGTTCTGATTCTCACTGTCGCCTATGTTGACTTTAGGAATCCCACTTTCTTCCTGTCCCTTTTGGCTCTGTGGGTTAATCAGCACCAAGTTCGAGCAGATCGACTGATTATCATTATCTCGCCCAGTTTTTTGACCCGTATTCAATGTGGATTGCCCCAAAATCCCGGGAACCTTTCTACTTGGAGGTGATTTTGTACTATTTAACTCCTCACTTACTGGAGGGAACCGCAATTTTTTCTGTTTCCGTTTTGGGATGCGTCGAATCCTGTTCTTCTTCTTACCCCTCCGACCAAGTCTGGTATTACTTTCTCTCAATATGGGGACC
Source organism: Calotriton arnoldi (assembly GCA_963921515.1). Classification (NCBI taxonomy): domain Eukaryota; kingdom Metazoa; phylum Chordata; class Amphibia; order Caudata; family Salamandridae; genus Calotriton; species Calotriton arnoldi. The sequence continues at coordinate 1,215,620 of CAWUFW010002522.1, forward strand.
TCCCCTAAGGGTACAATATCTAAAGTATTTGCTGATTCTTCAATTAACTGTAAGCATGAGTTGTTTGAGATACTTTTTTAAAAATAGGGTATACCCGTAATGGGAGCGTAACCGGAGATACTTTTAAGTTTAAGTTTCCCCTTGGCTAGTATGCTGGACACTCTCTGGATGTTGCTTAGCTGGGGATAAACTTACAATTGGGCTACCTCTGAGCAGTACAACTTTAAAACCCTCATTCGTTTCCTTCGTTTCCCCATCCTCTAATTTAATACCACTTTTTGGCATCCCGTTACATATCTGACATGAGCGACAAGCTACCTCAGAAACCTTTACCAATTTATTTATGGCTTGATTGATCTGATTGAGTTCTTGGACCCCTAGTAATATGGGAGAGAGGACTTCCAATATATGATCAGAATTTACCATACTTTTTTCTAACAAAGATAAAATTGAGGAGAGGATTCTCTCCAATGCATAGAAAATCTCCAAGGTTCCCCCCTCCATGTATTCTCAATTGAGTTCATGATGTTCTCTGCCCCCTTATCCAGTAATACTGCTGATGTCCCTTCGGCGGAAAATTCTAATGAATGAATATGTGATAAACTAGTGGGGGTACTACTATACAGGGCGGGCATATGTGGTTGACTAGCTAATAAGACTGGAGACACTCCCAAATCCGGATCCATGTCCATGGCGCTTGTTTTTCTCATATGCGCCATCAGTTCTTCGTTCTTTTCCATTTGTTTAGCAATATCCGGTAGAGTATAGTCCTCCATTTTTGCCAGTTCAGAGCTAGAGCTAAGGTCTGTACAATGTGGTACCTTTAGCGACAGCACACCCAATTTTAACGGAGAGAGACCTGACTTAAATCCGATCGTACTTCTTGGATTGGCTTGAGAATTGTCGAACAGGGATACCAACCCTGCCAATGGTGATAATGGTGTAATTTCCTTTCTATTCAAGTTCTCTTTCGGGGGGGCCTTCTGCTTTGCCTACCACCAGATCCATTTCCATCTTACTATCCTCCCCTCCTGTTTGTAAAACAACAATTTCACCAGGTGGCTGTGTAGATAATGACAACTGAATATTTTCACCATTATTATTCTGTTGAATAATTACGACGGGATAAAGGGCTGCTTTAACCTCTGGATTAGTGGACTGAAAGCCCTCCTCATTCTCTGATAGTACATGGGTGTCCATCTCCACATCTTCCTGGGCCTCCTTTTTCTCTTCCTTTGTCCCCTTACCACGCTTGGAGCACCTTACACCTTTTGTAAGCATTGACATCACCGATGGGTATGTTTTCAAATGTGAAAGGTGATCCCAATTTCTCCTACTCCGGATGTTTTTTTTGGAGTTTAAGGGGACTACTGTGGTTTGTATAGCGACTTACTGAGCTAGCTAATGGCCTTGGATGGCCTGTTACTATTTCTACTGATGCGTTTGAGCGCAGGCACCTGGATGGCATTACAAAATACAAAAAAAGATAAGAAGTGCAGCTCTCTGCTCTTCTACAATTACTCCACTTTTCTCCACCGACTCCACAAACTCTCTTAAAGGGGGGGGATTCACACCCCCAACTCCCACCACCTCGCCCACAGTCATTAACCGCACCCTATGTAAGTTATTGCAACTTACCGGGCCGCGTGAGGGAAATGGGAGTGGGGAAATCAGTGCTCTCAGCCCTCAACTGCCCTTAACTGGGGAGTGCTGGAAAGTGCAAAGGGCACAGGTCCACAGGTCCACAAGGCCGTAGGTCCACAAAGATCCACAGAGATCCCCAGAGCCACAGTACCGCAAAGCCACCTGCTCAACTCCTGACTCCCACTCTTTTCTTTTCACCCCTCGCTGTAGCTATAGCTGTAGCAAAAGCTGTGGGCAGAGCACTGTAAGAAAGCGAAGATGTTTACGGGACTTTTGTGTGGGCGAAACAAGGCAATATAAGGGAGCAGGCAAACAGCAAAACCACCAGAGTGCTCCCCTCCTCACTTGCATCCGTTCTCGTTCTCACCCTGGACGCAGTCACTGGCTTCTTCCACTAGCGGATCTTCGGATAGGTCTTGTGGTTCACTTCGCCTCGATCACTTAACTCTCGAGGCTGCTCAAGTTACTGCAAGTCACAACAGTGTTCAATGCTCAGTTCCTGCTCGGTACATGTGCCAGTGTTCATCTGCCAGTGCTCAGTGCCTGCCTGCCTTAAGCTTCAAGGGCGTTTCATTATGCACGCCGCCCCGCCTCCGCCACTGGCCGCGGTCCACTGCCGCTGCCTTTGACCGCCACTGACCTCAGCCCGTCCACCGCCTCTGCCTCCTGCTGTGGGCGGGGGCCATAGGGGTGCGGGGTCGCACAGTTGATCCGGCGGCTGCGGTCGTGGACACGGACACAGAGCACACAGAGCACAGACAGGACACGAGCGGCTCGCTCCGGTGTTCCGGTGCCGACACCGCTTCAACGCCCTGCTCGGTTCGGCTCAGCCCAATGCACAACGCCGCTCAGCCGCTCAGGCCGCTCAGGCACTCCAACTCCAACGCAACGCACCAACGGTCCTCTGAGCTGGAAACGGAAGCCCATCAAAAAACCAAAACCCACTGAGACACTCATACACCCTCTCACAAACCCACTTAGGCACTCACAAATCCACTCGCTGACCCTCTCAGAGACTCATGCACCCACTCACAGACCCACTTAGACACTGACACACCCAATCACAGACCCACTGATGCACCCACTCACAGACCCACTTAGACACTGACACACCCTGTCATAGACCCACTCAGAGACTCATACACCCACTCACACACACACTCTGACTCATGCACCCACTCACAGACCCACTCAGAGACCATAGTTAGGAAATAACATCAAACAAATCTTAGAAATTCACTTATAAAAACAAAGTTTGCAGGGACGTTATAGTTAGGAAATAAAGTTTAAACTGACTGTTAGAAATTCACTGGAAAAAACACAGGATACAGGGACATTATAGTTAGGAAATAGAAAAAAGAAAACCCTAGAAATTCACTGAAAAAAACAAAGGTTAAAGGGAGAAATTCAGAAGTTATAGTTACCTGAGCTAACTATAACTTACACTCCTGCAATGCACTGCTTACACCCTCACATATTACATCACTCATGAAATGTTCAGTGACATCACAGATGTCATCTCAAATGACATCACTGATGACATCATCCACAGAACCACTCATACATCCACTCACACCCCTATACGACCTCTTGTACACCAACTCATATACCCACACAACCACTCACATACCCATACAATTACTCACACAACCACTAATTCAAAAATAGAGCTACTCACACACCCATTCACTCACTCACTCATATAACCACTCACACAGTCACTCACTCACCCATACAGCTACTCATACAACCAGTCACTCACCCATAGGACTACTCATACAGCCACATACTTACCCATAAAACTACTCATACACCCATGTATTCACCTATATAGCCACCCACTCACTTACCCATACAGCCTCTCAACACAGACATTCACTCACCTATACAAGCTCTCACACACTCACTCACACTCCACACAATCACTTACATACCTATTCACACATCCATACAAGCACTCCCATAACCACTCACTCACCCACAACCATTCATACAGACACACACCAACTCACTTCACCAACTACCCCCTGAAGCAGCCACTCACCCATACAGCCACTTAAACACCCACTCACTCATACAGCCATTCAGACATCAATTCACTCACCCATAAAGTAACTGACAAACCCACTCACTCAACAATACAGCCACTCACTTCACCCACACAACTACTCACATTATTAGTACACCTAGTATAGCAATGTAACTCTTGTAGTAGCTTAGTATATATGTTTAACAATCATAAACTCTTAGAAACCTCATACACTCACTGGATGATGTCATCAGTGATGTCACTGACCATGTCATAAGTGATGTAATAAGTAAGATTATAAGCAGTGCATTGCAGGAGCATAATTTATAGCTAGCTTAGGTAACTTAAATGCTGAAGTTCTCTGGTTTTTAAAGAGTGTCATGTAAGCCAAACTATAACGTCCCTGTAACCTTTGGTTTTTCAGTGAATTTCTAAGGTTTTTTTAAATTTTTTTCCTAACTATAACATCCATGTAACCTTTGGAATGTTCAGTGAATTTCTAAGGTTTTTTACATTTTATTTCCTAACTATAACATCATTATAACCTTTGGGGGCTTATTTACAAGTTCCTTGTGCCTCTGGTGCATCACTTTTTGTGATACACCGGCAGCGCAACCTGCTGCCCCATATTTACAAGCACACGTAAAGGCACCCTGTGTGGAATTTCATGTCGTTGTAAATATGACCCTTTTACACGCAACACTTTGTGTGAAAGGGGCATGCCATGCGTGTTGCTGTGGGTGTTCCCATGCAACACCCATGGCTTCTGCCACATTTCCTAATTTACAAGAAATCTTAAACCTGTAAATGGATCAGAATGCTATGCCTCCCCAGGGGAGGCATAGGGAGGTGCAATGAGGAGGAATGTTTTCATTTCTCCTTATTTTTTTCTTCTTTCTATGCATGCTGCATTCTGCAGCACACTTAGAATGAGGAAATCACCTCTTGTCATTGTTTATGTGCAGGAAGGTGTCCCTTTTTAAAAAAGAATCTCGGCCAAATTTGTGAATCTAACGCGAATCCCGCCAAACTTTTTACAAAAAAAAGCTTTTGTGGGACCCCCTGAGCTGGCCTAGGGGGTCAGGGTGTTTCTACCCTGAACCCTTTTCTTAATTTTTAACATTTTCTTTTACCTTTTTCCTTGTGACTCGGTTCAACCGAGTCACACAATTGCTGCCAACACTTCCTGGTTTGAAGTGTTGGCAGCCAATCAGATCTCAGGCACGAGATTGGGAGGGTTCGTGGATCCTCCATGGCCATATTTGTATATCTGAGAAATGTTTACATTTCTCAGGAATTACTGAACAGATTTACTCCATTTCCGAGCTACCTTTTTGCCAAATTTGGTGTAATTCCGTTCAGCAGTTCGGGCTGTATCTGCGTCAACAGTCTCCTATGGAAATTACCATGGAGAAATAGCATTTTGGGACCCCCTTTTTTTCTGCCCGCGCTTGACGGATCACCCCGGAAGTTTCAAGACAGCAGCTAAAGTGAGTGGGCCATTAGTTTTGAAAATTTCACCTCCAAGGACAACGATGACACACGCAGATGGATTATGAATTTCTTTAACTTTTATTTTCGACCTAACATCAAATATGTTTTGGTATTACTAGACTTTTTCAATGATGGCAAGAGTCAGTTGTCTCTCCATATTTAAAACAGCAACAAAACCATGTGACAATAGACAAAGTGGACAGACTAAAGTGCAAAACACAGCTTGTATGGCCATGGCGACCTTCTCTCTTGGCACAGTTTCTTAGCAAAGGCCAGCCGTTAAATAAGCATGGAAATAAATATGTAGTACATCACAATACATTGAACAATAAATATTATAGCCAATAAATATTTTGTATATAACAGTGTCATTTTGAAAGTATATTATCAAATATGTTTATAAATATGAATATATACAATATATATTAAAAATATCCTTAAAAACCTTAAAAGACTCTGCTCTAAAAATGTGATTACTTCTTCACAATGGAGTGTTTTATTGATGATTTGTATGCTCCCCCATTACTAGCCACATAATTTAGCCCCAGTGGGCAACAGTGCAATGCGACAAAGTATTGTGTGCCAGTCTTGATCTCACTGCTTGCCTTTCACTAAATGTACTATTGAATCATAGTGTTTTATATATATGTATATATATATATTACCTACTGGCTGTCGCCAGTAGGTAGTTATAGTTAGGACCTATTATCCATAGGAAAAGCATTTTTTGATTTGCTAATATCTTTGGCGCCGTTTGACGAATCTTCGCAAAATTGTCAAAACTGGTGGGGCGCTTGTAAGAAAGTGGCTCTGTATATACTAAACCAAAGTAAGGTTCAGTGTGCACAGAGTCCACAGTCCCCAGAGGTTTGGCAGAGGCTAAAGTTAGATATAACCTTACTCTCTAAAGTGGTAGCTTGGTCGAGCAGTAAGGCAGTATCAGAGGACGGTGTAAAGCATTTGTTGTACACACTCAGTCAGCAAAAGGTCTCACACACTCAAGAACTGAACTCTAGGCCAATGGTTTTGTTTCAAAATATATAGTTGTTTTATTTTAGAACCAACAATAGGTATCAAAATATACTTTCTCAGGGTGAGTTACTTTAGTTAAATACTTTTCAAATAGGCAATAGACTTTTGAATACAATAGTTACAGTTGTTGCAATAGGCAACACAATTTCAAACACAATAATACTTTGAGCTCAATGGGAATTTCTAGTTAAATGCAATAGACTACTTTTTGGATTACTTTTCTTACCACAGGACTGGATCCTAGATTCAGTCCTGGGACATCTCCTGTAAACAGTTGAGTAAAAACGTTTTGGTTACAGTTGTGATTTTTAAGGAATATTATTGTATTTTAAAAATCACCAATGTTATCCTATGGGAGGAAATTCACTTAGCAGGTAAGTGTAGTTATTGTTACTTTTTCTAACTCAGTAGTGGATCCTGGATCCAGCACTGGTGCATCTCCTGTAAACAGTTGAAAGAATGTGTTTTTGTTATACAGGCGATTTTTAACGAATATTTGTAAGTTTGCAAAATCGACACTTAGAAACTTTTTCAGCAAAAACCAGGCAATGTTATCCTATGGAAGGAAATTCAAGTTACCGGTAAGTACAGTTATGATTACTTTTTAGGGTCAGTGCTGGGCACCAAGATCCAGCACTGGGATCTCTCCTGATAACAGGTGAGTAATTTCGTTTTCGTTAATCGGATGATTTTTAGTGATTATTTTAAAGTTTCAAAACTCGACACTTAGAAGAAACTTCAGTGTAAACCAGTCAATGTTACCCTATGGAGAAAATGTAGGTTATCGGTTTTCAGGTAAGTACTCGACTGGCAGAGTTAAGGTTCTGGGCATAGACTCGGGGTCTCCCAGGGTCAGTGATGCACTGTTGTTGCACCCTCAGCGGCACTAGGGCGGCCGGGTGCAGAGTGTTGAGGCCCAATGTTATCCTATGGGGGATGGGGGGCCTCCGGTTGGTGGCTGCTGGCGAGCAGGCCACAAGGTTGTGGGAGCAAAGCTCCTAGGGTTTAGGTCAGGGCAAATTGGGAAACAAGCCAGCACAAAAGGTGCACCCTCAGCGGCGCTGGGGCGGCCGAGTGCAAAGTGCTGTTTTGGCGTCGGGTGCCCTGTTGTTTTCAATGGGGATTTTCGGTTTTGGTTTTCAGCTGCAGGCTCGGTCCAGGAAGACTTCCAGGAGGAACCAACAGCTGGGCAGGTAAGTTGGAGGGCTCGGGACGTAGGTGCACCTTGGGTTCCTTTCTCCAGGGTGCAGTTCGGCTGGATGCAGGGGTGTCTTTTGAGGTCGGATTTCACCTTACCGGGCCACTCGCGGTTGGGGGGGCTCTCGTGCAGAGGCTGCAGGCAACGTCGGGGAGTCCTGGAGGGGTCAAACCACAGTGGACTCGGACTCTGGAGCGCTGGGGGACCTTGCTGGGACCGGAGGGCCACTTGAACTCGGGCTGTAGGCGACGGGTGCAGTGGTGGTTCCAGGCGTCGGGTTTCTTTTTCCTCAGCAGGCTCTGAGTCTTTGTTTGGTGTTTCTTTTGAACAGAGCTGCTGTTCACAGGAGATCCGGTCTTTGTTGAAGGCAGTCAGTCCTCTCCGGGGTTCTGGAGGTCGCTGGCTGCAGGACAAGATGATTTTTGGCGCAGGATCTCTGGAAACTGCAGACGGGCCGGTAGGGCTGGGGCCAAGTCAGTTGTTCTCTGCAGTCTCCTCTGCTGGGTGTCTTCTTTCGTCCTTTTTCTTCTTAGGTTGCGGGAATCTGCGGAAGGAAGGTTCAGGGTGCCCCTAAATACTAAATTTAGGGGCGTTACAGGTAGGTAAAGGGCAGGGACAAATGGGTCCCTTCCCTGGGGTGGGTACACCCCCTATCCTGCCCCTCTCCTGTGGGAGGGGGGCAGTAGCCTAGTCCTGATTGGGCAGGGCTCCCCATCTTCAAGATGGCGAGAGCCCGGAGTTGTGCTTCACCTCGCCTCCCCCACCTGAGGGGTGGGGTTTGCAGAGGCTGGCACATCCCCTTTCCTCCCTTGGGGTTTCCCGCCAGTCTTCCCGCCAGAGAGGGGGTCAGAACCAGTGGGGGCCAGTTGCTGAGTACAGCAAGTGGCCTGGAGAAGCTCACAAAGGCGGCATGCCTTTGAAGCTTCCCCTGCCCATCCTGGGGGAGGAGACCTAGCACCTCGCCCAGGATGTGCATTGTTGCAGGCCCAGGAGAGCGGATGGCTCTCCATCCAGGGGTCCAGCAACATGTCTGCTGTGTGGCAGCTGGGGCAGCCCCTCAGACAAGACGTGGATTGTAGGTTAGGTTCAGGGGCAACTCTAAGTTGCCCTCTGTCGTGCATTTTACATTAAATCCCACACTGGCATCAGTGTGGGTTTAATGTGCTGAGAAGTTTGATGCCAAACTTCTCAGTCTTCAGTGTAGCCATTATGGTGCTGTGGAGTTCATAATGACAACCTCCCAGCACCATATACTCTTAATGGCATCACTGCACTTACAGTGCCCAGGAATGGCCCTGGGTACTGTAGGGGCACAGGGCTCATGCACCTGTGCCCACACCACTGGCATAGTGCACCCAGCTAGAGGGGTGACTGAGGTATGCCAGGGCAGTGTGTTTAGTGGGCATGGCACACAGGGATGTGTGCCATGTCGACTCTCTGTTTAGTTCTGCACCAAGACACTCAGCCTGCAAAGGCAGGGTGTGTGTGTCAGGGTACAGGGCCTCTAAGGGTGGCACAATAAGTGCTGCAGCCCTTAGGGGCCTTCTCTGGTCACAGTGCCCTGGGTACCTAGGGTACCATTTACCAGGGGCTTACCTGTGGCCAGAGATGCCAATTGGGTTTAGGCTTTAGTACAGTTTTTAGGGAAGGAACACAGGCCCTGGGTACCTGATTGGCAGGGACCCAGGGCACACCAAGGAAAAGTGCATCAGTTATCAGGCAAAAAGTGGGGGGGTTACTGCAACAGAAACCCACTTTCCTACAGCGCTCCGGTCAGCTCCTGTCCTGAAAGTTTCGGGGTGATTTGTCAAGCGGGGGCTGAGAAAAAAGGGGGGTCCCAAAGCGCGTTTTCCCCATGTTAATTTCCATAGGAATTTTTGGAACTGGCTACAGCCCGAACTGCTGAACGGAATTACACCAAACTTGGCAAAAAGGTAGCTCTTGGTTCAGAAAGCGCCCTTTTTTTAAATGGTGTAAATCCGTTCAGTAGTTCATGAGAAATAAAAAAAAGAAAAAATATCGATATCTGAGCACCGAGGAGGAGTCGCAACTCCTCCCGAGCACGAGCTGACTTCTGATTGGCTGCCAACACTCCAAACCAGGAAGTGTTGGCAGCCATCTTGTGACTCGGTAGCCGAGTCACAAGAAAACAGTAAAACAAGAATGGAAAACAAGAAAAGGGGACAGGGTAGAAACACCCTGACCCCCTAGGCCTGCTCAGGGGGTCCCACAAGGACCCCCAGGCCCCAAAATATATATATATTTTTTTTTTAAAGAATGTCCGAATTCGCGCTGGGTGCGCGAATCCGGATGATTTTTTTTATAAAAAAAAAGCGCGGACTCCCGCACTTCGTTTTTGAAAGCCCCCGGGTGGGCCAGGTCCCAGGGGCAATGCTAAATTGATTTGCGGGGGCCCACGGGGGCCCCAGCAGCCTTGGGGACTGCCACCTCCCTGGGGCTTCATAATTTATGCGCGGGGGCACGCGGCCCCCCCGCAGCCTTGGGGGCTGCTACCTCCCCGGGGCTTTTATTAAATAAGGGCGGGGGCCTCATGGGCCCCCCAAGCACCGGGGACCACCACCTCCCTGGGGCTGTAATAAATAATTGTGTGGGGGGCTCGAGCCCCCCCACACTGCCCCGGACACCACCACCTCCCCGGGGCACTCTGTATGTAAATACGGGGGTCAGTTACGGACCCCCGGACCCCGGGGACCACCACCTCCTGAGGCTTTAAATAGTTGGTAGGGGGGCTCCTGGACCCCTTGATGGCCTTGGGGACCGCCACCCCCCAGGGCCAGCTCCTGCAATGTCCCAGGGTGCCCACCCCCGGGACATTGCTGTTTGCTATGGCAGGGTGGGAGCACAGCTCCCACCCTGCCATAGCAAACACTGCTTTGGTTTTTGGAAGCGAGAGCAGGAAAACCTGCTCTCGCTTCCAAAAACCAAAGCAGAATTGCTTTTGCACAAGGGGAGCTGCATGTTAGCAGCTCTCCTTGTGCAAAAGCAATGCCGACTCCCGCGGGAGGCGGGGTGCCGGTGGGACTGTGGGGGCATTGGGGCTCCCCCCATGGTCCCCAACGGAGAGGCGAGGCCCCGGGGGATGCGATTCCCGGGGCCAGAAGTGGCCCGGGAGGGGGGCCACGCGGCCCCCCTCCCCTGTGATTAAAATTTAAAAAAATGGAAAGGCCAGCCCACGGGGATGGGGTCCCCGGGGTCATAATTGGCCTCTGGAGGGGGGCCACGCAGCACCCCGCCCCAAAATTTTAATAAAAAAAAAAACAAGGCTGCCAGGCCCCGGGGGATGGGGTCCCCGGGGCCAAAAGTGGCCCAGGGAAGGGGGGCCATGCAGCCCCCCTCCCATAAAAAAAGAAAGATCTAAAAAAGAGGCCCCCTCCCTGCAGCACTCTGCAAATGCGCCCCCCCCGGTGCGTTCAAAGTTGGGGAATTAAGTCCCCGTGAATACTGAGGGTCCCTGGGGGCCAACTAGCCCACCAGGTACCTCCAGTAAGCACCACACAGCTGGATTGCAGAGAGGTGGTCCGAGGCCACGCCCCTTTTTAAACCACTCTGCAAACGCGCCTCTTGGTGCACTGCTGGTGGGGCGATGAGGTCCTCTTGTGTCCTGAGGACCTCGGGACACAAGTGGACTTCATCCCCCGAGCAGCAGTGCGCCAGGAGCTACGTTGCAGAGTGGTGTAAAAAGGGGGTGTGACCTCGGACCACCTCTCTGCAAACCAGCTGTGTGGCGCTTACTGGAGGTACCTGGTGGGCTAGTTGGCCCCCAGGGACCCTCAGTATTCATGGGGACTTAATTTCCCAACTTACAACGTACCAGGGGTGTGTTTGCAGAATGGTGGGGAAAGGGGGCGTGGCCTTTGCCCATCTCTCAGCAATCCCACTGTGTGGGGCTTACTGGAGGTAAGAGGTAGGCTAGTTGGCCCCTAAAGGACCCCCAGCAGCGAAGGGGACTTCAATCCCCATCCAAGAGCACACCAGGGAGCGTGTTTGCAGAGTGGTGGGCAAAGGGGGCGTGACCTGCTATGAGAACTTAGCAATCATGCTGTGTGGGACTTACTGGAGGTAATAGGAGGGGTAGTTGGCCCCCAAGGCTGTCCTTGGGGGCCAACTACCCCTCTTGTTACCTTCAGTAAGTCCCACACAGTGGGATTGCTACGACGTCTTCGGAGGACATGCCCCCCTTTCTCCACCACTCTGCAAACGCGCCTCCTGGCAGATTACGGGATGGGAGATGAAGTCCAATTTACTCCTGAGGGACTTTGGGTGCCAATAAGCCCTCCTAGTATCTCTTCTAAGTCCTATGCAGCGGAATTCCTGAGCGCTGGTCGGAGGCCCAGCACCCTTTCTCCACCACTCTGCAAACGTGACTACTACTTAAAGAAGCATCTTTCTGCACCTCTGACTTAGAGGTAGTTTTAATCCCCCTGCTCTATTATGTACTAGGGCCTTACAGAGGAGGTCATGCCAATCACAGGGGTACCCCAACGTATAGTGTTCCCTATTGTATGTAGGTGTTTTCACTGTATTCTAAGTGTCTTTTAGCATTGCACTGGCTCTAGGCCTGGTTAGTCAGAGTCAGTTACCACCAGTACACGTCACCAAAAAGTTGGGGGCACAGGATGACTTTGCAACAAGGCCTCTTTCTGCTCCTCTGTTGGTTCTTTGTGCACATCTCTTGCTTCTTTCTGCACCTTGATTCATCTTTCTGGACTTCTGTTGCCTCTTTCTGCATTTCTCTTGCTTCTTTCTGCGCCTTTCTTCGTCTTTCTGGACTTTTGTTGCCTCTTTCTGCATTTCTCTTGCTTCTTTCTGCGCCTTTCTTTCTCTTTCTGCACATGTCCTACCTCTGTAGGCATAGTTAGAAATTAGCATTGAAAAAACCTTAGAAATTCACTGAAAAAGCCACAGGTTTCAGGAACGTTATAGTTAGAAATTAGCATTTAAAAAACCTTTGAAATTCACTGAAAAAACCACAGGTTTCAGGGACGTTTTAGTTAGAAATTAGCATTTAAAAAACGTTAGAAATTCACTGAAAAAACCACAGGTTTCAGGGGCGTTATAGTTAGTTGGACATTTCACTCGTACAAAACCAGAGAAATTCGGCCGTTATAGTTAGGTAAGCTAACTGTAACTCCCGCCCCCGCAATGCACTGCTGATGACGTCACATATTACATCATTCATGACATGGTCAGTGACATCACTGATGACATCACTGATGACATCTCAAATGACATCACTGATGACATCACTGATGACATCATACACGTGATAATCTGATGCACCTCCTCATACCCTAATATAACCTTTGATACATCCATTCTAAAATACAGACTATCATTTTCAAAACCATAGACACACCAATACCAGTTACTACATACCCACTCACTGATTCCTAGGACTACATACACATCCACTCATTCAACCATACAGTCACTCATACATGCAGTCACTCATCAATACAGCACTATCATACTCACACACCTAGTCAGTCATGCAAAGAATCAATCACACTCCCATATACTCACCTATACAGTTATACACACACCACCTCACTTATTCATACAGATACTAACACATACTTACTCTCTTATACAATCACTGATACAAGCACACACTCATCCATACAGCCACTCTCACAATCACTCATTCTCACATATAGTCATTTATATACTCCAACACTCACATATACTGCCTTTCACATATGTAGTTACTCACACATGTACCACTGAGATATCCATACACTCACCAACACACCCATACACACACTCACCCACCCATACAGCCCTTCCCAGATGTACTCTTGAAGCCATACACCCAGTGAATCACCCACTCACACATCCATGGAGGGAGTCACACATACCCCACCCACCCACACAGACACTCAGGCACCCATTCAGGTACTCAGACAACCAATCAAAAACCCATATAGACACTCATGTAGCTACTCACAAACCCATGCAGCTGCTTACACACCAACTGACAGACTGATGCAGACATTCACACAGTTTAGTCACTAACCCATGCATTCAGTAAGACACGTTTAATCACTCACTTATACAGTCAGTCACGCACCTACTAAATCATCCATTCAGACACTTATACACCCAATCATTCTTCAATACACCTTGGCACATATATATATATATAAAACATATTTAAACTTTACAGAAACACACAGTCACTGGATGATGTCATCAGTGATGTCCTTAGTGATGTCATTTGAGATGTCATCAGTGATGTCACTGACCATGTCATGAATGATGTAATATGTGACGTCATCAGCAGTGCATTGCGGGGGCGCGAGTTATATTTAGCTTAACTAACTATAACGGCCGAATTTCTCTGATTTTGTACGAGTGAAATGTCCAACTAACTGTAACGTCCCTGAAACCTGTGGTTTTTTCAGTGAATATATATATATATATACATATTTGTTCACAAAAAAACAAAGGTTACAGAAATGTTATAGTTAGGGTCAGATTTTACTCATACAAAACCAGAGAAATTCAGTCGTTATAGTTAGCTGAAGCAAACTATAACTTGTGCCCACTCAATGTACTGCTGATGGCGTCACATATTACATTACTCATGACATGGTCAGTGACATCACTGAGGACATCTCAAATGACATCACTGATGACATCATCCACATAATCTCTGATGCACCTACTTACACCCCAGTGTAACCTTTCATACGCCCACTCTAAATTTCAGACTACCATTTTTAAAAACCAGTGACACACCAATACCAGTATGTACATACCCACTCACTGATTCATAGGTCTACATGCACATCCACTCTCTCACCCATACAGGCACTCATACACCCAGTCACTCACCAATATAGCCACTGATATATCCACTCATACACCCATGCAACCACTCATAAACCATCAGTCACCCAAAGAGCTACTCACACACCTAGTCACTCACCCAAAAAGCCAATCACATTGCCACTTATTCACCTATACAGTTATACACACACCACCTTACTTTTTCATACAGATACTAACACACACTTACTCTCCTAAACAGTCACTGACAGAAGCACACACTCACCCATACAGCCACTCTCACAACTACTCACTCACACATACAGTCACTTATATACTCCAACACTCACATATACTGCCTTTCACATATGCAGTTACTCACCCATATACCACTGAGACATCCATTGACTCACCAAAACAGCCATACGCACACTCACTCACCAATACATCCCCTCGCAGACGCACTCATGAACCCATACACCCAGGGATTCACCCACTCACACATCCATGCAGGGAGTAACACACCCCCTCATGCAACCACATAGACACTCAGGCACCCATACAGGTACTCAGACAACTAATCAATAACTCATATAGACACTCATGTACCTACTCACCAACCCATGCAGCAACTTACACACCAACTGACAGGCTGATACCGACATTCACACAGATTAGTCACTCACCCATACATTCACAGAGACATGTATAATCACTCACTTATACAGTCAGTCACGAACTCACTAAATCATCCACACAGAGACTCATAAACCCAGTGATTCATCAACACACATTTGCGTATATATATATATATATATATATATATATATATATATATATACACAATTCTTAAACTTTTTAGAAACACTCACAGTAACTGGATGATGTCATCAGTGATGTCATTTGAGATGTCATCAGTGATGTCACTGACCATGTCACTGTGATGTAATATGTGACGTCATCAGCAGTGCATTGCTGTTGCATGAGTTATAGTTAGCTCATCTAATTATAACGGCTGAATTTCTCTGGTATTGTATGAGTAAAATCTGACCCTAACTATAAGAATTTCTAAGTTTTTTTAAATTTTATTTACTAACTATAATATCCCTAGTGAAATTCTAAGGTTATTTAAAAAAAATTCTAACTATACTGTCCCTGTGACCTTTGGATTTCTTTAGTGAATTTCTAAGGTTTTTTAACTGGCAGTCACATTTGCAGAGTGGTGGAGAAAGGGTGCTAAGACTCCAACCAGCTCTTAGGAATTCCGCTGTGTAGGTCTTACAGGAGATACCAGGAGGGCTTCTTGGCCCCAAAGGTCCCTCTGGAGCCAAGGGGACTTTATCCCCCAACTAGTAGTGCACCGGGAGGCACATTTGCAGAGTGGTGGAGAAAGGGGGCGTGGCCTCTTCCAACTTTTCAACAATCCTGCTGTGTGGGACTTACTAGATGTAACAGGAAGAGTTGTTGGTCCCCAAGGATGTCCTTGGGGACCAACTTCCCCTCCTATTATCTCCAGTAAGTTCTGATAGCAGACCACGCCCCCTTTCTCCTCCACTCTGCAAAGGCGCCTCCTGGCACGCTCTTGGTTGAGGGATGAAGTCCCCTTCACTGCTGAGGGTCCTTAGGGGCAAACTAGTCCACCTGTTACCTCCAGTAAGCCCCACATAGTGTGATTGCTGAGAGGTGGTTGCAGGCCATGCCCCTTTCTCCACCACTCTGCAAACACGCCTCCTGGCACACTACTATTTGGGGCATGAAGTCCACTGGCCCCTTGAGGGTCCCTTGGGGCCAACTAGCCCTCCTTTTAGCTCCAGTAAGCCCCACACAGCTGGATTGCTGAGCGGTGGTCAGAGGTCACGCCCCCTTTCTCCACAACTCTGCAAACGCACCTCCTGGCGCTCTGTTGCTTGGGGGATGAAGTCCACTTTATCCTGAGGTCCTCAGGACACAAGGGGACTTCATCGCCTCACCAGAAGTACGCCAAGAGGCGCGTTTGCAGAGTGGTGTAAAAAGGGGCATGACATCTGACCACCTCTCAGCAATCCCACTGTGTGGGGCTCACTGGGGGTAACAGGTGGGCTAGTTGGCCCTAAGGACCCTTAGCATCGAAGGGAACTTCATCCCCAACCAAGAGCGTGCCAGGAGGCGCGTTTGCAGAGTAGTGGAGAAAGAGGGTGAGGCCTCCGGCGTTGTTGCTGGCTTCCTTTTCTTTTGTATTTTAGGAAGGAGGCTGTGTGGCCCCCTATCCCTTTCATCCTGTTGGACCCCGTAGACCCCAACCACCAAGGCGTGACCCATTTTTTAAATTTTTATTAAATTAAAAAGGAAGTCCCCCCCTCCGGGGATAGACCTATGCTTATATTTTAAATCAAAAGGGGAGGGTGCCGTGCACCCCACCTCCCCAGTCCGATTTTGGTCCCGGGGACAACATCCCTGAGGCCCAGCCAATTTTTTTAAACATTTTTTTTAAGGGGGGGGGGGCAGAGTGGCCCTCCTCCCCCATGACATTTTTGGCCCCAGGGACCCCACCCCCGGGGGGTTGGCCATTTTTTTTCACTTTATTTTAAGGGAGGGGGGCCACATGGCTCCCCATCCCCTGGGGCCCGGCCATTTTTTTTAAGTAAAAAAAGGGGAGAGGGCCAAGCGGACCCCCTCCTGGACCATTTTCAGCCCTGTGGACCTCATCCCTGGGGCTTGGCCATGTTGTTGGGGACTGCAGAGGGGAGCCTCAAGGTACCCGCGGCACCTGCCGGCTCCCTGCCTCCTGCGGGAACCGGCATTGCTTTTGGGCAGAGGTAGCTGCAAACATGCAGCTCCCTCTGTCCAAAAGCAATTCTGATTCGCTTCATGAAAGCGAGAGCATTTTTCCTGCTCTCACTTCCATGAAGTTCCATGACATTGTAGTCCACACAGAACCGGAGTTCTGGAGTGACACAGGGTTCAGCAGCTTTTGGCACTAAGACCACTGTGCTAGCCCAGGGGCTGCTTGAGGGCTCTATCACCCCTAATGCCAGCATCTCGGAAAATTCTTCCTTGATGCTAGCCCTGACTTTGTCAGCTACCCTTTAACATTTTTGTTTTACGGGTAAACTGTCCACAGTGTCTACATCATGGACACACCAAGTGGTGATTCCTGGAGTCAGGGAGGCGAACTGTCCCAGCACCTGGCGACAGTCCCTCTGCTGTTCTGGGGTCAGGGTAGGAGAGAGGCTTACCCCATCCACTGACCCATCATGTTCCTTTGCTGACAGGAGGTCAGGAAGAGGCTCACTCTCCTCCTCCATTCCATCATCGGTCACAAGGAGCATAGTCACCTCAGACCTCTTAAAGTGCGGTTTCAGGCGGTTCACGTGCAGGACTCGCAAAGGCTTCCTGGGAGTCTGCAAGTCGACCAAGTAAGTCACCTCACTACGGACCAGTCCACTTATCTTGGAAAGCACAAGGCTCCACTGGTACCATCACCTACACTCTTTGACCAGGCTGAAATTCGACCAGAGTGGCATTCTGGTCATACCATCTTTTCATTTCTTCCTGGCTGGCTTCCAGGTTCGCCTGAGCGAGTTTCCTGAAGCGTTGAGTCTGGTTTCTGAAGGCCAGCACATAGCAGAACACATCTTAGGGGTCTTACCAGGAGTTTTCTCCCAGCCCTCCTTCATTAGACTCAGAGGTCCTCTCACAGGGTGCCCATACAGTAATTCAAAGGGACTAAACCCTAAGGACTTCTGCGGTACCTTCCTATATGCAAACAACAGGCATGGTAGAAAGACATCCCACTTGCATCTCATGGGTTCTGCAAGACCCTTTATCATGCCCTTCGGGGTTCGGTTGAATCTCTCAACCAATCCATTCCCTTGAGGATGGTAAGGAGTAGTGAACTTGTATGTCACCCCACACTCCTCCCACTAAGATGTCATGTACTTCGAAATGAAGTTTGTACCACGGTCAGAGACCACCTCTCTGGGGAACGCCACAAGGAAAAAGATCCCCATCAATGCACGGCCCACCACGGGGGCTGTGATTGTCCTGAGAGGGACAGCTTCCGGGTATCGGGTGGCATGGTCCACCAAGACCAAAAGAAACTTGTTGCCTAGTCTGTCTTGGGTTCCAGTGGCCCCACAATATCAATGCCCACCCGCTCAAAAGGGGTGCTCACCACAGGAAAGGGTTGGAGGGGAGCCTTACACTTCCCTCCACTCTTGCCACGTGCCTGGCAAGTCTGACAAGACCTACAGTGTGTACCAACGTGCCTTCTGGTTTGGGGCCAGTAAAAGTGAGTGACAAGCCTCTGATAGGTCTTGTCGCACCCCAGATGTCCTGCTAAAGGCACGTCATGAGCCAGGCCCAGTGAGAAGGCCCTGTAGCACGCGGGTACCACCAGCACACAGGCTGCACCAGGCTCAGCGACCTTAGGCTCACTATATAATAATCCATTTTACCAATAAATCAGATGTGATCCAGACTGATCACCTGCTGCCTGGTCTGCAGCCTATTGCCACAAACCAACAACAGTAGGGCACTCCATCTGCGCCTTGCAGAACTCCTCCCTGGAGGGACCCCCTTCTTGCTGCCAATGGGTCAGCCCAGGTAGGTCTCCCAGTTCGGCCACTTGTTCCCCAGTAGGTTCCAGAACATCCCCCTCAAACTCTGCCTCCCCTTGGACCATGGGAACTTCTGGGGCTGGCTTCCCATGCCCTTCCTCTTCCTGGCAGGCACCTGGGCCACTGTTTCAGGCTCCAGGTCCTTTTGAGTACCCCTACTTGCTGCCATTGACCGAATGGTCACACACGCCCACTTAGGCAGACCCAACATCTCTAAATGAGCTTGTCGTTCCACCTCCTTCCATGGGGAACTCTCCAGGTCATTGCCAAGCAGACAGTCAACAGGCATGGATGAACTAACAACGACCTTCAAGGAACCTGAGACACCCCCACTCGAAGGGAACGTGCACCACCTTAAACAGGCGCTCATAGTTGTCTGCAGCAACTACAGGGTGGAGCACATTTGGAATAACCTGCTCTTCAGACACCTGTTGACACCTGACAGATGTCACACTGGCCCCTGTGCCTCTCTGAGCCTCCACCCTCCTCCCATTGATGGTCACCCACTGCCTGCATTTTTTAGTGTTCTGAGGCAGATAGGATCCCTGGACCATCTCTCTGTCTCCTAATGAGACCAGGGTCATAACTGCTGGCTCCCCATCCCCACTAGGAACCAACCCCTCTCCCAGCGCTACACTCACTAACCCTGGGGACGGTGTACCAGTGGGTGCTGGTGGTGCCTGGGGGCACTTGGGATCATTCGCCAGGTGGCCCTCCTGATTACATCTATAACACCTGCAGGGACCCCTGTTATCCTGCCTGCCCCTAGGGGGCCATGGCTGTTTAGAACTGGGGGGCTGGGAATCCTTACCCTGGGTACTGTTTTGGGGCCCTTCAGAGAACTCCTTTTGATTACTCTTGTCCCCTCCACTCTTCTGCTGGGGACCCTGCCCACCCTTGGCTGGGTTACCCACATACCCCTTGTGAACCCTGGTACTAATCCAGCGGTCCGCCTCCTGAGCAAGCTTTCTGGGGTCAGTCAGCTTGCTACCCATTAGATGCTGGCGCAGCTCTGGAACACAAAGACTATTCAAGTGCTCCCATGAAATTAAGTCATACAGCCCCTTGTAGTCAGTTACCTTGCTACCCTTTATCCAACCATCCAGTGCTCTGCAATAAAGGTTCAGACACTCCACCCACGCATTGGACTCAAGCTTCTTCAAGTTCCTAAACTTCTCCCTGTACTGCTCAGGTGTGAGCCCATACCTGAGGCATAAAGCCTCCTTCATATTGGGATAGGTCAGATTACCCGCCTCCTCCAAAGGTGTCAGAGTGTCCCTCCCATTGGCCTCAATGTGTTTCCACAGGCCCGCCCCTCCCCCCCCAATGCTTCTCAGGGACTTCATTCATTCTCAGTGCTGCCTCATAAGACGCAAACCATACATAAATATCTTCACCCTTCTGGTGATTTTGCACTAGGTCCACTGGGAATGTAAACCTTACCCCCTTGCACTGGCTGTACGCTGCCACCATTTGAACTGGACTCCACCACTTGCTTAGCTTTAATGCTCAACTCATGAGCCAAAAACTATTTATTTTCCTCAAAAGCACGAGCGTTCTTGCTCTCCTCTGCCATCTTTTCTCTCTCTATGGCAGCGTTTTGGTTCTCTATTTCCAATTGTTTCAACTTAAGCTTCAGGACTTCTAACTCATGATCTCTGACTCTTTGTTTCTCCTCCAGTTCCTCTGGAGAAAAATTTCTAGAGTAATGATTGCTGCCAGTCCTAGAGGCTGCTCTCCCAACAAGTAGATCCTGTGATCTGAAACCATCCTCTGGTGCATCCTCATCCACCTCTCCATCACCTGTCTCCTCACCCTCTCTGGCCTCCCACCCGACCCTTAAGGCCTTCTGGAGCTGCTCTTTATGGGACATCCAAAGTCTTTTCAAAATTGTTTGAGCTGATCTACTCTGTAGGTATGCAACATTTCAATATCAAACTCCAATTCTGCAGCCTCACTTGCTGGTTTACCATTTTGAGACATGGTGCATGGATACTTTTAAGGGTTAAGCAAAAATAGAACCAAAAACAAAACACAGTATGTGGTTGCGTAGTGGTCTGCACTAAACTAGTGTTGTACACCAATCAATGTGGGTCATGTACAAATACAGTTTCAAATCCTCACCGCTGACCACCATTGTTAGAAATGGGGGTCTCTAGTTGGCAGAGGTAGGTACCTTTGTCCAAATAGGGACCCTTGATTCTAGTCAGGGTAAGGGGGATACACACTTCAGATAACACCTGCTCACCTCCTCAGTAGCTTTGCACGAGCAGACAGGCCTATCCCAAAGGCAATGTGTAAAGTATTTGTACCAACACACACAGTAACACAGTGGAAACACCACAAAAGGACACCACACCAGTTTAGAAAAATAAAATATCGTTATCTAAACTCAACAAGACCAAAATGACAAAAATCCAACATACACAGTTAAAAAATATGACTTTCAAAAGGTTTCAAGAACTTGTACCATAGAAAACTACAGATGCATTACTTTTACACAAAGTACCCGTAGTTGCGTCAAAATTCACAAGGGCAACCAGCCGCAGAGTCGGAAACAAAGAGATGCGTCAACTCCTGAGACCTTGGGGAGGCGAGGCGACAGTACCGCTGCACGCAGAGGAAGGGTTGCGTCGAATCCGGTCTGTATGGGGAGTGCTGCATCGATTCTTCGTGATGGTTCCGGTCCGCAGGTGATGTGTTGGGAAAACTTGCCGCAAGGGTGCAATGCGTGGAAATTTGGGATGCATCGGTGATTGAAGTGGCGGCGTTGAGTGGCGCTGTGTCGGTTTTCTTCAGCCCAATCCCTCGATGCGTCGATTCTTGCAGCAGCGACAGGCGCTGCATTGGTTTTTGCAAAAGAAACAACTGATGGACGGAATGCTGGACAATGCAAACATTCACCCCCAGTCACAAGGATCTGGGTTAAATCCATCATTCTTTTGCTCACCACACCACCCCAGTTTGGAGCCAGCCATATGCAAATCAGTCTTCACCCTGTTCCGTGTGGGAACAGTCCAGCCCGAACTGCCAAGCCAGGTCCTCCCTGGACAGGAAACAAGCATCCTGGGACCGGTTTCAGGGCATCACCCTTCATCAGCCAGGCAAGCTTGAATCCAGTGGTGATGTGAGCACGGGACCCACGTCTGGGCATACCCTTCCCACTTAGGGCGACATATGCAAAAGAAACGATTGATAGACGGAATGCTGGACAATGCAAACATTCACCCCCAGTCACAAGGATCTGGGTTAAATCCATCATTCTTTTGCTCACCACACCACCCCAGTTTGGACCCAGCCATATGCAAATCAGTCTTGACCCTGTACCTTGTGGGAACAGTCCAGCCCGAACTGCCAAGCCAGGTCCTCCATGGCCCAGAATCAAGCATCCTGGGACCGGTTTCAGGGCAATACCCTTCATCAGCTAGGCTAGCTTGAATCCAGTGGTGTAGTGAGCACGGGACCCACATCTGGGCATACCCTTCCCACTTAGGGCGACATATGCAAAAGAAACGATTGATAGACGGAATGCTGGACAATGCAAACATTCACCCCCAGTCACAAGGATCTGGGTTAAATCTGTCATTCTTTTGCTCACCACACCACCCCAGTTTGGACCCAGCCATATGCAAATCAGTCTTGACCCTGTTCCTTGTGGGAATAGTCCAGCCCGAACTGCCAAGCCAGGTCTTCCCTGGACCGGAAACAAGCATCCTGGGACCGGTTTCAGGGCATCACCCTTCATCAGCCAGGCTAGCTTGAATCCAGTGGTGTAGTGAGCACGGGACCCACGTCTGGGCATACCCTTACCACTTAGGGCGACATATGCAAAAGAAACAATTGATGGACGGAATGCTGGACAATGCAAACATTCACCCCCAGTCACAAGGATCTGGGTTAAATCCCTCATTCTTTTGCTCACCACACCACCCCAGTTTGGACCCAGCCATATGCAGCAGCACGGCGATGCGTGGAAATTCTTCTCGCGCCGTGGAGATGCGTCGGAGAAACAGCCGCAAGAAGAGCTATGCATCAATTTTGGCAGTTCTTCAAGTTTCTTCTTTCTTCCAGCTCCCAAACAGCAGCAACAACCTCCAGAGGTCCAAAACTGTTACAGGCTCCTCTTGGCAGGTCAGAACTCACAGCAGCAGAGATCAGGGGAGCTGGGGGTGAAGTCTTTGTGTCCCTGAGACTTCAGAATAGGAGGCCAGCACATACAGGCCCTTGGAGATCTTCTTCAAGCAGGGGACACAGCACGCAGCAAAGTCCTTCTCCTTTCCTTGGCAGAAACAGCAACTGCAGGCCAACCCCACACAGCAAAGGGGCAGTAGATTCTCCTTAGTCTCTCCAGCTCTTCTCCTTGGCAAAAGGTCCTCTTGAATTCCAGGGATGATCTAAAGTTCTAGGGTCTGGGCCCCAATACTTATACAGCAAAATCATTTGTTCTCTGGTCGCAAAGAAGCCCTGTGCCCAGTCAAAACCAGTTCTGTCCTCTCTGGTGCAGCTTCCTGGCAGGAGGTGGCGACAGCATTGTGGAAGGCAGACCAGGCCCATTCAGGTGAAAGGAAATCTCCTCCCCCTACTCTAAATGCAGGCCAGGTCTATTCAGCCCAGCCCTGACTCATCCAGACTCTCTGGAGCCACTGCACATCCCCAGCCCCAGCCCAGACAGTCAATACACATCCTCGCAGAGGCACACTGAATGGCTAAGCAAGAAAATACCTACTTTCTAAAAGTGGTATTTTCAAACACAGAATGTAAAATGTACCCTTACTAAAAGATGCATTTTAACATTCTATTTTCCTACCTTGTTCCCAGGGGTAGTTATGCTTACAAGATGTTGTAAGCAAACTCCCCATTCTATCAGAAGAGATAGCCTTGCAATAGTGAAAAATGAAATTGGCAGTATTTCACTATCAGGACATGCCACACACACCAGGGTATGTCCTACCTTTCACATACACTGCACCCTGCCCACCCGTGTACCTTGGGCCTTCCTTAGGGGTGACTAACATGTAAGAAAAGGGAAGGTTAGGGCCTGGCAAGTAGGTGCACTTGCCAGGTCGACATGGCAGTTTAAAACAGCACACAGACACTGCGGTGGCAGGCCTGAGATACCTTTTCAGGGCTACTCATGTGGGTGGCACAATCAGTTCTGCAGGCCCACTAGTAGCATTTTACTTACAGGCCCTGGCACACGTAGTGCACATTACTAGGGGCTTACCTGTAAATAAAATAAGCCAATCAGGGAGAACCAATCATAATAACAGTTTTCATAGGGAGCACTTGCACTTTGACACTGATCAGCAGTGGCAAAGTGCCCAAAGCATCTAAGCTAGCAGAAATGAAATCCAGCACAGCATCAAAAATACAGGAGGTAGAGGCAAAAAGTTAGGGTAAACCATGCCAAGGATGCCAGGTCTAACAGGGTGCTTTTAGGGTTTAGGAGTGGGTAAGGGTATTGGGTTGTAAGGGTATTTTTAGGGTTTAAGGGTAGTGGGTGGTAAGGGTATTTTTAGAGTTACTGATACTGTTGGGGAAAAATGATAAAAATTAAAAATTATTACAATAGAAACCATACTTATGCACACTTTCGAGAAAAGGATTAAAAAAAAAAATGTCAATGCATCGGACCATGGGTCCTCTGACTTGCAAGATGTGTGCATTGTTCCAGTGCAACATCCATAGATTTTGATGCATTTCAAGATTTACCAGAAGATGTAGACCGGAGAATGTGCCAAAAATCTATACCTCCCCAGGTCAGGCATAACAAGGAGAAATATGTTTATTGCTTCTCATTTTTTTCCTCTTTCTATGTGTGCTTCATTCTGCACAGAGCTACAGGGCATTGTTTTTGTACAGGAAGGTGCCCCTTCTTGCACAAAAACAATCCTCCTTACAATGCAGGCACCCTTGCACCATGGTGCAAGTGCGAGGGTGCCTGCATTGGTGCTAGGCAACCAAGGGGCACCAGCGCAGGGGAAAAGGCAGGAATGTGCCGTATTGACTTAAATATGGCACATTCATGCCCATTCCCTGTCACGCAGTGCATCGCAACAAGCTGACTTGCTGCGCTCTACTGCATGACTTGGCCATAAAAATGGCCCCTAGTACCAAAAATATTGCTAACTAAGGGGGTCTTTATGATGGCAGAAGGCCTGCCACCGCCAGTCGTGCGGTGGCGGGCCTTCCACCATCGGACCGCGATTTTCACCCCGCCACATTACGATGGCGGGGGGATCCAGACTGAGACCGTGGCGGACGCAAAGGCCGTCCGCCACGGAACCGTCACAGGCAATCGTTACGATTGCCTGGCGGACGGTCCAGATAGGCTAAAATGGTGGTGGTGCCTAGCAGGCACTACCTGTGGTGCCTGCCACGTAGTGCAGTGAAATACACAACCTGCTTTTTTGGCATCGCGGCGGGTGCTACAGTCAGCAGCACCCGCCGCAATATTAAATAGCAAGATGCGACCGCCATGGTGGCGGTCGCATCCTAATTAGTAGTGCGGGACCGCCGCATGCATGACGGGCGGTCCCGATCCCCACCACGATGGCGGGCGGACTCCAGTAAGTACCCTAAGTAAAGGATATGACAGGATGATAGTAGGTCATCAATGGATTATGGTGTAATCAATGGAATGGGTTTAGCATCAAGGTTCTCTGTGTCGGAAGGTGGATAACCTCTCAAAACACTGAATTCAGTGTAAATTAGAGTCAAAGTGGCAGTCACTTTGTGTAGTATTGCAGCTACCTTTCACTGCTCTATGTTATCTTGCCAGATCTGAAAAGAGGCAGGCCCCTGCATCAGGATCTGAGAGGCTGAGCCCTCCCTACCATTATAAAAATATGATCAGGTTTATGAGTAGGTGATGACTGAATAGGAGACAAAATGCAAGCACCTCTATCAAGGGATCCAGCCGAGCCCCATGCCATTCATCTTCTGTAAAGAAAAGTGAATTATGGCTGTCTGTTATCCGTAATTGCACCAAGAATAGTACCTCATAGTTCACTTTTTTGTTTACCTGCATGGATGATGAGTGTTTACGCTGTACATGTCATCAGGAAAAAGCATCACACATGGCATTTTCTAACCTGATACACTCTTTTTGCTGACTGCCTTCAGGAGAGCATCACGATTCCGATAATTTAGGATTTTGGCCACAGTGGAACTTTGCAGTGAACCAGGAGGTGGGTGTCTTATTGGGACCCGGTGAGCACATTTTACTACGAAGGGCGGAGTAGGGATTCTGAAGTTATATCACTCTACAACCAATTTTTGCTGAAACTAGTGACGATGCTGCCTTCAAGGCCATAGGACCAGGTCAGAGTGTCAGGGATAAGCCCCTTGATGGACTACAAACCCCAAATTTCTGTAATGCCGCTTTCAAATGGGCTGGCAGATGTCAGGCAGCTAGCGTTGTGACCACAGTCAAGAGAGCTTGTTGCTCGATGACAAGATAAACATCCCCGGGACAGCATACAGCAGTTTGGAAGTGGACAGTGCACCTCACTCAGCAGTTATTCATGCAGCCCTTTAAAACGGTGCTGCAAGGTAATATCCAGGTCCCCGGGTACTGGGGACCAAAATCCAGACTCCTCAATTGGAGCCCAGTGGCACATGCCAAGTTTCAGGCGAAGGCCCAAGGGAACACCAAGAGGGGAAATGGCCACCAGGCGCAGCTGATCCTAACCCTCACACACCCATTAATCAAGCAGCCCTTTAAATCGGAGCTGCAACATGATATCAAGGACATAGCCACCCAGATCCAGACTTCTCATTCAGTAGCCAATGGCACTCAGCAAAATTAAGGCGCAGGCTTGAGGGAGCATCGTCAGGAGAAATGGCCACTTGGCGAGGCTGTTCTAGTATTTGGTCTGGAAGTCCTCAGTAGAACGTCGCCTGTAGAAAATTGGGATTTTTAATTGAGGGGAGGAAGACCCTTCTCAAGCAACGACCACAATCCCTATCAGGGTGAACCACAAAAGTCATTAAATTAACCTGTCCTGAACCCTCTGATAGCTTGGCACAAAAGCAGTCAGGTTTAACTTGCAGGCAAAGTTATTTATGCAGCACACCAACAGTACTAAAGTAGAAACACAACACAAGAAAAATCTTACACTAATTTAGAAAAAATAGAGTAAAATGTAAGAAATTAAATGACACCAAAACAAATTACATCTAATCAATAGAAACAGAGTTATGAATTTTTAATTTTGTCTGATGAAAAACAGCACCTAAAAGATCAAAGCCCCAACCGTGGGTATTTGGTGGTTGAGACCGGGGCAAAGTCAAAAGCTAAGGATGACTACGATGGAGTGCCATTCATCTGCACGAGGTGGATTGGGCCTGGTCTTGACTTACCTTCAGACTTAAAATTAATTTTGAGAAAACGTTCCTGAGAAGGTAAAGTTCAGTGGGGCAAGACAGCTGATGGTGTCTGAGGAGGAGGTGTCATCATCATGGAGCCACTGGATGGAGTTGTAGTGAAGATTTCTACGCTCGAAGTTTGCCTCTTTTTTGGAAGTCGAAAATCCCCACAGGGACAAAGCTGCAGGTTGGAGCCAATGATGTCTCCACGAGGCCGAAGACCAGTGCTTGGAGGTCCCGCTGAACAGGATTTTCTACTGTAGAGAACAATGTAGCGGGAGCTACAGGGAAGCCAAGCCGACCAGTATTGTACCTCGGGCAGATTAGTGATCAGGTAGGTCCCGGTCTACTATTGAAAAAGGTTGCCTAAGGCAAGGCGATGAACCAGAGCTAATATGGACAAAGAAACCAAATATGAACAGGATGCTATAAACACACAGTCAACAATGACATTCAAAGGTTGGATGTTCAATCATTTAATTTATAGAAAATGGTCAAAAATATTTTATATAAACATTTTTCTGTATATATTTAAAATACATTTCTTGGCATCAATTAATAATCGTTTAGTAAAATTACATAACAATGCTAACCAAGTAATGCAATCGTTGTTGTTGTGGTTGCTCTCTGTGGTACAATATATGAACTGAGTTGATCTAAGCGTAGTTAACAATGGAGTTTGTTTAAGAGTCTATAATAGATAACGCGCAAAAACATTTGAATGTACTGGCGGTCAATTATACACACACTACGCGCGTTTCGGCTTTGCCTTCCTCAGGGATCCGTCTCAGTTAAATCTGTAATAAAATAATACAACAACAAAAGAGGAGAAAATCGGTTTCTTTGCCCATAAAAAAGCTTCAAGGGACTAACAACACAAAGCAAGATGATTGCAAAAAATAAGAGAAAACTGATAGAATAGCACTACGGAGACCAAGGGAGCTGGAAGCGTAATAGAAAATGACATGTTCAACCTATTAGGTGAAAGAAATAGTAAAGTAAATATAAGATGACACCCAAGAGTGTAACAGTAAAAGTGCACAATTTTGTATACAGTGAATGAGTGATACCCAAGCATACTAGTGTGATTTAAAGGGTTGTACATGATGTCTAATGGCTATACCTTGTTGGTAATGTACCTATGGGGGTGCTGAAAGTTATGTGACTGAAGGTCTGGACTTCCAATATTCAACAGGATTAGGGTGTCCTAAATAGAGATGCAGAGATTAAATTATCCAATTTGTCTGTATGGTTCAGGATACCGAACATTACTGTTTGGTGGCAGGAAAATGGTAATATTACCTTTTTCAGACAGACGCTGCATGTATTTCATTTAATCTTTACTATACACAAGGTAATTTATGGTAAATGTACAGGACTGGTTTAAAAATTAGGCAGCTGGCGGTGAGCTCTGTAAAATTAAGAAAAAGGGGAAGTGACTATATCAGAAAAATGAAAAAGCCATAGGTCGTATGCTAGATGCACATGAATTAATAGAATAGATATATTACTATCCTTACCCTAATATAACTGGCCCGCTTGTGGCAGCATGCAGCTGATTTAGGGGTCTCTGCTTCAGATGTATCAGACATTTTTTCTTTTTCACACAAGATAGGAACGATTTCCAGATGGAATGATGGAGAGAAGCTCTGCATGTGAACGAACAAAATTTGACATGTATCGGTCGACTAGATCGTATTTACATGTAATAGCTTGCAAGAAGATGTGGGGATCATAAACAAATTAATTAAAGAAAAAAGCATGATGCATTCCACAATGGCATGACTTCCCTCTTAAAAATGGCAGAATGTGCCCGGTCTACTGTCAGTTCTAATGCCACCTTTTGGTGAAAATTTTTCTAAGTTCCAATTTTCAAGCTTCGGCTGGAGGACCACCTGTAGCACTACTTCCAGGGATCCAGGCCTGGTTGGACACCACTTGGGGTTTAGGACTTACCTCAGGCAAAGGCCAGGAGCAGGCTTTAAGGACTCTGGAGCTTGTTATGTCCCTGTAGCTCACACAGGAGGCCTGCCAACTAGTCCTTGGAGTCACTCTGGCAGTCCTGGCATCAAACAGCAAGGCAGGCCTCAAGCAACAGGGCAGTCCTCTGAGGTTACAAGGCAGGCGTCAAGCAGCAGGGCAGTCCTCCCGGTAGAAGCATGGTAGTCCGGTGAGGTACAAAGCAGGCCTCAAGCAGCAGAGCAGTCCTCTGAAATACAAGGCAGTCCTTCTGGGGGTCCTCCTCAGGATCAGGAGTGCACTGAAGAGTTTACCTGAGGGTCCAATATTTATAGCTGGTGCCAGCCTTCGAAGTGGGGGAAACTTATAGGCTACCCCCATTTCTGGTTCTGGAACGTTCCTTTCTTCCCTGCCCAGGTTCCAAGTAGTCCAGGTGACAAAAGGCTGGTGTCAATTTCCTTTGTGAGTATGCTGTAGACATCCCATTGAAATGTAAGCAGGGCAGGGAACAGCTCAACCTTCCTATCCTGGCAGTCCCCTTTTGTCTCACTGTCTGCAAGGAATACAGAAAGGCCAACTGCCAGCTATCCCCAATCATGTAACCCCGGACACAGGCTGCAGGCACCAAATTGTTGAAGAGGATTTTAAATAAAAATTATTTTAAGATCAATCAAAAATGTGCACCTATTTCAATATCATAAAGCAACCCAATGTTATTGTATGGGCGACGTAGGCCTCACAGTAGTGAATAATGTATATGAGAGTTTTCCACTTCCAGGACATGTAAAACTTAAAAAAACTGTCCTAACGTTTGAATACAATGCACCCTGCCCTATGGGCTGTTTAGGGCCTACCTTAGAGGTACCTTATATGAATTAAAAAGGGAGGTTTAGGCCTGACTAAAGGGTTATTTTGCCCAGTCGAATTGGCAGTTTAAAACTGCCCCCAGGCTGCAATGCCAGGCCTGAAATAGATTTGAAAGGGCTACTTAAGTGGGTGACACAATAACTGCTGCAGGCCCACTAGTGGTATTTATTTTACAGGCCCTGAGTACATGTAGTCTCAGTTTCCAGTAAGTTAAATGTGCCAATTAGGTATAGACCAATTCTACCATGTTTTAAGACCTGTGCTCAAGCACTTTAGCACTTGTTAGCAGTGGCAAAGTGCAAAGAGTCCTTAAGCTAACAAAAATAAAATTCCAAAAATAGGAGGCGAGAAGGCAAAATGTTTGGCGGAAGATCACACCAAAGCAGTCATGTCTACCACCGCCACTCCGATCAGACCCCCTCTAGTGTCACAGTGAATCCCACTAGGGAAAATGCTTGTTGGGTGCTCACCTCCAGCTCCAATATCTTGTGAGAATTTTTCTCCTATTATTTATTTTAAAAAAACAACAACAAAAAAATCCTAATATCACGTGATATTAGTCTGTGGCTTGGGCATCAAATTTCGAAAATTCAAAAGTGTGGAGAGCTATGGAGGTTCAGAGACATGTTGGGCAACAATCTCAAAAAAATAACTGACCATTTGAAGTTTTAAAAAAATGGTTCAAATCCCAGCTCTTTCAGTTTTGAGCTACTGCCATTGTACCTAAATTGGCCCTTTCACATGCTTTGTGAAGTGCCTTAGCGCCCAATTTATACTTTGGCGGACGGAATAATCCCTCTTGGCCTGGTGGAGGACTTAACATCCACCAGGCTGAGTCTACTCCGCCCACCAAATTTAGAATTGAATGCCAAGCTTGCAGTCATTTCTTAACCATTGACTGGAACAGCCGTCACACCGGTTCCTGTCAATGCTGTTGAAAGTTTGGTGCAGAGCTCCATCAACATGACGGAGCATTGAATCAAACTGTTTTCTTTTTTTATTTTCAAACAGAAAATCACAGAGTGGGATTTTTTCTTTTAATATAAAAAAAGAAAATGCTCTGCTCACCATGGGAGTCTCTTCCAAGGTGAGAGGGGCATTTGACAGTTTTCACTGCCCCTTAATGCCAGGATTTTCCTGGAAGAGATCGGCAGTAAAAATTAATTCTGTCCATCTAAATTAGGTGGGTGGAATTAGAGGTCTGCCTTAGACGGCCAGGAGGCAGTTTAATCACGGTGGAGGTGGAGTAGTCTCATGATTAAACCTAAGATCCTCTCACGTCAAAATTTTGTGGGCAGGCTATCTTGGAAGTATAGATACTCCACTGATGTTGTGATGGAGCATCTATACAGCTAAATTATTAATCAGACCTTTAATCTGGAAAGTACTCCTGAAGTCCCAAGAAAGCCATGAGTAATCCAAGAGTGCTACAAGAGTAAGCCACACTTTCTGATGTACCAACATTTGTGAATGGGACCCAAACTTTGTTAGAAAGCAGTACAAATATACCTTCAATCGTGATGAGTACTTCACTATTAGTCTATAGCATCACAAGACATATTATCGGCGAGCTAATACGATCGCTCATATATGCAGCAGCCTAGAACCGAGTAATGATAATGCAAGAAAATTGTGGAAAAATATATTTAGGTTCTTTCATTAAGGGAATAGCGTTAATTCCAACTGTCTGTAACGTGGCGAAATGAAATATGACACTGAATACACATTTCAATTTACCCTTTAATTACTTTTCACACGTATATATAATTCAGTGAATTGAATTAAATTGCTTAAAAAACTAAACCTGCAAAAAAATCAGCCTGAAGATAAAATAGCAGAGACATATGCATTCAGAATACCTCACATTACGTTTTGTACGAAATCGTTCTGGAGGTCATCAGTCAACCTGCAAATTAAAAATCACAGATAAGCTGTATTCGCACATATCTTCGTCTGTGACCATAAATAGCTCAAATTGAAATGTTCTACTCCTGTTGATAGGCGAATCTGTTAAACGCTCTTGTCTTCAAACCACTTCGGCATGCAAATGTTGAAATTATGATGCATTTCATTAACATGACCTCATTTCAAATGCCTAAAAGATTCAGTATGATGCACAAAGCAGGGATGCTATATGGGAGATGTGTATTAGGCCCAGAAGATTAACATTTTAAAATTAGAGCTGAGACAATTGTAGCATGGTTGATTCTTTATCTCCTCTCAATTAACCCAAGAGGGCTTTCGAGCAAAAGTCAGAATGAGTGAGTCATTTGAATTGAACAAATGCCACCGATATGTCAGGGCGTATATCCAAAATTAACTATTGTGTTTTCATGTTTTCTTCCACTGACACCACATATTTGGAAGAATACGAACGGATTCGGGCAAACAGCTATGACTGCCTATTCTCATGTACCTTTCGTTATACATTTTTATTTTTTTTGTAGTACTTATACACACATAAGACCTATGTTTTCTGTATACATCCTGGGGCATATTTATAAAATAGTGGTGCAGTGCAGCACAGCAAGTCACCTTGCTGCGCTGCACTGCATCACTGAGAAAAAGCAGGAATGTGCCGTGTTTTAAGGCCTATGGCACATTCCTGACTTTTCCCCCTGCGCTGGCACCCTGTAGGAGACCTTCCTGCACAAAAACGATCTTGAGAGGCATTTTTGTCTTTCTATGTGTGCTCCAAAATGCAGCACACATAGAAAGAGGAAGGAACGAGGAGAAATAAAAGATATTTCTCTTCGTTACACTTCACCGGGGAGGCGTATCTTTTTGGCGCATGCCCAGGTTTGCAAGGTCTTGTAAATCTGGGAATGCATCAAAAATCATGGGAGTTGCGTGAGAACACCTACGCAGCGCCCATGGAGTGGTTTCCCAGGGAAGAGTAACGCAACACAGTGGTTTGCGCTACATTGCGTTATTCCAGATTTTTTGAGCCACTCAAAGCCACGCAAAGAGGCTTTGTGTAGCTTCAAAAATCTGACGTTTGCGTCGCTCCTACACCAGGGTGCGTGGTGCAAGACTGACGCAAACCGTGTCAGTAAATATGGCCCTACATCTTTTTCATGATGTATATACCATGTGGAAAAAGAAACCAGGCCACAGTAAAACCATTCCTTAATTTATCATTTTCATGAATTCATTTTCCGGTTTTGTGATGTTAAGTGTACTTTATATCGAAATGTTAAAAGTGCAGCCCTCATAGGCTTTCATTGCAAGATGCCCGGTATCTGGGGGGAGAGACACCAGGCCCAAAGTTACCAACCCAGCCTTGTATCTTCACCATTACCCGAGCCTACAAGGGCCGTGCCCGGAATGAGAAATAACATGGCGGACCAAGAATAACAGGGCCCATTACTGCATGCGATTCCTCAATTCACGACGTTTTCCATACTTATTTTACTTCTGCTTTCTCCTGCGTAAAGCATGAGGTTTTACCAAGTGATTTGTCCCGAGTGGTGGAGATACCACTCTCTGGGACTCAGAATGGGGCCCATAGTAAATGAAGATTTTATATTGTGCTGTTGATATCTCTGCTGGTGAAAAAAATAGACACATATATTCCACTGCTCTATCTTGAACTCAGCTGGCAGGATTTGATGTGCTAGAGACTTTCAAAACATAAAGTTTAATTCTCTCACGTCAACATACAATTTATCAATAAAAAAGGATCACGTCGTATCTCGTCTGCTGC
Source organism: Calotriton arnoldi (assembly GCA_963921515.1). Lineage (NCBI taxonomy): Eukaryota > Metazoa > Chordata > Amphibia > Caudata > Salamandridae > Calotriton > Calotriton arnoldi. Next base: position 1,249,309 of record CAWUFW010002522.1, read on the forward strand.
TAGGGCCAACTTCTCTATGCGCTGCTGATCGGATGGTGTCACATGCTTTACCTTCTATAAACTAAGAGGCATATTAACAACGAGGCGATAAACAATTATCGCCGCTTTAGCGTCCGTTTTTGGACGAAAAGCGGCGATAATCTTATCGCCTAATCAGCAGAGTCACGCTATCGCGTGAATCCTGCACTATCCCCTTCCCCCAACGCCCATCTTTGCATATCTAATGAGATGCAAAGTGGGCGTTACTGGGCGTACCCCGGATGGGCTACGTTGCAAATATCGCCGATGTGCACATCGCAATATTTACAAGGCAGCCCACAGGATTATAGCAGACGTTAAATTTTGGCGAAAACGGCCGTTTTCGCCAAAATCTAACGTCTGCTATAATCCTGACTTACCTATGTTAGACATAGGAGGTGGATTCTGCTGATACGACCACAGGGTCATATCAGCAAGGTTATCGCCGTTTTGCAGGGAACATCGCTGGAAAACCAGCGATGTTCCCTGCAAAACGGCGATAACCTCGCTATCTCTGGAATTGTATCGCCTCGGCGATGCGCGTTGTTGATAACGCGCTAACCGGGCGATAAATTGCAGAGATAGCCGGCGATAAATATGCAAGCGCTAAGCGCGCTTAGCGATATTTATCGCCGGGCCTTGTTAATATGCCCCTAACTTCTCAGGCCTACTTCTCATTTCGGAATGAGACATTCATATGTCATATATTAACCAATCGTGTTCACAAACCGGGCGTGTCTTTTCTGTACAGTTTTCAGGAGATTAACTATTATTATACTTAGAGATGAAGAACATACCATCAGATTCTGTGGTGTGCATACCATTAGTTTCAAATATGTGGTATTTATCAAAGAGCTGTGATACTATTTCGAATTTAAATTTACAGGAACTGACGCAACGCTGCGTTGCATCAGCGATGCGTCGAAATGAGTTGCAAATCGCTGCGTCACTTTTAAATGTCATGGATGCGCCATATTGTTGGTATGGCACACCATTGCGTAAGGATCAGACAGCGTAAAAAAACTGATGCTGCCATGGGCGTGCTGTCGCAGTGGAAACTGATGCATCAAGAGGAAAACTGACAAATGGCGGTTTAGCAGCACATCAAGCTACGCTAGCCAGCCTAGCGTCACTTTTCATTGCGTCAAACATTTTAAAACTTCAAAAAAAATTATGCTTCAAGAAAAAATTACTTTGGCACACTTCACAGAAGGCAGCCCATGGAGCAGGGAGAACAGAGCAGCAGCCAGGACTACAATCCCAACAACCTCAGCACCAGCCTGAATGTCCAAACAGACTCTCAGGGGAAGAGGAAGTACAACTTCAGTGAGGAGGAGCATGAAATCTTGACCACTGAGGTGACATAGCACAAACATCAGCTCTTTGTCACCACAAAATTGCCATTAGGAAAGAAAGAGCCCATTTGGCAGTCCATAGTGGCCAAGGTCAACAGCATGGGACAAGTCAAGAGGACAGTCACCGACTGCAAGAAACACTGGTACGACTATAAACGCAGGACGTAGGAGAAACTGGTAAACAACCTGAAGGCAGCCTTGCAGACCCGAGATGGAAGCCTGAATAACAGGAGGAGCAGGATGTCTTGGAGGAGTGGGTAGAAGCTGTCATACCAGAGGATTTGGTAGCAGGCGTTCTGGGGAAAGACAGTGCAGCCCATTAGGAACAACAAGACCTACAGGGTAAGTTGCAACAAGGGGCAGTTTGGGAAATAGGTCATGTTGTGCAGTGCAGCTAGCTAGGTCTCAGTGCTCCACTGCGCTGTGTGCAGAGCAAAGGGTAGGAATCTGGGTCATGTACCATTAAACATCACATAAGTGTATGTCACATTGCCCAATCACATGTGGTGCAGCTCAGTCCAGCTCCCTCACTTTTACCCCTTCCATGTGTGAAGTGCAGCACCAGTCAGGGTGTACCTTTGTATACTGGCACTTGTAGTGCAACGTATAACATGAGTCACTAGAACTACAAGTCCCACAATACAAAGCAAAATACATGGTGCCTCATATACAAGAGGGCTGTGTCATCGGAGTGTCACTTTTTATGATGCTCTGGTGGCACAGGCCTCCCAATCCAATCTATGAGGTGACGCAAAGCCACCCTGTGTGCTTTTGCATGGCCTCATAGATATGGAGTAAGGCAAGCCAGCACAACACACTGTCCTGCCTTATCACTACATCAAGGAGGAGTTCCATGGGCATTGTGGTGGGTTTACTCACATAACACACATGGGTTTTGACACCTTCCCAGATTTACAAGGATCTGTAAACCTGGGAATGCATCAAAATTGTGGGCCACCCTAGGGGAGGTGTAAAGAGGAGAAATTACTTTAAATCTCCTCGTTCATTCCTCTTACAATGTGTGCTGCATTGTGCAGCACACACAGAAATAGGAAAACACCTCCATGGGTTGCTTTTGTGCAGGAAGGTATCCCTTCCTACACAAAACAATACTTCCAACAATGCTGATACCCTTGCACTATGGTACAAGTGTGTCTTGTGTTGGCACTAGGCACCAATTTGTGTGCTGCCGCAGGCAGAGCGGACAGGAATGCGTCATATATCATCAATAATACACATTCATGCCTTTCCCTCTGACCCAGGGCAGCACACCAAAGTGACTTGCTGCGCTGCGTCCAAAACCTTTAAATGAGGCCTGGAATGGAACATCATACCAGGCATGGACACTTTAACCATGCCCAACCTGACTGTTACCATTCAGGCCACCTAGCACCATGGTGCCACTATGGCTAGCCTGGGCACATGCACACTAACCTGGACTGTAAACCAATGGAATGCAATGAGATTGTCAGAGGAGAAAGTACACACCTGAGAGGGGGATAGATGTGTGGCATGTGAAGGATTAACACATACGAACATGTCAAAAGTCTCATGTATAGTAAAATGCTCGAAACTGCATAGCATACAGCAGTCACGACATAGCAGTTTTGAGCACACAGGTGTCAACTCCCAGTGTAGTGAGCTGCCAAACTCCTGTCATAATCATAATCAGAATCAGACTGGGTGTGGGGATGAATGCAAGTGATGCACACCAGAGGACCATGTGTATTGAAACAAAAAATGGTGTGTGGCCCTCTGGTAAAGCTGTGCATTGTAGGCCCTGGCTGAGCATGTAGAATTGTCACTGTGTTAGAATGGTGCAAAATTGCATAGCAAGGAGGTGAGAAGGAATATGTGTACTGCAAGGTAGCGTGACCAAGACACATGCACTACTGTGTCTGACAGTGTCACACTTGTGTCGCAGCTGGGAAGGGATTACAGAGAAAAGGCTATTGTGAAAGCACATCCTACATGTGAGGTGGGTCAGGGTAAATATGGAGCACATGACATAAGGGATTTAGAAGGCTAAATATCTCACCATGCCACATATGTCAAAGTAAGAGTGTTGGACATGGCCCTTCTTAGGGGATTTCCCTAAAACATTTTGCTTTTTCTCCTCCTGGTTTTTATTGATTCTTTTTCCGCGGCCTTAGGATTCTGGGCGCTTTCCCACTGAAATGCAATGCGAAAGCACGTGCACTCTTCCTGAACATGCTAGCATGTGGTGCTTACATGATTGGTTTAGGTTTTGTGCCTCTGGTTGCCCTGTAAAAAGGTATACCGCATACCCAGGGCAGGTACTGCACTGGCTGATGGTGGGATGCAGCACTGATTGTGCCACCCACCAGAATAGCCTTTCAAACATGTATCAAGCCTGCCATTGCAGGCCTGTGGGTGTCCAGTCATGCTTAGGCTCATGTTGGCATTTTTAACTCATTAGCCAACCCTGAGAGGGCCTTCCATTACCACTAGAGCACCCCTAGGGTAAGCCCTGAGGGGTGGGGTAAGTGGTAGGTGAAAGGCAGGGCAGGTACACATGAGTGTTCCCTGCCCAGGTAGTGAAGAACCCCAATGTGGGTTTTCTCTACCTAGGAGGTTGGCTCTTCTCATGGGACAACACAGGGGATTTGCTGATTTTTTTCTTTTTGTGGCCTTAGGGCTCTGGGCACTTTCCCACTGTAAATGCAGTGTGTAAGTGCACACGCCCTTCCTACACATGTTAGGAAGAGGTGCTTACCTGATGTTTTTAAAACATCTCTCAAGTCTGCCATTGCAGGCCTGTGGGTGTGCACTTGTACCTATGAGGTTTTTAAACGTGTCAAGCATGCCATTGAAGGCCTGTGTGTGTGCAATTGCATCTATGCTCAGGTTGGCCTTTCTAAATCACTGACCAATTCTGAGGGAACCTTTCACTACCACTAAGGCACCCCTGGGGTAAGTTGTAAGGGGTGAAGCAAGTGCTAGGTGAAAGGCAGGGCAGGTACACATGTATGTTACCTGCCCAGGTAGTGAAGAATACCCATGTGTGCTTTCACTACGTGTGAGGCTTACTCTTCCCATAGGTTAGCATAGGGGAATGGTTGAAATTACTTCAAGCTGCAATAGTGGCTTACAGTGGATCAGCCTCACAACGTTTCCTATCATTGGATTCACAATGACAAAGCCTCTCCTGTGGTAAAGAGGGATTTGTAATTTATTGCTTAGAAATGCCACTTCTATAAAGTGGGCATTTCTTTGCTCTAAAACTCTTTGTGTGCCTTTAATTTTGACTTAAGTGCACACTGGAGGATGGGGAGCACATTCATGCATTCCCCAGAGACAGCAATAAACATTGGACATGCAATTGGAATGACAGACATCTGCCATTTGAGGGCCTGGCTGGATATATTGGAGGAAAAGGTTTTCACACTTGGCCCTGGGAGCCAGATCATGGCCCCACTAAAGATTAAGATCTGCATTCCACTGCCCCATGGCAGACAGGACTGAACTTTAGGGGAGACATTTGTGATTCAAAGGGAAACCCTCTAAACCACCCCCAATTTCAAAGGCAGACTACAGTATAACTACTGGTGCCATACTTCAGCAGGGCAGAGATACACTTGTTGGGACATGGGACCGGAGATCCTGGAAGTGAGTGGTGCACACTGCCAGAATAATCTGTTGTGCACAAGCAGGTATGCCCAGACGTGGGTCCCTTGCTCACTTTGTCACTGGATGCAAGATAGCCTGGCTGATGAGGGGTGTTACCCTGAAACCGGTCCCAGGATGCTTGTTTCCAGTCCAGGGAAGACCTGGTTGGCAGTTCAGGCTGGACTATTCCCATGAGGAATATGGTCGATTGATTTGCATATGGCTGGGTTTGAACTGGGATGGTGAAGTGAGCTAAAGAACGATGATGGATTCAACCCAGATCTGTGACGGGGTGAGTGTCTGAAAAGTTTCAGCGCTCCGTCCATCATCTCCTTGTGTTTGCTTTGTTCACCCTAAGTTGGCAGGGTATGCCCAGACGTGGGTCCCTTGCTCACTTTGCCACTGGATTCAAGCTAGCCTGGCTGATGAGGGGTGTTACCCCAAACAGCTGCGGCAGCTGCAGGTAAGAGCGGCGGGGCCCGCTGGGGGGGATTTCGAGAGACCATCACGAGGGAAAATTTATTATTTATTTAATTTTCCCTTTTGGTCGTCTCTCGAAATCCCCCAACTGGCCCCACCGCCCCACCGCTCTTACCTGCAACGGCCGTGGCTGACCCCGAAACCGGTCCCAGGATGCTTGTTTCAGGTCCAGGGAAGACCTTGCTTGGCAGTTCAGGCTGGACTATTCCCATGAGGAATAGGGTCAAGACTGATTTGCATATGGCTGGGTCTGAACTGGGGTGGCGAATTGAGCTAAAGAACAATGATGGATTCAACCCAGATCTGTGACTGGGGGTGAGTGTCTGAAAAGTTTCAGCGCTCCGTCCATAATCTCCTTGTGTTTGCTTTGTTCGTCCTAAGTAGGCAGGGTATGCCCAGACGTGGGTCCCTTGCTCACTTTGCCACTAGATTCAAGCTAGTCTGGCTGATAAGGGGTGTTACCCCGAAACCAGTCCCAGGATGCTTGTTTCCGGTCCAGGGAAGACCTGGCTTGGCAGTTTGGGCTGGACTGTTCCCATAAGGAACAGGGTCAAGACTGATTTGCATATGGCTGGGTCTGAACTGGGGTGGCAAAGTGAGCTTAAGATGGATGATGGATTCAACCCAGATCTGTGACTGGGGGTGAGTGTCTGAAACGTTTCAGCGCTCCGTCAATCATCTCCTTGTGTTTGCCAAGCAGGATTACTGCCATTGGAAAGGACCGTGCACCCTTGCTGAACAGTGGTTGGCCTGGACTAACTGCCTGCTGCTGTGTGGCACCATGAAGTGTGCTTCCCAAGGGCTTGTTGGCTTGCCCCCTGTTTTCTGGTGAAGGTCTCAGGGACATCAAAGACCTCCTGCAAAGACCCACATCATTTACCTGTGACACCTGGAGAGCAGTGCCCTCTTAAGTGTCCACATTGTCTTCTGGATCCCAACTGGCAGTGCAGTATGAGCGGGGAACTAAGAATTGTGCCTGGAGACCAGATTGCCTTGTGCTGAGCCCCAAAAAGTATGCCCGCTTCTAAGGAGTGTGACCCTGCATAGTGGCATTTCTGCATAATGTGCATAAGCATCATGTTGGTGGTGAGTGGATTCACCAGATGCGGCACCCGGAATGGCCTTCTTCGTTGATTGTGCCGCATCTCTTTTGTGTGACACATGCATGCTCATTGTGTGCAGTGTCCGATTCACAGGTTGTGACCCTCAGAGGTGGGGGCAAAGCCAAAGTACTGCTTCATTCTACCTCATGCAGCACTGCTGCTCCTGTGCCTGTGTGTGTGGCCGGAATAGTCTGGTGCAACTCAGAACAACATGCACCAGACATTGTGCCTCATTTCCAGGGAGGTGCGTAATCTGCAACTCTTCATGTGTGTGAACGGGAATGTCTGGTGCAACTCAGAGAAACGTGCACCAGATGTTGTGCTTTATTTCCAGGGTGGTACGGAATTTGCAACTCTTCCTTGTGTGTGACTGGAATTGTCTGGTGCGACTCGTACCAACTTGCATCAGACATTGTGCCTCATTACCAGGGAGGTGCAGGTGAGGGAATTTATGTTCTGTGGTGCCTGGATTGCCCAGGTGCTCCTTTGATTGATGTGTGTCTGACTGGGTGCCTCTTTCTTCCAAGGGGCTCCCCCTCTTTATTGCCCCATTCATCGATTGTTCCTTTCGTGCCCTCAGTGCAGCGAACCAACTGCCCTCTCCTCACCTGGCCCCGATGACTTTGTGTTACCAGGTAGTACTGCCAGAACCGGGTCGGGTTGGTGAGAGTGATTGACTGGACAAAGAAACGCTTCTGACAGCGATCGGAAGTGGGTAAAGAGACTGCGTAACCCCCCGTGTGCTTCGCAGAACAGGGCTGGTGACAGAAAGCAGTGTGGAATCCCTTGAGTGAACAACTATCGCCCTCTGCTCGCTCCTGCTCTGTATACTATGGGTGAACTTCTCAAGTAGTGCCCAAACCTCCCGTTAGTTAACTGCCGCTTAATTAACCCTGCTACGTAGCCCCACCTTCTTCCGTGGGACCCTGATTAAGTCTAACTCCGGTCGCAATCGGCCTAGTATCAGGGGGAAGGTTTTCTTTACCTCCAGCTGTGGGTGTAGGGTGGTTGGAGTTAGCTGACTGGTGGAGAAGGGCTTGGGCCACAGGGGCAGCATGTGTATTATCAACTGACCTGCCGGATATCAGTGCACTACGTTAGCGTGCTGTGCGCATGTGTGTGTGTGTGAGTGCGCCCCATACGGGCCTGCCTGATATCTGTGGCACCACGAATCAGTGCTGAGTGAGTGTGTGAGAGTGACTGGCTGTTATTACTTACAGTGCACGGCGATGTTGCTTTACACGTTGATTCCTTGCCAAAAGAATATTACGTTTGACATTGGTTTTTACCCATGCGACCCTGGCCATGGTGCAGCTTAAAAGTGTTGTAATTATCTGTGTGTACACATTTCTGATATCGTTGTGATCTGGGGTGCACCGTATAACTGTGTGGTATTGAATTGTAATAATTGCAGGGGTGGGCTTCATTCTGACAACGTTTCACACTGCATAAGGGTGCTGGGGGTTAAAGTAGGATCTTTCTCAACTGATGTAATTTTAACACAGTTGGGCCTAGAACTGCTACTGATATTTCATAATGTGATTTATGCCCAGAAATACATAATGTTCATGTTGTGTTAATTAATGTATATGTTGAATGCAAACTTTATTTACATACACCACGTGTGAGGTCTGTTTTGTGATGTGCAGTGTATTTATTGTGTGAGACTGTTGTGCCAATGCTTTACACATTGCCTCTGTGATAAGCCTGGCTGTTCAGTGCCAAGCTACCCAAGGCTGAGTGCAGGTTATACAGTGAGTGTAATCACACTACCCTGACGGGAGTGGTAGGTTCTGCTTGGCTGGGGCCTCACCTCAGCCACCCAGAATGTGCGGGTTTCCACACAGAGGATATGAAACTGTGATCTGTCCAGGTATAGGATGAACTAGTTTGCCACTGACAGGAGTCAGGGATGGTTGAAGGCTGAGGTGAATGGGCCCAGTTGTGTCACAAACGTAGATAGGTACATGTCACCAATTCCAGCACTAGTACCATGTGGGCTGCAACTCATCCCATAGCCCTCAAAAACAGCCAGCTGTGTCAGTCCATTGGACATAGTCATGCATATTGTTGGTGTTGAAGCACATGGAAGTCAATTTATCATCTGGGTACTATCAGTGTGTGGCAGTATGTTGAGTGACTGGACGAAAATCAGGTTTGGCAGAGGAGGTATATACACGTACAAATGAGAGGTCCTGAGTAAAAAGAGGTCCGAAACTCTGCAGAGGGCCTTCTCTGTCAATGATGAAATGGCCTGAGTGTCAGTGTTAGCAATCTACCTAGTGTGACTGCGCCCATCCCTTCAGAGGTGCTAAACAGTGCCCACTGTTCACAAATATAGACCCAACTGTGTTATGAAATCATATGAGTATACCCAAATAGGAAAGCCATGGCAACTACATGCCCTCACACATTCCTGCAATGTTGCAAGGTGGGAAGCTGTGTAGAGGTGTGCAGGATATCTGTGAATAGTTGAACCCTTGGCCACATGAAAGCACAATGTGTATGCAAGACAGCACAACAAGGCAGAGTGTCATGGTGTACTGTGTGAAAGGCAGACTGCAGGATCATCACAAATACATGACCGAACCCACTTTGCCTTCACAGGAGCTGTGGGCTGAGTATTTGTAACAGGGATTGCAGGTACCCTGGGGACTAGGTGCAATGTGCACAGTAGTGGTGTCAATTCATCAAAACACTATCAGTCTAGGCATCATGAAAAAGAAAGTCAATCGCCAAGGCAGAGGTGGACTGTACCTCATATCACAGATGCATGAATGGCAGGGACAGTGAGCTGTGTAGCTGTTTTGCAACATGTGTCATGACATGACAAGTCAGCCCTGCCACACAGTGGTTGTGTGAACAATGCAGAGATACTGCCATCGGAAAGGCAACAGCACTGAAAATTGGCCTATGAGGAACAGATGTCCTAAGCATCAATGTTGACCTGACAGGGAATGAGTAGGAAGACTGAAATAAACCAGATTACTCATGTCACCATCTAACATAGACCAACCACAACATATCTCTATTTCATTGCAGAGGATATATCAACTACTCCTGGCCCACTGCATGTCCTGAATGAGGAGCCTGCTGAGGATGAAAGCCTGCCAACTCTAGCAAATCCTGTACTCCATTTGATCACCATCTCCGGTTGCAAGTAGGGCCGACAGCGTCGCCGGGTCTCCAGAGGATCTGCCTATCACCTAACAAACACCACCACTGCCAAACGACCCTCAGCTCTGGACTCTGAGGACCCCCAAATTGAATTCCAAGGTCGTGTGGTAGGAGTCCAGTGGGAGATGGATGTCGTGCGACCAGGGATGGAGACCATGCAGGGCACCCTAGAGGGAGTCCATAGGAGCCTCAGTCCCAATAAGGACACCCCAGAGGCCATAAGAGGCACCTACTCTCTGCTCCATGGCTTAGTCCCTTGCTGCCATCGCTGATGTCATGAGGCAGAGGCACGAACAACTGCCCTGCCGAAATGGCACCAGTGAGGTTGCCAACCAGCTGAGGGAGATTCACAACATCCTGGAGTCCATGGAGCGGAAGCAGAACTCCTACATAGCAACAATCGGTGCCTTACACCGTGATGCTGACGCTGTGCTGGCAAACCAGCAGACCCTTCTTAGTGCTGTGCTACCTTACTTGTTGGGTCGGGGAAATGCTGCTGGGGACGGGTGATCCACATCTTCATCCCCTGATGTGTGTGTGCCTCCGTTGCCACCTGCACCTGCAACACCCCACTCACAAGAGGCACCACATACATCAGAGGACGAAGATGTGGATGTTCTCTTTTTCTAATGCAAAACTGGCTGGTAGCATTTCTCTGTGCCACATGGCCAGTTTCCCAATTTACCTGTGCCTATGGCCATGCCAGTGTACTTCTCAACTGGTACTGTCTTCCTTTTGCTTTCCCACATGTTGATCTCACCCATTTGTGGAATGGCTATGTGGCCTATCTTCCCTAATGGCAATTTGGTCCTCCTCATGTTATGTTATGTTATGTTATGTTAAGAATGGATTTATAAAGCGCACAGCTACTCAATAGAGTATCCCGGCGCTAAGATAGAAAGATACAGAGGCCAGGGTGAAACAACGTTCCCGAGGCGGAAGGCCATTAAACTGCATGCTGGAACAGCCAGGTTTTCAGTTGTTTCCTGAATGCCATTATACTTGTGGCTTGTCTCAGCGATAGAGGTTGCTTGTTCCAGAATCTAGCCACTTGCACTTGGAACGAGCGTCCACCACGGCGGGCTCTGAGACACTGGAACACTCCTCTACTCCACATGTCCCATGACATGTATCCCCCATGGACTCTGTCTGGACATTCAATGGCTCACAAACTATGTTGGAGTTGTTGCCCCAGGGACTGCAACTTGCTCCTTGGTTCCTGTGCCAATAAATCCACTAACAATAGCCAGCGTGTTTTATGTCTGTACATGATTTGACTAAGTAGACCATGGTTGAAATGCTGACCCTAAAGACACTACCTACTATCAAATGAAAACCCAGGGGTACAACTGCACAGGCCAATAGTTTTTGTGATCCCTATGTGCATTTAAGCCAGCAAGTAGTTACCCAAGGTGACATGCATGAAGTGCTACAATAAGACATCAGTCAATGGTTTGACTGAATGACGTTTCTGCCCAGGTGCGGGATACCTCCATGCATACTAACCAGGAAACAACAGAGATGTGACAACACAATGGTGCTAGGGAGAGTGTATAAGTGACTGCCATCAGGGTGGCACATAACACATCAAAGTTTAGTCACATGGTTTGACTCAGTCATTCACATAAAACATGTAGCATCATGCACACACACAGTGCAACATTAGGTTAATACCTGGTTATGGGCTGTGTGTCCATTCACAGCAAGTGTGTCACCTACAGTGCACAATAAAATTTGAAGAACCCTTAAGTGACTCCAATGCAGACTTGACAGGATCCACTGCTTAGGTGCCTCACCTAGCTACATATATATACAAACACTGCCAGGAAATCCTACAGCATGTGCTCCACCCAAGTAAAGAATATATGACAAATGCCACACAGTCAATGAGCAAGCAGTTGTGAAAGTGCTAAATATTTTTTATTTAAAACTCCTTAAAAAAATATACAAAACTAACTAAACTACACTAACTATTCCTACCTAAACTATGCCTACACTAACCAATGCTAAATCAACTACACTATTCTAACTTAATACTAACCTAACCTACCTAACCATAACTTATACTACTCTACACATATACCACAACAGACAGGCTAAACATCAACCACCTGAATAAGCATTTGCACATGAGACAAACACAAACTACACCTATACACAAACTACCTAATAATTAAAACTTAAACAAATACTAAACATTAACCCCCACCCACTTAACCTACCCACCCATATCCCCACCTAACAACACAGTACTGTAAAACGATATACACTATGAAAAATATAAAAAATATCTTTGGAGGAGAACGTTGGATGGAGGGCCTCCATCTGCTCAGCAATTTTGTCCATTGATTGCTGTAGTGCATGCACCATCAGCAACAGCATTGCCATCTGAAGTGCCAGCCTTGTCAGCCTCAAATTTATGTCTGCATTGTCATTCAGGGCTTGCCTCTCAAAGTTCTTGGGCTGAGCAGGAGTAGGGGACACTGCCTGTGGTGCCACTTCTGGCAGTGCTGTGGAAGGTCCTGCTACTGCACCTGGATCAGACACATAGGAGAGTTCCACTTCAATCCTGGTGCTTGCCCTGTCCTGTGCGTTCTAGGCATGAGGTGGTTACGCCCAGCCCCCTGCTGCCCTTGCCTTTTTGTACTGGCTTCCCATTCTCTGAAAGTCCTTGGCCAAGCACCTGATGTAGCGGTACCTCTCCTTTCTGATGCAGTACTGGTGTTCCTGCTCAGGGGTCATGTTTGCTGGGGAGGAAGGACATATTTATCAGACATATGTATCAGACATATGTACCAAACCAAGCTAAAATTGTCCATGTTTTCATCAATTACTTGCATCAAGTACTTTCGGTGTGCAAGTGGCATGTCCAGCCAAATATGAGACATCTATGGAATAAATTGTGACCAAACGTCACAAGAAGCATGTACTTCTCTTAAAGTTACAATACAAAAGTACTCAGGTCTTGGCCATGTAGGCACATGAAATGGCAGTGTTTGTCCAGACATATGTTGCCCCATGTGCATATTAAGACAGATTCTGCACAATTATGTTGAGTACACATGGAATGGTACTCATGGTCCATCTAGGTACTTCCTGGGGTTAGTACTGTAGCATGCAAGTGTGTAAAATCAATGTGAAATTAGCAATGTGTAGTATGTACATGTATTGTGTCTCAGCAATGCTTCACTGTTATGGCAGATACATAAGGCCACACACATTGCAACATAAACTGACACTGTACCAGGTATTTGAGACATAGAGAGATTGAGGCTAGGTACCTCCAAATCAACAGATCTGTTGGACACTTCTCCAAGAATGACACATGGACATACCTGGAACACTTTAACCTAGACCAGGTAATGGAAACCTACCAACAGCATGTGGCTCTTCACATATCCAAGAGTATGTTGATACATTTCTGTAAGAGTTGCCTAGATGCACATCAACTCATACTTAATCCATATGATGAGTGTGTGCATGCATGCTCTAGATCTCATATGTATGAGTATATTGTTATGTATCTTGCAGGTAATTGGCAAAAATGGTTCAATGGTGAAATTCCATGGGGGAGACAGCAGTAGGTGGACTGAGAAATGGCCTGTGTGCTGACAACAGAGTGCATACATGCCTGTGGTACTTAACACATTGGCCTTATTTCTCACAAAATGCTGTAATAGTATGGACACATGTCTATTACAGGGCATTGGATATATGGGGCAGGAGTCAGGCATGTAACAGCATTGGCATTTGTGGACTAGTGACATGTACCACACCCACTCATACCTATTCATTCTGCACTGGTGTAGGATTCATCACAGCCTGTGTGGACCTCCGACACAAAAGGTACCACAAATTCCCATGTGTACGCCTAGAGTAGCATATGCAGCAGACAGGCAGATAGAAAGTCATCCCTCCAATTCCATGTTCACATTGAGTTTCATCACAACTTCCTTTGTACCACCATGCCATTTTGGAAATATCACCTCTGGCACTCATCTCACATGTCACTGATATGCAGAACACTGAGGGAAGCACTGGTACCCATGATGCGGGATGACAGTTGCCAGATATCATGATCAATGTGGGCTAAAGAGTGAACCTAAGTAATTGGCATGGACAATGGACTTATGCACTCACTGCAACAAATGGGGATATGTAACTAGCCCACTGGTTATGCTATCATGAATGATACAGGTTAACTATTCCACCTCACAAATACTTATGCAGCATCTATGCTAGGATCGAATCATGTTGTGGTATGCCGAGCCTGCTCAAATGGTAGCCAAAGTGCATTAGAGTCTAAACTTTGGGTAGATGCTGTACTACAAGTACATGTATGGATCACAAACAAATTGCTGTTTGAGTGACATGAATGTCTGACATGCCTTCAATCATTTAGACTGTACCAATGGTGGTAGGGTGGAGGACGGTAACCTGCAGGCATGTGCATGGTATGATATGAACTCACAATAGGAGGACACATATTTTGATAAAATGTCCACTGTACACATGTTAACATTCAATGTGCTGTAAACAATTGGAAGTATGGTTTGGGAAATGTGTTACACCCCAGCCACACCTATGTCCTGATCAGATTTGGACTTGGGCAAACCTACTGTGTCAGAGAAATCCCAGCCTATCCCATGCAACATTTGTGTCACAGATGCCACAACAGTAACACAGCCTAATGTGGGACTGCATACATTGGAAATGATTCCACATAGCAAATTGACCCTGTCAATTGCACATGCAACTTTGTCCAACTTGTGTTGGGAAACCACATGTAAGGTACAGCTTGTTTCTGCAGAGAAACACCTTGTACATCTCACTGCAACCCATTTAGACAAACACAATCCTCGGAGAGCACAGAAATAATTAGGTGACACCTACTGGTAGCATTCGAATCTTGGAAGGTCGCCACCTCACCAAGGGTGTTTAGTTCTGGTCCACCTACAAGACAAAAACATGGTACATTCCTTTCTGAATGCTGAACGTGTACACTGTGTTTATATGAAGCACAGTACATTGATGTCACAAATGCCTGGTATTGTCTGTACGTTGGACTTGTAGCATGAGGCACAGTAGGAATGCCCTTATGATGGACATATGTATGCCATATTTCAGTGTATTCAGATGATAGCAAGAACATCACATATGAGGTGCACAGAGTGCAGACAAGGTACCAGACCAGCCTAGTTTACAACATGGTGCAAGGGTGCCAGGCTTTGATGGCTATGTGAAGAGTCCAATTTGATTGACCACACTCTGCATAGTATGACACTGCTGGTGCTGTCTCAGGTCAATATGTGTTCTTTACAATGCTACACACATCAGACAGTACCATGCTTGTTTGTCTTCTTGACGTAGCTCCTTACATGTGACCAGTGCACTGTAAATGATCAATGATCAATCAAGGCCCATACAGGCTCATAAATAAATTATTACCATTTTTTTGTCACACAGACGTATGTCTGACCTTTGAAGGGGGGGAATAAACACCCTGTCCAACCTGTGGCCTGATGACATGCGAGTGCACTCCCCTGCAACATACATGGTGGGTGGCCCTCACAGTTTCAAATCAGTAATGACCTACCAAGCTGGGTTACAATACTCCCTGATCTGTGCCAGATGGGTCCCACATCACCTATGGGCCTCCACTGTACTACCGGGTATGTTTTGGCTAATGTGTTGCCCCTGTGAACAGGCCCCTGTGGCATGACCAGTGTATATCATACCATTGTAACCTATATACGTATCTGGGCCTTTCGCAATGAAAACCAATCAAAGTATTGTGTGAAAGCCACACAGCTCCAAGCTCATGGTATATAGTTACCTACCGGTAGCCCCACCAATTTCTTTCCCCAGGTGGTCCAGGACATCTTGCTCCCAGCTGATGACATCTGCCCACCGGTGACTGAGTTGGTGGACACTCTGCTGGACATTGAAGATGCGAGACAGCTGAAACCACACCTTCTCCCAATGTTGACGCCTCTCACAGGTTGGGTATCCCTGGATGACCCGGTCTCCACTGCTGATTATGTTGGGCAGGTACATGACTTTCAGCCACAGCAGGCCCCCAAACTCCTCCACTGGCAGGTTCTTGGCCCTGCTCCATATTTCTAACCCACAAATCCACCCTGAACCTAACAACAGAAACAATATCCCTTCCCCCTACCCCTATAACTATAAACCCATATTTGGAGAAACACTACACAAAACAACATAAATTGCAATGACAAAACAAAAATGAGACTTTGGGACACAACAGAAACAGCACAGACACCAGCAAGACCAAGAAACAGCACCAAACTCTCCAGCAAACAACAAACACGGCCACCAGCCAGCATAAACAAAAAGATGTAAGAGAAATTGAAAGGAGCTTCACATTTCCTTGTTTTCAGCATGACTGAGCCATTGCATCATTTCTTGGGTGGATGCATCCGGTTTCCGACCTATGCATCACGTTTCCTACTAAAACGTCATGTTTTTTCAGATGCTTTGCTAGGGAAATAGCCAAGGCGCGTGTTACACACAACACATAACAATGCCCAAAGCATTGTTTTTTTATGCTTTTGCGCTGATGTGTAGCTTCCATCCGGTGCTCTTTCCACTGACTGAAGCATCACATTTTCAGGTAAGGCGGGACTTTTCATAAAAAAGTGTTACTTTTACAACAAAAGTATCCCCTTTCTTACTAGATTGTCACGTTTAATACTAAAGTGTCATGTTTGCTTCTAAAGTATCATTTTTACTACTACAGTGTCACATTTCCTACTGTATTGTGACGTTTCCTACTAAAGATTCCTTTATTTCTGCCACATTGCTATCAAACTAGCCAAGACACAAGTAACACACAACACATGGCAATGCAAAATGCAGTGTTTTTGAGGCTTTGATGATGATGGCTGGCTTCCGAACGATGGTCTGGGCACAATCCGTCATGCTATGGACCAATGTGTACTTTTTCATTGATGCACCTAGACCTTTGTGTGTGGTTCAGTGTACGGATTGGTGCAATCAATACGGGTAAACACTCCCAGGGGTCACTTTTCTTGCTCACAATTTCTTGGCTGACATGCTTGTAGACTTGGGATGTTTTGCATGTGTATGTCAACAGTGCACATATGTGTGACTCCTTGCATTTATGGTGCAGACACTAGGACAGGCAATATACTGCTGTGACATACACATAGTGTCAATTGTTCATATCTTGACATGATCCAATTTAATAACAGTTTGTATGATGCTTGCCATGATGTAGGTATCTGTGTTGGTGGCATTTTATGTTACGTGGGTCTGTGACATGAACTCAAAGACAAGTAATGGGTTTGAACATTTATTTTCATATTTGACCTTCAGTACATATTCATTCATGGTTCATCCCAGAACATGTCGATCAGTCAAAGAAATGTTGCACTATGTGTGTGCGTCTATGAATTCCAGTTACTGTATTGTGGATGTCTCCACCATCTGCATCCTCCTCCTTCTCCTCCATCGAGTCCTGCTGTTGTTGGTCCCCATCCCAGGGTACACTGGTCCACA
This sequence comes from Calotriton arnoldi, assembly GCA_963921515.1. Lineage (NCBI taxonomy): Eukaryota > Metazoa > Chordata > Amphibia > Caudata > Salamandridae > Calotriton > Calotriton arnoldi. The sequence continues at coordinate 1,266,617 of CAWUFW010002522.1, forward strand.
CTCAAATGTTATGCAGTATGGCACAAACCAGGATTATTTTACACACCATTGAGGCGAGTAGAGTAATCTCTCCCCTGAGATGTCAAGACAGCGGAACCTTGCCTTGAGCAAGCCAAAGCTTCACTCCATAATGTTGCAGGTCTTGCTAAGTGCTGGTTGTAGGCCTTCCCTGGCTCAGTCTGGGGTGTCAATACAGGGTCATTACCCACAGCCGAATCCCAAATCCTTGGTCAGTTGGAAGTGAAAAGAAAGGACAACTTTAAATGCTTTTGCTCACTGTTACAGATACTTTTATTAGAACTGGATCCAATTACGTGGAGCAACTGGAATGATATAATTTAAATTCACCAGAACTCTGGCTCAATATTGACTGGTGGATCAGTATATGTAACAGAGGTGTATATACTGTACATTAGGGTACTCCCACTTGTGGGTTGGGTCCATTGTTACATCTGGTTTCATGTGAAGTGTTTTTAGTGCGCCAAAAGTATTTTGGTATTAGAGGGAAAAGTTTCTTAGGAGTTTTTTAAAATTGTTTTTATATGTTCAACTCCTATTGCTCTATCTATTAAGAGGAATTGTTACAAGATACATTAAAGTGATTAAGTGGAATCTCATCCTTGGTGATAGAAGTAAGTTATGAACAGAACTTGGATGAATGAGTACGAGTGAAGTGGTTAAACAGATGAGAATATTGATTGGGTAGGACATCAGATCTTAAGGGGAATTGTAATTTCTACAGATAAGTTCCAGTACATTTGTGTTTTGTGTAGTGCTATTGTCATTAATATATCGTACTGTTTTTCACAATATGGGTTACTCATACAGGTGGTCATAGGTTTACACATGTCTCTTCCATTACTCTATGTATTATCAAATGCTGAGCATGGGCTGATACATCCTACACTTCTACACCCTGACTGTGATGCTGATCCTGTAGCTTTCTGTTCTGGCTATTTGGATATATTCCAGCCCACTCTACATTATCTGCACACACTACATGTGTGAAGAGACAGATTGGGGATCAGATATTTATCTAGTTGGTCCTCCCTATGTAGGTAGTGACATAGCAGACATGCCTTACATTGACACATGCATATGTGCATGGTAAACCACAGATGTCTTTGGTGGGCTACATGACATTGACACAGGCTTTTAAGGGTAAACTGTTAGCCAGTGAAGTTCATGTGGTTCCATCCATCCACACAGGATGAACGGATACATTGCAAATGAGTGACATAGTGCTGCTACTGCCATTGTCAGATTAATAGGTGCATGTCAAAGTGACACAACATTGTGTACCCATTGAATGGCATTCCCACTATGTGCACATGACACATGGACTTTGATAATTTCAGAGTGGCACTCTGCAGTGCAGCAAGGCACCTTTCTGCACTGCATGAAGCCACAGAGAAAGGGCAGTAGTGCACAGTAATTAGACCATACAGCACATTCTTGCTCATTCAGACTACTCTTGCACACAAGTTGCCTAGCAGATACACCTTCTCACTGGCACCACAGGTGGTCGGGGGCCTGCATTGTATGCAGGATTGTGTTTGTGTATGAGGGTGCACATTCCTGCATATGGTGCAGTTTCAGAGGTCTGATCGTCTATGTATATATGTCAGAGACCACAGCACACATAGGACATGGGAGTGAAGTGGATGACTTCATATATTTTTGCCTGTTACACAACACCTGGGTATCCCACTTGATTTGTCACATTATACAATTTTCCTGGGGTGGAAAACACAACATGCCTGATGAACCGTGGAAGTGGCATGGCAACACCCCCACGATGCCCATGGAACACCTCCCTTGCACACAGTGATACTACACAGCATTTTGGCCAGCAATGCATTGCTCTGTACCTTTACACCATTCAACGGCAGACAAAGTGTCCTTGCATGTCTTAACATGATGACTTTGGGGTTTGCATTACACATGTACCATGATGCATGGTGAATGTATGAGGCACAGCCCTCATATTTATGTCCCTATCTGTGTTAACAGACACAGAGATGGGTATTTTTGGCATCCATTTCTGTTAGTGGGTCTGTTACATACTTGAGTTTTCCTTACCTAAAAGTAGGCCATTCCCACATCGGCCATCCTGGAAGCAGTAATTTATTATGGCGTTCCAGAATATGTATGCATCATGCACACTGCCAGGGTGTTTGGCCAGTGTCTGAATGGGTGAATACGATGCCAATGAATGTCATATTTACAGGCCCGACAGCGGCAATATCAGTAAATGCAATTTGAACGTATGCCACAGCTTGTACCCGTGCAATGCCCATCAATGCAATATCAATGTATACTGTAACTTGTTGCACACAGCTGCACCAACATCAGCAATAATTATACCAATGTATGCCATAACCCATAACCCATGCTCATACGATAGTAATATAGTTGCGAATAAGAACAATGTCAATGTACGTTCAGACCAGAACAAACATAATCTCATTAATACCTGTATGAACCAGATCAATGTACAAAGTGACAACTGTATATGTAATGTTGATAATGTCGACAAAAATAATACCAGGGGTTGCCATATTTTTTTTAGGAGTTCCAATGAACTCACATCATTGCTGTCGGATTCACCCAAGCTGACCCCTCTATCAACCCTGAGTCAGAGATACGTGGTCAGGCAGGTCCTGCGACCCATGCCATGCCTATTGAGTAACAGCTCACAGGTGGGGGTCCCCCTTAAACAATAGACAAACACGCACCTAGGAAAAACCCTGGTCAATTCCACATATAGATAGTTGCACCACAAACAAGTCCAAGATAATTAGCCCAAATAAAACCCATTTGGCCAAAGGCCTGCATTCCCCTTAAATACCACAAAGCTATATACCACCTGCAGATAGGCACACTCAACCGATCAGGACATGACAGGCACACCACTCGTAGTGATCACGCGCTCCTCATGCCGGGCATCTGGACACGTACACACTGGCCCACACTATCCCTCCTCAAGGTTAAGAGCCATCTGTGTCCATATAAGAAGCCCGCGTTTGTTGATTTACAACTGAGATGCTTTTTTTGAATGTAGAAAAGTGTTTTATTGTACTTCATGAACTGTATAAATTGACGGCCAAACTTTGTACACCGAGAGATTTGAAACAGATGCATTCTGTCTAGGCTCTCACGGCCGCAGTGTTTAATTAAACCAACTTGTTCCTGTCTTGTCTTTTCATTTATTTAAGGTAAATTCATATCAGAGCAACACCAGCACATTTGTAAACAACCCATGATGGTCGACAATGGCCTGCTCTTTGATGGAGTGAGTGTGTTTCCTGTTCCAGTTGGGATGGGATGTTGCAGCAGGTTGAACCAGTTGCACATGTGTGCAGTCCTGGGCACCCAGCACATGTGGGAACCCAGCAATAGCATAAAACTCTTGTTTTGTCTCCAGCTGTACTTTGTGGGTGTTGGGGAAGAGGAGGATGGCAGATGGATGATGGCATCCAGGAAGGAGGGAAGGAAAGAGGAGAAAGATGGCTGGGAGATTTCAGCCACTCTGGCGGCTGGTGTCTGCAAGGATCCCGATGCCAGCATGTGTAGTACCCCCATGAGCCTCACCTACGGAGGGATGTTGGTAGACCTGGCAGCTGTTGGCTGGAGCCTTGGCACAGTCTGGTGTAACAGCTTTACAATGGACTCCCTCCTCAGCCGGTAATAGGTGATTACCTCATCCTCCCTGAGTCCTATTAGGTTGTCCTCTGGCGATACTTGTGTGCTTTCCTCCTGCGTTGCCTTTGTAGTGATGAGGGGTTTGGGGTGGGGGTGGGGGTGGTTGTGGTTGTCATCTCCTTGCAACTCCCAGCTGCAAAATGAGAACTTCCATGATGTAGTTGTGGTTGGCACACTGTTATGTCTGGTTTTTCTTTATGTACTAATATCAATGTATCATTTCCTATGCATGGGTTTCACAGGCGCAGGATTTTTTATGCTAGTGAACCTCTGCACAACTCAAGCCAGCGATGCGTCACTTTGATAAAATCTTGTAAGTATCCATGCACCTTTTTATGTTAGAAATTATGATGGAGCCCCTACCTTGCATATTTTAATACTCAGGTGGTTCCTACTCAGGTTCCCTTTGACTCAGGACTCCTAAACGTGACGCATTCTCCAAGATACATCACCATGTAAATATGGAGTACTGACTGCGCTGGCCATGTGTCAAAAATGTTGAGGCATTTGCGGCACAAGCTCCTTGTAAATATGCCACTTGGTTTCCACATACCATATGTCAACACATATATGACATATATTTCTGCTCTTCCTTAAAACAATGTGCTGTAACCATAGCAGCACAAGTTCAAACCAATGTATGTCCTCAATGCAACAACTACAGACTTAATGCAGCAATCACAGACTTTTTTAAGAGGTGGGGATTAATTATTTGGAGTTGAAAAACTGGTATGATTTTTAGTACTCTGTAAGAAATTGGGTCATTGGTTGAGGGGGGGGTGAAAACCCTACCCAAGTCACAACCTCAATCCTTGTCAGGCTGAACCACAAAAATTCACTAAATTTACCTGTGCTTAACCCACAGGTAGTTTGGCACAAAAGCAGTCACACTTAACGTAGTGACAATGAGTAGAGTAATTTTGCAGCAAACAAACAGTAATACAGCAAAAACACAAAACAAGAAAAATACCAGACCAATTTAGAAAAAGAGTACATTTTAATGAATAAAATGACACCAAAACAAGGTAGAACCGGAGGTATGAATTTGTAAAGTTTGTAGTGCAAAATAGCGCCTAAATTCTCAAAGCCCCAACCACAGGTATCTGGTCGCGCGAGACCGGGGAAAAGTAAAAACTTAAGGCTGACCATGATGGAGTATGGGTGAGATGCACGAGGTGGATTGGGCCCAGTCTCGGCTTACAATCGTAATTTTGAAGACAACCTCATGAGAATGTAGAGTGCAACAGAGCAAGGCAGCAGACAGTGTCTGATGAGGATGTGTAAATATTGGGGAGTAGCTGCACTAAGTTGCGGGACATTTTTGTTACCTTCAAACTATGTCACTTTTGGGGAATTTGAAAATATTCAGCGGGAAGAAGCTGCAGGCTGTAGCCGACAAGGGCTCCACAAGGCTGGATACCTTTGCAAAGAGGTCACTCTGAACAGGATTTGCTGCTCAGTAAATAAACATAGCGGGAGCTACTGTGAAGTAAGGCCGACAGGCAATGCCTCTTGAGCGGATCGCCCGGCAGGTAGACTCCGGTCTTCTGTTAGTCTTCAGGGCATTTTTTGCTTAAAGTTTTTCTGAGTCCCAAATTTTAGGATTAGGCAAAATAAGGACTTCTAACACCACTTCTAAGAGTCAGGACCTGAAGGCACCACTTTGGGGGTTAGGCCTTACTCCAGCAGAGGCCAGGTACAGAGTTTGAGGTCTCTAGAGCTTGTTATGTCCCTGCAGCTCACATAGAAAGCCAGCTAACTAGCCCTTAAAATTACTTCTCATGATCCTGTTTTCAAGGAGATGGTCCAGTTATCCTTTAATCAGAAAGGCAGGCCTTTAAGAACCAGGGCAGGCCTCTGGTAGCAGCAAGGCAGTCTTCTGTGGGTCCAGATGGTCCTCTTGAAGTCTTCCACAGGTCCGGCAGTGTATTGAAGTGAAGGTCTGTGGGTCCAATATTCATACCTGGTGACAGCCTTTGAAGTGGGGGACTCCTGGGCTACCCCCACATAGTGGTTCTGAAAAGTTCTCCCCTTCCCCTGTCAATGCTCCCAAAAGTTTGAGAGTGTCACCACAGAAAGGGCCAAGTCCAACATGGCCCTCCTCCAGCCACATGCCAGGGTAGACTAATCAATACTTTGATGTGCTTCCCAGCTCAGGCGACAAAACGTGGACACTGGCCCTCTAGTGGAGAAACTCTTGTCAGTTCCATATCTTTATGTATGCAGGTAGATCCATCTGTCAACATTCTCCTGAGCCAGTGGACTGACACATGGGGAAACCTTCTCCTCATCTGTGGACCCCATCTGTGAAGTTGTTAACCTTAATTTGCTCACAGAAGCATCCCAGTAGGCAGACAGTACCACCATGGCCAAAAAAGTGTTGTGGCCCATTCCGCCCCTTGGATCAGACTGTTGCCCCCAACTCAAGGAAAACTATGTCCATAAAGACAACATTCAACAGTGGCCACTGACAACTATCAGTGGCAAGAGCCAGGCCCTGGGCCGTCCACTGCCAGGTGATGGCTCCAAGCATGTGCCTCGGAAAGGCCTCAATTGGAGCTTTGGAGCTAGAAAGGAGTTCCCTGCTTGCGCCTGATATTTCCCAGACTTCTGAGGTTTCTCATAATGGAGGGCACCAGACCCAGGTGTTAGACACCCTACCTCCACTCTCCTTCCCGCCAGCTCAAAGTTTCGGTACCCAGTGGCTGAACAGGTGCCTGGCAAGCCAGGCCTTTCACATGGGAACCACCACCTCCCTCAAGTGTAATGCGCTCTGTCTGTGTTTTTTTGTGCTGAAGATTTATATAGCGTGAACTTGACCTGTAGGTATTAAAGCTCTTTACATGAGGACCAGTTGAATTACATACAGACACATTTATTTTGCTAGGCACAGGGAGATTAAGTGATTTGCCATATAATCACAGGCAAAACTGGGTTTGCCGAGACTCAAACCCAGTTCCCCAGCTCTGAGGTCGAACTAGCCATTAGGGCACATCCTATTATGCAGGGGGTTGCCTGGTGCCGCTCTCCAGTCTATGGCCCTCTGTCTTTGTGACAATGCAGGGAGGGCCTCCAGGTCAGAAGTTGCCTCATCAGGGTCAGTCTTGGGCTGCTCCGTTCACAAAGCTGGTAAACCCTGATTCACAGGTCCTCTAACTGTGGACTGTCTCCACCTCATGCCTTCCATCTGGCCACTGTATTCTCCTTTTGGAAGTAGAACCCCAGAAACTAGAGCTTTCAGGACACCCTGGGAGGCCGCCTCTCCCAGCTCTTCTAACACCGGTAGTTACTTGTTTATCACAATGCAATCAATGGTCATCTGAGGACTAACTATGACCCTACTGAGGGCCACTTCCCCACTCCATTCCAGGGGTACCAGAGCCATAGAATGGTAAAAGTCCGGCCCAAGCACCTGACTCACCCCACACACCTGTTGTGATAGGTACTGATCTGGAGAAACCAGCCTTTCCACCACAATGGTCTGGCTGACACCGGTATCTGTCAAAGCAGTGACAGATATCCCATTCACAGTGATCTGATGGAAGTGGTGAATCTCACCCTAAGGGACCACAAGCCTGCCATCCGAGTCTATCGCCCAACTACAGGAAGCTATTGCACGTTCTACCCGCTGCTGTGGGGGACTACTTCCCCTTGAGGCCACATTGGCCACCCCTGTAGAGTTTTCACCAGTAGGTGTTTTCTTGGGACAGACAAAGTCCCCCTGCTTATGTCCTAACTGGAACATTCAAAGCAGCTGGATTGGAAATGGGGCAGGCTGGGCCACCGCCCACCAGAACCTCCCCCCTGTTTCTCAGAAGGGGCATGGGAACCCTTTCCCTCCTCTATACTCTGGGGCTTGTCTGTGACTCCATGGGCCTTTCCCTCACTCTGCTGAGGGGACCTGAAACACCCTATTTGGAGTCCCTCCCAGGTGTATTCTTGTAGACCCTGGTGCTGAGCCAGCAGTGTGCCTTCTTGGAAAGTTCCTGAGGAACAGCGAGCTTGCTATCAATTAAGTGTTGGTGTCACACTACAAAACAATTACTGAACATGTGCTCTCTGGCAATCAAATTATACAGCCCCTTGTTATCATTCACATCACTGTCCTTCATTCAACCATCCAGTGCCTTGCAAAAGTAATCCACATAATCCACCCAGGACTTGTGGGGAAATGTCTGTCTGTTCCTAAACTTCTGCCTATACTTCGCAGGGATGAGGCCAAATTTCCTGATAAGGGCATCCTTCATGATGGGATACCTCATCCTGTCCTCATTCCCTAGGGCTAGTAATGCATACCTCCCTTCATTGGGAATGTGTCTCCAGAGACTAGCTCCCCAAACCTCCTCAGGGACCCTGTGCATCGCTAAAGCAACCGCATAGGCTTTAAACCACTTGTCAATGTTATCCCCCACAGCAAAGTTAGGCACCAGATCTTTGGGGATGTGGCCCTTCCTATCTCCACTGGGCACCGGGGTATCACAGCCGCAATTGCTCCTGAACCCTGGGTGATTCTTTGCTTTCTGGTCCAGCTCTTTAAGACTAACTTCATGAGCCAGCAAATGTTTTCTTGCTGCCAAGGTCCTCTCAGCATCAGCTCTCTCCTAAATCAAGGTGATCTCTTCCTCAGTCTTCCTCTCCTCCAAGGCCCTCTTGAAAGCCACTTTCTCCTTGGCAGCCTCCAGTTTCAATTAGCCCAGCTGCAGTGAGCTTTCTCTCTGCCTTCCAGTCCTCCAGTTCCTCAGGGGAAAGGTTGCTGAAGAATACACTCCTACCTGCCCTGGCAGGGGATCCCACTGTTGTGGGCAAGTTGTCCTCCTCCTCCTTCTCAGAGTGCTGCAGCCCAGGGCCTGCGGCCAGGCCATCCTTCTCCTCCTCTAGGTCCACAGCCTCATCGTCAGGGTTTTCATCTTCTTGTTCTTCTGGTGTCACTTGCATTCTCCAGACATCCTCAAAGGCTGTGATGACTATCTGGTGGCCTTCGTCACCACATTCAGCCCCCTCTCCTTGCAGAGCCTCTACAGCTCCACCTTACTCAGATCTATTGAAGCAAAAAGGATGTTAGGCAAAATGTAAATTTGGCAAAAAGTAAAAAAAATAGCCAAATCAAGACTAGGGGAGAGTTTATATAAGAAAATTGAATTTGATGACAGAACATTTTGGGGATTTTAATGTTACACAGAATTACTGAGTGGCACTGCACAAATAGCAGTACTGGGTACCAACACTGAACACCAATGTAAGAAATTGGGTTATTGATTGGGGGGGGGGGAGTAAAAACTCTACTCAAGCAACAACCACAATCCATGTCAAGATGAACTACAAAATGTCACTACATTATCCGGTGCTTAATCCCCTGGAAGCTTGGCACGAAAACAGCCAGGCTTAACATAGGCGCAATGTGTAAAATGTTTTTGCAGCACACAGTAGTAAAGTGAAAACGCACCATAAGAAAAATCTCAAACCCATTTAGAAAAATAGAGTACATTTTAATAGATAAAAAGACACCAAAACAAATTAAATCCAATCACTATAACGGGAGTTATGATTTTTTTAAAGTTTTGAGAGAAAAATATCTCCTAAAATATCAAAGCACCAACCACATGTATTTATTTGGTCATGCAAGATGAGGGCAAAGTAAAGAGCTAAGGCCAACCTTGGGGAGAGGATTTAGCCTTACGGCTAGAGCGGTCGACCTCGAAGCTGGAGAACCAGGTTCGAGTCTCGGTAATAACGCTCAACATCCTGTGATTCTGGGCAAATCACTTAATCTTCCCGTGCCTAACAAAAATGAATGTGTCCATCTGTAACGAAACTGGTGCTCATGTAAAGCGCTCTGATACCCGATGTCTCGGGTCTAGTTCACGCTCAATAAAACTTTATTTAAAAAACTGCAATGTAACGTGGTTTGGATATATGAGGTGGATTGAGCCAGGTCATGGCTTACCTTTGAACTTTGAAAAGTTCCAGGGAAGGTAGAGTGCAGCATGGCAAGATAGCAGACGGTGATCGAGGAAGGAGCCTAATCATCATCATCATTGGGGAGTCACTGGACAGAGTCACCGTGAAGATTTCTACATTCAGACTTTGTTATTTGTTTGGGAGTTGAAAACCTCCAGCGGGACCAAAATAAAAGCTAGCGCTGATGAGGGCTCCACGAGGTTGGATAACTTTGCCAAGAGTTCCAGCTGAACAACAGGATTTGCTGCAGCAGAGAAGAATGTAGTGGGAGCTACCGAGAAGTCAGGCCAACCGGCTATGCCTCTTGGGCAAATCGTCCAACAGCTAGGTCCTCGATCTTGTGTTTAGTGAACAAAACCCAAGTTCTAGGACTAGACAGGAGCAGCACTTGTAACACCACTTTCAATGGTCCGGGGCCTAGGGGGCAACACTTGGGCTGTTAGGACTCATTTCAGCATAGGCCAGGTGCAGGGTTTGAGGTCTTTGGAGATTATTATGTAATTGTATTTCTATAGTGCTTACTACCTTGACGAGGCGTTGAAGTGCTTTGCGGCAAGTAGCACGCTACTCTAGAACCCAAGATTAGAGTTCAATAATTAGTAGATTAGTAATAAGTGTATTTTATCCTTGTGAATTACTTGTGTTAGGTTTGTGATCTTGTTTTCTTGTGTATATAGTACATCGTAGAGTAGGGATAGAATGATGGGAATGGATTTGAAAGGGGAAGTAGTAAGTTGTTATTGCTCGTGTGTGTTTGTTATTTGGGTGACATGGCTAAAGAAGGAGGGAGAAGTTTGAAAAGGATGTTGTAGAGTTTATAGTTTTCAGAAATGTTTGGGATGAGTTATAGGGAGAAGGAATAGGATAGAGGTCAAAGGGAGTATTTTTTTGTACAGGAAAACTGAAACTTAGTTATAAATATATATATTTGCACATGACACTAGGTAAAGTTTTTGTGGCTGGAGTAAACTCTTTGTTAGACCTGTCAGCCTTAAGGATGGCCTTCCCCCAAACCTTTTGCTTTCACCCCTCCTATTTTTGCTGATCTCGTTTTTGTTGGCTGTAGGACTTTGTGCACTTTGCCACTGCTAGCCAGTACTAATGTTCTTGTGTTCTCTCCCCTAAACATGGTAGAATTGGCTTGTACCTAATTGGCGCATTTAGTTTCCCTGTAAGTCCCTTGTAAAATGGTACCCCATGTACCCAGGGCTCGTATATTAAAAACTACTAGCAGACCTTCAGCACTGATTGTATCAAACATTTAACCCCTTCCATGCGTCGGACGTGTGGGAGCTCATTTCAGTTTCACTTTCTACGTGCTCAGGAGGCTATCTCACCCCCTGAGCACGTAGAAAGACGGGTAGAGGTATCATTGGAAAGGGGAGAATCTCCCCTTTATCTCCCCTTTCCAATGGTACCCCTCCCCAGTGGATCTCTGCTTGGGGATCGGCCCAGGAGGGCGATCCCCAAGCAGGGATCCACCCACTAGACACCAGGGAGGGGGGATCGGCCCCTTGGCCAAGGGCCTTTGCTCCCCCCCAAAAAATTGGCCAAATTCAGTCTTTCTGCCCCCCCTGGGGGCCAGATGGGGGCAGTAGCCCCCAATGTGCCTCCCCGGGGGGGCAGAAAGCCCACTAAACGCCAGGGATTTTTTTTAGGCACTTGTTTTTAGGGTGGGGGCTGCCCAAAACGGGCATTCCAATGCCCCCACCCCCTTCCACAATGTCAGCCTTTCTGCCCCCTGGGGGCAGAAAGCCCACTAGACACCACAGATTTTTTTATGGGAAATTTTAATTAGGGTGGGGGCTGCCCTAAACGGGCATGCCAATGCCCCCACACTTGCCACAATTACAGCCTTTCAGCCCCCCCCTGGGGGGACGATGGGGGCAGTAGCCCCAAATCTGCCCCCTGGGGGGGCAAAAAGCCCACTAGAGGCCAGGGATTTTTTGGGGGGCAATTTGAATTTGGGTGGGGGCTGCCCAAAACGGGCATGCCAATGCCCCCACCCCCACAACAATTACAGTCTTTCTGCCCCCCCTGGGGAGCAGATGGGGGCAGTAGCCCCAATCTGCCCACCCGGGGAGGGGGGGGCAAAAAGCCCACTAGACGCCAGGGATTTTTTTTGCCAATTTGAATCAGGGGTGGGGGCTGCCCAAAACGGGCATGCCAATGCCCCCACACCCCGCCCGCAAACATTCCAGTCTCTCTGCCCCCCTGGGGGGAATATGGGGGCAGTAGCCCCCAATCTGCCCCCCCGGGGCAGAAAGCCCACTAGAAACCAGGTTGTTTTGTGATAGATAATTTTGATGTCTCCTCAATACGTTTTGGGCCCTTGCCTGTCGCGGGTACTTTACCCACCCACGCGAGTGAGGTACCATTTTTATTGGAAGATTTGGGGGAATGCTGGGTGGTAGGAAATTTTTGGATCCACGGAGATTCCAGAACTTTCCCACACAGAAATGTGAGAAAAAAGTGATTTTTTCAGCTAAATTTGAGGTTTGCAGGGGATTCTGGGTAGGGAAATATTGGGGTACCCACGCAAGCCATACCTTGCTGGACTCCCCCAGGTGTCTAGTTTTCAGAAATGTGTGGGTTTGGTAGGTTTCCCTAGATAGCCGCTGACCCCGGGGCAAAAACTCATGGGACCCCCCTTGCAAAACCAGGTTGTTTTGTGATAGGTAATTTTGATGTCGCCTGAATTGGTTTTGGGCCCTTGCCTGTCGCGGGTACTTGACCCACCCACACAAGTGAGGTACCATTTTTCTAGCAAGGCTTTGGGGAATGCGGGGTGGGTGGAATTTTGTGGATCCACACAGATTCCAGAACTTTCCACCACAGAAATGTGGGGAAAATGTGTTTTTAAAAAACTATTTTGAGGTTTTCAAGGGATTCTGGGTAACAGAACCTAGTGAGAGCCAGACAAGTCACCCCATTCTGGATTCCCCTGGGTGTCTAGTTTTTAAAAATGTATAGGTTTGCTGGGTTTCCCTATGTGCCGGCAGAGCTAGGGTTCAAAAGCTACAGCTAGGCACTTTGCAACAAAAGGGTCAGTTTTCACTGTGAAAATGTGATGTGTCCAAGTTGCGTTTTGGGCCGATTCCTGTCTGGGGCACTAGGCCTACGCACACAAGTGAGGAAACCATTTTTCTCTGAAGACTTTGGGGAACACGGGGTGGGTGGAATTTCGTGGATCCACGCAGATTCCAGAACTTTCCACCACAGAAATGTGAGGAAAATATGTTTTTTGGGACAATATTTGAGGTTTGCAAAGGATTCTGGGTAACAGAACCTGGTGAGAGCCAGACAAGTCACCCCAACCTGGATTCCCCTGGGTGTCTAAATTTTAAAAATGTATAGGTTTGCTAGGTTTCCCTAGGTGCTGGCAGAGCTAGGGTTCGAAATCTACAGCTAGGCAGTTTGCAAAAAAGGGTCAGTTTTCACTGTGAAAATCTGGTGTGTCCACGTTGCGTTTTGGGCCGTTTCCTGTCATGGGCACTAGGCCTACCCACACAGGTGAAGTACAATTTTTCTCGGAAGACTTTGGGGAACACGGGGTGGGTGGAATTTTGTGGATCTACGCAGATTCCAGAACTTTCCACCACAGAAATGTGAGGAAAATGTGTTTTTTGGGACACATTTTGAGGTTTGCAAGGGATTCTGGGTAACAGAACCTGGTGAGAGCCAGACAAGACACCCCATCCTGGATTGCTCTAGGTGTCTAGTTTTCACAAATGTATAGTTTTGCTAGGTTTCCCTAGGTGCCGGCAGAGCTAGGGTTCAAAATCTACAGCTAGGCACTTTGCAAAAAAAGGGTCCGTTTTCACTGTGAAAATGTGGTGTGTTCATGTTGCGTTTTGGGCCGTTTCCTGTCGCGGGCACTAGGCCTACCCCCACAAGTGAGGTACCATTTTTCTCGGAAGACTTTGGGGAACGCGGGGTGGGTAGAATTTTGTGGACCACGCAGATTCCATACCTTTCCACCACAGAAATGTGAGGAAAATGTGTTTTCTTTGACAAATTTTTATGTTTGCAAGGGATTCTGGGTAACAGAACCTGGTGAGAGCTAGACAAGTCACCCCATCCTGGATTCCCCTGCGTGTGTCTAGTTTTCAAAACTGTATAGGTTTGCTAGGTTTCCCTAGGTGCCAGCAGAGTTAGGGTTCAAAATCTACAGCTAGGCAAATTGCAAAAAAAGGGTCCGTTTTCACTGTGAAAATGTGGTGTGTCCACGTTGCGTTTTGGGCCGTTTCCTGTCAGGGGCACTAGGCCTACCCACACAAGTGAGGTACCATGTTTCTCGGAAGACATTGGGGAACACAGGGTGGGTGGAATTTTGTGGATCCACGCAGATTCCAGAATTTTCCAGCACAGAAATGTGAGGAAAATGTGTTTTTTTGGACAATATTTGAGGTTTGCAAGGGATTCTGGGTAACAGAACCTGGTGAGAGCCAGACAAGTCACCCCATCCTGGTTTCCCCTGCGTGTCTAGTTTTCCAAAATGTATAGGTTTGCTAGGTTTCCCTAGGTGCCGGCAGAGCTAGGATTCAAAATCTACAGCAAGGCACTTTGCAAAAAAGGGTCAGTTTTCACTGTGAAAATGTGGTGTGTCCACGTTGTGTTTTGGGCCGTTTCCTGTCACAGGCACTAGGCCTACCCACACAGGTGAGGTACCATTTTTCTCGGAAGACTTTGGGGAACACGGGTTGGGTGGAATTTTGTGGATCTTCGCAGATTCCAGAACTTTCCACCACAGAAATGTGAGGAAAATGTGTTTTTTTGGATACATTTTGAGGTTTGCAAGGGATTCTGGGTAACAGAACCTGGTGAGAGCCAGACAAGATACCCCATCCTGGATTCCCCTGGGTGTCTAGTTTTCAAAAATGTATAGGTTTTCTAGGTTTCCTAGGTGCTGGCAGAGCTAGGGTTCGAAATCTACAGCTAGGCACTTTGCAAAAAAGGGTCAGTTTTCACTGTGAAAATGTGGTGTGTCCACATTGCGTTTTGGGCCGTTTCCTGTCACGGGCACTAGGCCTACCCACACAAGTGAGGTACCATTTTTCTCGGAAGACATTGGGGAACACGGGGTGGGTGGAATTTTGTGGATCCACGCAGATTCCAGAACTTTCCACCACAGAAATGTGAGTAAAATGTGTTTGTTTGGACAATATTTGAGGTTTGCAAGGGATTCTGGATTCAGAACCTTTTGAGAGCAAGACAAGTCACCCCATCCTGGATTCCCCTGGGTGTCTAGTTTTCCAAAATGTATAGGTTTGCTAGGTTTCCCTAGGTGCCAGCAGAGCTAACGTTCGAAATCTACAGCTAGGCAGTTTGCAAAATAGGGTCAGTTTTCACTTTGAAAATGTGGTGTGTCCACGTTGTGTTTTGGGCCGTTTCCTGTCGCGGGCACTAGGCCTACCCACACAGGTGAGGTACCATTTTTCTCGGAAGACTTTGGGGAACACGGGGTGGGTGGAATTTTGTGGATCTACGCAGGTTCCAGAACTTTCCACCACAGAAATGTGAGGAAAATGTGTTTTTTTGGACACATTTTGAGGTTTGCAAGGGATTCTGGGTAACAGAACCTGGTGAGAGTCAGACAAGTCACCCCATCCTGGATTTCCCTGGGTGTCTAGTTTTTAAAAATGTATAGGTTTGCTAGGTTTCCCTAGGTGCCGGCAGAGCTATGGTTCAAAATCTACAGCTAGGCACTTTGCAAGAAAAGGGTCCGTTTTCACTGTGAAAATGTGGTGTGTCAACGTTGCGTTTTGGGCCGTTTCCTGTCGCAGGCACTAGGCCTACCCACACATGTGAGGTACCATTTTTCTCGGAAGACTTTGGGGTACGCGGGGTGGGTGGAATTTTGTGGATCCACGCAGATTCCATAACTTTCCACCACAGAAATGTGAAGAAAATGTGGGTTTTTTAAACATTTTTAGGTTTGCAAGGGATTCTGGGTAATAGAACCTGGTGAGAGACAGTCAAGTCACCCCATCCTGGATTCCCCTGAGTGTCTACTTTTCAAAAATGTATAGTTTTGCTAGGTTTCCCTAGGTGCCGGTAGAGCTAGGGTTCGAAATCTACAGCTAGGCACTTTGCAAAAAAAGGGTCAGTTTTCACTGTAAAAATGTGTTCACGTTGCGTTTGAGCCGTTTCCTGTCGCGGGCACGAGGCCTACCCACACAAGTGAGGTACCATTTTTATCGGGAGAGTTAGGGTAACACAGAATTGTAGAGCAACTGTTATTACCTATTGACTTTCGATGCATTTCTGCCTTCCAAATGAAAGACAATGTGTAAAAAAGAAGTCATTTTGAAAAATGACCTATAATTCTCATGCTTGTATGGGTACTCACAATTTCGGAAATGTGCAAATATCTACTGTTTCTAAACTCTATATTTTGTTCCAATTTCAGAAATACATAGGTGTCTCTCATACCGATTTTTCCATGTATATATTTTCCCAAATAAATTGCTATATTCCCGGTACATAATAAAAAACCATTGCAAGACGCTGCTCAGTTATTGGCTCTGGGTTCGTCGGGTTCTTGGTGAACCTACAAGTCCTATATATCCCCACAACCAGAAAGGTCCAGCGGATGTAACGGTTTATAGCTTTCAAACAGCTGTCATAATTAGAAGAAGTTACAGGTGAAAACGTTGACACAAATGGCTGTATTTTTCAACAAATTTTCAAATTTTCCTATTTTCAACGGTTAGTTTTTATAAAGAAACCTTGAAGGATCTACACAAATGACCCCTTTCCGAATTCAGAATTTTGTCTACTTTTCTAAAATGTATAGCTTTCCAGGATCCATTATTGCTTTCATACCCATTTCTACCATTAGCTGGAAGGAGGTTGAAAGCACAAAAATAGCAAAAATAGGCTATGTCCCAGAAAAATGCCAAAACTGTGTAAAAAGTTTGGTTTTCTGACAAAAGTCTGCTTGTCCCTGAAAGCTGGGAAGATGGTGATTTCAGCACCACAACCCCTTTTTTGATACCATTTGCAGGGAAAAAACCAGACGCTTTCATCTGTTGCCCTTTTTTCCCATGTTTCCCAAAAAAAACAAGATTTAGCTGTATTTTGGCTAATTTCTGGGTCCCCTCCAGGGAAATCCACAAACCCTGGGTACGATTAGAATCCCCATGATGTTGGAAGAAAAGGACGCAAATTTGGTATGGATACCTTATGTGGTCAAAAAGTTACAGGGGCCTAAGCGCGAACTACCCCAAATAGCCAAAAAAAGGCTTAGCACAGGGGGGGAAAAGGCCTAGCAGCAAAGGGGTTAAGTAGTCCTGTAAAACATGTTCCAGGCCTGCCATTGCAGCATCTGTGTGCAGTTTTAATCTGCCATTTTGACCTGGTAAAAAACCTTTTTATTTGAATTGGACTCAGGTTTTCATATTTGTATTGGACTATGCCCGCCTGGTTGTGCGCCTTGGGTCTGGTGCACCTATGTGCACCCGCTTGTAATTAAATATGTTTGTGCCACTAGGGCAGAGCACAAACTGAGTTTGCACACCAAAATATTTTTTTTCAGCATTTATCAAATTTTTGATGACTATGATTAATTTTTGGTGTGCATTCTACAGTTTATGTTGACCAAATAAACCTTTTGCCAGGCCCAAACCTTCCTTTTTAAAACATATGTCACCCCTACGGAAAGCACTGAGCAGCCCAGAGGGCAGGCTACAGTGGTCATGTGCATTTACGTTTTACATGTCCTGGTAGTGAAAAACTCTTACATTTGTTTTTCACTACTGCAAGGCCTACCTTTCCCATAGGATAACAATGGGCGTTTAAATTACATTCAATAACTGACAAATTTCATTTGGGAGTAGCTAGACAGCTTGAGTTTAGTGCCCAAAGACGTGTAATTAAAAGCCCTCTATAATTGTAAAGTTGGATTTTAAGTCACAATTCTGAAAATGCCACTTTTAGAAAGTTTATATTTTCTTGCTCTAAGGATTTGGTGCCTGCTGCTTGTCCCTAGGTCACAGGACTAGGTGCAACGTGCAGTTTTTCATTGTGTATTGCTCCCAGACAGTGAGACTCAGGGAAGATATATGTTGGCAGGATGGGCAACTCTGACTTGACGAGGGTGTGGAGCTGTCACCTACCACACTTAGGCATAACAAAGGCCCTGCCTGAACACACTCATAAAGGGTTTGTCACCAATCTTTTGTGTCCTCAGACAAGATGGGGCCAGGGCAGGGAGGAAAGGGATGCCTGACACCTCGTCAGGGTGGAAGTCTCCAGAACCTTCTCCTACTTCAATGTGGGCACCAGGTAAAAATGATGATGGGCTCTCAGATCCAACTCTTCATTACACATCTGGGTCTGTGAAAGAACTGCTGTGCTGCTTTGCTGCAAGAAAGACTACCACTCTGCTGTCCTGCTGTGCTACCCTGCTGCCTAAGTGAGATAGACTGAACCTCCATCGTGAACCCAGGAACACTAGAGTGACTCCAAAGGCTAGTTGGCTGACCTCCTGATCAGTGCCTCAGGGACAGAATAGACTCCAACAACCTTGAACTCAGCCAGCTGTGAGTCCTGCCATTCAAAGTGGTGCCTCCCCAGTCCTGGAACCTTGAAAGTGAGCCTAAAGGTGCTTGCCAACCCATCTGTGGTCCCAGCAGAGCCATTGCAGCATAACATATCGCCTCGTAAAACTCCGCATTAGTTCGCTGAGTCCCGACACAGGACCATTCATCACAGCCCAGCAACTCATTGGAAGTAGCACTGCAGGACACATCCTTGATGCAGGCCTTTGCATCGCAAGCCCCTCTTCAACTGTGTCTTCCATGATGACTCAGGAATTTGCATCTCCACACTGGCATCTCGCATTGCCTCTGCTGCAAGACGCATCCACGATGCAGGACTCTGCATCGCTCTACAACCAGGATTTAAGGGATTTTGTTCTGCGGGCCTAACTGGGTCACTGTAGCTTGTGACTTGTGGCTTTGTCCCAATCTAGTCGAACCAGATCACCATAGTTAGCGCTTTGTTTTTTTGGTGGTACTTTCACTTAAACCTTTACATTTGTGTATCTCTGGTTCTACTGACTAGATTTTTGTCATCATAAATTATTTCTTAAAAATTACAATTTTTTTCTAAATGGATGTGGTTTTTTTCCTTTGTTGTGTTTCACTTTATTACTGTTTGAAATGCTGCATAATTACTTTACACATTGCATCTAAGTTAAGCCTGACTGCTTTGTGCCAAGCTACCAGAGGGTTGAGCACAGATTAATTTGAGGGTTGTCTGTGACATTACCCTCACAAGGAATGAGGTTGCTGCTTGAGTAGGGTTTCACCCCGATCAACCAGTAACACAATTGCTTACACCCTTCTATATAAATACCCATATGTACATAGAAGCAGCTATATTTATATGCCTACAAAGGACATTTCTCTTGTTTCAATTTCAAGTAACTGCAATTAACTTATGCATACATACATACAGGTGACACTTCTTAATGTTTTAGTAGCTGGCATAAACCCCTCTATATATGCACCTATATGTAAATAGAAACAGCAATTTTGGCATGATCTGATATCAGATATATCTTGTGGTGTTATATTTATTTTTCCCCTTATATGAATGTATCAGCTTATAACAGGAAGCACAGTTCAATATACAATGACACATGTATTACGACAACCTCATCTCTATACTGTGAGAAGCTTAGTTTGTCATGTCTGAGTATATTATTGTGGTACACTGTTGTGTTGTGAGTATAGTCATCATGTGGGGAAGAGCCAGCTCTCAACTATTCTTCTGAGGCTGAAATGGTTGTCAGTGCATCTTATGTTTGTTGGTAAAGAATGTCATAGTTTGTCCGCTTGAACAGAGAAAGATGTTCTACCCATTTTTTTTTCTTGTATGCAGGAATTTTGAGGAGAGAAGCTATTCTCAAGCTTACGTTCTTTTGTTGTATATATTTGCTGATTTTCTTACTCATGAAGAGTGGTCACTTGCCATGTATTGCTATCTGTGTGAGATACAAAGCAGCTTGAAGGTGGATCTTCTGGTAAGAGGTATCCAGTATAGGACCCTCATGACAGGGGAGATGTGTGCTTGTGACTTTACATGTGGGAGGAGTCTAGCAGCAGAATTCTTAATGCTCTGTAATCTTCTAATAGTTGACAAAGGTGAGCCATGATACAGACCATTAGAGTAATTCAGTTTTGATAGGACAAGACAAATGGTAGCTTTATCCTTGTGGGGGAGTCCTAGTTGTAGAAAGATGCGGTACAGTGTTCTCATTGTGAGAAAACTTGATTTGTCAACCTTATACACTTGCAAATTTATTGACAGCTTGTTGTCCATGGTAATTCCAAGGTTTTCTTATCTCCTTAGATATTTTTGGTGGTGGTCCTAGATCGTCGGTCCAGACGCAGAGAGGTAATAGGTTTTCCAGTTGCCACAGGTAAGTATTTCGGTGTTGGAGGCATTCACTTTGAGGTAGCTCCATGTCATCTATTGGCCAATGGCCCAAAGGCAACTGAAGATTTTTGATGTTCCAATGTCCTTTGGGCTTTCCAATTTCAGAAGTATCTACATGTCATCTGCATAGTTATAGCATGTGAAGTCAAAGTCATTGATCAAACCTTCTAAGGATTTCATGTAGATTTTGGAAAGCATGGGTGAGGTGATTGAGCCTTCAGGCTCTTCTGCTTTAATGCTGTATGGTTCAGAAGAGAATGGAGGAGTATGCATAATATTTGTTTTAATGTGTAGGTATAATGTGATCCGAGTGAGCAGGTGCCTTCTATTCCAGCTTCCTCAGGTCTTTGGATTTGTGTTTCATTATCCACTGTGTCAAAGGCCGTTGAAAGGTCCAAAAGAAGAAGGGCAGAAACCCTGTTCTGACTACTGTGTTTTTAAGGTCACCACAGATAGTGAATAGGATCGATTCAGTGCTGCTTCCTGAACGGAATCCAGCTTGGAAGTCGGAAAGAATGGAATTGTCTTCAATGAACTGTGACATCTGGGTGAAAGCTGCCCTTTCTATAAGTTTGCCCAGGATTTGTCCATCTGTAATGGGTCTGTAGTTGTTTGGTCTGAAATGTGCAGGTTAGGCTGTTTTTATTAGCGGTTGTATGTATTCCTTTATTAAGTCTTCTCGGAAAACTACTGTTGTAAGGAGTTGTTCATGAGTGTTCTGACTGGGATGACCACTGAAGAGGATAGTAGAATGTTTTGGAAGATTTGAGGTGGACAAGGGTCAGAGAGGCAGCCGGCTGGCTAGGTTACTTTGACAAGATCCAGAAATTCAGTCTGTTATAGTTCTTTGAAGGAGTGTAGAGGCTGTGTTTGCCTTTCTGTAGAGGGTTTTGTCAGAAACTGACTGGGGCTGTTGTTTTTTTTGTTGTTTAAGTAAGAATTTAACATGTTTGCTTTAGTTGTGTATTGATTTGTCAGTTTGTCACAAAATGTTTTACAAATGGGATTGGTAGCTTCTATGTATTTTTGCTTAAAGAAGTTTGCATATAAAAAATGTCTTTATTGACACACTTTCCATTGTGGATTCAGTTGGAATAGTATACATGTTTGCCTTTTTTATTTTTGACTTGTAGATTTTGCTGTATCTGTGCAGGCATATTTTGTCTTGAGGGTTGTTTGTTTTGAGCCAGTTGCATTGAAGCTTAGCAATTTGGTTTTTGATTTTTTTTTACTTCTGAATTCATCAACAGGTTATGTTATCTTTTGTTATGCATAGACAATTTCAGAGAAATTAAGAGATCAAAAGCTTTCTGAAGCAGTCTGCAGAGTGTTTGTACAAAATGAATTGTGACCAAATCTGTGATTTCCTCCAAATTCAGCTTGTTCTAAGGTCAATATGTAGTTCAGGGTAAGATGATTTTAGTTAGGGTGAGTTGTGGTGTCTTGTGTTGGAAGGCAGCAAGGTTATGGTCTTACCACGTGACTGGAGTAATCCTTTGTAACGTGACTAGGTCTGGATCTGCAAAGATGATATCTAATGTGCGTGAATGGTAATGGGCTGTTGTAGGTTGCGTGTGTCTATACCAATGAGGATGGTTCTGTGATGTGGCATAAGAGGTTTGTCAAACCATATTTTGAGGTTACCAAAGATGCATAGGTTTGAGTATGTTGTAAGAAGTTAGAGATTGTGTCTAGCAATGTTTTTGGGAATGCTGCATTGCTAGGTGGTGGTCTATAGATGAGAAGAAAGTAACATGAAAGATTGGGGTAAGGCTGCATCTGACAAGGAGAACTCTCAACTATGTAAAGAAACATCCTCAACTTTGGGGAGATTTGCTGTTTCTTTAAATATGACAGCTAATCCATCTCCTCTTTTGCCTATGCAGTTTTGATGTCCTGGTGGAACAGCTTCATGCAATATTGGTACCATACCCCAACCATGACTCAGTTATGAAAAGTAAGTCAGGTTCTGTGTCATCAATAGGATATGTGGTATTTGTTTTTTTTAAATGGAATGAGCCTTTATCATTAGGCAGTCTAAAGAATCTATTTTGGACGTGGACATGGTGTGGGTTTGTCCTACAGGAGAGTGGGTATTATCCTTTAGAGTTGTGGGTGGTGTGCTATTGTTGGTGGCATTACAATGTTGGAAAGTGATCTTTTTTGTTTATCACTATCTTCCCCCAAAAGCCTTAAAATAATTTTTTTCAGTCTGGTTGTATGGGTGGTTGTGTGTCTGACTGACACTGAGGGGTTGGGCTGTGGAAAGGTAGGCTTGTTTTGCAATAGACAAGGGGATGCGAGGTTATGAAGAATATTGTGGAGTTGCTTTCATTTGCATATGTGGAAGGTGAAAGGTGTATGGGTGTGCTGGAGCATGATGTTCATGTTGTATGGCTCTGAATTTGAACAATGGGTGATGGGCGTGTGAGTGAGTGTTGTTTGTTTGTGGATTAAGTGATTCAAGGATTAGTTTCATGGAAATTGTGCGGTACAGATATTTATGCTGGTATTTTGAGAAGATTGACACATGTATGTGTAGGTATGTTGGGATGGTAGGGAGTTTTTGAATGTGTGAGATTTTGTTCAGATAAATTTTGTATGTGTGCTTAGTTTTGTTTTTGTAGGGTAGCATTATCTGGTATTTTGAAAGTGGCTTGAGGTGTAGGGTTTGAGTGTGAATGACCAGTGAGTTGTGTATATTGAAGGAGAAGGAAGGTTGTATTGCGTGCAAGAGTGTAGTCTGTGTAGTGTGAGAGTAGGAAAATATTTGTTTTGAGACATGGTTGCCTTATTAGTGGAAGTGAGTGTTGAAAAAGTGTTCGTGTATGAGAAGAAGACGATGGCTGTGTGGTAAAGCGTTATGATGAAGAAAGGGTTCAGAACGGTGGCAAGGGCAATGCTACTAGTACGCAGAAGGTGGTGAAAGGGTTTTGTTTGGTAAAGGTGGGAGTTTGTGAGATTAACTGTGTAAGTTTTGTGTTTTATTGGTATGTAAGCAAAATGTGTATTTGGCTGTCTTGTAGTTCAGAGTAGTGGTTTGTGTATGAGTGTGTGGTTATAGGAGTAGAAGGGTATGTAGGAGTGTCTTATACAGCTAGGTAGAGTTTGGTGAGTGAGCGGGGAGGAGGTTGACATTATGTGTTGGTAGAGAATGGCGTGTGTTAGTTGTAAGCTTGTGTGCATCGCTGTGTTTGTGGCAATTTCCTGGAGAGTGGCTGTAGATGGTGGAATTGGAAGCATCTCTGATCATCAGCTCTAACTGGCAGCACAGGAAATGTCCTTGTCCTCTCTGCCGCTAACCTAGAATTCTGGGTTTGATATGCCCTGGGAGGAAGGCTTGTAAAGGCTGCTGGTGATGTCACCTGGCCCTTTCTCAGCCTCTTAGGCTCAGCTGAAGGCCCAATCAAGTGGTTGCCCAACAATGATCAAAGAGGTGCACCTGGAGGAGGATTGTGGTCAGCTTTCTAACCCACAAGCTACGTCTGGGAAAGCAGGTAGGAAAAGGAACAAGCATTTGCAATGCAATCAGTCTTGCCTTTGGGACCTTATGAGTATTTAGCCATGCAACACATGACCCTGGGTACTGCAACATGAAAGCTTTAACACTAATAGGAACACCAATGAAACGTTGCATGATTTCAACACACTACAGATCAAGCAGGAACAACACTAGATCTACTTGTAAAAAGAACTACTGATGATACCAGTGTGATCATACTGGAAAGAAAGGAGTAATTAAGAGCAAACTCTGAAGTATTTGTAACTTTAAAAAAAAATATGGCAGAATTAGCTCTGTTTTGAAAGGGGCTGTTAAGACATGTATTTAAAGCCTTGTCAGAAACACAGCTTTAACACACTCTCATAAATATGCAGTGTCACTTGATTCCCTCCATACAGAATTATGTAGTGTAACCAAATGCACAACTAATTCGTACTTAACTATCAGCTAGGGTTTTTTTGGGGGAGGGGGTGGTGATTAAGATTTTAGAACTACAACAGGAATGCGAGTCATCAACTTTAAAGGACTGTGGGCTTGTTAGTGGTGCAGCACCTATACGCGTGAAACCCTCTAATTTTTATGTACATTGACATCTGACCGAATTAATCAGCCACACAATGCAGCCCTTAACGAAATAAAATGTTGTGGGTGTCGTAGCACACTGTTATTATGGGACTTATAGTTTTGCTTTTGACATTATAAATAATGTTCCAAAAAAGCAAGCTAAGTGATCCCCTGCAACAAACTTTCATGCACTGCAATACACCAGCTCCCTGTGTTTTTTTGTTTTCCTCACCAAACTGCCGTACGCCATGACCAGCACCATATTCATACCCGACAACCAGTTGGTGCTTCCCGCCGCCATGACTCTGTGCTGAGACCCCAAACCTTCCACAGATCCACCACTTCTGGGATCCTAAACTCAAACCACCGCCCAGAAGAAGTCCTCATAAACCCTGACACATAACTAATGTGAAAATCAACTCAGCCAGGAACTGGAAATAGAAGGAGGAGAGCGTAAGAAAATTACAAAAGTTAAAAAGCAAACCCACTGGAGTACTGTTTGTGCTCGGAGGGTGGGGGAGGGCTGATAATGTGAAGTACCCTGTATGTGACATCTGCAACAATTAACAATGTTGCTGTTGTAAAATCACCCGGTTAGAGGGAACCAATACGGAGAAGCAGTTGGACAGGGCGATTGCTTACCATACATGGGGAGCACTAGTGCTGCAAATGAATGCACTGCTACTTGCAAAGCCTCCGTGGTGCCAGGACAAAAAGGCAGACACAATGGAAGAAGACGAGAGCAGTAAACCACCGTGGTTTCTGCACGTCCTGCGAGACCTGTTGGTTAGTGGCAGCTTAGCTCGGTAATTGCGGCTGCCATATTGTCACAAACTCTGACCCCGCTCCCCTGGCAGCCAATAGAGGCAGTGCTGCCTCAGCCGTCCCTGGTACCGAGAGGCGCGCTTGCGTAGCGCTGGAGGGAGCGAGTGCCAAAGCGTTTTGATGCGTGTCCTACAGCAACTAAAAATAAGGGCAGGCTCGACTTCATTATTAATGAACAACATTTTATGAAAAACTAGAAATATTTATGCTTCAACATTTTATGTGAAAGGAAAGAATGCCAGCAGAATATCCAGAAAATATGCAAATAGTTTTCAGGAAGAAGTAGAGGTTTCCTTTCTTATACAAGGTAAATATTCAATTACTGACCTGTATACAATTGCAGGTGAGTAGCTGTCAATAAAATGAGCACCTTTGAGTTGGCCAACAAGAAACATGTCATGTGTCAACAGCACCAAAATATCATTGCATTCAGTTGGGATCTCTGTTGTGTGTCAACACCATCAAGAGACCGCTGAGGGTGGCTGTACAGTTTATATACACATGTCAGGAATAGTACGGTGATTTGTAGCACACCAGTCAAAATACTATTTTGCTTTTGGAGTAATATGCAGACGCTGAAAAACAATACAACTTTTAGGGCTTTTGCTAATGTTAAACCAACAACCTGCCATGCTATGCTATGAAGTCATTAAAAATCAAAGGTGAAAAGCACCCCTTTTGTAGATAAGCACTTATCTGAACTTTTGTGGCATACCTGGATTCCATACCTGTTTTTTAGCATTAACACACTTTTCTTCTTTTTGTTAAAGTAAAGAAACGAATAGTACAATAATTGTAAAGGAAGGAAGATAATATGTGTTTCAATTATTATGAATTGCCTCTTTTCAGTTGTTAATTGTTAGCTATTTTTAAATCATTTTTTTTATAATTGTTTTGCTTGTGTGTTGCTTGAAATCACTTTATTAATTTGAAATACAGCTGTGTTTATTATCCCTACAGAGAGCTGATACTATGTGATTAATTAGATCTATATGCATGGGTGGTTACAGAGGGAATTAAAAGAGACATCTGCATTTGCCCACATTACCCACAGGGCAACAATTTAGCAAGCAGCAGCTTAGGGCTGTATTCCCCAGACACGTTGCAAACCTTTTCCTTCCCCAAAGGCCCGATACACGGTTGAGTTACTTCAAATGTCGTTGGTTTGGGTTGGGAGGTAAGCAACTTCCTCCCTCTACAGTTGTATAACTATCAGGTGGAGCAGCTACCTTTATAGTCTGGTTTCCACTTAGTGTCCCCCTCATTGGCTAAATTTATGCTCTATATTACTTTGCATGTATGTATTTTCTTGAACCAGTGTGTGCCTGGCTATGGGATATCAGAGCTAAGTCTCACTCCTCGCCCAGTTCTGGTTCCTGCCAGATCAATGTCCAGCTCTGTGTGTAGCCTGCAGGAAGCAGAGCTGTTGCCACTCCCCGTTCTCCAGCTTCTAATGGTATCAAGAATATATTATACCAAGACAGTGAAAGGGGAGAACCCTGGGAAACCACAACTGGGCTGTTTGGATGATGACATATTCTGATCAAATATCACTTATTCGCCTCTGCCAACGAGGAAGGAGAAAGATATTGAAATACTGTGCTGTCAATGGAAATATTTTGAATGTGTTTTATTAGGATGGCATGGTCGGTGGTGCTGAAATTAGAAGATAGCAGATAAGACTAACAGTATTAAGCCTGGGCATATTACCATCTGCAGCCAGCTGCAAACCATCTTCCACACCAGAAGGGTGAGTTCTGTGCTCCTGCTAGTATGACGTCTGACTTGGGATCCATCTAAGATGCTTTTGGACTCCAGAAAAAAAATCAAATACCCTTAAGGATAGAGGCTTAGGGTAAAGGGTCATCCCCTTGTTCTAGTGCAATCGCAGTGTGGTAGAAAATACAGTAAAAAGGTCTAGGGAGTGGTACAGGCTAATCACCAGCCGTTGAACCATAGTCTGAGAGCCCAAGCACAGTTTGCTGACAGCCAGTAACCAAATTAACTTCATATATCAGGCGCACAGTGATGGGGGCTTATCTCCTTACTAGTGTCCTCTGCTTGTTTCAGTAATCATAGGGCCCGATTACAACCCTTTTAAATACAGGCTAACATGCAGGACACTTATTTTGTTGCCAGGATAATCAAGTTTGTGCATTATCTCCTTGTAACCTGCTATGTCAAGGCAACAGGGCTGGGCAACCGAGGAAGCAGCTGGCCCTCCTACCACAATTACATATTCCAACAATGGATGAACTGTGCAGTTACAGTGTGGGTCTGCTGTAGTGCCCTAACACCCTTATTCCAGCTTTTACAGCCAACTTATGCAATATACATCTTTGTATGAAATATTATTAAAAGTTACATACATTTCCCGTGCCATCCCTTTGGTTCTACAGCTACTGATCTTGGCCTTTCAACTCTACATCCTTCACACACAGGAAGGTCAATGTTCAAAACTTTGTGTAAGATTCCCTTGCTGCTCTTAAAGAGGAGAGGAAGAAGAGTTGAAATGAAAACACCACTCAAAGTGAAGGAATGTTTGCTCTTCTTTCTCTTTTAGGTCCTGGAATAATAATCACACAAACTCTACAACAACTACCGTGGGCTTAAGTATGAGTGGCAGGAGTATAATTGTGCCGCTGCTGGTGGCACTGACAATGGAAATGCAGGCTGAGGCAAGCACTACAAAACAGGTGCTGCTGCCCTTTCACAAGCATCTTAATATCAAATACTTTCTGAGTGGGCCAGGGGTGTGTGCCCATGAGGATCAGCTGCGGGGCTTCTGAGGTGCATAGATTAATGTCAGAAAAAATGCCTTTATTGTATAATCTTAAGAAAAGCCTCATAACACAGCCTGTGGTGCAACCGTAACTGATTGATTGGCGTAAACAGAAGCTGTATTATAGACTACTTCACCAAGTCTCCTCAATCAAACAGACATGAAGCAGACTTACAAAACAAGGTCCACCAGCCCTTCCATACAAGCCATGTTGGCATGGAGGGTGCCGGGATTGCTTTATGCCAAGATGGTATTCAGTGACTACAGCACTCTCAACTACAAGCTGGAGCAGCACCACATATGCTCATAGAGGTGTGTTTTACACTGTGCACATGATCTACATTATTTAGAAAAACATGACTTTGATTGTTCGGCTTATTTACCGCTATGGGCGCTATTTATTGGAATGCCCCCAAATCACACTTATTTGTGGCTAGTACACAAGTAATTTGCTATGGTTCCCTTTGAACTAAGGGTGACCAATGTACGTCAGGGAGGGACGGGTGTTTTCCAGATTTTGAAGATATCTACATGAAATAAATTGGTGTAAAATGAAACTACAGGGAACTCATTTACATATCTAGTGGTTTTCTACAAAACCTGACATAGATCCAGCCCTCTTGAACCTCCGCTGGACCTCCATGCTTTAAAGTGGGACTGTCATTGTTTGCTTATTTAAAAATACAAAACCATGAAATATAACCAAACAAAGCCCCACAATTCTCTCAAGACCTCCCCAGCCTTTACCCAGCTCCCTGCTGATTCCGACTACAATCGGTGAAATAAATAATGCATAAAGAAGGTGTAGCTTAAAAATAGTCATTTTATGACATTAGTGCAAGTGCCTTCAAAGCGCATCAGAATGTGTGCAACACAAGACGTCTCCATCGGAACCCTCAATCAAACAGCAATGTAAACAGACTTGAGGAGCAACGCATCTCTTTTTAAGCAATGATGAAGCTGGGACTTTTCTGAAGAAGAACAAGCCATCTCATGTAAAAATTGAATTGCCCCCTTTATCAAGTTTGAGTTTGCTTTAGGAAACACAACGAAAGTCGGGTGCAGCACGGTGTAAACATGCACAGGCATCCATGACGTACCTGCTATTGGTTTCATGCACATTAGAGAATATATTTTTTAACGTGTGGCACTAGTACAGCAGAAGGCAGGAGTGACACATTAGGCGTGGAACTGACTGTTCCATGAAAACATTTGAAAGAGACTTTAGGAAAACAGAAAAACTCAGGATGGAAATGTGTACTACCGGAGCTCAAACATATACACGTGGGAAATGCATCAGCTGGCTGGAAACCAAGAGAAAAATCGGCACACCTCGTTCTTCCATTGGTACTGGCTCGACAAAAGAAGGACATAACAAATCTTACCCAGTGAAAATACTGCGTGCCAATTACGAGAGAAAAGGCTGCCGGTCCAAGCACCCTGTTGGAAATTAAAAACGAGCAGTAGCAGCTGGGACCTGCGTAGTGGGGACGACCAGGAGAAACACTGAAAGCGGAGGGGGGGTGGTGAGGAGTGACAACAGGGGAAGCAACAAACACAAAAGAAACATGAGGGCCAAGGAGCGCATCCCAGCCCCAGCCCACCAAGTGAGATGATTGTGATGCGATGGGAGGAAACTGGATACTCATGCCTAGACGGAAGGAGGGGCCATCACGCACTGTGAAGGAGCATTGCGGCTGACCAAAAGAAGCCATTAGTGAAATTGCCATGGGGCAGGAACAGACACAGAAAGGAGGGACTAACACGGACAATCACTAATAATAAGCCAGTATTTTTGAATGCCACAGATAACAACCAATGGCAATTGGTGGGTGTGCCAAAAGCCCACAGAAGAGATTACAACAGGGCCTGTGAGGCTCGACCTAAAAATAGAGGGAAGAGGTGAAAAACTGGTTCTTGAAGAAGTAAACTTTGGTTAATCGCAACCAGGATTGCACAAAAATCACAAACTTTAACAATTAGTATAAGCACAGTTTGTTACCAAAGGAAATGCTGCTATATAGCTCTAAAAATCAACTTTGATTATAGTCTATAGAGTATACAGCTATCTGTCTTATAAGACCAACTCAAGTAGTCAGCAGGCACCTGTGAGTTGAAAAAGCATGGGGGCACACAAAGCAGGGAGGCAAACAGGGGAAACCAGGCTGTAAAGGAGGAAATCACAGCAAAGAACATGAGCAGAGCCAGTAAATGAAATATATATCGGGGTTGAAGAAGGTGGATTTTGAGATCATACAGGGGAAGAGTGCAAAGGGAGGGAGAAGGGGAGAGAAAAATGGGGTGCTGCATGCAGGATAAAGAGATGGAATCAGAGGCTGTAAAGGGAGAAAGCTCAGCAAAGAAGGGGAGCAGAGCCAGTAAATGGAGTATATATTGGTGGGTGGAGAGAAGTTCAAGATCACACTGGGGAAGACTGCAGAAGGAGAGAGAAAGGAAGGGGAAAAAAAAGGTTACGAGCGGAGAATAAAGAGAAGAAGACAGAGGCTGTACAGGGTGAAAGGAAGGTCATGTACAGACTGTAGCAAAAAACTGATTTACTTTGTACAACAAGAGATTGCAGAGGTAACAGGTTCTGTAGCCCAATGGACCAGAAACTACTTACCAGAAATCATCAAGTAACAGATATCACCATTTATTATAGTATAGAAACAATCAGACCTGGGTTAAGGACAGATTAAGTGAAGGAGTAAAGGTCCTCTTACCAGTAGACGTGTTGCAAGGGATCGCAGACTGAAACTGACTAAGCTTGGAAGATTTCTTTGAGAACAACAAGAACAATACCCATGGAAATAAACAACATGAGTCTGCTTGACTGTGTGATGCAGAAATAAAGAACAGTAAAATGTGCAGGGGGCAGAGTACGATTTTGAACAATATGGCTACCTGGCTTAAACTGAGGTCTAGTTAACAAGGGCTAGAAATGCTTACTTCCACATGTCATAGGAAATGTATTTCAAAAGCAATATGTACATGTATAATTGAAAGTAAAACTACAGTCTGCACATTGTTAATAATGGGGGTGTGAAGGAAGAAGTATCTCCATAAGGAAAAATACTCTCGTGAAGGAAAAAGAATGTCCATTTGCACAATGGACAGCTTTTCCACACTGTAAAACAATTTTACATTGGGGAAATAGCAGCTTTCAAAAAACTAATGATTCACTAAAAATGTCAGAGCTGTCCATAAAGGTTTCTAAATACTGAAATTCTGCACCCGTGAAGACAGATGCATGATCCCTTTTCAATCGGGCCCAAAATCTTTACATTTTCCAAAGCCTTGTCCTCTCTCAGCAGTTTTTAAAAGGAGATTAACTCTGGTATTTCTCTAACAGATATTGGCACAATTCTGGGAAAAGTGATGTTGTCCCTATAAAAGATTTCTCGGCGGTCATTAAGAAGGGCTCTTTGCACGTCCCCTTCAATCAACGGGTGAAAGTTCAATGGAATAGCTGCACAGAGACACACACCTTGCCATTTTAAGTCTGGGCTTTCATATGTCCCTGTAGCTCACACAGGAGGCCAGCCAATTTATGTATTTATTTTTGGAGTTTTATATAGCGCAAACTCGACCTGAAGGTATCAGAGTGCTTTACATGAGCACCAGTTGCGTTACAGACGGACACATTTATTTTGTTAGGCACAGGTAGATTAAGTGATTTGCCCAGAATCACAGGATGTTGAGCTTCCTGCTGAGACTCGAACCCGGTTCCCCAGCTTCAAGGTCTACCACTCTAGCCATTAGGCCAGTTGGAGTCACCTCTGGTGATCCTGGATTCAAGGAGATAGATCAGTTTTCCTTCAAGCAGAAAGGCAGGCATTCAAGTAGCAGGTCAATTCTCTGGTAGCAGCAAGACAGTCCTTTGGGGGTCCAGGCAGTCCTTTTGATGTCTTCCACAGGTCAAGGAGTGTACTGAAGTGGTGATATGGAGGTAAACTATGTATACCTGGTGCCAGCCTTTGAAGTGTGAGGACATCCTGGGCTACCCTACACCTGGTTCTGGAAACTTCTTGCCTTCCCCTGCCAAGGCTCCAAGAAGCCTGGGGGTGACAAAAGGCTAGTTTAGGTTCCTTTGCGTGTGCTGGAGGCAAACCCCTTTGAAGTGCAAGTGAGGCACAGAACTGCTCTGCCTCCACCCACCCTGGAAGAATGGTCCATTCTGTCCATACCTAATCCCTTTTGTGTCACTGTCTGGGAGGGCTATACAAATCCCAAGAGCAGAACTATCACATTCTGTTGAACCAGGATACTGGCAGAAGTCACAAATGGTCAGGAAAAGAAAATGTCAACTTTCTAAAAGTGGAATTTTCAGAATTGTTACTTAAAATCTGACTTTACCCTTAAAGAGGATTTTAAATTACAATTCATTTGAGTGTAAACAGTATTTTTGTTCCTGCTTCCAATTCAAAGTTATGACTTCTTAGATGTAATACTGTAACCCAGTTTTACCCAATGGAAGAGGTAGGACTTACAGCAGTGATAAGTGAATTTAAGAGATTTTGAATCACTGGACATGTAAAAATTAAACCCACATGTCCTGTTTTTTAAATATAATGCACACTGCCCTATGGGCTAAGGCTGACTACCTTATGTGTGACATATATATTAAGAAGGAATGTTTAGGCCTGGTGAAAGGTTTATTTTTGCCAGGCCGAAATGGCAGTTTAAAACTGCATTACACCTAAACAAACAATAAGTACCGAAGCACACGTCAGTAGTCCATACAGTGGTGCTAAATTATGGCAAGTAAAATTAGAAAGAGAAATATAGTCCGTAGTATTTCTTCTTCTTTTATGCGCGGTATTTATTTTCAGATCTTGATATACATAGCAAAGCAAAAGGGCAGCCAACAGGTGTTTCGTCCTTTGTACTTTATCAAGGCTAAATTCTCTTTTCCAAGCAATAAGAAAACAGACCGTATTGCAATTTGGCTTTTGTGTATCGATAGTACTGTGCTCAGCTACGTCTGACTTTATGCAAGAAGTCTTGTATGAGAGAGGTGTGTTCTGCACACAAGCAGAGTCAAGCATGAAGATTGCTAATCCCTACTCCGTGAGAATTGTAATTCTAACAGCGTAAGAAAAACAACTGGTGAATTGCCACAAAGTGCAAGGCTGAGTCTCACCCAAATTGGTGATAGGCAGATGAGGCCTTGAGAAGCCTGCATCCAGTTCCAGCGTCAGTCGTAAGTGTGAGAAGTGTCACATTGGGTCAATGGGCCAGCCCCCAGAGCCAATTGACTTTGTTGCTATAGTTATTTACGTTTCGTTCTTAACAGCAATTCAGTGCTTGGGGTGGCAGATGGTTGAGAAATAGCATTTTGCCATTTTACAACTTCTGAATCATGTTCCTCTCTCCATTAATTGTTGCTACCCCTTGGTTGTTATTTGGACTAATAATTTAAAATTGCCTTGAGGTAGACTTATTGCGCCCTTTGAAATAACGGATCATGCAGAAATATTCAGCAGAGCCAAGTGGGCTCTCATGTGGGCCGTGCTGTGTGGCTTCAACTAAACCGCAGACCCCCCCCCCCACTCCCCAACCAGTGCCTTGAGACCCTCACGGGTGAGTAGTTGCACTACATAAGATTACTGATTGATTGATTCAGTGGGGAAAAAACTAGCAGCCAGAGTCACGTTGCATCAGAGTAAACAAAACGTGCGACTCCTGAGACTCGAAAGGCAATTCTGAAAGACCCTAGTAGAAACAAAAAACGTTTGTGTTTTGCTCCCTCAGAACCACAGAGATATAACCGAAACACAGCACATACCGTCCATGCAGCCCACCCTGACCATGCTGCCACTCTTCCTTCTATCATTAGCATTGGACTCTGCATTTACTACTCTCTGCCTGTGCAGCCCAGATCCAATTTCCACACCTTAGATGCACTGTACAGGAGGCCCATACAGAGTACTGTAAAAGCTCAGCATCTGCGTCTGTAAAGGTGGCAGGAGAGATGTTGACGTCTCAGAGAGGGCTAGGCCACTGACAACAAATTGAGAGGCTATTGCTAATGGGCTTAGGGACACTGCAACATACATGCCAACATTTTAGGAGCAGAAAGTGGGAGATTTTAGAAAATAAATCGGGAGAATGTATTTCTCCCATTGATTTCCATTGAAACGGAGGCAATTTCAGGCGGGAGACAGCTAAAAGTAAGCAATTTGTTGGCTAACGAAATCAGGAATGTCCCGCTTGAATCGGGCCTGTTGGTATGTATGCTGCAAGGCGGTGGTCCTGTGCAATCATGTTTCTGTCTATGTATATAATTTGCTATTGCCTTACCCTCGTTTTCTTTTCGGGCCTGCTACTCACTTAGAACAAAGGGGCATATGTACAAGCCCCTATGGCCACCACAATGTCACTTTTACGGACGTTGTGGTGGCGATAGGGGCTGCGCCTTATGTACAAGGCAGCGTTAAGCCACTTGACGTGGCTTAACGCTGCCTTGTACATAAGGCACCCTTTCACGCTATGGTTAGCGTGAAAGGGGCGTGCAGTGGGTGTTGTGGTGGGCGTTCCAACGCAGCACCCATTATATTTGACGCTGCCCCCTATCTACAAGGGCGGGGTACATAGGAGGCGGCGCCAAAATTAAGACCAGGAAAATCCTGATCTTAAGTTGGCGAAACGAGGAGAAATCCGTTATTTCTCCTCGTTTTTCTTTTTCCATGTGTGCTGCCTTGTGCAGCACACTTGGAAAAAGCAAAATGCCATGGTTTATTTATGTACAGGAAGTTGTCCCTTCCTGTACATAAACAAACCTTTTAAAAATATGCCAGTTTGTCACTTTCATGTGTGCTGCATGAAGCAGCACACATGAAAGTGACAGAATTGCATTTTAGGATTGTTTATGTGCAGGAAGGGACACCTTCCTACACCTAAACAATCCTCCGCTGCAGGCAGACACCCTTGCACTCTGGTGCAAGGGTGCCTGCATTGGCGCTAAGTTGTTAAACTTAGCACCATCGCAAGGGGAAACGCAAGGCTGCACCACATTCTTGTAAATATGGTGCAGCTGTGCGTTTCAGAAGTGGCGGAGCGTGTCGTTAAGCCAAGGAGGCTAACAACACGCTGCGCCACTTCCTAGTACATATCCCCCCAAGAGTGCTCGTGCAGCTCAGGATGAGAGTCGTTTGTTACGAGTGCTCCTGACAACGCCCAGCGAGGAGAATTTCTGCTTAAGCTGCCACCCCGTTGTACACTTTAGACGGGAGACTAGAAACTTACCACTGACAAACTTGGCAACAATTCTGACTTCCAATGAAAGACAGTAGGGAAAAAATTCTATTAATCCAAAGAGAATGTGTCACTGCTAGCTGCAGAGTCTCCCAGCTGGAAGATTGTTACCTCTGTTAAACGTCTCCACTTCGAACATGCCCTACCACTGTGAGTCTGTGCATTCCTGCATAGCCCGGCCATCAGACAGGAGCTCAGAAAACGACACTTAGGATTGACCAATGAAATTCATTGAGCAGCACCTTTTACCTCATGGAGCTTTTTCAACGTATTTACTGCAATAACCTAGCAATCCTGTCCGTCCTTGCATGTTCCTAACAAGCGCTGTGTGCTTTCTCTTCCTTTGTAGATCACGAGCGTTGCGTCTGCTTCCATACTGGTTCTGTTTCTACAGCTTTGTACATTTCTTTCATCAACCTCTTTCTCATCTCGCATTTTTAATAACTCCGACGTGACGTCTGTCTGTCTGCTGGCCAACGTATTAGAACACGAGTGGTACCAGTCAGTGTACGTTCCCTATGCTCGGCCTTCATCAACGGGCTTTCTAGCTTTATCAAATGCAGAAAAATGTACCATTCTTCACAAATAAAAAAGCCAGGAATAGTGGTCTTCAAAAGGCCCACTTATCGCAATCTGACTCCGAAAAACTGAAGAGAGAGTGTGTCAAGAAGATGATATATGCTGCAAGATCACCCTGGCTCGGGGGAACATTATCCACCTGACCGCCAACTCTGTGGAGTAGCTGTCCTGATCTATAAACACCTACCCTCCCACCAAACCTGGACAGAGCTCAATGGGAAATTAATACTTGCTAAAATTACAGTGCAAAAACCTATGTTTATAGTGGGTTCAGTATATGCCCCCAGTGGCAGTAAGCAAGACTTCTTTCTGAAATGTCACTGTCTATTCATAGAATTAAAACAAACCAGTCTAGTAATCAGAGGGGACTGGTGTGTAACACCTGACCCTATTCTTGACAGATTATTCCAACTGATTCAGAAACTCTGCTGACAGAAGCCTTTGGGAGACATGCTAGCAGATCACCTCCTACTAGAACCCGGCACCGCCCCACCCAACAGAGAGAGGATATATCTTCCTTTCTTGTGTTCATGGAACAGAAACATGAATATGTGATTTCCTTTTGAGAAAGTGAATTCTTAGTTGGGGTGGATGGTTTTCATCACAAGTAACAATATCACAATTCTTGTTAAGTCCAGTAAAAGGTTTTAGTAATTTACCCCTCAGCTCAACCCCCCACCAGCCATGCCACAGAGCAGACAGGCTTAAATTAAAAAAATGTACAAAGTATTTAAAAGTACCAAAACAGTTAAAAAGTTGAAAACACAGCACAATAAAAATCGCACTCTAGTTTTATATAAATAGAGAATATGTTAATGTACAAAATGACACCAAAAGGACAAAAATCCAATAAGGGGGCACAAAGATATAATTGTTTTAAGTGTTAGATAAAAAAAAGTGCAGAAAGCACAAAGGTCCAACCGTGGACAACTGGTCACATTAGACAAGGACAAGTGTAAGGTTTAAGGTAGATCACAAATGAGCGCAGGTCGGATACAGAGACTATGTTTTACCTTCTGTCTTAGTCTCTGAAATGGAAGCAAAAAATCCTCAGGTGGGCAAGACAGCAGGCTGTGGCAGAGATGGGTTCCTCAAGGCTACGATAGCCATTGTACGAAGTCCTGGTAAAGCTAAAATAGAGTTAATTACCTCCCCTTGTATGCTATGCTCCAAATTATGTAGTATACCAGTGACTGTATTCTCTTATTACTTGCTTGTGTGACAAAGACTGGTACCTGGGTGTATATTAAAATCACCTAAGAGTACTAAAGGCATAAACAAAGCTTGGCTTTCCATGTAGCGTTCCAAAAACACCTTCAAGGAATGCAAATGCTCAGTGTTTTTTGGGAGGATTTGGAATTATAAATGTTAAGTATCAAAATATTAGGCTCCTTATGAAAGACTAATTTACATGTTAGCAGGTAAGGTGAACAAGTGTCTATCTCGGCTAGTATACACTTTAAGTCTAATGAAACAAGGGTGATAAGACTCCCTTTGGCTCTCCCTGAGGCAGGAAGAATGGCAGGAGAGGAAAAAGTAATAAAGCCGTCCCTGAAGAAGGAGTTAGTTGTTTGCCAAGTTTCCTTGAACCCAACAATATTAATACCTTTAATAAAGCTGATCCATGTCCTATCGTTTTTTTTTCCCCAGACCACTAAATTTGCTTTCTTAGATAAACGGTACGAGGACAGCGTTTCCTTTCCCTGGGCGGTCTAAGGTTTAATCCCCAGCATCTACACTCAGTCACTCATTTCTGTCTAGACTGCTCAGGGGCCTGTAGGGGAGTGGATATTTTATCCCACTGATTGATTGCTTTCCCTCTTGGTCCACTAGGTTGCTGCTGGAAGGATTGGCAACTGGGTGGTAAACATACCCTAATTGGAATGACCAGATTGACGTTGGAAAAGGTTGAGTCTGGCCTGCTATATCTGGCTGATCAAAATTAATTATCACACAGTCCCCCTTACATGTTTTTTCACCCGGTCCCCACCCCTTTTTGATCTTCCCATCATATTAAAGTAGGAAAATAAGTAATGCCCTCTTCCACAAGCCTGCTACACCAGTGAACACCTTTATTTTCCAGTGGGTCGGTGGTTTCCATTGCTCCTTGCTACAATGGTGGAAATCTAGTCAGGATGGCCGCAAGTGGGGTTGAATCAGGTGGGAGATTTAGCCGATTCCTAGTTGTCAATAGCCCAAAGGAGGGTAATATAGATTGAATCCCTCCTCCTGCTGAAGTTCCCTCTGCTGATGTCTTCTGGTGATTACAGTGGGTGTCCTGGGTAAAGCCCAAATCTGAATGTGAACTTTTATGTGTCCCTGATTGCTCGGTGGTGTGTGGGGTTCTTCCTGAGTTCATGAAAGGCCTTAGATTCTTTCTCCTCTGATTTCCTCTTAAGATCTCTGTGAGGCCTGAGGGTAGGTTCTCTGCAGACAGATAATGGTCTCTCTCTCTCTCTCTCTCTCTCTCTCTCTCTCTCTCTCTCTCTCTAATGTATGTGATGCACCTATGAATAAGGATAGACAACCCCTCAAGTACTAATTCCGGGAAATGGGCAATTTGGTGACTCAGACTGCCCAATGTGATCTCCAGCCTGGTCAACCTGCTAGCTGAGCCATCCCCAAGACTTCTAGTTAATAATTCAATTATACCATATAGCTCAGTCATTAATGGCTCAGTCAGCAATTTTAATACCTCCAGTAATTCACTCCTTTCTGCCTGAGGTTTGCTGATATCTGGTTCCCCCATCTTAGTAGGGACCTTTCTCCCCTTGACGTTATTAGTTTTCAAGGTCCCTGATTTATTTTTGGTCTCTAAGTCCCTCTTTTATTCCAGGCAGGCTGAGCAGAATCCAATGAGGAGACATGATGCTACAATGCACCTCAGCTATTGTTGTAATGGAGGAAGAACCTGCCTCAGGAAGTCCCCTACCCCTCTAACTTGATTGTATCGGGCTAACTCACCAGTCATTTGGTAAAACTCTTCCCCTACACTGTGTGACTTGAAGATGTTGCCACCCCTATCCCAATCTCTTCCTCCACATATAAGGTCTCCTCATTTAAAACACTCTGTGCGAAAGTCAAAAGGCAGATTATAGAGGGTTCCTTATGAGTTCCCTTTGTAGCAATGGGATCAGAAATATAGGGCTTAATCATACTGTTTGTAAATTCTTCTATAGAAGTGGACGAAAGAGATGTGGCCCAGTACAGCCTCCGCTGTACTTTGACAGGCACTGATTGGCCTGTTCTTGGCCCTGTCTCCGCAAGGTGGGTTGCAGGAGCATGCCATAAGCGCTTAAGGGCACTTGTCTCCCACTTCTTGCCCATCAAGTGTCTGGGCCTTGAATTACTGGCCCCACCGAGTATATGGCAGCATCCCACACTTCAGTTGCAAGAGTGCGTTATATGCGCACTTGTCTCCACCTCCTTGCACCTCAAGCTTCTGGGCCTTGAAGTCCTGGCCCCACTGAGTGTTTGGATCATTTTTCAAGCTATTACCAAACTGAAGTTAATCATTATAAGGGGCTATAGTGTAGCCCAGTGTTTCTCCATGGGAGGGCCGTCCTTCCCACAGTGAAAAACAGCTTTAGAGGATTTTCACTGCCAGTGCATCCTAAACATATTATATAGTACTGTCCTATCCTTTAAATACCATGCACTCTGAACTATGGGCATTTAGGGCCTACCTTGTGGATGACTTATAAGTATTAAAAAGGAAGCTTTATTTTGCCAGGTCAAATTGTCAGTCTTAAAACTGTGTCCCCAGGCTGCAGGGGCAGGCATGGAGACATGCTTTGCATTGTCACTTTAGTGGTGACCCTATATGTGCTGCAGTCCACTTGTGACATTTAACTTGCATGCCCTGGGTACACTTTTGTTTTATATACTAGAGATGCATGCATAAGTTAAATAGTGAAAAAGTGTAGCTAATTTCAACATGTCATAAAAACTAGCAAAAGGGCAGCATATACAACTATGAACTTAAGACTAAAAGCTTATTTTATTTACTCAGACCTTCGTACATTTTCAAGCACGCGTGAAAAACAATGGCTCCATGGAAACTCTTGACCTCTTGCAAAACCTGGCTGAGTAGGGAATGTGAGCGTTATTGTACAGCTCTAAATGAGTTCGATACATCTAACTTTGTTGATGATTGTTGGACCTGGCCCTCTCTGCAGGTTCACCCCCAACTGTTTGCCTTCCTCCCCTTCTTTTTGCTGAACTTGTTTTTGTTGAACTTAGGGCTTTGCGCACTTTACCACAGCTAACCTGTCCTAAAGTGCATGAGCACATTCCTTAAAACATGGTATCGTTGGCTTATCCTCAAATGGCCTTAGTAAAG
The DNA here is from genome assembly GCA_963921515.1 of Calotriton arnoldi. Classification (NCBI taxonomy): domain Eukaryota; kingdom Metazoa; phylum Chordata; class Amphibia; order Caudata; family Salamandridae; genus Calotriton; species Calotriton arnoldi. The sequence continues at coordinate 1,306,580 of CAWUFW010002522.1, forward strand.
TGGTACTACATGTACCCAGGGCATGTAAATTAGATGCAACTAGTGGACCTGCAGCACTGATTGTGCCACCACTTAAGTAGCATAAACATGTCTCAGGTCTTCCATTTCAACCTGTGTGTGTGCAGTTTTCAACTGCCATTTCGACCTGGCAAAATAAACCTCTTGCCAGGCCCAAACCTTCCTTTTTAGTACATGTAAGTCACCCCTAGGACAGCCCAGAGGTCAGGGTGCAATGTATTTAAAAATTGAGACATGCACTTTTTAGTCTTACCTGTCCTGGTAGTGAAAAACTCTTAAATTTGTTTTTCAGCACTGCAAGGCCTACCTCTCCCAGAGGACAACATTGGAGATACAATATTACAATGTTTAAGCTGTAATTTCCAAAAGGGGAGCAGGTAACCAGTATATATTTGATGTGCAGGTGTAATTAAAAATCCTACCTTATGGCGAAGTCGTATTTTAAATTACAATATTGAAAATGCCAGTTTTAGAAAATTGGCCTTTTCCTACCTTAGCCATTTAGTGTCTGCAGAATGTCTATGGGACACATGACTGGGTATAATTGACAGCTGGGCTTTGTGTATTCTTCCTAGACAGGCACACACAATAGGGAGCTCCGGTGTGCCTAGATGGGCAATAACTGGCCAGATGGAAGAGAGCAGCAGGGCTCAGCCCCACTTACACTTGAATAGGCTCTGTCTTGCCTCCACACAAAGGGCTGCATACCCCCTGAAGTTAGCCAGGAGTCAAGGCAGGAAACGCATGGCACCTGTACACTTCAAAGGCATGCCTCTAGAAGCTTCTCCCCACTTCAAAGGCACAACTAGGTATAAATATCAGACCTCAGACACAACTCTTCAATACACTTCTGGACCGGTGGATGCCAGGAAGAAGGCCTGCTGTGCTGCTAAAAGGGCTACCACTGTGCTTGACTGCTGCTCTGAAATATTGCTGCCCTGCTGTGCTGACCTGCTCCCTTTTTGCCTGGGTGAGAAGGACTGGACCTGCAGCTGTTGAACACAGGACCTCCAAAGTGACTCCATGGGCTATTGGGCTGGCCTCCTGACTTGAGGACAAAAGGCACCAACAGCCTTGAACCCAGCACCTGGACTGAGCCATCTGTGGATCTACCTCCCAAATGGTACCACTCCAGTCCTGGACCTTTGGAAGTGGGCCTAAGGAGCTCTGTCAGCCTCTGTGGATCCAGCGGAAGTGATGCATCTCCTCTGCTGCGCGGCACAATCTTAAGCAGAACTGACGCACCAACACTGCTAGATGTATCACTTTTTTATAAACTTTAGTGGAACGGAACCGTTGCATGGACCTGCTTTGCTTCTGCAGCCTCTACGGAGTCAACACTGCTCGATGCAACCCTCATCGATAGCAGCATCGGGAACAGACTCAGCATCGCAGTCTCACAGCTCTTTGGAACTGATGCATTAGCCCATCTGAACATCACAATCTCAGTGCCAGACCTCGCATGTCAAGCCCTTGTCGATGGGATCCTCGATGTCACCGGAGGGGCTCGCATTGCAGCCTTGATGCACTTCTAAACAAATGCCTCCCTTAGGCTCTGCGACGCATCTTCAACGCGGATCCTTGCAACGATCTGCAAACCAGGATTGAAGGTACTAACTGGTCCCTGCAGCTGGCCTGTCCTCCATTGCAGTTGGCCTGAACCTGTGACTTTGTCCCGGTCTGGCATGACCAGATCTCCACAGTTAGCTCTTTGTGCTTTTTGGTGCTATTTTACAAAAATCTTCAAAATTGCATACCTCCGGCATTACTGATTGAAAATTTGGAATTTTGCACTTGGTTCTTTTTTATTTCAAAATTACTCTATTTTCTTAATTAGGTGTAGGATCCTTTTTGTGTGGTGTCTTCACTCTTCTACTTTTTGAAGTGTTGCACAAATAGTTTACACATTGCCTCTAAATTAAGCCAGATTGCTCTGTGCCAACCTCTCAGAGGCTTGAGCACAGGTTAATTTAGGCTTGGCCTGTGCCTCACCCTGACAATGATTGTGGTTGCTGCTTGACCAGGGCTCACACACTAGCCAACCAACATCCCAATTTCTTACAGTGATGCAATATCTAAAATTCAAATTTGAAAAGAGTTAATACAAAAAGGTGAGGTTAAATAAGGTGCTATGAAAAGGGATTTTGAAAAAATGTCTACACTCTTTGATTACCTTGACTCTATCTTGGTACATCATGCATTTACCAGATAAAACTAAAGACAAATGCAGCTAAGTGGGCAGGCAATGCAAACATGGGCTACACCTGCCCCTACGAGAAGAATACAAAGAAAAGTGCCCTTCACATATTGCTGGCTTTCACATCGTTGAATGAGCGTATTTCTTGGAAGGCTATGTTGTCCAATTTGTGGTACTGGGAAAGACACTTGGGAATAGTTAAAGAACTGATAACCATGATGAGCAATTGCACAGTGAGGATGACAATTGTGGTTCTAGGTACAATGGGAGTGGCGAGAGTGAATAATTGTATTTTCCTAAGCTTTGTATAATGTAGCCCTATCGTTTCCAAATACATGCGTTCTTCTTGATTGAATTCATTTATATAAACCCAAAGCTTACTGACTGTTAAGAAGTTGTATTCTTGTTTGCAAAGCCAGGGCAACAGGCTCAGTAGACTAATGCTTCTACTGAAAAACTCTGTATTGGCCTCTAGATCACAGGTTCGAATCCTGGTAGGTTCACGCAGAGGTTCAGTCTTCTGAGGTTGATAAAATAAGTACCAGGGTGACTGTATGCTTTACAGTTACGCATAACATGTCTGCCTTTTACACTGACCAACACATGGCTTGTTTCTATGAACATTTTAAAATTAAAAATATTGCTGCATGCATAGCTGTTTCTTTTTCCAGTGACCCCTCTCATTATATTAGACAAACTTCTTACTTCTCAAGACATAATAAATACATCGCTTCCAAGAGATTCAGGGGCAACGTTGGCATACTGTTAAAGGTCTGTGCAGTACTAATAACTTCCAACATTGTTTTTTCATAGCTCATCACCATTACCTTCATTCCTCCTCACTTGCTCACTCTTTTTTTTTCTTGCTGGTCCGAGACGAGGCAGCCAAACGCCATTGAATTTGTTACAATGCCTGAAAAGTACAAAAAGCAGTACAACTGAAAGATAAAACATAAAAATACATGCCATACGATTCATAAGAGCTGGTGGCTTAAATGTGTGTTATATCGTGTCTGCACTGCAGACACTGCAGGGATTACATATTCCTTAGTATAGCTCACGGTTTCTATTTCTAGCTAAGGGATTCGCAATGAGAAGTCAATGTAGTTTGAATCTGCTGTATATTCAACTATGTTGTGAGATATTTTTCACAGTCTGCTCTGTTGTTAAATGTTTAATTTTATGGCCCATTGCTAAAAGGGACATGACCCCATGTGTAGTATGACAATTTCTTATTCTCGTCTATCTCCTAGATCTCCTCAGTGAAACCGCTGTGGAGCACGAAAATTCGGAACTGTCATTATAAGATGGAATGTACAATTACAAGGGCAGGGGTAAAAAGGGATTGAACAATTATGAAAATATATTACATTAAAGGTGATATTGCTTAATGACAAAGAATTACACCACACACCCCCCTCCTACGGGAAAAAGTAACAAATAACAAAATCTTCATGCCATTTTGAAGGTTGTTGAGATCTATGGTTGGCATGTCCTGCAGGTTCTGGTTTACTGTTTGGTGAACCTGTCAAAGTCTGACTTTGAGAGGGTAACGGAAACACTGAGCAATAAGCCAACCTTTCCATGCTCCATGTCTGTTGATTGTCTAGAAACACAAAATTGTTTTTGACACGGGATATGCATATTGGTTTAGAAAATACTGATGGTTTGTTTACCTTTGCAATTTTCTGATCTCTTAATTAATACCCAATCACCAACATTCCACTATTGTCTCTTGACTCTATGACTTCTGTAATATTTACCTCTATAATCATTTTGCTGAGCCAAAACCTTTTTATTAATTTCATTTCTATTGCCCCATACCAGATCACCTCATTTAACCAACAAGGTGATAACTTGGTGCCCGTCTGCCTTCCCTTCAACACCACAAATGGAGCAACACTAGTAACATTGTTAGGAGTGGTATGATAAGACCACACTAATTCTTAAATTGCTACCTCAATAGGAATTTTAGAAACATATGCTCTCTGTATACATTATTTAAAATTCTACTTATCCTTTCAAATAGTCCACTGGAGTTTGGATAATATAGTTCAGTTTTCATGTGAACAACAGACAGATCTGCCAAACATTGATTAATCTCCTCTGAAGTGAACTGCACTCCATTGTCTGTAGAGAAAGTTCTGGGGACTCCTTCTATAACGAAAGTGTCTCACAGAAATGTAATTACTATTCCTGTGTTAATGAGGCTGATCTGACGAGTGACAATCCAATTTGAGTGGTAGTCCACTAAGACTGATATATAGGTTTTGAGTGCATTGCGTGCATTAATTGGGCCAATTATGTCTAAACCTAGCATGTCCCATGATTTTGTTGGGACCTCAACTTGAACATGAGGACATTTCCTAGTTTCCTTTGACTTGTCACTGTAGGCACAACTAACACAATCCTTGACTAGGTCTTCAATTAAGGCATTCATTCTAGGGAACATGGTCAAACAGCAACAGCAAGCAAGGAAGCATGGCTACAACAAAGAACACATGCAGGCCTATGGCAAAAGCACACTGGCTGGCTACACAAAATGGCCGCCGGTCACATGCCTCCGGGACATGGCAACAACAAAGAACACTTGCATGCTCATGGCATTAGCACACTGGCTGGCTACACAAAATGGCTGCCAACCACATGGTAAAACAACACCAGCAAGCAAGGAAGCATGGCCACAAAAAAAGAACACATGCAGACCTATAGCAAAAGCACACAGGCCAGCTACACAAATTGGTCTCCGGCCACATGGTCAAACATCAACAGCAAGCAAGGAAGCATGGCCACAACAAAGAACACATGCAGGCCTATGGCAAAAGCACCCTAGCTGGCTACACAAAATGGCCACTGGTCATATGGTAAAAAAACAACAGCAAGCAAGGTGGCATGATGACAACAAAGAACACATGCAGGCCAATGGCAAAAGCACACTGTCTGGCTACTCAAACTGGCCACCGGCCACATGTCCAAACAACAACAACAAGAAAGGACCCATGGCAACAACAAAGAACACATGCAGGAAAATGACAAAAGCACACTGGCTGGTTACACAAAATGGCCCCTGGTCACAAGGTCAAACAACAACAGCAAGCAAGGAGGCATGGCGACAAAAAAGAACACATGCAGGCCCATGGCAAAAGCACACTGGCTGGCTATTTAAAATGCCTACCGGCCACATGGTCAAACAACAAGAAGCAAGGAGCCATGGCCACAACAAAGAACACATGCAGGTCAATGACAAAAGCACACTGGTGTGCTACACAAAAGAGCCACCAACCACATTGTGAAACAACAACAGCAAGCAAGGAAGCATGGCAATAAAAAAGAACATATGCAGACCTATGGCAAAAGCACGCAGGCCGGCTACACAAAATGGCCACCGGCCACATGGTCAAACAACAACAGCAAGCAAGGAAGCATGGCCACAACAAAGAACACATGCAGGCCTATGGCAAAAGCACACTGGCTGGCTACACAAAATGGCCAAAAGTCACATGGTCAAACAACAACAGCAAGGAAGGAGGCATGGAGACAACAAAGAACACATGCAGGCCAATGGCAAAAGCACACTGTATGGCTACTCAAAATGGGCACATGGTCAAACAACAACAACAACAAGCAAGGACCCATGGCCACAACAAAGAACACATGCAGGAAAATGACAAAAACACACTGGCTCGCTACACCACTTGGTCAAACAACAAGCACGGAGGCATGCAAAACAAAGAGCACATGCAGGCCTATGGATACTGACTATGAAAAATGGCCTCTGACCACATGGCATGAGGAACAAAGACAAAATGTGGACTATGGCAAACACACTCACACACTAGCCAAAGGAGGCATGGTAACACTGGATAAAACAGCATTAATTCAGCAATGCCAAAAACAAAAATGAACTGAGCTCCCAAATTTTACAACAACACATATCCTCCAAAGGGATCAAATATATTACCCCACCTATACACGTTTTGCAGAAAAATAGTTAATTAGCCCCCAAAAACACATTTTTTAATTTAATCCAATGCCATCTATGGCCTAAATTCAAAAGACAATACAGAAGCAGTTGTTTCATGCATCTATGACTAGTTCTGGGCCTACTGGCTAGGTGGCCCATTGGCAGGCTAGGCCACATACTAAAATTAATGAATATTGCTAATTTATTAAAAAGCATGGAGAAAATGTATAGAACTGTGCAACATTTTTCCTTTACAAATGAAGAAAAAAATAAATAAATAACTAGGCCACTACTGAAACTGCAGACCAACCACCATAATACATTTTTAAAACTGAATAAAAGTACAAATAAATCCTGGTGTATGCCCTCTATCAAACAAACAACACCCTTAAACAACAGTTTTTAAATATACTTGTGATATCACAAACACAAAGTCCTTAAATCCAATGGTATATATACAGCAGACATAAAGAGTGATCCTTTCAGTTCCAAATCGAAAGGAAAATTGACTGGGAGATGGACACAGCACTGGGAGGAGCCTGATGGACAGGAACAGGAATTTGGAGTCTCATAGGCACTTGCGGGCAGCTGGAAAATCTCGCAGGTGCTCGCGAGCACCTGGCAAGTCTTGTCAAGCTCGCCAGCATGCGTAAAAATCCGGCTTGAGCTTGCCAACTGAAAAAGTTCTGCCACAAGGCGAAAAACTGAATTTATCAGAAACTCCATAGCGCAGAGTCCCTCAATTCTACAAAATCTGTGAGCAGAGGGGAATTTTATGCCCAGGCCAACTAGGGGATCTTCCAAAAGGGTGGCCAGGGGTCCCACTAGAAGAAAGAGGGGAGAGAAAAACTTAAAATGAAGGAGTTTTTAAAAGGCCCTCTAAATAATCCCCCAGGGAACAGCAGTAACCAATCCAAATCTGAGCCAAAGAAGAAAGGGTTCTTTGACAAACAGACAGGAAGGTTTGTCCCTCAGAGTACTTAGTGCTCCAAGGGAGACACCAAATGTCTCAAGAGGGCACAGCCCTCCATCAGTGGACAGATACCTGGGTTGGTGAGTGTAGCGCTTGGGGAGAAGGTGGTCCCAGTTTGCTTTGGAGAACAACGGTTACCTTAGTGTCCTGGGAGACATGTGGATAGTGTCAACTGCCCATTTCCCTGCAAATAATTCTAAGTATAGGCAGTGAGTCATTATCAATAGGCAATAGATGGAGGCTCTGAGGGACACAGGAGCCAGCATGACTACTTTAAGGTGTCAGCTGATGTCCTCAGAGCAGGTTCTCCCTAACACATTCCACCAAGTTATAGTTCAGAAAACTGTGAGAGTCATCCACCGATGGCTCTGGTTCGCTTTGAGTGGAGGGGGGGTCTCAGGTTCTCTAGCAGTAGCTGTGAGCCCTGCTATGCATGTAGATTGTTTGTTGGGCAGTAACCTGGAGCAAACTATGTGGAAAGAGGCAGTGCTCAGGTCAAACTTGGAGATGTTGGGATTGCCTGAATGGGTATGCATGACCACAAGTAAATGGCTGCCTGGGAAGGGAGTCAAGGGAGACTGGATCCTGTAAAAATGGCCCAGGAAGCTGCCAAGTAGAGTAAGGGCAAGGGGCATGGGGCATGGGAAACCAGACCCTGAAGTTCCTGCACCCAGGATGGCGGGGCACCTGAGGATGATGCTCCTGATTCTACCAAGGGAGGACATAGACACCCTCGGTGACCTGTCTGAGTTTGCGGGATGGCAAGTTGAGGATGAGCGCACCAGGGAGGAATTCTGCAAAGCTCAGAAAGGGTGTGCCACTCTAGAGGGATTGAGGTGGCAAACTGAGGCCCAGGCAGCAGGTGTTACATCTGTGGATCACCTTATCTATTGGAAGAATGACCTCCTTTCCAGCAAACCAAAGGTTCCTGGACCTGGGGCAGCCTGTGTGCTGGTGGTCCCTCAGTGGTACAGGTCTTCTTACTGGGGTTGTCAAATGACATCACCCTGTCAGGCAATCTGGGGCAAGACAGGGCTTGTCGCCCACTTCTGTTGGCCCACTAAAGATGGACTCAGGTGCGTTCTGTAGGGCCTGATCCACCTGCCAATTCTGACCCCATTACCTGTTGTTGGCACTCTCTTTGAGAACATAGGCCTCAACATTGTTGGTATCTGGGAACCCAAGAAAGCATTAGGTAAAAGGTTTATCCTGGTCTTGGTGGACCACGCTGCCAGCTACCCAGAGACCATCCCTCTGAGGTCAGTGGCAGCACCTGCAGTGGCCAATGCCCATATGGGGACTTTTACCCATGTGGGGTACCCCAAACAGGAAGTGTCTAACAGAGACAGTAAATCCATGTCAGCGTACATGAAGTTCATGTGGGTTGAGTTTAGGGTAGCTTTCAAGTTCTTCATGCCCTATCATCCTCTAACAAATGGGCTTGTGGAGAGATTCAATAAGATACTTAAAGTCATGATAATGGGCCTACCTGAGGCATCAGTGGGATGTCCTTCTGCCATGCTTTTGTTTTGCCTACAGGGAGGTACCACAGAAGGTGATTGGGTTTGCCCCATTTGTGCTCATCTATGGACACCGTTAAGAGAACTTTCAGCCTTGTAAGAGAGGGGTGGGAGCAAGTTCCCAGGAAACTCCCCCAGGATGCAGTTAGCTACATGCTGGCACTCCGCAACCAGATGCAGCACTTCTGTAAAAGGACAATCTCAAGGCCATCCAATTAGTCATGATTCTGTAGTACGACCAAAAGGCCATTCTGATGGAGTTTCAACCTTGCCAGAAGGTGTAGGTTATGGAGCATAGAGAGCGTGTGCTCTCCAGGATCACTGGAAAGGCTCATATGGGATGAAGGAGCATAAAGAGGAGTCCACCAACCTGGTGGATCTCTAGACCCATAGAAACCCCCTAAGGGTTCTTCACATAAACCACCTCTAAACCCACTTTGAGATGTCTGATGTCAACATGCTCCTAGTGGCAGACAAAGGAGTGGAAGAGGATTGTGAACCTGTCTCAGTAGAGGGTGTCATCCTCTCTCCTACTCTGACCCCAGAGCAGCAGAGTGACTGTCAGCAGTTGTTGGGGTAGTTTTCCTCTCCCTCACTTCTGGGCTCACACCTTTAGGTACCCACAAGATAGACAATGGAGACAGTCCACCTGTTAATAATGACGAGGGCCAGTATCAAGGAGGAGGTCTCCAAGTTGTTAGTGTTAGGGGTATTAAGACCTCCAACAGTCCCTAGTCTAGCCCTACCGAGCACCAATCCAGAACTCAGGTTCTGTATGGACTACAGATGACTCAATTTGCTCACTAAGACTGATGTACACCCCATTCCCGAGCTGATGAGCTCATAGACAGGCTGGGCACTACCAAGTTTCTCAGTACTTTAGATCTTACATCAGGGTGCTGATAGATTACTCTGACAGAGGGGGCAAAAGAGAGGTCTGCATTCTCAACCCCAGAAGGCCACTTTCAGTTCAGAGCGATGCCCTTTGGCCTAAAGAATGCCCCTGCCACCTTTTAGAGTTTCGCCAACAGGTTCCTAGCAGGGTAGGAGGCATTTTGTGCCGCCTACTTAGTTGACATAGATATCTTAAGCTCCAGCTGGGAGGAACACCTATACCTTCTCCAGTGGTGTTTCAGGCCCTACAGCAGACTTTCAAGGCCAGTAAGTGTCGAATAGGGCAGGGTTCTGTGTTATATACGGACCACATGATGGGCAGGAAGAAGGTGCAGACCCTCCAGGTCAAGGTTGAGACTATCCTGGCCTTGCAAACCTCTAAAGCATAGACTGAGGTGATGGCCTTCCTGGGACTCACAGGATAGTATAGGAGGTTTGTTAAGGTATATGGCACCATTGCTGCCCCCTTAACAGAGCTAACTTCTGAGAAGCAGCCCAGAAAGGTGATCTGACAGAGGCCTGCCAGAAAGCCTTTGATACCCTTACAAAGCCATGTGACCAGCATGGTACTCAAGGCTCCTGACTCTCTAAAGGGTTTAATCTGCAGACAGATGCTTCAGAGCATGGCCTGGGGCTGTCTTAATAAAGTTAAATGAGGAGGGCCTAGAACAACTGGTAGCCCTCAGTAGCAGGAGGTTTCTTCCCCGGGAACAAAGGTGGACTGTGATTGAAAAGGAGGCCTTTGCTGTCATCTGGCAAGGAAGAATAAGAGACCATCCCTGTTTGGGACTCATTTCTGGTTTCAAACAGAACAGAAGCCCCTCAGATGGCACATGCAAATGAGGGGTGAAAACCCCAAATTATTGAAGTGGTCCATCTCCCTAGAGGGAATGGACTTTGTGGTGGAACACCATCCTGGGTCAGACCACGCCATTGTTGATGGTCTATCCAGGTATTTCTGCCTTAGTGATAAGAATTCTTGAGAGGTTGAGTAGTTCTCTCCAATTTCAGCTGGGGGGGTCGACATGTTAGACCTGTCAACCTTAGGATGGTCTTCTGCCAAACCTTTCGTCTTCCTCCTCCATCTCGGATTTTCTGGGCTTAGGACTCTGTGCATTTTACCACTGCTAACCAGTGCTAAGGTGCCTGTGGTTGGCGTATTTGGAATTGTAATGAAAAATCCTCTTTCATGGTAACATCGGATTTCAGATTACAATGTTGAAAATGCCACTTTTAGAAAGTTATGCAAAAGAGAACCTGGCTACCACTTTTAAATGCTGCTATTTAATTAAACAGACTGAGGGCCAATATCTAAACTCCTTGCTCCTGAGCCCCCAAGCTCATTCCCCATGGGTATCATCTCTCTCAAAAGCAATTTAAACCACGTGTAACGAGAGTGCTTGATGTTTAGATATTTCAGAAAATACCCGACTGGTGTAATGTCTAATGTTTGTTGTTATCGCTAATGAAATTGGCTCTATGCACTATTTTGATTATTGCTCAACAGGAGAATGCACTATTTATGAGTGTTATTGTTATTATTGATTTTGTTTAAGTATTTTATTTGTTTGCACTAAACAGTGTATCGTCTATTTTCAGACCATTCAAATTGTTAAAGTGATATAACAATTTTTTTTTTGTGAAGAAATGGTTAAATAAAAAAACCATGACCAAGGAGTTTAGATATTGGCCCTCAGTCTGTTTAATTAAATAGCAGCATTTAAAAGTGGTAGCCATGTTCTCTTTTGCATTACTTTAACCAAGCCCCATCTGGCTATCAATATATTGCTTAACCCTTTTTTTGCACTACAAGTTAGGGTTTAGCAATTTGCTTTTTTTTTAAAACGAATAGCTTAAATCAATTACAGGCTGGCTCACCAACCACCCTGTAAAACGATATGTCTGAAAGGGATACACTATCATTTACTGAAACACATATCCAGAATCTGATTTCAACACCACCTCCTTTCTCGTCAATATCACTAAGTACGACAGCTAAGCAGCAGAATGAATCTGAAAAACTCATCCGCCTAAACAAGAGACGTATACGGTCTGAATTACATGGACATTTTTTACTCGAGCATTTGAAAGCGGGCACCGTCCCCAGGGGCCTCCAAATAAAATTTTTTCCAGTAATCTTTACAGAAGATCCCAAGTATAGGAAAGGCTTTAGCTTCATAAGTACGAAATGCAGCCGTGATCTTATGGTACATACCATTGAGACTGCACAAAGAATTTGTAAGAAAGAAATTGAAGAGCTAGAAAATTTAATTCAGGAGATCAAAAACAATCACACTATGGCCGAGGCAAAGGCACTACTTGAAAAAACAGAAAAGGAGATCCAAACTTTCAAAGACAACTCCATCAATTTTAAATCGGCCAAATTTGAAAAAGATACTAAAGCATTCAATATAGAAACTGTTTATCCCTATGGCCGAGGCAAAGGCACTACTTGAAAAAACAGAAAAGGAGATCCAAACTTTCAAAGACAACTCCATCAATTTTAAATCGGCCAAATTTGAAAAAGATACTAAAGCATTCAATATAGAAACTGTTTATCCCTATTTAAAAGACGATTACTACACGAAGGTAGACTCCCGTCAGGTCCTGTCGGACTACCAGGGTCGCTCTAAAAATAGATTCCTAACCTTTTCGGAGTCTTCATCATCGGATTCAGCAGGGGACTCCGACCCAAGAGAGGATACCTCAAAAAGACAGAATTCTTTTTTAGAGAAGGGCGACCAAAGGAACAGGGTACGGTTCAAATAACAGCAGCCATGGGAAATGAGAACAAGGAGAAATTTCTACAAAACCTAAAATCAACATCTATTGTAAATTGGTCAACTAAACAACTAACTAAGGCAGAGGAATCAGTTCTGGAATTGGGTTTGAAATTCGTTCCAAGAACATTTACTGACTTCACAAACTTGAAGATCGAAGCGATTGAATTTTTTCGAAAGATTAGACTAAAGGTCTTCTTCTATGGGAAAGACAACATTGGAAATACCGAACCTTCAGGATTAACTAATAAATCCAAATTTGTTCCTTCATCTTACAATATTCCTAAAGAAATCATAGCCTTTGAGCAGGTAGTGCTGTCCTCTATCAGTCAACTGGAAGGTAAAAAGTCTTATATGAAAAGGAATCTCACCAGGCAACAACAACAAGCCATACATGATTTAAAAAAGGATGATTCAATATTCATCAAGCCCGCCGATAAGGGTGGAGCCCTTGTAATCTGGCCCAAAGAAATGTACCTGACAGAAGGAAGGAGTCAAGTCCTAAACCAAGAATGGTATCAACAACTTAAGGAAGACCCTACATGTCATATTGAAGAGGAGATTTCAAGAAAGCTTAAAGTAGGATTGGAGCAAGGAATTTTGGGACCAAAGGAATTCAATTTCCTGAATAAAAAACATCCTAGGATCCCGGTTATCTATTTCCTACCCAAAATTCATAAGCGGCTCACTGAACCCCCCGGAAGACCAATCGTCTCCGGTTGTGATTCGGTGTTGGAACCAATCGCCAAATATGTAGATATCTTTTTAAAACCATTTGTTGAAGGAGTACCGTCGTACCGAAGAGACACAAAAGACTTCATCAATAAAATAGAAGGACAAGAATTTAATACCGAGCACCAATGGATGGTATCATTTGATGTCCTCTCGATATATACACAGATTCCCCAAGAAGAGGCCCTACAATCTATGGAATTTTATTTGGAAACTAGACCAAGGCCCCATCGAGTGCCAACAGACTTCATACTACAATTGGCAGAGCTAGCCCTTAAGAAAAACTATTTCAAGTTTGAAGAAACATTCTTTATGCAGACAAAGGGGACTGCGATGGGATGTCCCTTCGCTCCAGAGATGGCCGTTCTCTTTATGGCCCGATTTGAGGACAAATTTGTCATTAACGGTAATCCATTTGAGAAACACATCGAGCAATGGTACCGGTATATAGACGGCATCTGGTGTCTGTGGAATGGCTCAGAAGAAGATCTTCAACAATTTCATGGATGGCTAAACACAAGACATGAAGATATTAAATTCAGTATTACCAAAAGCAAAACATGTCTAATTTTTCTTGACGTAGAGGTCATCCCGTATGACCATTAATTGGTTACCACCTTGCATTGAAAACCGACAGACAAGAACACTATTCTACACCATCAAAGCTCTCACCCGAGAAATTTAAAGGACAACCTCCCGTATGGCCAAATACTACGAATTAGAAGACACTGCGGCAGGAAAGAAGATTTCATGATCCATGCAGAGGCATTCTGCAAACAATTAAAAGGTAGAGGCTATCCAAATAAAACGCTCAAACATGCAATCAAAAGAGCATGGTATATACCTCGAGAAGATCTACTCATAAAAACACCCAAGCAGCCAATAGATAAATTAGTCTGCGTGTCAACATATGGCCCACATACTAATAAATTTCACCAAATGATTTTGAAAAATTGGCATCTTCTCAAACATTTACAATACCCTTTACAACGACCTTTGTTTGCAATGAAAAAAAACCTAAGCATAGGTCAAAGTATTTTACGAGCAGATTTGGCATCTCAAACTCAGAAAAAAGACTTACGAGCTCAATGGAACATGAAACCCATAAAGGGCCATCATAAATGTGGTAATTGTTCAGCTTGCGAAAATACAGTTGAGGGAATTGAATTCATACATGATTCAGTCAAATGGATTCATAAAGAGTTCTCCAATTACAAAACAAAAAACATCGTCTACGCAGTCCGATGTCCATGTCCTAAGATCTATATTGGGAAAACTAACCAGCAAGCGAAACAAAGAATTGGACAGCACCGCTCCAGGATTAAAAAACAGGTTTTGACAGCCCGATGGTGTCCCACTTTGTGGAAAAGAAGCATACGGAAAGAGACTTCGTATGGACGGTGCTAGCAGCGATAAAACCGACTCCCCAAGGGGGTGATGCTGAAACTGCATTGGTGAAAAAAGAAGCGTATCTCATTCTTAAATTCAATAGTACCCAGAAAGGGTTAAACGAAATGTCCGAACTGTCAAAAATGACAAGTAATGCTTGACTGTCAAAAATGCACCTTACTAAGTCGAATTATTTACACCAGCACCTGTTAAAACGTAACAACATCTGTAATCAAAAATTCATGATCAGTCCACTTTTATAAAAAGCCAGAAGGCCAGCGCACACCAAGCCAAGATGGTGAACACTACATTACCCAGAAAACACCAAATCGAGTACTTCCGGCTTTGAATGTGAAAAAAAAGTGTGCTTTAACTAAGGGTGGGTGAAGTTGGCGGAGCACCACTACATGGAACTCAGCAGTGTTGAACAAAAACTCTGTGAACTCAGCGGTGTTGAACAAAAACTCTGTGAAACTCTGTGAAACTCCGCTCTGTTCCATCTCATCCCAATTAACAAAACAGAAACCTCACATACCTTTGGTAAAACAAATAACTCTATCTTTACATGCTAAAATGCATATAGTCATCTCACAAAAGTGAAAATGCAAATATAGCAAGCAGTGAGAGAGGTGATGATTTTGGGATCCTCCCTAACCTAAGGAGAGAACCAAGCAGATGCCTTGAACACAAACAGCACATCATGCTGAACGATTCGATGGTGGTCCCATCCTCCTAGGACCTCCCCAAACACAGTTATGGGCAAAAATACAATCCCAACCAAAGGCCCTGCAAAGCATTATGGGACGAGATTCTAGAGTGCAGTGAATATTATAGTATCCAATATCAAAACATTCCTCAAGTGGCAGCGGCTCTCCAGGCTCAGCTGAGAGCTAATACTATAATATTCACTGCACTCTAGAATCTCGCCCCATAATGCTTTGCTGGGCCTTTGGCTGGCATTGTATTTTTGCCCATAACTTTGCTTGGGTTGGTCCTAGGAGGATGGGACCACCACCGAATCGTTCAGCATGATATGCTCTTTGTGTTCAAGGCACCTGCTTGGTCCTCCCCTAGGTTAGGGGGACCCTAAAATCATCACCTCTCTCATTGCCTGATATTTTTCAAAGCTCAATTTTGTGAATTGGTTATATGATTTTTAGCATGTAAAGGTAAAGTTGTTTTGTCAAAAGGTTGTGGGTGCAGTAGCTAACTCCGCTACGTGACGGAGTCGGAGTTTTTGCATGAATTCCGTGTGTTTAATGTAATGTGTAGTTAGCAAATCTCTGCAAACTTCGCTAGTGGAGCGGAGTTCATTGCCCACGGTTAGCTTTAACCGGAAATGATCAAGCAAACAGCGATCTTGTTTTCCAGAGGCCAACCGACCGGTCAGAGCGAAGAAAGACTGGCGGAAAAAGGAATCCTTCTGAAATCAGCAAGTAAGTTTTCCGAAATGTCGTTGCCAAATGTAATACAGTTAGCCCTGCCCGGGTGAAATGAATAATGACTATGTGCCTTCCGCTTCCAGAAAGAAAATCTCCAGCGCGGTAGGAAAGCTTGCTACGCTCCGAAAGAAAAACGGATACATTGTAGCAGTGAAAGTAAGAGGCATTGTCAAGTACTACAAGAAAAGCTTGAACTCGCAAATAAACACTCCACTAATGGTGACTTTTCTATTACTGCAGCTTTCGCTTATTCAAATTGAACAAGACTCGTGACAAATACGGCCGGAGAGTAAATGATAATCACCGTTAGAACGAGTATCTACTAATTATATCAGGTACCACAAAACACTATTTTTAAACTAGTTAGGTGATATGGAGAAAGGTTCAAAATTACTGATTATTTTTTCTTATGTTTGTTAACTTTAGTTTACACCGTGTCAATGCCCTGAAGAGAATCCCATGAATTAAACTGGGATTTGAAACGCGTCAGCACTTTTCTCTTTTCTTTCACCATGAGGGATTAACAAAAGCTGAGCATAGATACTGCAGAGGGACAGTGAACATTGATTTAACCCCGACAGCCCCCAAGCTCATTCCCCATGGGTAGCATCTCTCTCAAAAGCAATTTAAACCACATGTAACGAGAGTGCTTACTGTTTAGATATTTCAGAAAATAACCGACTGGTGTAATGTCTAATGTTTATTGTTATCACTAATGAATTTGGCTCTATGCACTATTTTGATTATTGCTCAACATGAGAATGCACTATTTATGAGTGTTATTGTTATTATTGATTTTGTTTAAGTATTTTATTTGTTTGCACTAAACAGTGTATCGTCTATTTTCAGACCATTCAAATTGTTAAAGTGATATAACATTTTTTTTTTTGAAGAAACGGTTAAGTAAAAAACCAGGACCAAGGAGTTTAGATATTGGCCCTCAGTCTGTTTAATTAAATAGCAGCATTTCAAAGTGGTAGCCAGGTTCTCTTTTCCATTACTTTAACCAAGCCCCATCTGGCTATCAATATAGGGCTTAACCCCTTTTTTGCACTACTTTTAGAAATTTGGCATTGTCCTGCCTTCGCCATTTAGTACCTGCAGCCTGCCTCTGAGTCACAAGACTGTGTGTAGGTGGCAGTTGGGCTTTGTGTATCCTTCCTTGACAGCCACACACAATAGAGAGTTTAGGTGTGCCTAGATGGACCATCACTGGCAGGATAGTAGCGTAGAGCTGGGCACAGCCCTACCTACACCTGAATAGGCTGTATCCTGCCTTCACACAAATGGTTGCATTCCCCCTGTAGATAGTCTGGAGCAGGTTACCTGTGCATTTCAAAGTGAAACCTCTAGAAGCCTCTCCCACTTCAATGGAGACATTAGGTATAAATATTGGACCTCAGGCACCAACTCTTCAGTACACTCTTGGACCTGTGGATCCTACAGAACAAGGACTGCTGTGCTGCTTTGCTGCCAGAAGGACAGCTACTCTGCTGCCTTGCTAGCTGATTTTATGCCTACACCCTTCATCCCAGGATGAAGTGACTCCAAGGGTCAGCCCACTGACCTCTTGTTCCTGAACTACAGAGACATAACAAGCTGCAAAGGCTCCCTAAAACTGCCCGGCTGACTTGCTGCCTGGACCTGCAACTGGACCTGCAACTTGACCTGCCTGCGTTCTGATATCCTCTCTTGGAGAGGGTTCCTGGCACCCAGGTGGTGCCCTTCAGGTCCTAGACCCTTGGTGGGACTCAGTTGAGCTCCCCTGATGTTTTTGGGCTCCGGTGAATGCGAACGGGCTCATTTGCACCAAGACCTTGCTGTCTGTGCCATCCACCAATGAGCAGTTCCAGGGAATCAACTCTTAGAGCAACAGCATCACCGGCCAAAGTGACCCCCAATGCGAAGCTCCAGTCTGACCATCCACAACAGGATGTTCGCGACACCGGGCTGGTTATCGCGCTACTTCAACAGATGCCCGCTATGCTCTCCATGCTCCTTGTGGCCCAGTCCATCGCAAATGGAACTCTTGGCACTGGACTGAGAAGGTAACTCTTTTAGCAGAACTAATCTGGTCCCTGTATCTGACCTGCACTCCATTGCAGTTGGCCTGAACTTGTGACTTTTTCCCCATCTCGCATGACCAGATAGTTGCCAGTGGTGCTTTGTGCTTTTAAGCACTATTTTCACCTGATTCTTTAAAATTGCATATCTCCGGTTCTACTGAATGGATTACTGTTGTTTTGGTCTTGTTTTATTTATTAAAATAACTCTATTTTTCTAAAGTGGTGTGTGATCCTTTTTGTGGTGTGTCTTTACTTTGCTGCTGTTTGAAGTGCACAAGTTAATTTAGGGTTGCTCTTGACTTCACCCTGACAAGGATTGTGGTTTTACCTTCCTCAACCAGTAACCCCATTTCTTACACTTGGCAACAATTAAAGCAATTAGTTATCTTTCACAGCTATGTAGTCATTTTTGTGTGTTTGTTTGCATGGACTAGACTGACCCCATTATAATAGTTGATAACCGACTGGTGCTTAAACAGCATTAAATGTATAGGCCAAGTGAGATCTACTAAACATAAACAGTATAGTTGCCAGGGTGGGTGTGAGGGGGAAAAAGCAACATGGAAATGGGGTGGGTGAGAAAGGGAAGAAACAACATGGAGGAAAAAGAAATTGTGCCTCAATCACTGCATGAGCTATGGTTGCTGATAATCAAGATGAATCAATCTGTGCTACGTCCATGCTTCAGAGTAGAAACTGGAAGTGACGTCTGGCACACACTGACAAATTAGGAGGCAGCAAAGAATAGTGACATTGAAGCAAACAAATGATAAGCAACGGGAGGCTCCAAGCCCCTAATGTAAATAATACCCCTTGCAAAGCAGGTGAGACCTAAAAACTGAAGATCACAATCAGACCTGAGGAAAAGCTATAGCTTTGCGATATGCGTAATAAGCTTGAGAAGTCATACTTTCTTCAGTATTCTTGCATTAAGCTCCATATTTTACGACACAGAATTACATGTAAGTTTATCATTTCATAGGGGTCTGCCCCAGCCTCCAAAATATTTTCAAGAAAAGGCAGCTTAATAACACACTAGTAACAGTCTACTTTTATGGTATATTTAATTTTTCAAAAGCATGTATATTCTGAAATGTAGGATTCTAAATAAAAAATAAAAAAACGCTGGCACCTCTGGGATTACTACAAGTAAGGTTATTGACTAAAACAGATCTGTGCAATCCTAAAGCAAAGACCTTTTGCAATGACCTAAATGAATGAATGTTAGCAACCTTAACTTTCACATTTCTGAAGATGAACTACAGACCAACCCTCCCATTAATACAGTTATAGGTATGATGCTATCCCATAATCACAATAAACCAGGCCTGTGTATAAAATTAACAAAGAAGGAAGCCTCATAGTCTGTTTTTCATTATACTAAAATGGATTAACTGGAAAGTAGGTTTCCCTAAATTACTAAAAATACTCGGAATACGATACACAGGGGCACACTTGCAGATGCTTTTCCAGATTTACTTCACTTGCCATCTATTGGCAATTCACTAGCCGTGAGCTGTCACAAATCGAGCACAATTAAGACCTGAAGGAAGACAGTTAATTAAATTGAGACCACCCCATCTCTTATGTTTTGAGACATGACCAGATTACACATAGATACACATTGTGGTGGGAGTCTGTATTTAATGCATTGGTCATTATCTGGTGCTAAAAATAAGCAGAATAAGATCTTCACATGCTGAAGAAACAGAGATGTTCATTTGTTTAGTATATTTGCAGTGGCGGCTCCTCTGCAATGGCGGAGGAGCGTGGCCCCACTGCCTGGCTCAGAGCCTACAAATGTAAAATAAAACAATGTTTTTGCATCATTTTATTTTGCATTTGCTGGCTCTTAGCCAGCGGTATTGGGAAGGACAGAACGAGGCATGGGAGGGGGGAGGAGGAGTGCTACGTGCGCTCCACTCCCTAAGTGCTCATGTGTGTTTGGCCGGCCGTCTCAGGCCGACCAAAACACACATGTGCACTTAGGTTTACTCCAACCTTAGCTGTATTGAGCAACCGGGCTTGAGAAACCCCACAGACTCCCTAGTCTGAGCAGGGCATCTTTCCTACCTGCTGAGACCAATCCCCACGCTATTGGACAGGGAGTCTGTCCCAGGGGCTGCTGGGACCAGGCAGGAAGACGAGAGGTGGCACGACGAGACGCGACGCTGGAGGAGGCCGGCAGCAAAAGGTAAGTTTATTTATTTTTTTATATTATATTTCTAACCCGACCTCCCCCGCACAATGCCTCCTGCTTGACCCCACAACCATTTGTTTATGGCGGCTGCCGCTGTATATTTGAGGAAGAGATTTGAACTCCGCTGTGATTTAATGAGTGTGTGGCTGAAAAGTAAAGTATTTACAACTTTCTCTTTAGAATCAGAGACTCACTTTCGATGTTATTCTATAAATCATTTCATGATTCTGTCAAATTAGTATTTGATCGTTCAGTGGAGAGCAGATTCCTCGATGTACTAAAGAGCAATTTATGTGGATTATTTCGAAAATTGAAAAATTTAAGAATTTATGAGTGCATATCTGAAATACTATTGATTAAATGAAGAGCTCCTAATATTCGATTGCAGTAAGTCTACTTTTGAAACCATGGTGATACGCTGTAATTAGTATGGCAATGTTCTCCTATACACACATACCATCCGATCACTCTCAAAACTATCCTACACTCATCGGATGCTATAGAATTTGATAGAATAACCCCTGCTCTACACTTCTTCAAATAGATACATCTCAAATCTCACTGCACCTGCAAAACAAGCTGCCTCAATATGAGGCCATACACTTAAAGTCTGCTCTTATCTAGCGTAAAACTGGTACTGCCTTGAAAAGTCACACCTTTACGAAGCATATCAACTCGACTTCTTGCAACAAATCCTCTAAGAATCATTCACCATCTAATGACCTTTCTGGAATATCTCTTGCCACTCGTATAATTATTCAAATATACACTAAAAGAGTACCTACTCAAGTAATTTGCTTTCTCTGTCTCTACATTAACTGCTGAAGTGCAACGACAGGTAATTGTAAATAGAAAAAGACTATATAGTTCTACATTATTTATACTAGTGGTTCATCTCATAGCTCTCTCTACGAGGGATGGACTGACACTTTCACTGTACTATCCTCTTAATGTCTGCCAAGGCAATTTTTGATCATACCCAGTAGATTTCTCAAGGCTTCTATATCATGAAAGTATATCAATTAGTTATGCTGTAGAGAGAAAACTTACAGATGTCCCGTGAACCCCTCCCTTGCATTATAATTGAGGAAGGGCCATATAGGCCAATTAGTCCCGCCACAGTGCTGCCAGGTTAGTTTGAGAGCTCCTGTCTACCCACCTGCCAAACACACAGGTTGCACATCATTTTCTGAATAAAAGTGTTTATTACACACTAAGAATGAAACACAATATAGGGATCAAAAGAGAGAAAAGATCAAGGCTAAAGTGGCAATGGCTAACATTATAAAAAAAAGTATACAAAACGATGGATCAAAGCATGGCATAGATTTCAAACATACACTCTACATATTCAAGCCCTAAATGCTAGTATATGGCATTATGAGAAATCTTTTCTCATGGGATTTGTATAAAGATGTCCTTTGTATCAGTGAGAAAAGTAGCCCAAGAATTTATAGTACAAGTGTGCTTATGTGATGGGCTCAGTAGACAATATATTTGTCAGACTTACCATACATGGTTAAAGGCAGAAATACATATCACTACTGACTGAAAATATCATATAAAAAAAGACGGTAGCACACTCTATCCAGAATGCCAAATCTCCTTGGACACAAAACTTGATATAGGTGTCCATAAAGCACAAACTCATTCATGACTTAATACCAAATGGAAAACAACTTTCCATCTAGCACCATTAATCGTTCTACAATTGCAGGTGCACCAGCAGAATGCATTGATTCCTCGCATGTAGCTGTGCCTATTTCACAATGGCTATTCATTCCTTTATCACTCACATGCAATGAACTGTTCTGCATTTGGAGCACCTATAATACACTGTAATGTAAATGTTCATATGTTTTGCATTATTGGGATATAACAATACATTTACTCTAGTATCTACTCTATATTTGGTGACTGGTGTTTGAAAAATTATATTTTATTGTTCATGCCATAGGTTTGCTTTTGGTTGTGTTCTTGTTTTGCCCCCCCATACGTAAAGATTGGTTCCTTTGTGCTTCCGAAGTTGCACTACTTGTTAT
This sequence comes from Calotriton arnoldi, assembly GCA_963921515.1. NCBI lineage: Eukaryota > Metazoa > Chordata > Amphibia > Caudata > Salamandridae > Calotriton > Calotriton arnoldi. The sequence goes on from CAWUFW010002522.1 coordinate 1,328,797, forward strand.
TAGTGTTTCATTTGAGGCAGTGTTTGCCGGAGGAGGCCATCGGCACTTATTTATGGGGATCGCACTTATTTTTCCTCTTCAGATATTTGGCAAGAACAAGAAGGAAAACACACAGATCTGAAAGGCGGAGGAAGAGAAACACTGTAAAACCGTCTCAAAGGGAGAAAACAGGAACCTGCAAGAGTGAGAAAAAGGAGCAGGGATTGCCTGGTAGCGGCTTAAAGACTACGGGGCAGATTTACAAGGAACTGACGCATCTGCATAGATGCGTCAGTTTCCTTGCGCCAGAGTCAAATGTCCTTGCGCCGCCATGGATGCGCTGTATTTACAATACAGTGCTCCATGGCGCAAGGATTACCAGATGCGTCAGAAATTCTGACGCATCTGTTGGCCCAAAAGTCACGCATTGCTGGAGTTGTGTTGCAAGCACGACGCAACTCCAGCAATGTATTTTTGAGGCATATACCTACTGTACTGCGTCACTCCTTACGCCTGCTTCAAGCAGGCATAAGGTTTTGACGCAGTGGCGTCCTAAAAGTGGCGCAGTGAAATCTTGTAGATTTCACTGCATCACTTTTACGACGCCTTCCTGCGTGGAAACGCCCACCCTGCATACATTATTCCTGACGCAGGTATAATGTAACGCAGGGCTTTACAACGTGACGCATCTCCCTAGATGCGTCACGTTATAAATAGGCCGCATAGTTTGTGCCGCCGTTGAGTCAAAAAAAGTGACGCAATGACAGCGCAAGGAGGCGTAAGGGGCTTGTAAATCTGCCCCTACAAGCCTTGGTAGTCGGCGCATCGACGTTTAATTTCATTTAAAGCACTGTCAACCTTTTGAGATAAAATTAATAAACAGATAGCAGGAGATCCACAGGCATCATAAGATTATGCTGCACTTTTATTTCACATATGCAATTCTCGGTTGGTACAGCCTTTAACTTGGCCCCTATAACATGTGGAAGTCCATAGTTATTCTGTATGACCTTGAGCACTATTCAAATAGTCTAATATAATCTTGCACCAACAACTGACCTGTAGGTATGGTTTTTCCTTACAACGAAACAAACCTGGCAATGCACCACTTCATTAAGCATTTCACTAGGCATTACATTTTAAATCATTGTCCGTGTATACCTACTCTAACCACTCTAACGTTGCCACATGGTGGTTAGCAGCGCTGTAGAAAAATCTCAAATGCAATAAACTAATAAATCTGAAGACAGATCAAGTTTATGAACCTTGGGCCTCATTTACAAGAGACCTGCACTGCCGGAGCGGCACTTTTAATGACGCTCCATTGGCGCAGGCCTCTCAATCATATCTACGTGGACACGGACCGCCATCCTGCATGACTTTTCATGGCCTTGTAGATATGGTGTAAGGCAATGCTTCGCATTTCGCTGCGTTGTCTCACATTGCAATAGGGAGGCATGCCATGGGCCTTATGGTGGGTGTTCCCATGTAACACCCATGTCATTTGACACATTCCCAGATTTAAAGCATGATGTAAACCTGAGAATGCATCAAAAGCCTACACTTCCCCAGGCGCAAGGTTATATTTGTGCAGGATGGTATCCCTTTCTGCACAAAAACAACCTGATTCCAATGCAGGCACCCTTGCGCCATGGTGCAAGGGTGCCTGTGTTTGGCTCTAAGCAACTATTTGTGCACCAGCATAGTGTAAGAGTACAGGAATGCGCCATATATCATAGATAACGGCACATTCCTGCCCTTTTCTTTTGATGCAGCGCAACAAATTGACGTGCAGCTCTGCCCTGAGTCAAATTATTGTAAATAATCCCCTTTGTTTTCTAATTACCATAAATTAATGTTTGGGTGATGTAGCCATGTTATTTGATGAAATCCCTGACACTTGTTTCAAATTAGAACATTGATGCATTTCATTATTGGAGCATAACTATCCTACTGCACACAAAACAAAAAAGAGAGAATGCAAATTCTAAAATGCTACACAGGAAAGAGCACCAGCAGGTGCACTGATGCTGTACTCAAAACACTGTAATCAAAATGCAAAACTAAAAAATGAGCAGCTGTTTATTCAGTCATCCTCTGACAAATTCTAGCCTGTAAAGAACTCTTTACGCAGCAGGTAAAGTACATTGCGCATCATGAACTACACAGTGAGATCCTATTAACTGTTTAGCAGGAGTGCACTCGTCTGCAGTCTTGCTACAGATGCGTGTAATTGATAAATGCAACATGCTCGATTCCCTGGCGACTCTTGATCTATATGGGAGACATGTTTGTACATCGGTAAACAAGAGATGCAAGATTAGGGCAGTCCCAGGGGAAAGTCAAGTTCAAACTTAGAAAAATGAGCAATGATAAAATATCTCTGACATATGGGTCTAGCATCATGAAGCAAGAAAAGTCATTTTCATCTGTTTTTTGGTGTGGTCAGGAAATAAAGAAGGCATGCAATTCCCCAAATTTGTGCAGAATTCCTGCTTATTTTCGAAATAAGGTTTTAATTTTTTAGAAGACTGTTTCATTAAGTGTATTTAAGACAAAATGTACCTCTTTGAGATCAGCTCACACTTTTTACAGTATGCATTTTAATTAGGGATCCAGGGGAAATACTTATGAGGGCTTTGCATTATGTTTGCACCACGCAATGTGGTACATGCCCGACACTAAGCTCCAAAACATAATTATGAAGCCACGCAAAGCCACTGTGCATGGCTTTGAATGGCTCCATAAATATGGAGTAATGCAACGCAGCACAAATCACTGCGTTGCATTACTCTGAGCAAGGAGGCTTTCTTTGGGCATTACAGTGGGTGTTCTTAAGCAAATCCATGGTTTTTGACTCATTCCCAGAATTACCAAGCCCGATAAACCTGGGAATGCACCACAAAGATACGTCTCCCAAGGTGAGGCTTAACAAGGAGAAATATGGTTATTTCTCCTCGTTTTTTACTCTTTCTATGTGTGCTGCATTCTGCACAATTTATCGGTTTTGAGATTCTGAATTGCTTATGCACTCTGTCCTCTCCCTTTGTGTATCAGAAATCATCATGTTGGTGTGAAAAATGTCCCCATTGTAGGACCCAGTCTTTATTAATGTGTGCTGAATGGCATGGATTTAAAAAATATGGTCATGTGCAACATCATATATCTTTCATAGGGACTCACTTAAATAGTCAAATCATTTCAGCGCATATACTCTAAAGACTGTCTAGGGTAGTTTTAAGGGCAAGGTGGGGTAAGACTTAGGGCTCAGGGTAGGGGGATTGGGGTTAAGGTGGTTTTTGGTAGGGGGCAGGGTTTTAGGCCTCAGGGTTCGGGGAGGGGAAGGGAAGAGGTAGTTTTAAGGGCAGGGTGGGGTCGGTTTTAGGGCTCAGGGCGGGGTGGCCAAGGTAGGGGGAAAGGATTTTAGGGCTCATGGCAGGCCGGGGTAGTGGCAATTTACCACGCATATCCCTTTAGCAAACATGCCTTTACAAAGAAATTCATTGTAAAGGCATGCTTAGTGAAGGAATGCATGGTTAAGATGCATTTGTTGTTGCGACCGCGTTGCAGAGGCAGGCATGGTTCAGCCATGCGTGCTTCTGTCATACAACCAAACGAAGTGGTGTGTACAAAGAACAAGAAGCCCAATTCACCAAGGTTTTGCCAACATTTGTAACTTGTCTATTTCTCTTTTTGCTACCTCAGAAGCCTTTAAAGTGGAACTAAACCTACTAACTCATACAAGCAAATTGTATGTATTATGTTAGAACCTCAAAAAGATACCTCATTTATAAATATTTATGTAATCATTCTCATGTATAATTTGCCCATGCATAACTTATTGACACTTAGGGCTTATTGCAAGAGTCTCAGTAAATCCTGCCTTGGATACAAACAATGTTTGCGTCCCAATCCAGATTGCAAGATGGCCACAACTACTGAACTCCCAGTTTGTTTTTCCGAGCACAATGTCTTCCAAGTATAGCATGAAGGAATTTGCATGGAGGAAAGGTTCAATGAAGTGAAAAACATTGCAGATTGTAGGTGTGACATGGCAAGGTAATTCCTTTTCTGATCTGTTGTACTGTCGTCCTCGGGAACAATAGAAAGTACAATAACAGTTTAATCCCTATGCTCTTATTACCACATAAAACGTCCGGGACAGCTACAATGATGTTCTTAACATATGTAAACTAAAAACCCTTTGAACTCTGTTAAATTGTTGGTGCTCCTAAAACATTGTCCCATTCATGCCAATCGTCCTAAATACAAAATTAATTGGTACACACCACTCTAATATATTCCTCATTGAGTTGTGGCCCCTAGAGTCTACTACTTGCCGGCATTCCTAAAAATTACCATTGGCTGTCCTTGATCACTCCTCTGATATGCCCCTTGATCACTCCACTGACATTCCTGTTTTTTTATGTTTACACCATCAGCGGATTTAACACTTGCTGATATTCTCCAAAGGAAGTCCAGCAGCACATAGGTAAGTCACACATAAGAAACATAGATTATTTTAAATTTTGAGATTTACCAGACATTTCTTAGGCTTTCTGGCTTTGTGAAGCATGCTTAATGTATACCTCCATAATTCATGTATTTTATACAGTAATATAAACGTATTGCCTGTTGGGACAGGAATGTTCATGGCATAGTGTACAAGCATGCACCCCTGCCCTGAGTGACTGCTCGGCCGCACCCCCCCTCACCCCAGGGGGGGGCGGCTGAGCAGTTTGCCAGGGCCGGTTTCGGTTACCAGTCCGGCCCTGTCTATGATCTACAGTGGCGCACCAAGTGTGCCCTCTTTATGGTATGGGACTACTGACTAAGTCCCAAGATACAGACTAGAAGCAGTAGTTGCAGCGCGCTGATTTTTGAAGATTAGTTGTTCCAAGCAGACCTTTTTTTGTTTCTAGCAAGGAGTACAACTTACTGATCATACTCATGCAAAGATTTTGCTTCAGTGTAACATCCGTGTGCATTTCAAGTAGAGGTGGACAAATAATTCCGCTCTACCAGTGGAGTTTGCGGAGTTTTGCCCACTCCGCGTTTCTCTTGGAATGTGGAGTTCTGGCAAAACTACCCAAACTGCCCTGTTGCAGAGTCTTTTGTTATGAATGGCTTGCCAACGTAAAGTTAGTGACTGTGAATTTGCATCCCCGGGCATGATTTTTGGGCACTAGAATGCCTCCCGATGAGAGACCTCAACACGGGCAGTGGCAACAGGTCGCGATTGTTCACGTTGAGAAAGCTATCGCTCGAATAGATAATCTAGAGTGAGAGAAAGAAGCAGCGCCCTCTGGCATGCTGAGTGGTGTCATTCACACTGATTTTAAAGTGTGGAACAAACTCCTGGTGCTAAAAATCATCATGAGCAGCACGACGAGCCAAATTCCACCCGCTCGCGGAACTCCACGGAATATTTAAGTCTGTGGAATTCCATGGAGTGAAACTCTGCAAGCTCCATCCACCCCTTATGTCAAGCACATGCCAACATTGTTTGGCACATAGATGGCAGTGTGGGAGTGTACAATGGGAGTATGTTTACTGGGACCAGTTGGGCCCTCTTTGGAAGGCCCTTTGTTTTTCCATGGCACAAGATGAAAGGTGGCTACAGCTTCCCCAGACAGTGTAGGAATATTGACTGTATTCCTGAAGCTGAAGGGTGGAGACCCAGACACTGAAGTGAAAGAGGAAGGACATAGAACTACCTGTAGAACTTTTATGAGGAGCTTTTATCAAGGGATTGCTGATAAGAGTTTGTGCAAGGCCGTGGGGCTTCAGTCAGCAGATTCAGTTGTACAAGATGGGAAAACTTCTTGGCAGGGCCTGTTCTTTTTTCTGTCCCTGATTGCTACTTTAGGAAGGTTGATGACAACCAGGTACAGAGTCTTCACACTTCATTGGGCCCATGCTTTGAGCACTCCTTCTTGTATTCAGCATCATCACTACCTTCCACAAAAGCTATGTGTGCACTACAGCCTGAAAATTACTTTTGAATGGGAACCACCAAAAATGGGTTCCAGAACTTTAGACAATGGATCAACATCAGATGTCCGGAAATGAGTGTAAATGTGGCACTCAAACCACCCCTTTGGATTCAAGTTCCAAAGTGCTTAATTAAGCAATGAAGGAAGTGATTGGCTGAGCAAACAAAGCACTATTATGAGACCAGGCCTGGTATCTGTATGACGTCTAGTTTCCCAGACATGAGAGGATATCACTATAAGGAATCATAACTTGGTGGAGAAGCTGAGGGTTCACCAAGTACCTATAAGCCAGCAAAGGAGTGCAACTGGCCAATAGAAGTAGAGGCTGCGCAAGAGGAAAAGCACAGCTATTTGGGGAAGATCCAGAAGAAGCCGGCTAATATTGAGTGATGTACATGAATTAACAGAAAAACAAAAAATAAGAAATCACAGCGGAGGAAACCAAATCATGGAAAAATAAAAAAATAAAAAATGAACTGAAACATTTTAAATCAAAAATCAAAAATGAAAGCAAGCATTTTTAAGGAAAGATCATTTTAAGGAATAATCCAAAATTACATTGAAATTGGTTGGAGTTTAGGGGTAATGAGAAGTTTTAGGGTTTAGGGATGGATGATGTTTAGGAGTGATGTATGGTTTTTAGGAGTCAGGGATGGGCATATTTCTGGCATAAAAGGGCTTTTTTTAAGGTTCAGGGATGGGTGAAGTATAGGGGTGGTGATGTTTTTAGGGATCGGGAATGCATGAGTTTAGGGGTCATGAGGTGTTTTTAAGGTTCACGGATGAGTGGAGATTAGAGGTGGTCATGGGTTTTTAGAGTTCACGGATGGGTGTAGGTACTGCTGTGAGGGGATTTTAAGGTTCAGTGATGGGTAGAGTTAAGGGATGGTAAAGGGCTTTTAGGGTTTAGGAATGGGTGGAGTTTAAGAGTGGTGAGGGGTTTAAGGGGAATAGGATGGGTGGAGTTTAGATGCAGAAAGAGTTTTTAGGGTTCAGGGATTGGTGGAGTTTAGGAGTGGTGAGGGTTTTTAGGGTTCAGGGATAGGTAGAGTTTAGGGGTAGAAAAGGCCTTCAGGGATAAGGGATCTTGGAGTTTAGGGGTGATGAGGATTTTTAGAGGTTTGAGATGAATGGTGTTCAAGGGTGGTGGGGGGCTTTTAGGGTACTGGGATAGGTGTTGTATAGGGGTGGTGTGGGTTTTTTAGGAATCAGGGATGGGAGATGCTTAAGAGTGGTAAGGGCTTTTTTTAGGGTTTAGAGTTGAAGAGGACTTTTAGAGTTAGGGATGGGTGAAGTTAAGGTGCGGTGAGGGGCTTTTAGGGTGCACGGATGCATGGTGTTTTGGTGTTGTGAGGGTATCAAGATTGATGGTGTTTTGGGGTGGTGAGTGGTCAAACAAGTTAAAAGCATCCAAAGAAATTGTTTGGCAATGTAAAAGATATAAACCTGGAGTAATGTATCCTAAAATTAAGAACTGAAAGAAATTCCTTCAACAAAAATGTTGCTGAAAGTAATAACTGCAGCCATTGCATTTACACCTTAAAAAATAAGCATGTAAAAGCCAATTAAAAAAAAAACATTCTATGACTTGAAAAATCTATGAAATTGTAAATGCTGTTCATCCTACAAATTTCCATTAAACAGCTTAGGTGAAATAGTTTCTCAGTAATGGTATTCCATTAAACCGTTTTTCCATGAAATCACATACAACTCCATATTCGGAGTACAACACGTGCTTGCCAAAACGTAAATGGTCACAAGATCACACTTCGCTGCTCATGTGATGATCTGAGTGGAGAAAAAATGCAATTCAAGACATCTGTTTGCTGTTGAGAATGTCTGTAATGTGTATTAAGCAATATGTGATCGCAGACCCCACACAAGACGCACCTTATTTGTATATCCCCTGGTATTTAACATAAAAACATGTTAGAAATGTGAACACAATATTAACACCTGCTGTCTAGGTGTAGTCCAGAATGGGACTAGATAAACATAAATACACAATAAGATGCACCATACAACGTTTCTTATACAGAATCTAGAGTCCAAAGACAACGGAGTTTCAATTCGTATGTCAATCTTCTCTTTTTTTTTATTTCTTGTTTCGAAATCTCAAGTTTATAAGATAGCCGTCTTATAAACTTGAGCTTTCGAAACAAGAAATTGCCTTATAGATTGATACCAAATGGTGATTGTTTGGTGTGCTCATGCGAATGCTGTTGTTGCCTGTACCCTGCTATCTGCTTGAGATATTACAGACCTGGGGGAGTCCTTCAGTACCAGGAACAGGAGCACCTGAGGTGGTGGATGATCTAGCAGTAACTTGCAGTCAGGAATACTCAACTCTATATTGAACCTCATTAGTGTGTGTAGTATTTTATTTTACTGTGACATTACATTGCTTCTCCTTACTTACGATAACCACTGGGCTGGGGAGTGAATTGTTGTGTCTGTTGTCTGATTGTTGAGCTCTCAGCCTTTGCCTCTACACTATCTCTCTGAGAAGCCAATGAATTCTCTGCATCACTACCCTGAGACTGTGAATCATTGCAGCATGGACCTCAGGATAATTTTGGAAAATGACCCCAACTGCAACAGCTGATGCCCAGTAACCCCTATCAGCCGGGTTGCCCCTCAAACAGGATCTGACATTGCCATAAATGATCATTGTGACTCGAGCCAAAAAGTCTTTAAAGTCATCTTGGTCATGATTTTATAATGTGCTTGCTCCTGATTTGTTGCTGGAATAGAACCACTACCCAGCCCTGGAAAACAAAATCAGAATAAATAGGCAAACACATATTGTAGGTACTCACTATAGGATGTGACTTGGTTTACTTCAAAACACAAATTATAAAGTATGGCAAAGATTAGTACACATGTTACACATATATATATTTGACTGGATGGCACCATTTCGTAGAAGAGAGCATTCCAAAATAAGTCTGCTGAATACTATTTACCTCCCTCCTTAGGAGCAGGTGGCTCATGCAGCCAAACAAGGATTTGCAAACTGGGAATAAAAATATTACCATGACATCTTACTCACAAATGAATTGCATATTTAAAAAGACTATACACAGGGTACCATTCAGGGCACCACCAGGGCACCTGTGACCCACACCTGCCACATTGACCTGTGAAGTAAAGGGTATGGCTAGAAGGTCTAGATCAGAGTTCTTCAATCTGTGGGGTGCACCCCCCTGGTGGGGTGTGACATCATCTCAAGGGGGGCGCGCACTCCACCTTAAAATCTCACCTTGCCTTTCATTGTTTCCCACCGTCCCACGTCGCAAGTACATTTCCTTACTGTATTTCTTACCCCATTTCAAATCGGGCTTTTGGATTGGAGAACTTGTGCACAACATGCCCATACTTTTGTAATTTAAAGAAAAACGTTCAATGTGATTGGGTCTGGTCCTAACCTGCCTCTCAGACAATGACGTGCATGCACGCTGGCTGCACTTGTGTTGCTAAGACATGACAGCAATTCCGAACGGTAAGAAAAGGAGCCCTCTTCCACACAAAAACAGCACAGGTGCATACACAGAGAGCCTGCCTGTTTTCTATTTAAATAAAAGTAAAAAGTAAAATGTGCCTCACCTCTCCCGATCAAATAGCTGAGACACAGAAATCTGTAAATGCAGATCAGAGCCCAGTGGATGAAAACACTCAAGTGCTCACTAGATTTTTAACCGCCGCCATTGAACGAGTTTGTGCATTCTTTTGCTAATTATCTAAGCTCCGTGCTTTTCAGAACTGTGACTAAAAAGGTGCAGCTGTCCTAGCCCAGTCACATGATGAAAATTTGTTTCTGTGTTTTTTTTCTGAATGGTGTGCCAGACCCATGTTTTATCTCAGAAATGTCTTTGATCCCATGGTCACACGTTCGATTCCCTGTAGGTCCACTCAGCCATACATGTTTCTGAGGTCGACAAAATGATAGATATTTAGTTGGATAGCAAAGACGTGATGTCACTTTGTCAAAGGCCATGTGATGTATCTTCCTGTGTTGTCGCTGGGGTCAAAGTTCTGGTGGTCTGGCTTTTGCCCTCCAAGCAGATCTAAAGGTTGAGATGTATGCCCAACAGCTGTGCAACAAGTACACCCAAGTCATTTTAGCATGGGACAACGGTGACTGCCAACCCATCTTTTCAATGAGGTATTAAAAATTGTATACAACCTTTCAATCCACCAAAGCACCTATGCCTGCTGGATATTTGAACTCCAGATGCAGGTAGTGCAGCTGGAGGCCTGACAGAGCAAAAACTGATTGTAGCCCTGGTAGTCACTGCCCTGCATGGCCCCTTCGGAAGCAGCAGAAGCCATTATTTGGAGGTGGCAGAGGTGGGCCTGGAAATGGAGTAGCCAGAGACGAGTAGTCAGGCCTTCTGGGGAAGAGTGGGTCCACTACTAGTTGGTCACAGATGTTGAGCACTTGAATGTATGTAGATTCAGTCAGGAGTGGAGTGCAACCTTTACTTCAACGTGCATTCTCCATGGTAGTAATTAAGGAAGGCTGGTCAGTAAGGAACTCCACAAGCAATACATTTAAGACATTTAAGTAGTGGCCTCTTGCTTTGTGCCATGAAATAAGACATCTCTTTTTTTGTGATAAGCTAGTTTGAGGTTCACTCACAAAGTTAGTCTTCTTGCAATGGGAAGGGTGCTAATCCCTGTGTATTCAGCAGCTCTTCTGTTTTTAGGTAAAGGTAAAGAGAGCACACAAATACCTGGTAGCACTGTTGTATTATTTGTTCTTCCAGGGGAATGTGCATTTGGAGGCATAGCTTTTCAATAATGTTAGGGGCGTGTGAGTGAGATTTCTTAACGAGCATCAAGGTGCACCCAACTAAAAGGATAGGGCAGGCTGGAGCTCCTGGACAGTGGTAACAGACAGGGTTAGGAGCATGCATTTTCAGTTATTTGCGAAAAGTAAGCCCAGTCACCATTGGGGCTCAGTGAGATAGTCTTGATTATGTTGTCCACTGTAGTCCAGTTCCTCTTCAGAGTAATGTAGGGCAGAAAGGCCATGGAGAGCAAGCTAGCATAACCCAAACTTAACATCAACAGACCAGGCTCAAGGTGAGCAGCGGCAGCAGAATTTTTAGTAGCCCAGGCCCAGCAGCAGAACACATGTGGAAAAATTGAGGAATCAGGGAAAGCAGGCTAGATAAAAGCATACATTTGTAGAAAATGCTGCAGAATACTGAACAGCATGCAATAATTATGCACCTAAAACTCCAGGAAGGGAAAGTTTGGAACTTCCTGAATCATAAAACCTGTGTACACCATGGTGATCTACATAGCAAGGAACCAGTGATCCCTCTTTCTTTCTCCTTTTAATAGAATATATAGAAATGGTTTCGCAAATCTATTGATATGAACATTATGTCCAAGGATTAATGAGCTGAAGGACATTGTAATTTGTTTTGTTCTACTGAGATGTACAATGCCCATTGTTTAGCTTCAAGCAGTAAAGTTTTGAGCTAATGGTTCTAACTGGCTGTGGATGTAGTAGGTTCAATCCGTTATTTGCCAGATATGGTGTGGAATATGCAGTTGGCAGTCGATTATGTAGTGTACCAGATTCCAGAAATTTCTGTCAGCTGGTGGGGGGGCCCGCCATCTAAAAAAATTCAGCTGGGGGGGCTCAACCTAAAAAGGTTTGAAGACCTCTGGTCTAGATCATCAGCAGGTCAGTCGCCCCTCCAGCCAGCCCTGCATCCACATTAGAATCCTATAAAGAGAGTTGAGGTGCAGAAAATCAAACGACGGCTTCAGGTTAAAGGATTATATTTCTAATGTATTTCCACCACTGTCTAGCTAAAGTAATGACACATATTAGAAGGTGTGGTTGGATGCGCTTATGAAGCCTTCATGCACTGAAACCCTAGGGGATTAGGAACAAGAGAGTATTTCCCCTGGGCATTGTGTGGAGGCACCACACAGCCTATTCAATTGTGAGGAGGGCTGTGCTTAGCTCCATCCTCCCATCCTGCCAGTGATGGCCCATCTATGCCCCTATACTCTCTACTATGTGTGGCTGTCTAAGAGGAATACTCAAAACCCAGCTGTCAGCTACATCCAGTCATGTGACCCAGAGATAGGCTACACGCACCAAATGGCTAAGGCAGGAAAACACCAACTTTAGAAAAGTGCCATTTTCAAAATTGCAATTTAAAATCCACTTTACCATGAGAGAGGATTTTTCATTACAATTCCAAAGACAACAAACACGAAATGGTTACCTGCTCCCATTTTTAACTACAGCTTATTAAATGCAATAAGGTAACTTCAATGTTATCCCAGTGGAGAGGTAAGCCTTTCATTAGTGGAAAAAGAAATGTAAGTTTTTTTCACTACCAGGACATATAAAACTTAAAAGTACATGTCCCACCTTTTGAATACACTGCACCCTGCCCTCTGGCCTGATGAGGCACTACCTTGGGGGTGTTTTAGATATATTAAAAATGACGTTTTAGGCCTGGCAAAAGGTTTATTTTGCCACTTCCAATTGGCAGTTGAAAACGGCACACACAGTCTGCAATGGCAGACTTGAAAGATGTTTGAAGAGCATTTTAAATGGGTAGCACAATCAGTGCTACAGGCCCGCAAGTAGCTTTTAATTTACAGGCCCTGGGTAAATGGAGTACCACTGTAACAGGAATTTGCAAATAAATGAAATATGCCAATTGGGGATAAGCCAATGTCACCATGTTTAGAGGAGAAAGTACAAGCACTTTAGCACTAGTTAGCAGTCGTAAAGTGCACAGATTCCTAATGCCAGCAAAAATGAGATCAGAAACAAATAGGGGAAGAAAGGCAAAACATATGCTGACAGCTCTAACACCTACAATACTATCCCACATCTTCAAATAATCTGGCTCTTCCTTGATGCTGCCAGAGTCTGTTATTGTTCTTGTGACCTTTTGAGGTGTTTGTGCACCACAACCCAGGATGGGGTAACTGGGAACAAATAAGGATATGCACTGGGAGGGGGAGTATTATACACCACCCCCTCATCACTTCTGGATGAAAACATTCAAGTCCTTTTCAACTGTCTCCCTATACCAGAAACTGCACTTTTGCAGAGAGTGGTAGGGAAAGGACTGAGGAGTTATGGCAGTGGTCATGGCATTATGCTTCCCTCTCCCCAGCACCAAGGAGAACAGAACCAACTTTCTGCATGTGAAAGTGACTAAAGGCACTAGTTCACTAGGTGTGTAATACTTCGCTCAAGACATATTTTGATTAGCATTTGTTGGATTATTAGTGCAGCATAAATTCACTTGCCTTTGTGGTGCTGGTTCCTAACAAGCTTCCTATTCATCATGTTTGTCTAAAGTACTCAACCAGAAGAAACAGTTTCACCTAGCCTCTTTAACAACTTATTATCCTCACCATTAGTTCAGAAAGCTGTTTGACTGATGTACAACAGCTATGCACACCATGCTGCTCCTTTATCTGTGCTGTTATGAACCTATATCTTCTTCCCTAACTCAAACTCCATCCTAGCCAGACTTTATGGAAAATATGTCAGTGTCCACACAGATATGTCTACATGCACTGCTGCCATCCATATTCGACTGCTTAAGGAAATAGTTTATCCCTCCAAGCCCAAAGTTAGAGCCTGATTCAGAGTTTGGCGGATGGGTTACTGCATCCCAAATGTGACGGACAACCTGTCTGCCATAATAGACATGCATTATATCATATGGCATTTGCAATAAGGTGGACAGGATATCTGTCAAGTTTATGACAGAGTACTTGCTCATCATTTTCCAGTAGCAGCAGTTAAGAGTATAATTTAACATTTTAAGTAGCATTCCTTTGACAAGGTCAGAACCACTTTCAGTGGGCCATGGGGCAAGCAGGAATTACTCGGTCAAACAGTGAGGATTGAGGCCTTTTACTCTAGATGTCCCGGGGTTCGACCTACTATGGATTCTAAGCAACTTGGACAAGTACCCCTTCAGCACTTAAGGGATGAGAGGTGAATATAGGGGTGAACACAGGCTCACAACTTGAAATATGTTCAATAGCAGCAATAAATGTTTGTGCAGTCAATTACTGTTTTTTATGACAAAAGTAATATTTATATATGTACAAAATGAAATGAAATGAAAATAGGTACTTATAAAGCGCACAGCTACTCAACAGAGTGTCCCGGCGCTGAAAGGACCACCAGCAGACGTGCAAATGAAATAAGGCATGCACACACAATACACATAGCCCCCTGAGGTCAGGGCTCTAGTGTTTAATAGGCAGACCCCTGAGAACCACCATCTTACTAGAAGTAGGGATAATTCCCTATTCACCATAGGTGACATTCAGGTTAAGCCCCACTAGCAGTCGAAGACTCAGGAGTCCCACTCCAACACTGTTTGAAAAGTCAAAACTGTTCCTGTGCTGAAGTGCTATCTAGCAGACAAATTGCCCTTGGGCCTTCAAGTTCTTTGATCAGTCTTACCCACACTAGCAGGGATTGTCTGACCGAAGTCTCCGAGAGCATCTCTCTCATGGATGTTCAGTATTACACATGTTGCTCTGCAGGGGCCACGGCCTGGGTGTCTTTGGCACTTCTACGATGAAATGTTAAGTTTCCTCTGGTCTTCCCAACAGGTGGTCAGGGGGATTTCAATGGCTTCTGATTCCAATTCTCAGTCGGGACTCGAGCCTGCATGGGTCACCATGGTGGCCTCTCCCTGCGACAATGGCATCAACCACTCTACGATCTTGTCTTTTTCGGTGGCCCCCTCTAGCACACTGGATCAGCACAGCAATCCATCAATTGCCCAAACTGCACAGTAGCAGGTTCCTGTTTATGATGGCCCTCTCTGGCATACAGAGTCACTGACTTACACACCACACATGGACAGTATCACAATCTGCATTGTTAACTTCATGGCAGCCCCCTCAGGCATACCGGGTACCAACTTACACACGGTGATAACCTGCTTGGCATGGTTAACTTTACGGCAGCCCACTTTGGCATATAGGGTCTCTGACTTACACACCACACATGGGTGATAACCTGATCAGCACAGCAGTCCTCTCCTCACACCTCACTACAGGGATCCACTTTCCAAGATCTCCCACTGGACCTTACTCCCTCCAGCGATCTCTTCTTCCTTACAGAGCACACTTGGCATGACAAGCAGGCAGGCACTGGTGCTACAGGGGAAGGTGGTCTTGGATCATCCCTGCTGGAAGGACTTGCAGGCCTTAACCCCCAGTTCTTGCCACAGACAGAAGTCTTGCAGAGCTTCTCCTTCTCAAACATCCTGATTTACTGCTTGGCAGTTGACAATTTTGGGGGCCTAGTTTGACCTATATATAACTCATTACAGGGACAGAGAATGGCATGTGGTTCGATCCCTACTGGACACGCCGAAACAACCAACCTTACAGACAATGTGGGGACTTCCAGAAATAGTGGGCCATTTTAAATGCGCGCACTGTAGAGCGTGCAAAATGACCATCGAAACCAAGACATTCCGCTATAAACACCATAAAGTAGACCGTAAGGTACACACCAATTGTAACTCAACAGATGTGATATATGCCATTCTCTGTTCCTGTAACGAGTTATATATAGGTCAAACTAGGCAGAAAGTAAAGACCAGGATTCTGCAACACTGTAGCAGGATACGATGTAACACAGTAGGAGCACCCCTGGTAGAACATTTCACTACAAAGACACACAGACCAGAATCAATCAGATGGCTGGTTCTGAAAAAAGTATCCCTATGCGTAAGGGGTGGGGATATTAGCACCATTCTGAATATACGAGAATGTAAGTGGATGTGCGCTTTAGACACTGTGAATAATGGCCTGAACGAGCTTGATGGCACCAATGCACAACTTTCCATCCTTAACACGGATTAGTCTGTATTTACCACTGTGCAACTGTCTTTTCCCAATGCCAGGATGTAATGTAATACACACAGAAAATAGGATGCGTTTGACTCTTTAAGCAGAGTGTGTTAATTGTCATTTGTTTCGCTGACTTTCACCAACAATGTGCATATATAGACAAGATGTATGTATATTCTGCTCGTGTACAAAATGTCAACTATGTACTTCTTAGACGCATTATCACTCTATTCAAGTATGGAAACCATATAGCTAGTAGATGCCATTTATCACCTAGATTGTATGCCAAGAATAGTCTATCTAGCTCCTGTATTGACTGTCATACCATGTACCTTTTAGACATTCTATCAGGAAACCTTAAAGTTATTTATTGCCATTTATCAGCTATAGTATATGCCACAAAGTGTATTTGGTATTTGAGTTTGTATTTATAATACAGTCATAGCTGTCTATGGATATGATGCATGACCACTCAGTTTCTACCCACAATGCCAATCATGTATTTTGAAAGCATTTTTAATACCATAGTTGAATATGAAAACTTTCCAAATATTGGTGATCATCTGTTACATATATTACAGACTATGTATATTATATACGACATGGGATGTCCTCAGGCCATGTATAGGCCAAATATAACAAAGAATATTCACCTTCTCTGCCAAATTGACCACATGGCTAGGTCCATTTCCCTTCCCTTTTGTCAACTAGAGCCCTAGTTGACATCTTTACATCTTCTTAACAAATGTCTCTTTTAAGCACACCCCCGCTCGTACGACCGGCCGTCGGTAATCGCTGGAGAACGAGCTGAGCTACGTGCATGCACTGAGCGGCTGCACACAGCGTGCACGCACACCGATCGCGTCTTTAAGATGCTGTAATTGCCAACACGGTCCCACTTTGACCAGAGTACTGGAGACGTCACCAACTAGTATAAGAGGTATGTCATGCCCCGGCACTTGTCCCGCCGGTACCTACCCGTAGCCCCTTTCTAGTACTTATATTGTATTATTCTCTCACGCTGAGGCTCCTTGCATAGGATTTTTTGTTTTTAAATAACGCTAATGCTTTTTAGAACGGGTCGTGTTAACTTGTCTCCCTAGATGTTTAGCATCATGTAGTTGCAGTACATGTCATTTTCGTGTGTTTTAATAGCGCAAGCTAGGTTGTTCATAGTCGCATTCGGCTGGGCGTTTCATGAATGAGCTGGTTTGTCCTGTAAATTCCTATTGTTAACGTTTGAATTGCCCATTGCAGTTTTCATATTCACTGGCTCATTTATTGTGTATGCGTACTTCTCAACTTGGGAATGTTCTCCATGCCTTTATACATAAGTTTGGGAACATTTTTGGTAGTTACTGATTATGCCACAATTTGGGAGTAATTCCCCCACGTTTATGTCTATAAACCATCATGTTTTACGACCCAGACATTATCATTGTCCTTCTTTTCCCCCGTTTTTGACAGATTTAATCCTGTACTGTGAAGGATGTTATAACCCACAACCTTTAATTCAGATGTTTGACGTGTGCACTTTTGGCTTCATATTCTCTCCGTTCATAGTAAGTGATGGCTGCATAGTTGCCGCATACCTTCACTGCCCGAGTTTATTTAGAACAGTGCGTATTTTTACTGTTTTTCTCTCTGTCCTCAGGAGCTTCTTTGAGCCCCCTTTTCTTCAACTATATAGCCTGAATCACTGAGCTGTTATTTTAAGTAGGTAAATTTCACTCCTTTCTTAAGGAACATTCACAACTAGCCATGTTGCAATCTCCCCTTAACACGGAGTATCCGATTGCCTCTAGGTGCTCTCAACAAGTCCTGATGAAGACCCCAATCTAAGGATCCAATCACCTTGAACACATAAAGGGGTCGAAACATTGACTGTTAACACTACCATACAAGCACTGATGACTGTAATTCATTAAACAGTGTTCCTAAGTGCTATGTATATCTAGTGGAACAAGTGACCTTTAACAGGCCAGATAGGTCTTGCCATGTAACATCTGATGTGTATATGTCACTTTACCTTTCCTTTGTCCTTTACCTTTACCCACTCACTAAGAACCCAACACTCCCACCCATCCTTCCCTTACACTAGAGCACTTTTCGATTACGTATGTATTTATGATGCTAGAGCAACTTGATTGCCTAAACAAATGCGTTTAATGCTTTGAAAAATAAATTGCATGAAATGCAGAGTATGCTTAAATTGACGTTGTGAATGTCATTTATTCTTTTTCTAAAAAGTGTTGCTACTGTGACCATTTGTTTTCTATACTTCCTCCAGAAAGCAGTCTGTCACAGCAGGAGCAAATCCATATCTGATGGTCCCCCAACAGAGGCCATGGGAGCGACTAGAAGTACACACCTGGAAGTCAGCCACAGTGATATCTGTATCAAAAAGTTACCCCAGGGCCCTAGGTCTACTCTTTATGAATCTCTTATCATTCCCATCTCCCACCGAAGATGTGCCCAGGCCCCTTTCCAATGACCTATCTCTAATCAAAGAGCACCCTTTGATGTATATTAAAGAGCCTAGCTCTCTCCTCCTCCAATGTGGGCCACTCAGCCCACAGGAATGCAGAAATCTGCAAATCTGTCTGGGGGCATTCCTCTACCTCTTCATGCTCCTCCAGTCAACCCTGGATCTCCCAAAATGGAACCCAGAATCTTCCAAGTATTGTACCATTCACAGGCACACATACATCCAGCACATGTATACAACACACACAAACTGCACAGCACTACATACTAACTTGATGTAGGTCAAGTGTGAGTCATGCACACAGCAGCAGAACTATATATAAGTGAGCCTGTAGGCCTCACTCCAGTAACACAGGAAAAAAGCATGTTCACTTCCATTGATCATTACACGGTATGCTGCCACCACCTCGCTCTTCGTGCTGCTTAACTCTTGGCAAAGGTAGTAGCCTTTCACAACTATGAGGGTAGCAATTCTGTAATCCATGAGACATGCCTATATCAAGGTGTAGAATTTCTTTTCAGGTTTATACTTTGTGCATCAATAATAATGCGTAATATGCAATTTCAGTTACTCGGGATTCTACATATACAGATTGAATTAACATGATTGTATTTGAAAAATATTTATTATGATGTATAGAAATGAAGGTAATAATGTGTTTTATTTAGACCACATATCTGTGTAAACCCTATCCTGAACAAGATGGCTGCCATTCTCTGTCACTAACTCCTACTTTTCCCGCTGTGCACATCCTCTCCCCAAAGATGCTGTAGAGCACAGTCAAGCTGATGTCAATATAGTGTATTTCCTCTGCAGTAGATGCCCTGCTTTTAATAATTCTTGCATGGTGTGGACATTGAAATTGAAACTTGTATCCATGTTTTATGTTCCTTTGCATGCCTATTTCATTCAGAGAAAGTCTCATTGTAGAATGTTTCGTATTTGTTTGAACATCTCAGGATGATATTTGCATAGAGGGAGTAGAATAATTATTCAACAGGGTTGGGATGGTGCTCATGTGTTAAGGTAATTACATTTTTTATTCTCGTGTTCTGGTATGGAAAAGAAATTACATACCTTTGCTCGCACCATTATGGAACTACTACAACTGCTTCTATTCTATGCAAGAATTGTGTATAAAAAACCCTCGATTTGGGGGTGAGCCATAATAATTTCCCATTCTACTAGGGATGCTGCCCTACTATTTACTGAGTTTGCTACCCAATTGGGATTTAGAATAATTTCTGCTATTTAAATACGCTGTATAACACTGCTTCTGAGACCCATCATGGCATTTATTCTGTCCCACTTTATTTTTGAATTTGGTAATGAATTCTTTTAACTTTGTATTGATCTAGAACTCAGTTATTGAGTGGGGTCCATTACTTTTACTCTTCTAATTTGATGATAGGAGCGGTGCCTTAACGCGGGGACACATTGCCTCATTAAATTGAGGCTTCAAACCCGCCTTCAATACAATAACCAGTCGAAGAACTGAATAAGGTCAATTGTGGGATATCTAAGTTTTGAGGTACAATTTTGCTCCCACAATGGCACACATGCATGATGTGTGTTTGCCCATGACAGCAAAAATTACCACCAGGGAACCAGACATCGTTGTAGCTGGTGCACTCATGGCTGGGGTACTCATCCGTTACCATGCAAGAGATTTTTCATTCCCAACAGACACACCTGTTGTAATTTTTGGGAAAGTGTATTTTTGATAAAATATACTTATCTAGTTCTTTACATTAATGATGGGGAAGCATATCATTTTTTGGTTGGCATGAACTTGCTTACTTCGCACTGAGTGGAACATGTTGAAAACTAGCATGCAAGTATTTGTAATTGTTTGTGCTTTGCTTCTCCCTCCTTTACAAAAGCTTCATTAGCTGTTTGATCTACACAGTATTAAATGTTACACGACATTCTATGCTATTGCTAGACAATTATAGTTTCAAAATGTTCATTTCTGTTGCTCATATGAACGTATTACCCACTATCCTGTTGCTCTAAATGAAATGCTATATTCAAATGTTTATTATAACTTCATATGTATGTTGTTTTCAACACCTTCAATGAATGATTTTAGACACACAAGGGGCCTATTTACAAAACAGTGGCGAAGCATGTCATTAAGCCAAGAAAGCTAACAACACGCTTCATCACTTTAGAAACGCAGGGCTGCACCATATTTACTAGAATATGGTGCAGCCCTGCGTTTCCCCCTGCATTGGTGCTAAGCGCCAACGTAGGCACCCTTGTACCAGAGTGCAAGGGTGCCTGTGTTGAGGGGAAGATTGTTTATGTGCAGCAAGGTCCCCGTTCCTGCACATTAACAATCTTTAAATGCTGTTTTGTAACTTTAAATGATGGTTTATGTGCAGGAAGGGGGACCTTCCTGCACATAAACAATCATAGGCAATTTGCTGTTTCTATGTGTGCTGCACAAGGCAGCACACATGGAAACAGCAAAATGAGGACAAATAAAGCATTTCTCCTCGTTTCACCTGTTTAAGACCAGGTTTTCCCTGGTCTTAATTTTGGCGCTGCCTCCTATTTAAATAGGAGGCAGAGTCAAAATAAATGGATGTGGTGGTGGAACGCCCACTGCAACACCCACTGCCCTCCCCTTTCACGCTAAATACAGTGTGAAAGGGTGCCTTTTTTACAAGGCAGCGTTAAGCCACGTTAAGTGGCTTAACGCTGCCTTGTAAATAAGGTGAGGCCCCTATCGCCATCACCACATCACTGAAAGTGACGTTGTGGTGGTGATAGGGGCTTGTAAATATGCCCCACAAGTATTTTCTCACATATATATTCGATTGCCTTAAGATGTACCTGTTAAATAGAAATCTGTCACAATTACCTATGCATGTGTGTTTGTTTAAGACAGGACCGTTTTTTTGTTAGTAGAAAGTATGAGTGTGATGCACAGATAAAGAAGAACAAATCAACCAAAAATGTGTATTCTTTATGGGAGGTAAGATCTAGCAGAGTCATTTCGGTACCAATTGAATGTGATGTAATGATTTGAGCATGAAAAGGACAATATGTGCTAGGGATTCCCACGTGTTTCCGCAACTAATTTATAATTCAAGGGAATGAAAGGAAGTATTTTACTACTTAATTATACTTTTGTAATGTCTGTTCCATGAATAAAATTCATAAATTCCATTAGGTTGACGTTTACTGCGTAAAAAAAGATGAGTAAAAATCAGATCACTGGGCACATTAACAACTGCACAGTCCTAATAGATATATGAAAGCAGATTTGTCACAGTCAGGACAGCCATTTCACTTTTGTAATTACGAGCTTCCTTGGGGTGTTGCTGAATAACCAGTTTTGTCTGTGATAGATGGTCTACCATAAATCTTTTTTTAATACAGTTTTTGACTTTTTGGTGTGTTTAATTCCTATTTCTTCAGATGTGCTGGATGGATCTGGCAAATGCTGAAAGACTTCTGATACAATCATTTAGTTAAAAGAACATCTGTACACTATCACATTAAGAGACAAGTATGCAAGCATGCCTTTTTGTACAGGCATGAAGCTGTTATTGGGCCATGTGAAATGAAACAGTCTGCAAAGTATGGTCACACATACAGAGATGTCGCAAAAATGGTCTGCACCTTTTAGACTCTAAAGGGGAATCTAAGCAAAGCTAAAGTGCAATGCCCAATTATACCCACCAAATGAAACTTTGAGAATTCCAAGTCACATGCCCAATTATTCTCCATCCTCAAACAACAACTTCACACTGAATATTTCTTTCCTTTGGGCTACACATTAGAACACCGTTGAATTTCACCCGTCTCCTTATTCCGCTCAGACAGTAGTCCTTTCTTCCTTCATTAAATCTTCTTATCCTTGCCAAGAGATACTCCTTTCAAGTCTTACTATCTCTTTCAATCAATTTGCCTTTCTTTAACTGTGAGCTACTGCAACTGCACCTGCAGAGGAAAGAAAAACGTTGCATCTAAAGCTAGCATTCATGTTAAAAGTTAAACATTCTGGGCCCGATTCACAGAACTAACTTAAGACAAAATCCTAAACTTACTACTTTTGGTATTCACAGAATGCACTTACTACTTTTGCTATTCACAGAATGCACTTACTACTTTTGGCATTCACAGAATGCACTTACTACTTTTGGTATTCACAGAATGGATTTACGACTACTAACATTACGTCCGCACTCGGGCCAGAATTTCCGCACCCGGAGCGAGAATTCCGCTCTTGGGCTGGAATCTCCGCTTCCGGACCGTAATACACAAACTGTGGCCGTTGATCATTTTCCTCAAGGGTAAACACCTGTCCAAGTGCCTACCATCCCCCACCATGCATCAGCTGACACACTGCAGCCAATCCCAGCCCTGCAGCATGTATGAATGCAGAGCAGACACACACAAACCCTTTCAACATGTCGCTGAATGTGTTTGTTGCTCTGTCCCTTGCCATGCGGCAAAACTATTTGAGGAGGAGGAGAGCAGAGAGGATCTTCAGACAGAGGATCAACCTATTTGGAATGTCCAGCCAAGATGTCAGGGCCAGGTACCGTTTCCCTCCAGAAGTCATCTTGGAGATGGTATGTGAGTGGGAGCAGGAACTTGACTCTGTGACCTGCTGCTCCCATGCCATACCAACATATCTCAAGATCCTTTCTCCTCTCCATTTCTTTGCCACTGGGTCATTCCAAAGGGTCACCAGTGACCATGTGGGCATTTCCCAGGCAAGCCAGTCGTGGTGCCTGCATCAGGTACTGAGATGCATCACTGCTAGAGCCCACAGCCACATACAAATGCCCCATACACTGGCCAGGAGACAAAGTGCAGCACGAGATTTCTATCTCATTGCTCACTTCCCACGTGTGCTGGGTGCAATTGATTGTACCCATGTGGCCCTTCAGCCACCCCGCCGCATTGCACACATCTTCTGCAACAGACACCGATGGTATTCCATCAATGTGCAAGCTGTCTGTGATGCCAGTGGGAGATTCATTGATGTGCATGCAGTGTTCCCAGGCAGTACCCATGACAGCTTCGTATTCCGCATCTCACCTCTTGCCCGGCAGATGGCTGCGGGAGAATTTGGCAACATGTGGCTACTGGGTAAGTACCAAGCACTAAAAATGAGGGATATGTGTTATTGAAATGTCTGAATGCCTCCTAACATTAACCATTGTACAATAAGAATCATAAAGCTACATACATGGTCTCAACAGACACTGCATGCACTAAAGTATAGATCATGTCCTGTGCAAATCAAAGAGGGAAATGTAACCAACTGTCCTTTCTTCCCTCCTCAGGCGATGTTGGGTATGCACTCTCCCCACAACTCCTCACCCCTTACAGGCGTGCAAACACTGTACCTCAACGTAGGTACAATAGGGCACACATACAGACTAGAGCCATCATAGAGCGCACTTTTGGTCTGTTGAAGTCGCGATTCAGATGTCTTGACCGTACAGGGGGTGTGCTGCTGTACTCCCCTGAAGTCGTGTGCAAGATCATATTAGCCTGTTGTGTTTTGCACAACATTGCTTTAACGCATGGCTTACACATACCTCTGAAACCTCGGCTAGCTCTGAATCTGGGAAACCGGGCCATTGCACATAACCGAGGTCAGGGTATGCAAGTCCGTGATCATCTCGTTGCCACGTTTTTCACATGAGCAACCTGTAGTGTCATGGACAAAATGTGGTTTGCTGTCTGTTGTCAATGATGAAACTTGGATATACACGACTGTGTCAATAAATTCCATCCTGAGACTACTTTGCAAGCCACACTAACTGCATGTAAATCACAGCTGTTGACAGTAGTCAAAAGGTTGAGCATGCCTCAGGTCATGTGCCCATGTCAGCAATCAGTGTACTGGATGTCCATAAAGAATCTATTCACGCAGATGAGAAACGATACATGTTCTGAGAGACCAACCCAGACCTTGTGAGGATGGGTCACTTAATCACAAAAGGGCATAACCATTGCATTCTCTCGCCTGTGCCCTCAACAGATTTGACTCCCCCACAAATGATGGGCCCACAACGTGAGTGATGATGTCATGGGTGAATCAGGCACCATGTGTCTGTGATATGCAGCACTGCTCCACCCCAATTTTCTGTAACACAACACACAACTCTTGTAATGAGCCCTCAACATGGACTACATGTACCATAATGCAAAGTTGGAGAAAACGAAACTGTGGTTTGATGTGGTGTCAGCCCCCCCCCGTCCGTGCAGAAATGTACTTAATTGGTCTGTTCCCCCTTTTTTTACATGTATATGATTCCCACCTGCACTGTCATTTCAGGTTTTTCCACAACAGAACAGCAGGATGGCAGTGGATTTGATTAGTGATTGTGGATGGATCAGGATGAAAACAACATGGCTGCCAACTATTTCCTGTGATGTATTTCCTGTCTCCCACTGCCAAGTATAACATTTCCTGTATGAAATAATGTGTTCCAGGTCAATTTCGGAGGTTACGGCCGGAAAACGTAATTTCCGATTTCGGACCGTAATGCACGGATGCGGACCCTCCGCTCCGGAACCGGAAACTACGTTTTCGGGCCGTAATCTCCTAAAATGAACCGGAACACATAATTCCATACAGGAAATGATACCCAGGAAGTGGGAGACAGGAAATACATCACAGGAAGTTGTTGACAGCCATTTTGTGTTCATTCTGAGTCAACCTCTATCACAGATCAGATCCTCTGCCACCCTGCTGCTCTCATTCAACTTATTTGCCCCAAAATGGCTGAGGGTTATGAGGAGAAAGCACCCCCTTTCACAGAAAGGGAATTAGACATCTTGGCTGAGGGGGTGCTGTCCAAATATCCTCAGCTATATGGGGACCCGGAATACCAGCTGAGCAATGCAGCCCGGGCCAGGCTATGGGCCAACATCGGTGAGCGCTGCAGTGCAGTGGGAATCCACACCAGGAGTGCTAGGGCATGCCGCAAGCACTGGGAGGACCTAAAACGCTGGTCCCGCCACAAGGCTGAGGAGCTGGTGGGCCAGTCTTCCCAGCACCATGTGCATCGTCCTCGCCTCTCCCCACTGTACAGGAGGGTCCTGGGAGCAGCTTGGCCGACCCTCCATGCTCAGCTGGAGGAGCATGAGCAGCAGAGACCTGGTAAGTGCATTAAATGCAATATGTGTCTGGGAGTATGATGTGAGTGAAGACAGTGCTGTACCATTGTGTGTCCCATGCCTCCATTCACCGATTCTGTGTCCATGCAGCAGTCACCAAGAATAAAAAGGCACACTGTGGCATATGGACTGTACAGGTCAGAGTGCATTTTAGGAGTTGTAGTTTCTTCATGACAACTGGGTAAATGAGCCACACTTGTGCATTTGTATTGAAATCTGCTCTGCCAGCACCACTACCAGTGAACCAAGGGAATCATAACTGATGTGTGCATTGGATGAGTAATGGTACAGACACTGTCCAGTGTGTGCATGGCAGGCCAAAGGGTATTGGATGCTGTGACTTGCATTGCATTTGTTGAGTTTGGGTTCTAATTGAGACAGATCATCATGTGCCATGGAGTCAAGACAGACTTTGAGATCCTTGCCTCACTCTTAAGTGTTTCTAAATTTGTAAAGTGTGTCCACTGACACACGTCTCACCCTCAGTGGCTTGTATGACATTTCACATGTACAGGTAGCTGTCACAACGACCCACCACTGGTCACCGGTGTACTGCACTACCTTATCAGTCACCAAAGCCAATATGTGGCACTGTATTGTCAGATTATGTGAGGGGACATCAAAAGGCTAGACTCACAATGTAGCAAAACAAATAGCCCAGACCCTATGTGGATGTGTGACCCACATTCGGCATTTGTCTTGTCCTATACAATGCTACACAGCAGATGACACTTGTCCAGATGTAAAAGAGGTGCGACTCCATATCAATGGCCAAATTCAATAAAATCTGGACTCTCCATGTTATCCTTTGGTGGACTGGTTTTAGAACCTGCACATGAAGCAGTGACAGGACACACAGATCACAAGAATGCCAAGGTTGAGGGTTGGCCAATACAGTTGTGTAAGCCACAAACATTCACGTGAGATGTCCATGTCAGACTCAATTCAGGAGATGACAGTGAACATACACGTAATGTAAGCTCATAAACACTGACAACTGTAGAGTGTGATCAGAGGAAAACAAAGTCTGACCTTGGCTCATCTATGTATGTGTTTTGTCCTGAATAAAACAACCACCACATCATGATTTTGCTTACATTTCTGTGGGCACAGCTGGCCAAATGGAAGAACAGCAGGACCAGGTTCGGAGCGGGAGGCCATCAGTGCACCGGTGGCTACAACCTCTTTCCACCAGTGAGGAAGAAGAGGATGAGGAGGGACCCTCAACATCTGGAGGCAAGGGGATTGCGCCCACCCGGACTGACAAGGAACACAACTCTGGTGCTACGGCCCGGGTGGAGGCTGTGGACATTGAAGTGGGGGGCAGAGAACCCGACACCTCTGGCCATGGGGTGGTGGAGAGCTACTCTCGCCCAGACTAATCACCTGTGGGTTCTGTCGAGGTGTCCCCGGGGCAGGCCAATACCCAACCTGGGCCTGCCATCAGCCCCTCCCTACCTCTAGAGGCCCCCATTCCATCGGGGGCTCCAGCTGCATCCCCTGCAACCAGTCCCCCTCATCATAGTTGCCAGCTCGACCACAATATTGGCTCTGAACCTGAGGCACCACATCCCTCCTGTCCCACCCAGGCCCCTCCCTGTGTTGTTCCTCCTGTGGCTGTGCCAGAGGACTTGAGGTGGATATGTGAGGGTCAGCCATACATGTCCGCTCGCATCGTGCTGCAGTTGTGTCTGGAGATACGCATGATGCGAGAGGACATTGTCCGAGCTCTGGCCACCCTCACTACCAGCATCAATTCCATGGCCACAGCCATGTCATCTGTTGTCTCCCAAATCCCTTCCCATATAACCGTCAATGTCTCCCCCTGTCCGTTGTTCCACACTGTTTCCCCCCATACTCCTCGTGTGTCCCGAACCCATGTGGTGCCTGTTCCTGCACCGGCCAGCCGTGTGCCTGCATCGGACTCTGAGGATCTGGACATTGTGGTACTAGAGGATGACCAGAAGGACACTTAACTTTTTGACTGAAACTTCTTTGTGAACAATTATTTTCTTTTCCCCTTGTAAATAGACTGGTTTCCCTGACGCTCCCTGACGTGTTATATTTTTGTTGCCCCACCCCAATACAAGTTCCCTTCTCCATCTGCATTAAGATCATCATTTTTTTTCCTTTCTCCCTTCCAAACGGACGGTTGTTCTTCTGATCATACATAAATATCTTTGAGGAATCCTACTTACTTTAACTTGTTTGACTTCATTTTGAATGGCTGGTAAAGAATATGGACACGTATTTGGTGAGTTATCTGCTATGCACATAATGGCTTGTTGCAATGATGGGTTACACTTGTAACTGTGTCACACACACACACATACCTCCTCACATCTCTAGGCCACCTACATCGTTATACAGGACATGATACACAACAGAATCTTACTTTGGTAGATCTTTACTTTTTCTTTACACATATTCACGGTGGACAATTTGTTTCTGGGTTCTTGTCAATGGCGATCGTGCTTGCGACATCGCAATTTCGGAGGTGATGATCGCTGTGAGGGATCCGGTCTGGCTTGTCGCCTACGTGTAGGTGGGTGTTGTCCATGTGCTTGTACAGGGTGATCTACATGTGCAGGGGCAGATGGTGTATGCACAGTTGGTGTTTGTGCCTGGACAAGGGCTGGTTGTGCAGGTGGTGGGAGTGCCTGTACAGGGGTCGGTGGTGGTTGTGCAGGTGGTGGGAGTGCCTGTACAGGTGTCGGTGGTGGTGCAGGTGGTGGGAGTGCCTGTACAGGTGTCGGTGGTGGTGCAGGTGGTGGGAGTGCCTGTACAGGTGTCGGTGGTGGTTGTGCAGGTGGTGGGGGTGCCTGTACAGGGGTTGATGGTGGTTGTGCAGGTGGTGGGAGTGCCTGTACAGGGGTTGGTGGTGGTTGTGCAGGTGGTGGGAGTGCCTGTACAGGGGTTGGTGGTGGTTGTGCAGGTGGTGGGAGTGCCTGTTCAGGGCGCCGGTGTGGATGTGTACCTCTGCTGTGGTCATGTGCAGTTGGTGGTACAGGTGTGTGGATGTGCTGTCCTGAAGGCAGATATGATGGCTCCCCTCCCTGCGTTGACCGTGAAGGGAGACTTTGGATCACTTTCAGCATGCCCTCTATCATCTTCATGGCCAAGGCATGGTGTCTTGCACTCGCTTCCCTTTGGATGGATATCATGTCTCTCATATTCCTGGACATGTCCTGCCAAGTTCTATCCATCCTATCCAAAACATGGCTCAACCTGTCCATCACCTGAGGGAATTGGACCATGTCCTGCAGGGACTCAGACATGTCTGACAGGGTAGCCCCTATGGCACGAATGTCCTGCCTCACATCTGTCTGCTGTTGGAAGAAGTCCTGCTCCCACTGGCCACCATAGCCAGGTGTAGGCCCTCTCTGCAGGTGTCTGCCATGGATGGGACCAACAGGTCGAACAGTAGGGGGGGGTGGCAGGTGGAAGCCTGTGGGCAGGAGAATGGTGCCCAGGGGATACCTGCACCACAACAGGGTTGGTACTTCCCCCAGATGGTGGAGAGGATGGCGGGGATACACTGTATAGGGAAGAGCTGGTAGGGGAACCACCATGTCGGTCCTGGACGTGAGGGCTGTGAGGGAGTGATGTCTGTGTTGGGATGCGTGGGAGCTGTGGCTGGTTTGCTCTATGCTGGGGACAGGCAATTGTTTGTTTGGGAGGAGGCTGACGAACGTTGCTGGGCGGAGGATGTGATGCCATGAATGATTTTGCCAATGTGGCAAGTTAGCTGTCATTGGCATCCGAATCGTCATCCCCGGAGTGGATGGACATGTAGTCACCATCATCTTCCAAGTCTACATCCTCAGGAACTTCCTCCTCCTCTTGAGCAGTACTTGTTGCCGACATAACTGCCTGGAGGATCTGTGGATTCTCCCCTCTGATTGCCTGTCATCCCACACTGGTTGTAGGTCCGTCATCCTCATCCTCATCCTCATCCTCATCATCCCCTGGAACACAGAGGTTGCAACCGTATTAGTGATTGACCTGGTATTACATGTGGTGCAACACAAGGGTTGGATTAACTGTACTTTGCATCAACAGTTGAGGATCATGTGACCTGGTTAGGGTACCACCACAAATGACAGCTCACACCATAGCACTGAGGTGTTACACGGAGATGTACATAATACAAGCAAACTCACCAGCTCCAGCCACAACTTCCTGTCCCTTCGCGTTCCCCCCTGATGTCAACTGCTGAACCTGTCGCCTCATAGATGTTGTTGACATAGCTGTCCCCGATCCAGCAGCTGTAGAGGGAAGTGACAACATTCTCAATGATCTGCATTACTAATTGACAGACAGGCACATGTGACACTCATGATTTGTATGTCACTTTGTAAACAACAACTGCTGATTTCATACAGAAGGTGATCTTGATCTCTGTCATGGCTTAGTAATCTAAGCTAGTGACACACCTCATGCCAGAATTACCTGATGGACAGGTGCGAGAGGGTTTCACTGCTGCAGCCAGGATGTCATGCATTCCCCGGGATGGTGTACGCTGCACTGGTGTCATCCTGTCAGCAGCTGTGATGAGACATGCATGTCCATATTTCAGTACAACAGATGGTAGCTATGAGCTAACATGTCATTCTCAATAACCATTTGCGGATAATCCAGGACAATGTGCAGCATGTTTACCTCATGGACTTTACATGTGGGCCCCTGCTCACATGCAGCATTTGCCAGCTGTTACCTCCACGCAGCACTGACATCAATAAGATGACACATCAACAGACAAACGCATGAGAAGGTTACTGATATTTCAAGGAAGGGGATAAATGACCGGGACTCCTCCGCATTACACTGATTTCACCTTCACCATTAAGACTAACAGTTTTCATGAGTGTAATGTTGTCTGTTGACAAGTCAAAAGGAGTTCATGTGTGAGATGTGCAGTAGTCAGGTACATAATGTTGGTCATTTGTGCTTCCCTACCCATGAAGTCACAAAGCTCATTTTTGAATGAGAGAACACAGATTTCTTATGTCCATCCTTTGAGTGTCCTCTGTTTGCATACCCTATTTCCAACATCATGGTAGTACTTAGCTAACAACGGATGGTGTCTTGTACAGCAGACATCCAAACCTCATATGTCAACCACTCACCTATACATGTGAATACGGTAGAAGAGGAGGCAAGCAGAATGCAACATTTGGTTATGATCCCACATTGCAGATAAGTTGAGAAGCTTTGATGCTTTCCGCCTGCACTGGATTAGCGTGTTGCTTTTCAGCCAAGTTATTTTGAAGGTGTAACTGCATGAAGATTCACCTTAGCAGCCCCTAAACCCATCTCAAAGGTACACAACTGGCATCAGTGTGAGCCTCAGCCATACCAATTTCAATATGATTTTACCATATATATTTTGCTAGGGAGTTTTCATTTCATTGAATTGCAAGCCTGTTGTGTTTTGGTCACTTCATATGACACATTGTACTATTTTATGTCCATTCTGCACTCACTTGGCATACATTTTGTGTCATCCTTTCATTAGCCACCAAGGTCTGATCTGGTATGTGGTTAAATGCCATATGTGAGCATATTGTGATGCAGGACAACAGTGTTGTACAACACAAACAACATACGGTGGAGATTAAAGGCACATTTAATGAGCATTCAGCTAAATTATTCTTGGGTTTACTTACCATGGCCCAGCACCGGCACAGTGTGTGGTCCCTGAACAGATGTCACAGCCAACCTTGTAGCAGAAGTCAGTGTGTGTCTTTGATTCTGGGAGGACCTCATTGTACCTACAATGATAAGTGTGTTTTGCAACTTTACATTTCTGCTGCCACATGTGATGCACTCAATTTCTGGCACAAAGGATAAGCACAAGCAGTTGTGGGCACCACCGTTGCAGAAGTGTGTAGTACTTAATATCATGAGTGATCCCACATATAACTTAGAATGGGCCCACTACCTAGATGTGACGTATATCAAAATGACATGACTACGAATCCTGGAGTAAGGTCCACTATCGTGTTTTGTTGATGGCCAACAAACAAGCCAGCCAATGTAAGAAGTACATGACCAGCTGGGTGGACTGGGCAATTTCATGTATATTTAAAACATTCTAAGTTTGACAGTGGATGCATTGTCAATACTACTGACAATGGTATCTCACTTCTTGTTCATCATTGTCATATTTGTGTAAATTGGATTTCTTGATTAGGTCTACAGAAACTATTACAATATAGTGGGGACACCCTTTTGACTAGTTGTGGCACTCGATTATAGGATTGGGTTCCCAGGTCTGGGACTGTTGGTGAAATACATGTTATGTTCCACAATTACATAGGTATGATGAGCCAAGACATATTATATTTTGTCTTTCGCTATTCACAAATGTCATTTGCTAAAGGTGAATGTCCATTGACAACTCCAATAGTTATTAAGCTAGTTTTTCATCTCTGGTTACCTTTCATATTCGGGCACTATATGTCCCTCTGTTGTCTCCTGACAATGTATGCATTTTGACCATCTCCTGACCAGTTTGACTTACCAGTTAGTGAGGGTGGTATGCCTTTCTCTGGATGATGTTGGTTCCTCCCAGTAGATGCAGGGACCTCTGCTACTGCGGTTGTCTGTGCTCTGGCTGAATGTGTCAATGGGTGAGAAGAGAGAAAAGTAACCAAATGGGAAATGTGCATGTGGAACTTGTCAGGCATTTCCCCATATCTTCTGCATGCTAACAGTGTTGTGAAGTACTGCCGCAGACGGGGCAGGTAGGAGCAGTGGGGCGTTGGGGATGTAATGGCGTGGCAGGGTGGGAAATGAACAACGGAATCTGTGTATGACATATTTTGATCTGAGGATTCTCTCACCTTCTGCTCTGTGATTTTGGCTGGCACAGGGTGAGTTACTTCTTGGATAATTTGTGGCAGATTTACAAGCCCCTTGCCAAACATTTACGCCGCCGTTGCGTCACTTCTGTGACACAGCGGCGGCGTAAAACATGCGACAAGTTGCGACTTATTTACAACGTGACGCATCTATGGAGATGCGTCACGTTGTGAAGCCCTGCGCAACATTAAACCTGAGTCAGGTTTAATGTAAGCAGGGTGGGCGTTCCTTTGGGTAATGCCTCGTAAAAGTGATGCAGTGAAATCTACAAGATTTCACGGAGTCACTTTTCAGAGGCCGCTGCGACGAAACCTTATGCCTGCTTGAAGCAGATGTAAGGAGTGGTGCAGCACGTTAGGTATGGGCGGTCCATGGACATTGTTGGAGTTGCGTCGCACTTGCGACACGACTCCAGCGAAGCGCCGCCCTAACGCCATGAGATGCAACACACATCTGTGAATCCCTGCGACGCATCCGTGGTGGCGCAAGGGTAGAATTGCGTGTCGCATCGGTACTGGCGCATCCCTGCTAATATGCAGGGATGCGCCAGTCCTTGTAAATCTGCCCCCTTGTATTTTCCCAATTCATTTGTCAGTTGATTTTCATATGCTCCGCAACCCCTTAAGTTTTTGACTGACTCAGCCGCATCTGGATGAATGGAAAGGGCACTTTGTCAATTGCTACTTAGCAGGGTTGGGTATATACCGCAGCAGTACTGTGCCCATGTTTTCAATAGTGGGAGAGGGATTTGCCATTTCTAATGCAAAGGATTCTGGGACTTGTGGTGCAACATACAGAGGGTAACACATGAGTCTCTGACTGACTATATTTTTATATACACTTCAGACAACTTCCTTACTCACAATGGCAGTGCAACACAGACAATCTTTTCATACACTTTTTCTTGTCATCCCATTTACCTGGTACCACGTAGCGGACGTCACTAACAGGCAGCCCATGGACCAAGTGGGGGTGGATTGTGGTGAGGATATCCTCCTCTAGTGGGGTGAGATGGATGCGGGGTCCAGAGTGTGGGGCAGGGAGGATCCTGTTCAATTCGATCCTGGCATACTTGTCCTTGACCCTCTGCCTTTCATCCTGCCACTTCTTCTTGATGTCCTGGACTGTGCGCCTCTCCTCCCCCAATGCTGTGACAGCAGTAGCTAATTGCTGCCATAGGGCTGCCTTCTGTGTGCCACTGGTGCAGTAAGGTGGGAGACCATATAGGCGTTTGTGGTGCCTCACTATGTACTCCACAAGCATGGTGGTCTCCTCAGTAGTAAAGTTCTTCTTCCTCCTCATTTGTTCCATTTTCCTCTGGCGATGTACAGCGATTGCAAAACACGAACTCTCTGTGGCCAAACCTGTTCCTTCAATGTGTGCTGCTTTTATATGTTTTGTGGTGCTGGTCTTGCAATTAGTGTTAATTGGCTACAGCTGGAGCGTGGTGGGGGATGGTAGGCACTTGGAACATTCATCAGGCCAAAATGGAGGTATTCCGGCACAAAATCGGGTATTCCGGCCCGGAAGCGGAGATTCCGGCCCGGGAGCGGAGATTCCGGCCCAAAAGCGGAGATTCTGGCACGGGAGCAGAATTGCCGCTCCGGGTGCGGACATTCCGGCCCGAGTGCGGACGTAAAGTTAGTAGTCGTAAATCCATTCTGTGAATACCAAAAGTAGTAAGTGCATTCTGTGAATGCCAAAAGTAGTAAGTGCATTCTGTAAATACCAGAATTAGTAAGTGCATTCTGTGAATACCAAAATGATAGTAAGTTTAGCAGTTTGTCTTAAGTTAGTTCTGTGAATCGGGCCCTGTGAAATCAGTCGACTCTCAGCTTTACTGTGTGACCAAATGGGTTACACTGTAATTGGTAAATTGTAGTTGATCCTAACTCCTTTTATTCCTCAGGCACCTAGAACCTTCCATTGCAGGGGATCAGGAAGAAGGAGTCCATGTTCTATGTGTTTTCAGAACTTAGGGAGACAAACTTGAGCCTAAAATTGGCACGCAGACGCTAGACAGAATCCCAGTGCTCCTTTGTCCATTCCAGGGTACCCCACTTTACATTGGCTGGTTTGGTCCCATTTTCAAAGGCATACAGGACTTGTGATGGCTCTACCAGCTTTTCCCCTAATGGATAATCTGTCACGCACACTACCTTGTGTTTTAGAATGCTAGGCTTAAGTTGTCTACTTTGTTCCTGAGGAGTCCTTAAATTACCACTGCCAAGATGTGTCAACCTTACCAGATGAGGAGTCCTATTGAAATATAATTTGCAATGATTCACTTCATTTTAAGATAAACCAAGGAATTTGATCCCCATTGTCCTTGTTGAAGACTGTGACTACCTCAGGGTAGATTTCACATTGGATTCATATTATAACCACCCCATTTAAGGAAGCAAAGACAGAACAGACAAACAATGAGCCTTTTCCAATCAGGACTATTGAAAGACTTTTTGAATTTTCTGTATTGTATGTTAAAAAAACTATTTCTATACAATCTGTTTATGTTTGGCACAGAGTGATTTTCGTTCAGAATGTTCAGCAAAGATTGGCTTAATTTTAAGTCACGTAAATGCTCTTTTTGATTAAATCTGTTTCCCACTGGAATTCTCGTTCCAGGGTGGTCTACACTTTAAATGTATCCTCACTGTACTCTATTGTTTTTTGTTCTTTATACAATTTGCCCAGGTTATGCATGATTATATTGGCAAACCACATTCACAGAACAGTTAATTTCTGAAACTTGACATGACCTGAATGCCTCAACTCATGAAAGAGCATTTTGTATAGGCCCCGATTATGAGATGAGAGGTTGGTATCAAGAGTGGAATACTGATGCACTCAATTGTAAGCGGCCCACTGTTCCAGCATCCAGGTTTCTTGGGGAGGGATTACTCAGCATCATTTTATCAGTGCAAACATCCACAGAGTAAGACTGCTTTAGGAATGGGCAGCGGAAGCAGTCTGGCTCCGATCACTGCCACCTGCTCAACCCCCTTCCAATCTAATGGGAGAACATGTAATGCCCCAATCCACAATAACAAATCTCCCATTCTCTCAGCTGTTCTTGCATTAAAGATCCAGGGGCAGATTGACTATGGGCTGCTTTTCTTGTTCTTGCATCACACATGGTGATGCAAGCCCTTAGGAGAGATTTCCTAAACCATGCAAAGCCACCTTGTTAGGCTCTATGTGGTTTAGTAAATCTAGAGAGCACGAATCCCTGCCTTGCGTTAACCTGCATTGAGAAGGTGCTGTATGGGTGGTTTGTGGGCGTTCCCATGCATCCACCATTGATTTTGATGCAATCCCAGATTTACTAAGGTCAGTAAACCTGCGATTGCGTAAAAATGGTATGCCTTCCCAAGTGCGGAGTAATGAGGAGAAATATCTTTATTTCTCCACGTTGTTTCCTTTTTCCTTGTGTGCTGCATTCTGCATCATACTTAAAAAGAGGAAATGCCTCTAAGGATTGTTTTTTTGTGCAGGAATGTATTGCTTTCAGCACAAAAAAAAAATCATGGCGTAAGGGAGACTGTGTTGGCACTAGGCAGCATGCTGTGTGGCAGCATTGGGCGAGAACAGAAATGTGTCATATCTTAGTAGATATGGTGCATTTCTGCTCTCACCTTGTCACGCTGCGCAGCTCAGCAAGCTATCTTGCTGTGTTGCATTATTGTTTTGTAAATCTGCCCCAATGGATTTATCTTCAGTTTGGCTTATGGAAAACTGCATCCAACGTTGCAGATATCCCAGAAAAATGTATTACCACAGGCTACAATGAACCTGTAATCAATCAATCGGTATTTGTAAAGCCTAGCTAATCACCCGTGAGGGTATCCAGATACTGGGTTGGCTCAGTTGAAAAGCCAGGTCTTCAGTCTCTTCCTGAAGGCCGCCAGAGAGGTTGATGTCCGGCGGTAGAGGGGAAGGCCGTTCCAGGACTTGGTGGTAAGGTAGGAGAAGGAAAAGCCTCCACTGTGTGTTCGGCGCATGTGCGGTGTCTGGGCAAGGGCGAGCAGTGGATCGAATGTTTCTGGATGATTGGTGGAAATTCAGTCGGTGGATGATGTATCCTGGTCCTAGGTCCTGGAAGGCTTCGATGATGTCTGTCAATATCTTGAATTGGCATCTTACCTGGGCGGGAGCCAGTGGAGGTTCTTGAGGAGTGGGGAGATGTGGGTCCATTTGGACAGGTTGAGGATGAGTCTTGCCGCTGATTTCTGTATCATCTATTGTCTCTTAATGAGTTCATTGGTAGTTCCTGCATTCAGTGCCATGCCGTAGTCGAGCTGGAGGGTGACTAGGG
The DNA here is from genome assembly GCA_963921515.1 of Calotriton arnoldi. Classification (NCBI taxonomy): domain Eukaryota; kingdom Metazoa; phylum Chordata; class Amphibia; order Caudata; family Salamandridae; genus Calotriton; species Calotriton arnoldi. Next base: position 1,365,479 of record CAWUFW010002522.1, read on the forward strand.
CTTGAGTGACGGTTTTCTTTGTGCTGATGGGGAGCTATTTGAAGATTGTTCAAAGCATGAGGAGAGTGTGGAAGCAGGCTGAGGAGACTGCGTTGATCTGCTGCTTCATGGTGAGCTTGCTGTCCAGGATGATGCCAATGTTTCTGGCGTGGTCTGTAGGTGTGGGAGTGGGTCAGAGTTCAGCAGGCCACCAGGTGTTGTTCCAAGGGGAAGTGTTGTTGTCAAAGATCAGTAATTCGGTCTTGTCAATGTTGAGCTTCAGGCAGTTGTCTTCATCCAGTCTGCAACATTCTTCATGCAGTTGTGGAAATTGGTCCTTGTGGTTTTCGGGTCTGCTGAGAAAGGAGGATGAGCGGTGTATCGTCGGCATAGGATATGATGTTGAGGTCATGGGTTCTGACCATGTCGGCTAGTGGTGTCATGTAGGTGTTGAAGAGGGTGGGGCTGAGGGTTGGACCTTGAGGGACGCCACAGATGGTGCTCTTGGGTTCTGAGGTGAAGGTGGTAGGTGGATTCTCTGTGTCTGTCCTGTGAGGAATGATGCTATCCATCGGATGGCTTCTCTCTAGATCCCAATGTGGTGCAGTCTCTTGATGAATATGTGGTTGGATACATTGTTGATTGCAACAGAGAGGTCAAGGAGGATCAAGGCCACTGAATCTCTTCTTTCAAGAAGGATGCAGATGCCCTCCGTGGCAGCGATCAGGGTGGTCTTGGTGCTGTGGTAGGCTTGGAAACTGGATTGGGAGGCATCGATCAGGCTGTTTCTCTCCAGATGTTCGGTCAGCTGGTGGTTGAAGGCCTTCTCAAGGACTTTCGTGGCGAAAGGGAGCAGCGAGATGGGGCGGTAGTTCTCGAGTTCACTGGGGTCTTGAGGAGAGGTCTGACTTCAGCATGATTCAAGGCATCGGGGAAGGTAGCCGTGGTGATGGATGTGTTGAGAATGGTGGTGATTTAGCTTCTCATGTCTTTGCCTCTTTGGTTGAAGAGGTGGTGGGGCAAAGGGTCAGTGGGTGCACCTGAGGGATGAGTTCATGATGGCTGTGGTGTTCTGAGCAGTGAGCTGTTCCCATGCAGTGAGTAGCTGATCATAGGAGATTTTTGTTGGGGTGGGAAGGATTTGGAGGCCCAGGGGCTGGGGCTCAAAGTTCTTGTAGATGGTGGATATCTTGTTGTAACACAACAAGATGATGGACGGAGTACTGAAACTTTTTTAACACTCACCCCCCCCAATCACAGATCTGGGTTAAATCAATCATTCTTTTGCTCACCATGCAACCCCAGTTTGGACCCAGCCATATGCAAATCAGTTTCAAAACTGTTCCCCATGGGAACAGTCTATCCCGATCTCCCAGGCCAGGTCCTCCCTGGACGGGAAACAAGCATCATAGGACTGGTTTTGGGGTATCACCCCTCATCAGCCAGGCTACCTTGAATCCAGTGGCACAGCGAGCAAGGGACCCACATCTGGGCATACCCTGGCCCCTTATCGCAAACGCAGCAACACAACAAGATGATGGATGGAGTGCTGAAACTTTTCAAACTCTCACTTCAATCACAGATCTGGGATAACGCCATTGTTCTTTTGCTCGCTATGCCACCCCATTTTTGGATCCAGCCATATGCAAATCCGTCTTGACCCTGTTCCCCATAGGACCAGTTCAGCCGAAACTGGCAGGGCAGGTTCTCCGTGGACTGAAAACCAACATCCTCAGACTGGTTTCGGAGTATCACACCTCATTAGGCAGACTAGCTTGAATCCAGTGGCACAGCGAGCAAGAGCCTCACATCTGGCCAAACCATGGCCACTTAGGGTGAATATAACAGCACAACAAGATGATGGATGGAGTGATTAAACTTTTCAAACACTCACCTCCAGTCACAGATCTGGGTTAAGTCCATTGTTCTTTTGCTCACCATGCCACCCCAGTTTGGAACCAGCCATATGCAAACCAGTCTTGATCATGCTCCCCATGGGCCAGTCCAGCCCGAACTGCTAGGCCAGGTCCTCCCTGTACCAGAAACAAGCATCTTGGGACCGGTTTCAGGGTATCACCCCTCATCAGCCAGGCTAGCTTGTATCTAGTGGCAAAGCAAGCAAGGGACCCATGCCTGGACATACCCAGGCCACTTAGGGAGAACATAGCAACACAACAAGATGGACGGGGTGCTGAAACTTTTTGAACACTCACCCCAAGTCATACATTTGGGTTAAATGCATCATTCTTTTGCTCACCATCCCACCCCAGTTTGGATATCTTGCTGTGAAATTGGTCAGCTAGAGTGTCGCAGAGTTTCTGTGAAGGACGGATGATGTTCTCGCCGGCCGTAGGGCAGGAGAACTCTCTGATAGTGCTTAAGAACTGACAGAGTATCCCATCCGCCAAACTCTAAATAAGTCAAACAATACCTAGCAGCTGGAAGTATGAGTAATGTTTGGATAATTATTTTCAACATGTACCAGGAAAGTATTTTGAGACAGTTAGATTTAAACTCCTTGATTTTCAGCATCTTCTCAGAGAAGACGTTGGCAATAATATTTGTATAGGTGGCTGAGCTGGTTCAAGCAGTGCATTAAGACTGGTGAAGTATTTTATAGTTTGAAAGGGGGAACTATGTTGATTTGCAGGTTTCTTGATCTGTTTGCAAAAGTAATTTTCTTTAGTTAGTCGTGAGTATTTTCCTCTTTTTCTCATGGTGCACACAGCATCAGTGTTTTTCTCCACTTTTTCCAAGTTTGTTATTGGCCTTTTTCAGGTATTTAGTTCCCTGCTATCAAGGTGCAGCTGGTGTTTCTCGGATGGGTTTTTGATTAATATGAGTGAGTTTGTTTCTTAAATTTTTTTTTGACTGCAGGCCTTTAGCAGTTAGCTCAAGTGTCAGTAAAGTGGAACTGGCAATATATATAGAGAGAGAAATGGATTGGAGGTCTACTGAGAGTTGCTGAGAAATGTAATTTCTTTAGCAATATTCTAATACTTTTCTAGTTTTCCTTTTTTCTGAAATTCTAGTTGATATGTGGGGAATGGTGCTGCAAGATGGTCAGCTCAAGCATGTTCAAAATATTTGTCAGGTACAATGCGGTATGGTTGGCACATTTGTAGATAAAGGCAGTTTCCATGTTTGTGTATAGGTAGGAGGCAAAATGAGAAACGTTGTGGCTTGTTAATAGTAACTAAGAGGCTGATTTGTGTGTTGGGTGCTTTCATAAGGTGAGGCATTTGTTGAAATGTACAAGGAAAGAGCTGTTATATTGTTAAGGCTGGTAAATATTTGGAAAGGATATTGTTTTTCTTAGTTTTAATTCATTATTATGATAGGAGTTTTAACGAGGTAAATGCATGGGCGTTGGCTGAGGTGCGATTCCAAGTAATTTTATGTTGGATGACAACACTTCCCCCTGTTTTATTTGTCCTGTCTTTGTGGCAGCGTTTGTAGTCATTGGGGGATATTCACAAGAACGTGCGATAAACATCGCCAAAATAGGTTAACGCAATTCTTCATATCGCCGTCTATCGTGGGAAAATAATGCCGTGTCAATGTCACATTCTCAACACGGCGGTAACATGCGATAGTTTGCTGATAACGCGTCAAATGTCTTCGATAAAATCACCGGGACGGCGATAAAAATCCCAAGCCGAACGTGAAAAAAGTTGCGATGGGCCCAACCACGATAAAAAAATCAGCGATAAGCTGCGCCAGGCCTGCAATTCACACACGTCAGGCGGGAAAAATCACCATAAAAGCAGAAAAACCCCCCACAAACAATACCAAAACAACAGCGAAGCACAATGGAGGCAGCCGGAGCAAGTACAGAGGACAACCAGAACCCCATAAGCCCCACGGAGGACCAGCCTGGGACCTCGGGTCTGGGAAGGGCAAGGAGAAGAAGAAGAGGAAGACGCGGTTCAGTCCACAGGAAAACAGGATCCTGATAACGGAGGTGATAGAACGCCATCAACAACTGTTCATCACCTCCACTGTGTCATTGGCAACAACAAATGCAATATGGCAGTCCATCGTGGACAAGGTGAATGCAGTCGGAGTGCTGAAGAGGACAATGGAAGAGCTCAAGAGGCGCTGGAATGATGTGAAGCGCAAAACCAAGCAGAAACTCAGCAACAACCAGAAGGCAGCAATGCAGACTGGAGGTGGGAGTCCAGCGCCACAGGAGGAGCTGGATGAGATGGAGGCAATGGTGTCCACAGTCATCAGTGTGGAGACGGTGGCAAGAGTTGGGGGACCGGACACTGCTCAACCTGACCTGACACAACAGCAACAGTGACTAACGACCAGGGACTGGGGGGACGGGGGGAGATGGGCACAATGGCACACATGCACAATTAATTATAGCACAGTGCAAACCCACAATGACTCTGGATCATGTCCCTGATCCCCTTGGCACACTGCAGCACACCTAGAAACAGCAAGTAGGCCCCCGTCGACTATGTGCCCAGAGGGGGCCCTTCCCACACATCACCAATCTCACAACCAACCCATGCACATGTGCCAACCCCAGCAAATCTGCGTATCTGTAAGCCACACTGACAATGCAAGTGACACCGCATGACGAATAGCATGGCTGCAGTCAATATATCATGACATGTTGCATGCCACAACACTGAGGTGGCTGAGTGTGGACCACATCCGTAAAGGAGCAGGTCACACTCTGACACATCCACGTGCACAAACAACCCCTGACGTCAACACATCTGCGGACAAACCATGCCCCAGAGTCCCAACTCCCACCAAGAGCCCAATTTGCCCAAGTAAGCAACATCTCAGCACTGTATAAGCACAGAAGTCAAAGGCACACCGCCTGAAAGGGATAACGGGCAGCAAAATCAGAGCCGCAGGGGCGACCCTCCCAAAATGCAGCACACACACATAACATACAGAGCACATCAACTGTGACAACAATGTGGTACAAACTGCAACAATTTCACAACAGAACAGAGGACACAACTGGTGCAGCTTGTGTGTAGAAACTGGCCAATCACATTTGGCATAGCAGGGAAATGTGAGATGATAATGTACAAGTACAAACACACATCCGTGATGTTGTCGAAATGTCCACTGTCCCGCATCAAATAGGCAGCTCCTCCCAAACAGTCACAATGTACATTGTCATGCAGTCTGTATGTAAACTTGTACAATGCGTCAACATACATGTGAACACAATGTTAAACTGCATCTCCCCTTCACATTGCAGAGGGAGAATCAACATCTCCTGCAGAGCAGACCGAACCTCTCTACACTGATGATGAAGAGGACCTCCCCACCTTTGACACCGACACCCTCCAAGAGCTCATGGACAGCTTCGGCACCTCACCTCCAGGAGCAGGGCAGCCCAACTGCATCGAGGAGACCCCACCCCCTGCACAGACCACACAGCAGGAAGCACCCACCACCCCGGCTGTCTCCCAGGACCCGCACGAACAACACATGGCCTTCCAATGCCGTGTGTTAGGGGGCCAGCAGAAGATGGCTGAACAGGTGCGGGTGGGGTTCGACCTCATGGCAGCCAAACTAGATGCCATACGTGGGTGTCTAAGTCCCATCAGGGAACACTTACAGTCCCTAACGGACACCCACAGTCCGCTTCATGCTCTCCAATGATCCATGGCTGACATCGCTGAAGTCCTGACTCAGAGACAAGAAGAACTGTCTAGTCAGAGTGGCTCCAGCGATGTCAACCGGTAGTTCGAACACATGCGGAGGATCATGGAGAACAGGGAGCGGATGCAGGCGGAAAGAATGGCTGCCACGGCTGCACACCAGCGAGATGTAGCTCGGATCTTCCATGCCCTGCAGACCCTCATCATGGCATTGCTGCCACAAGGCCTGGCGCCGATGAATGCTGCTGCTGCTTCTACATCCACATCTCTGCCCCCTGATGTGTCAGTGCCTCACAGTGCGGCAGACAATCCACCTCCGGCCCCTGATGTGTCACTGCCACACAGTGCGGCAGAGATTCCACCTCCGGCCCCTGATGTGTCAGTGCCACACAGTGATGCAAGCAAAACACCACCACCCACATGTGAGGCACATGAAACATCAGAGGACGAAGATGCGGATGAATCTGCCTTAGTGGTAAGGAGGAGGCAATAGCATTCATCTCCACCATATGGCCTGTTTCTGCTTGGTTCTGCCCTCTGCATCATCCCCTTCCACTGTCCCCAATACACTCTGCGACACTCACCTTGGACCTCGACATGGACTGCTATATTCTGTTTGGTTACCAATGACACAGCAATCAGACTGCGGACTGAACTCTTCCTCTACCGATGAACTTGTCATTCCCTGATGGACTCTGGCTGGCCCTCCATGGGGCAACAATGTAAAGTGGGGTTTGCATAGCCCTGTACTGCTCCAGCTTCAACACTCCACTGAATGTGAATAAAACATTCAAATTCACACAGATGTGTCATGTCTATGATCATTCAAGTATGAAAGTATGGATGAATGTAGGGTCAGTGATTCCCCCTTACGTCCATGTTGCTCATGTTGTGGGACTCGAGTCACAGGGTGCAACACTGTCGATTGCGGTCCGGGTGACGCCGACACTATGACAGAGACGCATGCATCTGTCACTTTCTTGTCCAGCCCAGAACTGAACCGTGCCCAGAGACCCGGGCTCATCGTTCACACCCCTACGCTGGACCAGCATACGCCAGCCCAGCCCACTCCGCTTACGCTTACAGGGGGGAACGACAAAGCTACATGTCCCAGGTCTTCCCTGAAGCGATCTGCTGATCACTGGTCTAGTTGTCAGCATGCCACAGCCACTCCCTGAGGTCTGGTTTACAACCACACCACACCCATCCAGCACAGGCGTCACAGGACATGTGACCCTGCCAAGAAAAGGGGCCTACCACATCACATTCCCCACTGCTGGAGGTGACATGATGGCGTCCGCACCACGAGACTCAATCATGAAGGGGCCATGACTTGCGGTGCACAGAGTTGGTGGCACCCGATGCACTGCGGCCGGCAGGGGCCTACCGCCATGGGACGGTGACTTGCGGTGCACAGAGTTGGTGGCACCTGAAGAGCTGCGGCTGGCACGGCCCGACCGCCACGGGACGGTGACCTGCGGTGCACTGAGGTAGGGGCACCTGAAGAGCTGAGCGGGTGTGCAGCCTGCGATGATGCGTAGACCTCGATACGCTGTTCTGCCAATCAAGATTCGATTTGTATTGAGAGCCCTGCTGGACCGCAGTTTACGCTGAAGGCAGCAGTCAGCACACACATGACTCCGCGGTGCAGTGCCGCAGAGTGCGCTGGGGCCCTGTGGTGCGGAATCCAGCGATCGGCTAAGGAGGTTGCACCGGCACGTGGTGGGCCCTCTTGGAGACATGCCGATGGCGGCAGGTGAGCATTGAGGCCTGGGGGCGCAGGGGCGGCCAGTCATCGCTGGGTGGCAGACCGGTCTGGGGACCAGGGCTGGGGTGCCGCAGGCGCACAGGATTGTGCAGGCACCACCGGTCACGGCGGCAGCCTCGTGGCTGGGTGGGGGGTGCCGACCTGGCAGACACGACCCTGCATGCGATGACGAGATGTGCGCGGGTTGGCTTGGGACTTAGCCACCTCGTCTCCAGTGTAAATCTGGCCATTGAGGATGGTCGGCCACATGTGTGTAGGCCTATGGACAGGTTATGGCAGATACAGAGACACACGCAGTAGTTACTTTGGTGGCCATCCCGGAACTGTGCCACGCCCAGAGCCCCGGGCTATTTATCCACGACATACGCCGGCCAAGGCCACTCCGCTCACGCTTACAGGGGGGGACGACAAAGCTACATGTCCAAGGTCTTCCACACTGCCTGGGAAGTTTGCAACAACATTCGTGAACAGGCCCCGGTGGTCCACTTTTGCCTGCACATTGATGGAATGCGTGTGGTTTCTGTTGCGGTTATTGTGTGCAGTGTCGGCAGGGGGCACAAGTAGTACATGTGTGCAGTAAATTGCCCCAACACATGCGGGAAGCCAGCTATGGCGTAGTTCCCTTGCTTGGTCTCCAGCTGTTCCTGCGCAGTGTGGGGGAAGTGAAGGTGCAGGGGTATCAAGCTGATACAAACTGTGATGCTTACAGGTACGATTAATCCTGCATAATAAGACCGTAACAGAAGTTTGTGTGGTCGTAACCTTCCTTTTCTTTCCTATGAAGGTTACGACCACACGAACTTCTGTTACGGTCTTTTTGTGCAGGATTTATCATGCCTGTCAGAATTCCGGTTTGTCCAAGTGCAATGCACTGTGCCAGATTACGTTTGTGACTATGCGGACGCTTGACCATTGTCACCATTTTTCCAACAGGTTTCTGAATACTGACTTTCGGAATATGGAATTGTATTGGGGAGTTCCTGCAGCATATGCAGTTAATTGAATCCACATGTTGCCCTGATGAAGTTCCCCGTTGGGAATGGAACGCGTTGGCTGAGCTTTTCGTATTGTTGATTTATGTATTTGTAATAAAGAACTGTTTTTACACTACTGTTGACTACTGGACTTCATGACCTGGCGCACCCCCATTTCAGTGACTACAATCTTGGATCTGGGGCACAGAGGTGTCAAGCAACGGCTGGCGTTGGGGTTGATTGCGCAGGAACACTACGAATTGGAACTAGCGTGTGGTGCGGATACAGGGGCCCGCCGTTGCTTTTGTGGACATGCATCCAAGACAGGTGTGAGGAACTTTGATAGGGCTGGCTGTGAGACTCCTCCGACTCTGGCAGTTGTTGGTTGGAAGGTACCAGGGGCCAACAGGTGCAGCACAGCCAGCAGCTTTGTCTGCGGAGGGATGTTGATTCTCCGCTGTGTTGGTACTGTCAGCCTGTGGGCAATGTGGGTCAGGATGCAGAGGATGGTTGTCCTTTTGAGCCTGTAGTGGGCAATGGCATCCTCTGGCGTTGAGTGTCTGAGGCTGGTGCATTTTAGGAATGTCCGCTGTCTTCTTCTGCGCTGCCTAGGTGGTAGTCTGGGGGGGGTCCTGGGGGGTGGTTGCGGTGGGTGTTGTGGCCCTCTTGGATCTCCAAGCTGCATGATCATTGGCTCCATGGCATCTGTTGGTCTTCAGATGTGGCTCTGGCTGGGCTCTCTTTCATACTGCAGGTTGTCGTCCTGTTTAACACCAGTCAAAGGCAGGTGTTAAATCCCTGCTGCTAACGCGCCTTATCGCCCGTTTTTGGATCGCATCGCAGATCTGGCTGGTCGTTGAGAATATCGTGAAGTGGTGTTTTCGTGTGTTTTTGCACGGGAACGCCTACTCTGCATATCATTAGCGTTAGTTGTAGCTCTCATCCGTGGCGATGTTTTTTGCGGCAGCTATCGCTGGAAAACTGGCGATTTCGGCAGTTTGCACCAGCTTGAGAATAGGGCGAAAAATCTATCACAACTTTTGCGGCGCTAAAGTGCCGATAAATCGGCGATAGGTCCTTGAGAATATGCCCCACTAAGTGCTAGAATAACAAATGACAGTGGTGGGGATGGCATGAAGCCATACTTTATGACGGAAAGCAGAAGTAAGTAAAGTAATCTCACATGTATGTGTCTTTTAAAGTGTGCCTTTTAGGCTAAAGACACAGTGGAACATAGGATGAATACGGATTTGCATCAACTGTTCAGATTGAACACTTTGCATGGTTTTATCTGCTTGTGTCTATATGAGCCTCTGAGAAATGGAAAAGTCTTTATAAAAATTTGAATAGGTACCTGTTTCATTTGCCAAGAGTAATGGAGTTGAAAATACAAACCATACGAGAGCTGTGAGGCCAGCATTATGTGTAATATGTACTTAATTGTTTGACTTCTGTACAAGGAGCTCCGTAAGTGGGCTGTTCATGGAGCTGAATAAGTGTGCTGGCATTATGCATAAATAGCAGTATGAGAGTTTAATTTAGGCTTGTATATTGTGTGATTCAAATGTGGTCAAGACACTGTAGCTACTTTAGATTATGAATATTAATGTTCCAACTCCTCAGTGATTGCACATACTACAACTGAGCAAGTAAATGTGATTATTGTCCTTGGAGCTGCTCTTCGCACAGATCATTAATAAAGCAGCCATCTATTCTGTTAGAATTGGCCTCCTTGGCAAGGTTCTCCCCTAACATTTTACCTTCAACTCTCCTGTTGGCCTTTGCACGCTTGCCACTGCGAACCAGCGTGAAAGTCTTTGTTAGGCCATGAGCTTGGACCCCAAATTTAGGCCATTGGTACCACTTGGGGGATGGGTCCGAACATGATTTTTTTGCAAGGTATGGATGCCTAGAGATGGAAAATATGTGATAGCAAGTCATCACTCTTTGCCTTTTGTCTGATATTATTGGATTAGCAACCAAAGCTGAAAAAAATATTGCTTTTCATATTTTTGATAAATAGCATACAAATTCATCATAATATGTGGAAAAAGAAATCTAACTCCACCAAATTGGTTAAATTCAATATTATTTTAAAATAATTATGATTATTAGTTGTAAAAAGAACAATGTAGTCCTTAAAGTAATAACAATAAAACTTCATTGTATTCCTTATATATTGATATGGACTATATGCATAATTTTCACTTACAATTTCAAATATTAATAGTTGTTACATCTTACATAGGCAATGTATGTCATTAATGAACATAAACACAATTTTATCATTCACATTCGTCAACATCATCTTCTTCTTCTGAATAGGTGGCATAATTCTCTGCGTCTGTTTGATTTTCACAGGCGGGAGGTCTGCACTTGAGGTAATTTAGACAGCAGACACATGTTGGCAGCTTCCAGTTCCTAATGCAGTTGTAAGCTAGGAGATCTAACACAGCCTGAGGTGCTGGATGCCCCTCCATCCAGTCCACTACCAGTTGCTCTCCTCCCTCGTGTTTTTCCAATTTCCACCCTCTCCCAATTGGACTAGGTGTCTGTGGATCATTCAGAAGACATCTCTTGCTTAAAGTAGCTTGAAAATTCACATGTTCGGCGTGTTATCCATTGTCATGACAAAGATATCCCAGGAATACATCCCAAAGCTGTTTTACTTCGGCAAAGGCAGCATGCTGTAAGAGGCATCTAATCTCTGCTGGCATAGGTCTTTTGCAAAGTCATTAACATCCTCATTCCATTGTGGTCCACACTTTAAATTTAACCCCGCTGTACTCTATTGTTTTTTGTTCTTTATACAATTTGTCCAGGTCATGCATGGTTATTAAGGGTGGGCGGAGTTCGCTGAGTTTCACTCTGCGTAATTCCGCGGAGTTACCTGAAAACTCTGTGTGATTCCGCGTAGTTCCGCTCCTCACGAAGTGAAAACACAGTCCTGGCTTGAAGACTCCTGTGACGCTTTTCGCTCCTCTCTGATGGCTGCCCCCTTACGGCCAAGCGGATACTAAGACTATAGGATGTCACTACACAGGTCTTGGAAGGTGGTAGTGTAAGGTTTTATTTAAAGAACAAGATAAGCCACCAGTCCAAAAGTCTGTCTTCACCACAATCACGGTCAACAAAGGCCAGGTTTCATAAAGTACTGAACGCAGTCTTTCCGGGGAAGAGCTTCCTCCTCAGGCCACCAGTCTTCTAGTCCCTCCAAACCGGACCAGCGTCCCCAAAAGGCAAACAGAAAACAACAACACCGTCACTGTTCTGACTATACTGTATCATTGGCTAGTGCTCCCCATCACCAATATACTTGTGTCACCGAGAGGTTGTGAGAGAAGGGGAAGGGACCTAGAGTAAAGCTCAAGGTAAATAGGTCTCTTGTGAGGGTTTGAAGTCAGCAGGTACTCGTGCATTATTTGTGCCAAAGCCCTTTTAAACCCTTCCCAGTTAACCTCCTCCACCCGTCTAGGAAAGACACTTGCCTGGAGCTACGGCCCTCCAGGACCGTAGCGTTGGGTACCGCGGCGTCCTCTCTCTTCTGGGGACGGCCGGATACATGCGTGGTGTGGGTTGGGAGATTCTCCCTCTCCGGTGCTCCTTCGGCTTCCTCCAGTCCCCCGCAGTCTCTCTCGGTTTTTCGGTGGCGTTCTCCGTCTCCGCTGCTTCCCGCTGTGTCCCGCTCCTCGTGCCGCTCCTTCCTCCCCTCCTCGTGGTCCGACCCACACGCTTGCTCCTCACGCTGCCCGTCGTGTACTTCCCTGATCTCCTGCCACGACGTCACTTCCCCCGCGCCGTCCATGGCTGCACTGTTCACCTCCATTCTGCTGGGCACCCACTCGGGCGCCATCTTACGTTGCTCGTTCGCTCCGCTTTCACCATCTGCCATATCACAACTCCTAATTGCTCTAAAACCCTACACACACACGCACACCTTCTCCCCGGCCCCTTTCCTTTGGGTGTTCCATACAAATGGCGAGCAAAGTTCCTGAACACGGGCTGGATAAGCAGATGACGGAGTGCTTCCCTCACTGGCTCCTTTCACCACGGCACTCTGGCGCCGAATCACACATTAAACCACACCCTTTCACTGTAGCAGTAATTTTTGCAGCAGCACCATAATTATACTTGCAAAAGTAAAATTGGGAAATTTGTAATAATGTTTGCGGCTCTGTGCGCATGCATCTTCGTCTCCGTATCGTCGTAACCATCGATCCCGCAGCACCCTGCACCTGCGCAATAAGGTTTGCGCTCCCTCTCCACTGCGACCATAAGGCTGCTGCATCGCCATAATGGGTACTTACAGTTGGTATTCTCTGTTCTTGCGTACCAAGAGAGTCCATGGAAAAAAGAAATCATGGAGTCAGCAGTTGTGGCCATAAGCTCCAGGCGGGGCAGCGATGGCAGGCGAAGCTCAGCGGGCTGCCTGCGATCACACATATGGGGAGAGGGAGCAGCATAACCTCCAGAGTGAGGAAGAGCCAGGAGTCAGACTGACGTCAGAGCAAGCTCTGCACTGGGCCGCCAAGACAATCACACAACAAGATGTGTTGTCTTTGAAAAAAAGCCCCAAACAAGTCCAACCCACAAAGAAAACTGAGAGCATAACTTGGTCAGCACTTAGTCGGCACACTGCGAATCCCAGGGGCTGGATGAACTGCTCCACAGAGATATTGCCATCCTGCTTGGGCAGTAAACTCCGCTACGCCGGGTCGGCTGAGTTTTTGCCAAAAGTCTGCACTCTAAGCGAAGTGCGGAGTATTCAAAACCCCGAGAACTCCGTGGGCGGAGCGGAGTTTACCGCCCGCGGTTAATGGTTATATGGGCATACCCCCATTCGCAGCACAATTTATTTCTCAAATTTGACATGAGCTGAATGCTTCAACTCATGAAAGAACATTTTGTATAGGCCCCGATTACGAGATGAGAGACTGGAATCTAGAGTGGAATACTGCTGTACGCAATTGTAAGTGGCCCACTGAAATTTAAGGTAGCAAGAAGTTTCTGGAGACACAAAGTGGTATCATTTTCTTCCAGTATTGAGTATGATGTCCCGTGACCAAGTCTGTTTCGAGTGCAAATGATTTCAACATTGCCTGTCAGCATTTTTAAGCATATGGGCGCAATAATTGCTTGGAGGGTTTCTGTTAGCCATTTGTCACTGCATATATAATGTCCTGACTAAATGATTGAATAAGTGAGGTGACCTTTTTGGACAGCTTTATGTTTTCTGGATCTCCAGACAGAAGTCCTAATAGGAACCATTTAAGGTAACAAGGCACTGTAAATGAATCTTTATCAACGTATGATGGATGATATGTCCATGGTGTTTATGTCAAATTTGTTTTAATCATTGTTCTTATGTACGATGATGTTTGATCAATTGTCTTTTTCATGTATGTTGCCTTAACCTTTAAAACTGATAATTCTCTTGTCAAACTCTGGTTTTTGTTTACAATGTCCTGTAGCATGACACTATCAAGTTGGGCCAATATTTTCCTTGGTTGTCAGTGAATATGTGAAGGCTGTCACTGAACTCGGAGTCCATTTTTAATATGCTTCTTGGTTGATTCGCCTATACCCTGTATTTCTCTGAGTGTCATGAGGGTTTCAAGCATTTCAATTAGAGTCCTCACACGTATTACCTCTTTGTGAGGAATAATCACAGTTCTAATGTATTGAAATAGTTTATCATATATTTCCTCTCTCATATTTTTGTAGTGTTCATCGGTTTGAATGCTAGAAATATGATCTTCCTCCTTTGATTTAACCTTTGTATAGTTCCTATATTAAGATGCCTGATAATGGGCTTCTGCAACCCCTATGTCCCTACTACAAACTGCTAAGATCTTTGAATCACAATTAACGGTTGCACACTCTCAAAGTCTTTTGTCAACTCTAAGCTCTGTGGCCTTCATTAATTTCTCACGCGTTGATGTTCCATTGTAGCATTCTATCTTTCCACAAATTATACATTCTTCAGCATACACGTTTAACTTTAATGATGTTCTTCTGTTTAAGCATTTACTTGTGCACTCACTTGTACCAACATCATCACTGACACTTGCTTCAGCTTTTTGCTTAATAGTCTGTAAATCTCTCTTCTTAGTAAACAGGCTCCTGCACTTCCTGTGGTAAAATACTTGGGGTACCGTGTTGCTTTTCACATATCTCACAATGTCTAACAATGGAATGTGATTCCTTACTTGAGCTGCCTCTAACAAAGTTTTCCATGATGAGTTTTCCTGAGGGCTTGTCAGTGTAACTATACACTGCGGATCAAAGGGACAGGATGTCCTTGTTTCAGTCTTCTTCTTCGTGATGCTGCACAGTCATTCATCATCTGCTCTGGAAAAAGCAATTCATTTATACATTTTACTTGGTGTACTTAATGTAGTCATACTTACTATAATATTTATTATCAATTTATGTAATCACATTTACTGTAATTGTAATTTGAATAATACAATTCACAATATTAATAATTAAAACAATGAAAACATTTCAATTCACATTATGATATCTTGGGAGTGGAGTCGTAACACACAAAAGGCAAAGAGTTATAACTTGCTATCACATAGTTTACAGCTGTAGGCATCCATACCTTCCCAATAAATCATATTAAAACCCATTCCCCCAAGTGGAACCGATAACATGGTTGGCTCAAGGCCTCTGTGCTCTATCCTTAAAACATGGTAGAATTGGTTTACACCCAACTGGCCTATTTAATTTACTTGTAAGTCCCTAGTAAAGTGGTACTACATGTACCCAGGGCCTGTAAATTAAATGCTTCTAGTGGGCTTGCAGCATTGATTGTACCACCCACTCAAGTAGCCCTTTTAAACATGTCTCAGGCCAGCCATTGCAGTGTGTGTATGCAGTTTTAAACTGCCATTTCGGCCTAGTAAAATAAACATTTTGCCGGGCCCAAAACTTTTTTTTTAATACATGTAAGGCACCCCTATGGTAGGCCTTGAACACCCCCAGAGGGCAGGGTGCAGTGTATTTGAAAAGAAGGACATGTACTTCCACGTTTTACATGTCCTGGTAGTGAAAACTCCCAAATTTGTTTTTCACTACTGCAAGGCCTTCTTCTCCCATAGGATAACATTGGAGTTACCTTATTACATTT
The DNA here is from genome assembly GCA_963921515.1 of Calotriton arnoldi. Classification (NCBI taxonomy): domain Eukaryota; kingdom Metazoa; phylum Chordata; class Amphibia; order Caudata; family Salamandridae; genus Calotriton; species Calotriton arnoldi. Next base: position 1,380,974 of record CAWUFW010002522.1, read on the forward strand.
AAGAAGCTGTAACTTCCAATTGGGACCAGATACACAGGTCGAGTTAGGTGTCTAAAGAAATGTAATTGAAAGTGCTCTTTAATGGTAAAGTCAGATTTTTTATCATAATTCTGAAGATGCCATTTTTAGAAAGTTTACATTTTCTTGTCCTAAGCATTTGGCTCCTGCAGCCTGATCCTGGGTCACATGACCAGTTCTAGCTGGCAGTTGGTCTTTGCATATTGCTCCCAGACAATGAGACAAATGGAGGATAGGAGCTGGCAGGATATGCCACTCTGAATTAACTAGGGGGAGGAGCTATCACCTACCACACTTGCACATCACAAAGGCCCTGCCTGAGAACTCTCACAAAGAGTTTTTCACTAGTCCTTTGTGACCCCAGACAAGCTGGAACCAGGACATGGTGGAAGGGGATGTCTAAGGGGGAAGAAACCTCTAGAACTTCCACCACTTCAAAGTTGGCACCAGGTATAAATGTTGGACATCAGACCCCTACTGCTCAGTACACTTCTGGACCTTTCGAGTCCGCCAGGAAGGAGGACTACTTTGCTGCTGAAAGGACAGCAGGGCCAGACTGGCCATAGCGGGCACCGGGCGTTTCCCCGGTGGGCCGCCAGGGTGGGGGCCGGTTTTGGGCCCCTGGGGGCCGTTTTTGTTACCGGGGGTCAGCAATATCGACCCCTTGTAAAAAAATGCCCGAAACCGGCCCTAGCAAACCGCTCGGCTGCACCCCCCTCCCCCCAGGGGGGCCCAGCCGAGCAGTTTGCCAGGGCCGGTTTCGGTTCCCAGTCCGGCCCTGAAGGACGGCCGCAACTCTGGACTGCTGTTCTGAAGGACAGCTGCCCTGCTGTGCTGACCTGCTGCCATCTTGACTGGGCCTGCTTCTCTAAACCCTGTACCCCAGAGTGACTCCAAGGCGTAGTTGGCTGGCCTTCTTATCAGATGCCTCAGGGACATAGCAGGTTTCCACCAATCTTCAACTCAGCACCTGAACTCTGCCATCTGTGAGTCATGCTCCCTAAGGTGGTACCATCCCTGTCCTGTACCCTTGGAAGCGGGCCTGAAGGTGCTCTGGTAGCCCATCTATTGATTCAGCAGAACCTTACACACACAAAAAGGGGATGAGGAGATAAGACTAAAAATATGATCACTTTCTCTAGGATCCTATATATGGGTAAAAAGTGCCCTCACCCACTAATCGTGGCATGCATTATCATAGGGCGTGCTACAACACCCCCTGCACAGCCAACACTAGTGTTAGAGCAATGTTTTTTTTTCACTTTCAAAGAAATTGTTTAAAGGGAGCCACCATGCAATGTCTTTTTAAAACTACCTTAGTGGTGTCAATATCTATTCATTCTGGGCCTACGCAGGGTTCAAAACGCTTTATGAGATGGTATTGGGGTACTATTGCCATATCATCTCTTATGCTGTCAACATGTTTCAGCCAGTCATCTATCGCCACTCTCGGTTGTTGGCTTTCATCAGGACGAAGATCCCAACTGTCACTATCACCTTTACTCGCTTCGACATGTGGTGATGCAATGTCATGCAGTGACCTTGCTTGTCACTTTTGTTCATAAGACCAGGAATTTTCTGTAAAACAAATAACAACAATGTCAATCGAATCCCACAAGAGGGTGAATATATGTGGTCCTCACACCATGTCAATTGTGGTCTAGTGCTTCCATACCCTACACATGCAACGCAAGATCTTCAGGTGGCCCCCAGTCAACACCAGAAGAACCGTCATACAGGCCCTCATAACCAGCAGGCTGAACTACGGAGACACAATCTACCTAGGAATCACCACATGCCTCCAGACGAGACTACAGACAACCCGTTTTCGAGAAGAGGGGGCAGCAGCCAGCTTGCTTGCCAGGACCACAAGCCCCAGCAGCCTTTGCGGCCATCGCCACCTTCCTGTGCCTGGAGGCTCATAAGAGCAGTGGCTGGGCCCCGCAGCGCGGGAGCCCGTTTTCGAGAGGAGGGGGCAGCAGTCAGCTTGCTTGCCAGGACCACAAGCCCGGGTAGCCTTTTTCGGCCGCCGCCTTCTTCCTGCGCCCGGAGGCGCATAAGAGCAGTAGCCAGGCCCTAGTGCGGGAGCCCATTTTTGAGAGGAGGGGGCAGCAGTCAGCTTGCTTGCCAGGACCACAAGCCCCAGCAGCCTTTGCGGTGGCCGCCGCCTTCTTCCTGCGCCTGGAGGCGCATAAGAGCAGTGGCTGGGCCTGCAGAGCGGGAGCCCATTTTCGAGAGGAGGGGGCAGCAGTCAGCTTGCTTGCCAGGTCCACAAGCCTCAGCAGCCTTTGCAGCCATCACCACCTTCTTAATGCGCCAGGAGGCGCATAAGAGCAGTGGCCAGGCCCCGCAGTGTGGGAGCCTGTTTTCGAGAGGGGGGGCAGCAGTCAGCTTGCTTGCCAGGACCACAAGCCCCAGTAGCCTTTGCGGCCCTCGCCGCCTTCTTCCTGTGACTGGAGGCGCATAAGAGCAGTGGCTGGGCCCCACAGCGTGGGAGCCCATTTTCAAGAAGAGGGGGCAGCAGTCAGCTTGCTTGCCAGGACCACAAGCCCCAGCAGCCTTTGTGGCCATTGCCACCTTCTTCCTGCGCCTGGAGGCGCATAAGAGCAGTGGCTGGTCCCCGCAGCCTGGGATGCGCATCGGCAAAGCCCAGACAAGGGCGGGCCCGTCTGCGCCCGAAGGAGGCTGAGCCGGGCTACCTCCCTAACCTCTGCATCCCGGGGTTACATAATTCAAAACTGCATTTTCTGCAAATTGATTGGTGGAGTCTCTTACTACAGGCCAGGTAAAAAGGCAATGGGTAAGAGAAAGCAAATCATGCCCGGGTCGGGGGAGGGGTGGCTGTAACAACTCTTGATTTATTCCTGGCCAGGGCAGCAAACGTTCTATCTAATGAAATTGCCCTGACGGAAAGGAGACTTTCACTGGAACTAACCAATCCACCACAGAGTTCACCATCCCCACATGGCCCTGCCCCAATGGAGGGGCACAGCGACACTGTGCCTACTTCAACAGTTGTTACCACTTCACCAGTAGAAACAGAGGGCATCCAAGGGAAAGGTGCTTCTATGCTGGAACCTCCAGTTAAAAAGAAAAGAGGCAATGGTAAAAAACCTACACAGGCTCCCAAAAAACAAGTGGAATCAGACATCGTTGACATAGATCCTATGGCTTCTAGCCAGATATTGACGACACTTTTCCAAAAAATGGAAGACATTTTAAGGTCACAACTAGCACCTGTTATTGTCCAGTTAGAAAAGATGGAAGCATTACTTTGTAAGTGGAAAGAGCCCAATCACAGCCCTGTATTGGGTGGCATGGTGACAGAATCGGTGGGTTTGAGGGGAGGGTTGGGATCTACGCAGGGTAGCTCTGATCCCATAGTCCCCTCAATCAGTACGGGTCAGCAGGCAAGTAGTGGTATGCACTTAGCATATAGGGAGAGTCCTCAGTCAGTCCCAGGGTGTAACAAGCAACCCCTAGGCTATATGGGCCGACAAGGTAGTGTAAGAGCCCCAAAAGATAACAGGGAGGACGTGAAGGCCCAGGGGCGGCCTCGTATAGACCTTTAGTGACTGATCCTATAGATTCTCGGGTAACCCGTGGGGCTGAATCACAGGATCTTAGATCCACTAACAACCCTGGTCAACTAGAAGAGAGAACTGACACCTTAAATCTACAATTTGAGGCAGTTCCTCTAGTAGCCGTTTTAGTGGGTGTGCCTCCAATTAAGTGAGGTGCTAACGAGGCAACAATTGGTAAATGGTCGCACCATAGCAACCCACGTCATTATGGCCAGAAGAGTGGGGTGGGAGGGGGAAGCCACAAACAAAGACAGGTGGGGTGATTGCATTGTGGTGAATCTGACACACCCGTCATATGCTAGAGCTATGACCTGTAGCCAGTATAAATCAGATTCCCACACAGGAATACAGGCCCTTCCACTCTCTTTCTTTTATACCGAAGGGGTTCAATGTTGGAGCACACAGGGGAAAGCCCGTAGTCTGTTGCAAGGAAAGTTGATGCAAGGCTCAAAAGTGTGTCCAAATATGTCTAGACCTATTTCCCTTGTAAATAGATGCACCCCATTGAGGGACTTAGATAGTGTTGACTGACCATTAGCCCCAAGTGATGGTATGTCAGGTATCAGTCACCCCTTACCAGTTAGTATGGTCAATAGGATTAAGTCGAATTTAGTTCCTGCAGTGAATTGCTCATCCTTTAGAAAATTCTTGCCTTGGAGCATCGTAGGGCTGAGGGCGAAAAAAGTGATAAGCACTGGTCAGCCATATTAAAAACTGGCCACATTGTTGCATTGCAAGAAACTTGGGACACCTCAGACTCTTTTGTCTTGGATGGCTTTGCTTCTTTTTCAAAGGCCGCTTCTCCTTCTGCTACACGACGAGCAAAAGGAGGCCTGCTTATTTTAATCTCGCTGAAACTATCATGTACTATTAAGAGTATGGCTAGCTCATCCCCACACCTGTTAGCAGTGGAATTAATTTTCCCCAGGAGCCCAACTTTGGTAGTTATTAATTTTTATAACTCCTTTTGCAGGAACCATGATAGTGAGCATTTAGCTTTCCTTGAAAGCTTCATAGAGCACGCTGCACAGGATAGTCGTACCCCCGCAAATTTATCATAATGGGGGACTTTAATGTACATTGTTGCTCTTTAAATTGTATTCTGGATAGGGGAACATCGGATAGTATGGCTCCCGTGGCTCATTTTGAACACTCTCCCCAAGGCACCCTGTTAGAGAGTGTATTAGCAGACAACAATGTACATTATTTAGAGTACACGAGCGAGTCAGAGGCAGTGCCCTCCTTTTATGGGAGGGGGAGTTGTTCAACCATAGATTACATTGCGGTGTCCGCCCCGTTGTCTCAAAACATAATGAAAGTGAGCTTATCTTGGACAGGTTATAGTGACCACAACCCAATCATTGTTGAATTTAAGGGTTTGATGGTCTTTGGGGGAACAACGCCTACGGCTCTCGTGAATAGAGAATTCCATCCAACAGACCAGGCCTGCAAAATAAGGTGGGGGAATATTATACCGGAGGATTTTTTAAACCAGCTGTACACCGAAGGTAGGGAAGACATTGAGCAGTGCCTTGATACTCATACTGAACCCGATGCGGTATTAGAGGCATTCGATAACTTGGCTAAGCGGATTGCAATAAATTTAACTGATAAAGGAAGACCAGGTGACAACAAAGAGGTTAAATGGTTTAACTCAGATTGCTCCAAAAAACCCAAATTGTCGCATTAAAAAACAAGCAGAGGGATCACAAATTGATTAAAGTCCGTAGGAAAGCGTACACTATAGCCTTAAAAGCAAGAAAAGATGAAATTAGGGAACAGGCTTGGGAGGATCTAAATCAGGCTATTACTATGACAAATAGTTCTAAATTCTGGAATATTGTAAAAAGCCCTTCCTTTAGAAATAATGATGTGTCAAAAACAGAGTGCGTCATTCCTGCCGATAGATGGGTCAGCCATTTTGAGCAGACTTATACTGAGGTGGCTGAAAAACATCTGGATATCCCTTGGGAACCTAATACTGAACCGCTTTCTCTACGCTTTAAGATGGACGAAGTACAGAAAGCTATTGCGGCTGCCTCAGCGCGTACAGCCCCAGGGCCCGACGGGATACCGGTGAATCTTTACAAATCAGACCCAGGCACTTTGGCATAGATTTTAACAAGGGTTTTTAATGCTGCTACAGTTGCTAGCCCGCCTCATTCATGGTCCACGACAGTGATCTTACCTACCTTTAAAAAGGGCACCAGAGATGACCCAGCATGCTACCGCCCAATCTCATTATTAGATTCAGCAGCAAAAATAATGGGTAAGGTAAGTTTAGATCGTTTAAGCAATTGGTTGGTAGAAAAGAACGTGCTATCGGATTTGCAATTTGGTTTTAGGAAAGGCATGGGAACAATGGACCAATGCATGAATCTACTTATGTTGACTAGTAAATACACCCTTGCCAAGAAAGGTCGCATGTTCATGGCATTTATGGACTTAACGTCCGCCTTCGATAGAGTGAACAGATCAAAACGATGGCCTTTATTGCTAGAGATATGCTTGGATGTAGATTTGGTGTGCTTCTTGCTCTGGTCTCATTTAAATTAAACTGCCTCAGCTAGATATAATGAAAATGGGTCCCTAACCAAACCATGGAAGGTCAGGAAGGGAGCGAGGCATGGTTGTATCCTGGCTCTGGTTTTATTTACACTTTATATCAATAACCTAGGGTCCAGATTATCCGATGCAAGCAAGGACACTCCGAGAGTTGATTTAAAGTCTATCCCTGCCCTTTTATATGCTGACAATGCAGTGTTACTTGCCAGGACACCAATTGGGTTAAAACGACTTGTTAATACTTTTATCGATTTTATGGTCTCACTGGACCTTTCTACTAATTTGACAAAATCTCATATAATGTCATCCGGAAAGACCAGGCGCGAGAGGCAAGCAGTTTTATGCAAAGGTGGGGGGTTGTCCAACGTTGCTACATATCCATATTTGGGTGTACTATTTGATGAAAAGGGATCCTGGGTGGATCAGCGAGCATTGAAGAAAAACACTCTTGCGAGAGCCGCAGGGGCAACACTGGACTTTGCTAGAAGATTAGGGAACAAAGCCTTATTGCCATTATTGAAAGTTTACAATGTGAAATGTATCCCTATGACAACATATGGCAGTGAGGTTTGGGGCTATAAGGAGGTAAATGATCTGCAAGGGCCGAAAATACATTTTTAAGGAAACTTTTAGCTGCTCCCCCAAGTATCCCTGCATTTATGGTGCACAAAGATTTAAAGCAGGGTTATATCTCAGATTGTGTTGCAGTGGCCCCGTTAATATGGTGGCTAAAAATCTGGTCTTGGCCCAAGCCTTGCTTAAATCAAAATTTTAGAGGACGGCATGAAGTTAGACAGGTCCGCAGACATTCCCTGGCTAAGTTATGTTTTACAACAGCTCACGGTATTGAGGCGCCCGGAGCTTTTTAACCAACCAAGACAACTGCACCTCGGGGAGGTGAAAGCCATTAAAAGTCTATTTTTAACCAAGAGAAGGCTGGAAAGGGAAACATCTGAACTCGCCAAATCCACAGTTAGACATTACATGATAATAAGCCCTGGGATTTTAGACGAACCTTTTTGGTCGTTTATCAATAATTTGCATCATCGTTTTCTTTTATCAAAATTCTGCATTCACTGGCTCCTTACAGTACCACAGGGTTTTGCCAAGGTAGGATCTCTAAAACCCTGTTCTTGTGATGACTTGTCGGTCCAAGATTTAATGCATTTTATGTTTTTTCTGTGGTTATTATAATGATCTACGGTCTAAGTACATTTTACCTCTTTTTAAAAACTGCCAATTTGCACAAGTAAGACCAGCCCTGATATACTTGCAAATGCTTTCCTCCCCTCTGATATGTTATGGGGTTGCCAGCTTTTTAGCGGGCGCTGTACGTAGAAGGAAAAAAATGGACCGCAAGTAGAAATGACCTGGGCTTTGCAGAGCTGAATGTTGAAATGTTTTCTAACCTATATGATGACCTTATAATTCTGGTAGTGATATTATAATGCTTTTATTCTTGATATTGATTGGGTTGGCTGCACAGGTTGTATCACATTACGTCATATGGACTTTAGGGCTAACTGACAGCATTTTATGTTTCCTGCTTTTTGCTACGTATTTGTACTGGCTACTACTTATGTACATCTACTTTTATGGTCATAATGTAGCCGAATAAAGTTTTATTGATTTGACTTGACTACAGACAACACAAAACTCAGTGGCAAGACTCATCTTCGACCTCCCCAGACGGACACACATCACACCACACCTTAAGAAGCTACACTGGCTCCTGATCCAGAACAGATGCCAGTTCAAGATGCTGACCCACTCATACAAAGCCCTGCTCAACGAAGGACCAGCTTACATCAACAAACACCTGAATTTCCATCAACCGACCAGACACTTATGATCCACCTCCCTATTTCTCGCAGATGCCCCCCGGATCTATCGAGACTACAGCGGAGGATGCTCTTTCTCACATCTGGCAGCCAAAGCTTTGAACAACCTTTCCCCTGCACCTCAGGACATCCTCATAGCTCCAGCAATTTAGAAGAGATCTCCAGACCTTCGTATTCGGATGAATACGATCACCTTGCAGCAGCTAGCAACCCCAGCACCTTGAGACCCTCACAGGTGATTTGCCATGCTATATAAATAATTGACTGATTTAGTGCTGCTGTGATTAATCATGTCATGCACAATAATCCCTTTGGCGACCAATAGCACAATGTTAATGCGAAGCATCAAGCAAAACACTTGTATTTACATAGGTGGGGTAAACAAGTACCACTAGAAACAATAATGTCACTCCTTACCTTAGAAATCTCTAAAACCAGGTAGGGGGTGGGCGCATTGCTTTGTAGTCACACACTGTGTAAAGGAAATGTATATCAGCCACCATGTCAGTACTAGTAGTAAATAATGTGTTTTTTATCAGTTTATCAAAGTTGAGGCATATTTTATCACTAAGCAAACATAAGGAGAGAATGGACGGAGTACTGAAACTTTTCAGACACTCACCCTAGCCTGTCCCAGGATGCTTGTTTCCGCTCCAGGGAACACCTTGCTTGGCAGTTCGGGCTGGACTGTTCACATGAGGAACAGGGTCAAGACTGATTTGCATAGGGCTGGGTCTGAACTGGGGTGGCAAAGTGAGCTAAAGAATGATGGTGGATTCAACCCAGATCTGTGACTGGGGGTGAGTGTCTCAAAAGTTTCAGCGCTCTGTCCATCGTCTCCCTGTGTTTGCTTTGTTCACCCTAAGTTGACAGGGTATGCCCAGACGGGGGTCCCTTGCTCACTTTGCCACTGAATTCAAGCTAGCCTGGCTGATGAGGGGTGTTACCCCGAAACCGGTCCCAGGATGCTTGTTTCCAGTCCAGGGAAGACCTTACTTTGCAGTTTGGGCTGGACTGATCACATGAGGAACATGGACAACAGTATGACCACTTTATCATCCAGAATTTATTCACTGGGCAACACAGTGTCTTCTGCAATTGACATAATAAAGCATGATGTGTCTATATTACAACATGGACAGTCACAATTACGGTCAACAGTAATACTGAGCTGGACGTTACAAACGTTACATTCTGGCCACGTGCCATTGCGTTACATCAACAGTACAAATCTGTTTTCAGCTTTTGATCTAACGGAAAGACAGATAGTAATGGCATGCAGAGTTGCAAAATATTAAGGGTGGGCGGCAAATTCCGTTCCGCTCGCGGGACTTGCGAAATTTCGGCATTTCTGCGTTCTGCGCGGAACGCAAAAATGTCGAAACATCCGCGATCCGCGGCGGAACGGAATTCGGGTGCAAGAAAGCACTGAAGCAGGTGCCCGAGTTGATAAATATGCAGGGCAGGTGTGCAGAATTCGTGAGCGTGGTTAAGCAGATGTGCCTTCTCTCCATTTCCAACGTGAAAAGTTAGCTGTAATCCCCGATGGAGGTCTTTGCATCCTTGATTTTCCCGAGCGCAATCCTCGTGCAGAATTCGTGAGCGTGGTTAAGCAGATGTGCCTTCTCTCCATTTCCAACGTGAAAAGTTAGCTGTTATCCTCGAAGGAGGTCTTTGCATCCTTGATTTTCCCGAGCGCAATCCTCGTGCAGAATTCGTGAGCGTGGTTAAGCAGGTGTGCCTTCTCTCCATTTCCAACGTGAAAAGTTAGCTGTAATCCTTGATAGAGGTCTTTGCATCCTTGATTTTCCGAGCTCAATCCTCGTGTAGAATTCGTGAGCGTGGTTAAGCAGGTGTGCCTTCTCTCCATTTCCAACGTGAAAAGTTAGCTGTAATCCCCGATGGAGGTCTTTGCATCCTTGATTTTCTCGAGCGCAATCCCCGTGTAGAATGATGGACAGCTTAATCAAAGGACCCCGGCGCTTTCGGCGCGGTGGCAAAGTTACAGACACACAGGTCACTGGGGTCAATTCTTCTGGACCTTTACGCAGCTGTAGTGTAGGAAAGGCCCTATACATTTACCCAACGAGGTAGCACTTACTGATTAGCCAGTAGAAAGTACTCCAGTTGAGTAGCGGTATTGCACAAAACGGTGGCATCTTCGTGGATAAATATGCAGGGCAGGTGTGCAGAATTCGTGAGCGTGGTTAAGCAGATGTGCCTTCTCTCCATTTCCAACGTGAAAAGTTAGCTGTAATCCCCGATGGAGGTCTTTGCATCCTTGCTTTTCTCGAGCGCAATCCTCGTGTAGAATTCGTGAGCGTGGTTAAGCAGATGTGCCTTCTCTCCATTTCCAACGTGAAAAGTTAGCTGTTATCCTCGAAGGAGGTCTTTGCATCCTTGATTTTCCCGAGCGCAATCCTCGTGCAGAATTCGTGAGCGTGGTTAAGCAGGTGTGCCTTCTCTCCATTTCCAACGTGAAAAGTTAGCTGTAATCCTTGATAGAGGTCTTTGCATCCTTGATTTTCCAAGCTCAATCCTCGTGTAGAATTCGTGAGCGTGGTTAAGCAGGTGTGCCTTCTCTCCATTTCCAACGTGAAAAGTTAGCTGTAATCCCCAATGGAGGTCTTTGCATCCTTGATTTTCTCGAGCGCAATCCCCGTGTAGAATGATGGACAGCTTAATCAAAGGACCCCGGCGCTTTCGGCGCGGTGGCAAAGTTACAGACACACAGGTCACTGGGGTCAATTCTTCTGGACCTTTACGCAGCTGTAGTGTAGGAAAGGCACTATACATTTACCCAACGAGGTAGCACTTACTGATTAGCCAGTAGAAAGTACTCCAGTTGAGTAGAGGTATTGCACAAAACGGTGGCATCTTCGTGGATAAATATGCAGGGCAGGTGTGCAGAATTCGTGAGCGTGGTTAAGCAGATGTGCCTTCTCTCCATTTCCAACGTGAAAAGTTAGCTGTAATCCCCGATGGAGGTCTTTGCATCCTTGATTTTCCCGAGCGCAATCCTCGTGCAGAATTCGTGAGCGTGGTTAAGCAGGTGTGCCTTCTCTCCATTTCCAACGTGAAAAGTTAGCTGTTATCCTCGAAGGAGGTCTTTGCATCCTTGATTTTCCCGAGCGCAATCCTCGTGCAGAATTCGTGAGCGTGGTTAAGCAGGTGTGCCTTCTCTCCATTTCCAACGTGAAAAGTTAGCTGTAATCCTTGATAGAGGTCTTTGCATCCTTGATTTTCCGAGCTCAATCCTCGTGTAGAATTCGTGAGCGTGGTTAAGCAGGTGTGCCTTCTCTCCATTTCCAACGTGAAAAGTTAGCTGTAATCCCCGATGGAGGTCTTTGCATCCTTGATTTTCTCGAGCGCAATCCCCGTGTAGAATGATGGACAGCTTAATCAAAGGACCCCGGCGCTTTCAGCGCGGTGGCAAAGTTATAGACACACAGGTCACTGGGTTCAATTCTTCTGGACCTTTACGCAGCTGTAGTGTAGGAAAGGCACTATACATTTACCCAACGAGGTAGCACTTACTGATTAGCCAGTAGAAAGTACTCCAGTTGAGTAGAGGTATTGCACAAAACGGTGGCATCTTCGTTGATAAATATGCAGGGCAGGATTCAACGGGCGCAGCAAAATCTCCGCGAGCACGCGAAATTCCGCGTGCTCGCGGAGATTTCTTGCCGTTTCGCGGAATTTCGCGGAACGCAACTCCGCAAATTCCGCCCACCCTTACAAAATATACCATGCTGCATATTGAAAAACTAGACCAATTACCTTTCACCGTGGCTGAGACACCATCGACTGACTGGATAATCCATGGTTACATCACCCTACCGGTCACGACTTTCCAATTCCAATATTGCCTCCAATACCAACAGGAAGGCAGATATGAAGCACTAGGGGAAGGATATGTGCACAAGTATTCGGAATTACCGTTCAGGTTTAGATGCAGGAGTGGGGACACAGAAGTTTTCCTTAGTGGCTCTGACTGTGAAGATGCTTTAAGTGGCTCCTTGGTTTGCAAGGTCATTTCGCTCCACGGGGCATGCAATGCTTCAGTGGTGAACTTGTCTTGCTATCTGAAGGCTCCCCCAGCTGCTGTGATTCATCCTGTGTTCAGGCTGCTCTCGAATGTGAGCTATTTGATGCTGAATGATCAAGGTTGTTGCGGAATGAACCGGGCATCGCTTATCTAGTGACAGTTAATTCCAAAGTGACTTGTTGTACACAAGTAGTGTTTCCACCTGCCCGCACGGTTAGGGACGCAGCGATATGGCCTTCAATAAAAGTTTCCAACATAACATTTGATTCCCTTAGCAAACTGAAAGCCATGCTCTTGCAAAAAAGATGTGGCCTTAACTTCAGCCAAAGAGATGTTTGATCTCCACGTTGCAAGGTCCATTGTCTGAGATACTCCACACTAACTTCCCACTGCATTTTGGGGAGCTGGTTCTTCGTATCTTTAACATGTCTGATACGAAAGGAATAGAGCACTTTTTTAATGTATCAGATCTGGTTTGGTTAGCACATTTCAGGCGATTTTTTGAGTTATACCATCTTTCATACACTCTGTGTTGGAAAGCGTTTTTGGAGGGCTCCTGCTTAACCTGCTACTTGTGGCGCGAATCCTGATTTTATTTTCTCTGCTCCACAATGGACGTCCCAGTTCAACTTGGAATGGAGACAGAACTGCTAGTGCAGCGTTGCCATGAGCGCATGATACACCGCTTCGGCACACCTCGGCTTCAAGAACTAAAGGAACATTGGCCTTATCATTCAGGCTGGTCAAGCTTGACTGCATTTAACCTGTCTTCCACTGTCTGCTTTGCAGCTAAGAATACATCCTAGATATATGTCTCAGATCGGAATTGGTTGCGCCACCGGACATTGAAGTACTGATGGACTCTTTAAAGGCCTATGCCTATTGCTCTCCCCAGTGTATTCCATTGATGATGAATTAGAGCCACCCTGGGATGATTTAGCACCTAGTGATGTGAACAATGGCTTTGCGGAAAACTTATGGGATACAACGACTCCCTCAACAGCTGCTGTGGGAACAAGATGGAATCACCTTTGCTCCATAAATATTCTATGCGTTGCGCCTCTGGGAACATCTGCGGTTGTGGGAACCAGTAATTCTGTGTCTACCACTCAGAACACATAAACAATTAGCTTTTTCTGTGTGGGAACAATTTGGTCTCCTTTTTAAACAAAATGAAACAAAACAGCTTTTGCTTTTACTGGGCATCATTGCTTTCTGAGTGCTTTGGATCTCAATGATATATGACTTAAGGGAAGCCCGCATTTTCATGCTTTTAAGAGTGGTTTTTAATGTTTTTAAATTGTCTTCTGGCTTTTTAGATAGCTTTTTAGATATCGACCCTTAGTATGAGGAGTGGGTGTTATATTCCCAAGGTACGCCCATTTAGCAAAGCAGTTTATTTCTTACATTGCCCTCACAAATAGCATTTTCAGCTGTAACCTTTTGCCCATATTTGCACGCACAACAATGTTGGATTATTTTCCCTGAAACTGAACTTGTTTTAACATCTAGCTTCACACAACATTATCACAACACCCTGAACATTATGTACAAGGTCTCATTTCGTACTATGTACAAATGTCATCACTATCTTCATCCATGGGGCGACAGGGCTATCTACATATCCATACATCACTAATCTATACGCATATCGCAAGGCTGCTTTATATTATAAAAGATGAGCATAACTGCTAGATTGGCAGAGGAGGCACTTCCATCGACACTGAGGTCCCTGCATGCTGAGAAATCGCCGTCTGAAATCTCGTGAGGGGTGTCCGCCTCGTGACCAAGACGGGGTCCTTCACTCTATCCCATCAGGTAATGGGGTTGGTTCATCCCTTGGTGGGATTCTTGGCTTTACTCCTACAAACACTCTAGGTACACTTAGAGTAGGGTTCACATTGTGGGAGAGCGCTAGATTACTGCCTTGTTTTATATGCCTGTATATATACATTGGTTCAGCACCATGGTAGAACTATATCTACTATTTACGCTTTTGGAGCTTGTAATCACGTTTATATGTTTCTGTCCACTAATCATTGCAGCACACGTATTTTATGCAAGAACAGCGTTGGTTTAATAAATATTATTAAAACGTCCCATTGTGTATTCTCTGTATATTTCTCTGAGAGTAATAAGCACGAGTGACTGAGCGAAAGGTTCTGTACTGTTTCCATGATCCCTGAGGGGTCAGGGTTGTCATGTTCAGTGGTTGCCAGAAAACCATTTGCTCCCTTATAGGTTAGGGAGGCTAACTGTGGTCCTGTGAGCTAGCTGATCTATAGTCCAACATATTCTGCGGGGGTGTCAGAAATCAGTCTTGGAACCAAGCCCCTAGTTTATGCTGTCTGAAAAATGCCCAGATCCTACAGATTGGTAGGAGCTACATGACATATGTATGTATGTTATATATATATATATATATATATATATATATATATATATATATATATATATATATATATATATATATATATATATATATATATATATATATATATATATATATATATATTACCTACTGGCGCTAGCCAGTAGGTAGTTATAGTTAGGACCTATTTCCCATAGGAAAAGCGTTTTTTGATTTGCCAATATCTTTGGCGCCGTTTAACGAATCTTCGCGACATTTTCAAAACTAATGGGGCGCTCAGGTCAGCTCCTGTCTTAAAAGTTTTGCGGTGATTCATCAAGCGGGGGCCGAGGAAAAAGGGGGTCCCAAAACGCGTTTTGCCCATTTTAATTTCCACAGGAAACTATAGACACGGCTACAGCACGAACTGCTGAGCGGAATTACACCAAATTTGGCAAAAGGGTAGCTCTTGGTTCAGAAAGCGACCTTTTTTTAAATGGTGTAAATCCGTTCATTAGTTACAGAGAAATTCAAGAAATAATAACTGTATATATCTGAGCACCGAGGAGGAGTCGCGACTCCTCCTGAGCACGAGCTTCATTCTAATTGGCTGCCAACACTCCAAACCAATAAGTGTTGGCAGCCATCTTGTAACTCGGTAACTGAGTCACAAGAAAACAGAAAAAAGAAGATGAAAAACAAGAAAAGGGGGCAGGGTAGAAACACCCTGACCCCTTAGGCCTGCTCAGGGGATCCCACAAGGACCCACAGGCCCCAAAAAAGCATTTTTAAAAATAATTTCGACCGAATTCGCGCTGGGTGTGCGAATCCAGACGAAATTATCTCCCGCGCTTCGTTTGTTAAAAAGCCCCCGGGTGGGCCAGGTCCCCGGGGCAATACTAAATTATGGTGTGGGGGCCCCCACAGCCCTGGGGATCGTCACCTCCCTGGGTCTTTATAATTTATGCACTGGGGAACGCGGCCCCCCTGCAGCCCCGGGGACCATCACCTCCCCGGGGCATAATTAAAATAAGGGTGGGGAAGCCTCGCGGGCCCCCCCAAGCCCCGGGGACCACCACCTCCCTGGGGCTATAACTAATAATTAGTGTGGGGGGGCTCAAACCCCCCCACACTGCCCCGGGGACCACCACCTCCCCGGGGCTTTACAAATGATGGGAGGGGGGCTGCGCGGCCCCCCTTCTGGAGACTTTGATGGCCCTGGGGACCGCCACCCCCCAGGGCCGGCTCCTGCAATGTACCGCGGTGCCCACCCACGGGACATTGCTGTTTGCTATGACAGGGCGGGAGGACGGCTCCCGCCCTGTCATAGCAAACTCTGCTTTGGTTTTTGGAAGCGAGAGCAGGAAATCTGCTCTCGCTTCCAAAAACCAAAGCAAATTGTATGTCAGCAGCTCCCCTTCTGCAAAAGCAATGCCGGCTCCCGCAGGAGGCGTGGAGCCAGCTGGGACCGTGGGGGATTGGGGCTCTCCCAACGGTCCTCAACGGTGAGGCCAGGCCCCGGGGGATGGGGTCCCCAGGGCCCGAATTGGCCCTGGAGGGGGGCCACACAGCCCACCTCCCCTAATTGTAATTTTTTAAAAATGAGGCCAGGCCCCGGGGGATGGGGTCCCCAGGGCCACTATTGGCCTGAGGAGGGGGCCCACGCGGCCCCCTTCTCTTTTTTTTTATAAAAAAAAAAATGGTGGCAGGCCCCGGGGGATCGAATATGAAATAATGGAAGTGAATCATTTTTTTTTTCTTTCGAGTTTGGAGTCCCGACCCCAACGCAGCTCTCAGCGTCGCGTTGGAGTCGCAAATTCACCTTAAATAAATAATTAAGTAGTATATAATTTTGTGAATTTGTTTTAAAGAGGTACTGTGATTGAAGTTAATGACAAGATTATGATTGATATAGTTGTTAGAAATATATAAAATTTAAAATGAATAGTTAAACTTGAAGTGTGTTGTAGTACATTTAATTTATGCTTTTGTTTTGTGGATTCGCGCGGGGTGCGTGAATCCACAAAAAAATAAAAAAATATGTATGTGTAAAAAAAAATACAATTAGTATTATGTTATAGATTGGCTCTAAAAAGAGCCCTTGTTTTCATCGTGAGTTTGTTGTAGCTACATGTAAGTGCGGATGCAGATCTTTATGTAGTTGAGAAAGACTCTGTTTCCTTGATCTGTGAAGTGTACTCCATCACTTCTGTAGATGTCATCCATATCAAAACCTAGATTGTTGTTTTATATGGAGCCCATCCTACGGTCTCTGAGATAAGCAGAAACAGCTTTATTGAGATTCTTTCTAGCTTTCTCAATCAGTGGACAGAATTGATTTGACCACTTCTATTTCTGTCTTTGGCATATGTTAGAGTATACAAAGACAGTTTGAGGCAAAAGCAACATCATTTGTGCAAAGGTGTCCTTCATTAGCATTTCCAGACCTACCCCAGTCAATGTGCCTAGGTCATTGCCACCACAGTGCACAGTCATGAGGTCATGGGGTTGGAGATGCAAAAAGGTTTTAACCAAAGGCATCAATTGGTACCATTTTAATCCTCTCTGTGCAATCCATTTAATATCCACATTTTGCAAAGCTAGGTCTTTGTCAATACCTCATGCGTTCAGCATACCTTTTGCACCAGAAAACATAGCTGTGACCAACAATCCACACTGTCAGCATCTTGAAGGGATGTCTGGAAGTAATGAAAAGATGTCTGTAGCTGAGGTAGTCATTTGGTAGAATGAGAGGTATGTAAAATGGTGGACAAGATGCTGTTTTTTAAAAAGGAGATAATTGATTGGCTGTTTATGAACACTGTACACTCAAAAATAGGGTGCATGTTACTTTCTTGAAAAAAGCATGTTTTTTATTGGTTAGTAAAAAATGTTTAAATGGTACAGTTGATAGGATAAGCTCATATTTTTAAAATGTCCACCACACCTGCTGTTTGCATTTGTAACATTGTGTGGTGAACTTGAAAATATGGTGAACTTGTGACCTGTGAGTTCAGTTGAATGTTCCATGAACTGTTACTATGGAAACTGGCATTAAGCAGAATGGGGGAAGGGTTGAAACTTAACTGCTGTCTTAAAATGTGAAATTGTAATTTATATAAAAGTGAAATCTTATTAAAGTAAGATTTCCCAAGTCAGTAGTATCTTCATAAGTGGTGTGTTGTTAAAAAATAGTGGTATTTTTATTTGTAATATATTTTTGAACTCCCGTATGGAGTCGCGGTTCCATCGCTTTGGTGCACGGTGGAGTCGCGACTCCAAAAATTCCAGAAGCAGTTTGGGCACTTTTAAAAGTCAGTTGGTAAGGGTTAATATGTGTAACCAATAGAAATGTGTTTTACAATTTGAAATAGTGTAGGAAGCAATGTGATTTGTTACTTACATTTATTTGTTTGGAGAAAGAGAGGGAAACTTTGCCATTACTGGTTTTGCCTTGCTGAGAGCAGTGCATTACATTTATTGTGTGCATAAGAAAATATTTTCAAAGATTCTGATATTTCATATTCTACAAATCAGTTTGGTAGGTGAGTTATAAATTTGTGAGGTTTATTATGTGTTAGCTTTATTTTTCAAATTAAATAATTAATCAAGAACTTTGATGTTTGATATATATATATATATATATCACACACAAACGGAGTCCCAAACTCGCTCTCGGGCCATTGCTCAATGATACCAGGAATCCAAGGTTTGTAGACAACAAAAGGGGGTTTATTCAAATCATAAACCCGCCGTGACGCGTTTCACCCTCTGGGGGGCTTGATCACACAAAGGTATCGTGAAAAACACTGACTTACATACTGTTTCTAATTATACATGAACATAGAAAACAGACTGCTCATTGTGTTGTATTCCTACATACCACACGGTCGCCATCTTGCAATAGGTAAAATGTCAAACATAACATGTAATGTCATACCTATCAGCAAGTATCTTAATGTAACATTGGCACAGAATGACATATGTTATTACAAATGTATTGTAACAATTACTTTGTTTAATGCGGTCTTCATAGTGCGTTATGAAAAATTATTATAAAAAATTATTATTATGCATCAGGACATATGCCGTTCTGTGATTTTTTTTGATTTTTAATTGTGGTGCAATGCAATGCGTGACTTTGTAGTGTCTCATTGAGCTTTCCCAGTATGCGTGTGTTATGAACCCCATAGTGGTGCATCCAGTTCGCGCACAGAATTCTGGATCATTGAGTCTACTTAGTATATCAGATGATGACTTGATAAAATGCGCTCGCTATTAGTCCCTTGGTTAGTGGGAATAATTGTTGAATAAAACTGGGTGAATACCAGAGTATGCCTGTAACTGTTATGCAACATGAGAGCATTTCATGTCCCCTTGTTAGTGGGCAATAAAGTCAAAAGATGTCATGTGAATCAGCATAGAAGCACCATTATTGTGCTGAAATCCATTTGCGCGCTGGATTTGAAAGCCTTGATAGGAGGGTAACAGGTTGTATCGTATTTCTAAGAATGTATTTGATATGTGTTGGTACATATCCCTCCCGGACATATCGCATGTTGTTAAGCAGTGGGAAACCACGCAATCTGTGATATAATGCGGATCCTTGAAATGCAAAGTCTAAAGATACCCCGAAAATTAACAAAAGTGCATATTCAAAATAAATACCAAAACATGGAAACAGCACAAAATATATAAAGAAAACACAAAAGTTAAAAACTCTTATCTGTGTTCTGCTCTGGGACTGGATGATGTAACGAAGAAAAGGGTAGGGATCCTTCTGCCTTCGATTCTGAGACACAGTCCCTTCCTTTCCTCCTGGAAGAGAGACAGATATGGAAGCTGGTGAGACAAGTCAAAATTTGCACAGTATATTCAATTTTATGCTGTATGAAGATGTATCGACATTTCCTCATCCAAATTCTGCCCCCTTGGGAAACGAGTCCCCATTCCTATGATATGTCTTGACTCCCGCTGCCTCAGTTTGAGGATGCGGTTGCCCCCTCTCCTGGTGCTAAGTACTTGTTCTATTGCATAATAGGAGAGCTTAGTGTAATCTGAGTAGTGTTCTGTTTCAAAATGGCGTGCAATGTGGTATTGCTGATCTCTATTAGTAATTACCCTCATATGTTCGAGGACACGCTTTTTCGCCATATGTGTGGTACTGCCCACGTATCTTAAATTACATGGACATTCTAGGACGTATACCACGAAGGTACTGTTACAAGTGAGGAATTGTTTGATACTAATCATGGTGTTGGTACCTGAATTAAAAAACTCTTTTTTCATTTTGCTGTTCCCACAGGCCTTACAGTGGCCGCATGGGAAGAAACCCTGGAGGTCTATCCCCCTGTTGGAAGTGTTGATAGTGAGATCACTGCGTACTAAAAGATCTTTTAAGTTCCGCCCTCTCCTGTATGTTATATTGGGTCTCATTGGTAAAGTATTGCCTATGATGGGGTCTTCCCTGAGGATTTTCCAGTTCTGTACTATGGTTTTGCGAATGTTGTCTGAATTGCCATTGAACGTCAGAATCATGCGGGTTTCCTCATTGCCTTAATTCGTTATGGTGTTCCCTGCCATATTACCCAGGATGTTATCCCTCTCTATCGTTTTGATCCTATCCTTTGCTTTTCTGAGGATCCACATGGGATAACCTCTGTCCTTAAATCTGTCAATCATTGCAGATTGTTCTTTTAAGAAACAATCTTCCGTACTGCAGTTCCTCTTTGCCCTGAGTAGTTCCCCATATGGAATACTCCACTTCAAATTGTCTGGGTGACTGCTCAGGGCATGGAGTAGAGTATTACCTTCTGTTGATTTGCGAAAGAGTTTGGTTTGGATTTTATTGTCCTCAATTTCTACCTTGGTATCAAGGTACTCCACCTCACACTCACTGATCGTGCTGGTAAATGCGAGATTCTTGAGGTTATTATTAAGTTTCGCAATGAACAACGAAGCGTCCTCCTTGCTGCCTTGCCAGACAACAAAAAGGTCGTCGAGGTACCTTAACCAGAGTACAACCCTCGCTAGGTCTCTTTCGAGGGTAATATCCTTCTTGATGTCTTCCTCCCACGCCCCCATGAAGAGATTCGCAAAACTCGGTGCAAAACATGTGCCCATCGCGGTCCCGAGGGTTTGCCTGAAAATGTCGCCGTTGAACATGAAAAAGTTGTTCTTTAAACAAAATCTTATCATATTCAGAATCATTTGTGTGTGCCCCCAGTATCTAATTTCTCTGCGATTCAGAGATCTGGTGCAGGCTTCTATACCCATTTCATGGTCTATCACTGTGTATAGTGAACTTACGTCCATGGTTATTAGGAGATAGGTTTTACTCCAATTGAGGTTGTTGATTTTATTCAGAAAGTCTTTGATGTCCCTAACGTACGAGGGTAAGGCGGTCACAAAATCCCTTAAGAAATGGTCTACATACCGTGAGATGTTCTCTAGGACGCTACCTCTGGATGATATTATCGGTCTACCCGGGGGGTTCTCTCTGTTCTTGTGTATCTTTGGAAGAAGATACAGGACTGGTAAAATGGGAAAATCCTTCTTCAGGAAGCAATACTCTTCCCATTCCAGCAGTCCCTTATCCTTCCATTGCGCAAGCATTTCCCATATGCATTTGATGCTTTTATTGTACTCTGTGCGATTTGAGCTGATGTATGTGTTGGTATCACTGAGTTGCCGGGTGGCCTCCTCTATGTATTTCTCCCTGGACAGGATGACAATATTGCCCCCCTTGTCGGAAGGTCTGATCACAATACTATCATCAGAGGCTAGATCCTCCATTGCCTTTTTCTGTGCAAAGGTTAAATTGTGTTTAAACTTCTGCATCTTTTTAGGCCAATTCTTTTGCCTAAACTCCAATAACTCCTTCTCCACCAATTCCTGAAAGGTATCAATGTTGTCGTGATTCATACACGGTAAAAAAGTGGATTTGGGCTTGAAGTTTGTACCGGCTGCTTTGTCGTGTCTAATTTCCATCTCGTCTAGGACGAGGTGGGCGTCTGTACTGATGTTTGCTCCCTCAGGATCATTTTCCAACTCATACAATGCCACTAACGTGTCAATTTCACCTATGGTGAGTTCATCATGTTGTGCTTTGGTTACCCCTTGGTGAGGACCTCTGCTCCTGGTAGGTTTAAGTGTATGCCACTTCCTCAACTTCAATTTCCTGCAAAATTTAAAAATATCAATTCTATTGTCCACATAGTTCATTGGTACCTGAGGACAGAAAGAGAGGCCCAGGCAGAGAGTGTCTCTATCTGACAAATTCACAATTGTCTGCTTTACCGTGTCATTATCCATTATTGATTCTTCTTTGAGCGTGTCTGTCTGTTTCCCACTCGCTCTGAGACATTCTCTTTTCTTTCTCCTCTGCCGCCGCCTCTTGCGCCTCTTCCTCTGGCACCCTTTGCTCTTCCTCTTCCCCTTGCAGTTGGACTGTCCTCCCTCTGAACCATCCTGGATGTTGCCCATGTTGTTTGCCGGCTCTTCCTCATGAGCCTGTATTCGTCTAAAAATGTTTTGGGGTGGGTTATGGTATCACCTTCAGAGTTTGAACTCTCTGATGCTTCTGTTTGTTCAGACAGGTCGGTGTTGGTGTCGCTAAGGCTCGCCGTTTCTTCTTCTTGTATTGACTGCGATGTAGCTGTTGTTACCACTTTTGATTCTATATTGTCATAGAGGTGGTCGTATTTACGACTATATGTTAAGATCCTGCCTGACTCATAGTCGCCGCAGTCTCGATGGAGCTTTCGTTGTTTCCTGGCTTTAATGTCATCCTCCACCTGTTTGAGCCGTTTTCTCATATCCTCCAAGAATTTAGAAATCAGCTCTTGTTCCGGGTGGCTATGCAATTCCTCTTTAATGCGTCCAATCTCCTTTTTGATGTTTTCTCTATCTGACCATGCATATTTCACCAATATAGTGAGCATATTGCTTGAGCTCTTGGCCGAATTTGCTGACCATTCCTCCAACATATTTGGATCTGGCGAATCGTAAGATGGAGTTATATAGATTCTTAGGCCACGGGGGACCATTTCCTTATCCAAATAGTCCTGGAGTGATGGTTTAGGACGTTTTCACGGACACGGCTCCAACATACTTATGCGGCTAATACCGTTTGAAATACACCATACTACTTATACTCATAGGACTTCGCTCTACCATGAGCCTCACCTATGCGTCCTAGGATTTGCTTCAATCCTCTTTGATATGCGCGTCTGAGGATACATTTCATTCTTATATCCTATTGCCCTGAAGAAGACCATTTTTGGGCGAAACGCGTTGGCTGGTTCTATCATACGAAGTACAACGGAGAATAAAAAGACCAGAAACGTTTATTTGCAAATACTTTTATTGACGTGTTTTCATGTACTTAACTGTCTGTGTCTACATATTGCCTCTCATCCAACCAATTCACTTAGTTATATTTATGGTCTATAAGCAGCAGATCATTTGAGGTGGGCAATATTACATACAACTTGTGACTAGTCCTGGTGGTGCAGTCATCTATGACCCAGCTGCTTTCATTTTTTTCTTCATTAACTCCCAAGAGTGTAGTCTCTGTAGAGAAGCCTGCTCTAAATCCAGATTGTGATGTATGTAGGATTTTTTGGGATTATTTTAGAGTGGGTGTATCAAAGGTTATATTAGGGTGTAAGGAGGTGCATGGGTTGGTGAGTAGCTACATGAGTGTCTATATGGGTTATTGATTGGTTGTCTGAGTATCTGTATGGGTGCCTGAGTGTCTGTAAGGGTGGGTGAGGGGTGTGTGACTCTGTGTATAGATGTGTGAGTGGGTAATTCACTGGGTGTATGGGTTCAAGAGTGTATCTGTGAAAGGCTGTATGGGTGGGTGAGTGTGTGTATGGGTGTCTCAGTGGTACAAGTGTAAGTAACTACATATGTGAAAGGCAGTATATGTGAGTGTTGGAGTATATAAATGACTATATGTGAGAGTGAGTGATTGTGAGAGTGGCTGTATGGATGAGTGTGTGCTTGTATCAGTGATTGTATAAGAGAGTAAGTATGTGTTAGTATCTGTATCAATAAGTGAGGTGGTGTGTGTATAACTGTATATGTGAGTAAATGGGAGTGTGATTGAATCTTTGCATGATTGACTAGGTGTGTGAGTAAGTCTATGGATTAGTGTCAATGTGTGAGTGTCTGTATAGGTGTATGAGTGCAAATGATAGTGCTGTATTGATAAGTGACTGCATGTATGGGTGAATGAGTGGATGTGTGTGTAGACCTAGGAATCAGTGAGTGCATATGTAGTAACTGGTATTGGTGTGTCTATGGTTTTGCAAATGGTAGTCTGTATTTTAGAGTGGGTGCATCAAAGGTTATATTAGGGTGTAAGGAGGTGCATCAGAGGATCACGTGGATGATGTCATCAGTGATGTCATTTGAGATGTCATCAGTGATGTCATGAGTGTTGTCACTGACCATGTCATGAATGATGTAATATGTGACGTCATCAGCAGTGCATTGCGGGGGCGCGAGTTATACTTAGCTCATTTAACTATAACGGCCAAATTACTCTGGTTTTGTACAAGTGAAATGTCCAACTAACTATAACGTCCCTGAAACCTGTGGTTTTTTCAGTGAATATGTATATATATATATATTACCTACTGGCGGTTGCCAGTAGGTAGTTATAGTTAGGACCTAGTTTCCATAGGAAAAGCGTTTGATTTGCCAATATCTTTGGCACCGGTTGACGAATCTTCCAGAAATGTTCAAAACTAATGGGACGCTCCTGTCAGCTCCTGACTTGAAAGTTTCGGGATGATTTGTCAAGCAGGAGCCGAGAAAAAAGGGGGGTCCCAAAATGCGTTTTCTCCATGTTCATTTCCATAGGAACTTTTGTTTCAGCTACAGCCTGAACTGCTGAACGGAATTACACCAAATTTGGCAGAGAGGTAGCTCTTGGTCCAGAGTGCACTCTTTGCTTTAAAAGGTGTAAATCCATACAGTAGTTCCTGAGAAATTAAAAAAATATATATATATATCGATATCTGGTGACCGAGGAGGATTCCCGAACCCTCCCGATCACGAGCTTCATTCTGATTGGCTGCCAACACTCCAAACCAGGAAGTGTTGGCAGCCATCTTGTGACTCGATAAAACTGAGTCACAAGAAAACAGTAAAAAAAAGATAAAAAACAGGGACCACCAGGCCCAAAAAAAGCATTTTTGTTTTTTGATTTTCGGCCGGAGTCGGGCTGGGTGCACGAATACGGCAGAAAATGTTAAAAAAACCGAAGCGCGGGCTCCCGTGCTTCGCTTTCCTTAAGCCCCCGGGTGGGCCAGATCCCAGGGGCAATCAAAATTTATGTGCGGGCCCCGTGGGGGCCCCCACAGCCCCGGGGTCTGCCACGTCCCTGGGGCTTTGCTCATAATGTGCGGGTTCACGTGGCCCCCCCGCAGCCCCGCGGACTGCCACCTCCCCGGGGCTTTTAAAAAAAAATTGTGTGGGGGGCTCCTGCCCCCCACACTGCCCCGGGGACCGCCACCTCCCCGGGGCATCTGTAATTATGTGCAGGGGGGCACGCGGGCCCCACAAGCCCCAGGGACTGCTACCTTCATGGAGCTTAAATATAAATAAAGAAAGTGTGGGGGGCTCCTGCCCCTCCCCACACTGCACCAGGGACCACCACCTCCCCGGGGCAAACTTTAATTACAGGTGGGGGTTCGTTGCGGACCCCCAGCCCTGGGGACCACCACCTCCCCGGGGCTTTACATACAAAGGGAGGGGGGCATGCGGCCCCCCTCCTGGAGCCCTCTATGGCCCTGGGGACCGCCACCCCCCAGGGCCGGCTCCAGCAATGTCCCAAGGTGCCCACCCCGGGACATTGCAGTTTGCAATGACAGGGCGGGAGCACGGCTCCCGCCCTGTCATTGCAAACTATGCTTCGCTTCATGGAAGCGAGAGCAGAAAACCTGCTCTGGCTTCCATGTAGCAAAGCAGAATTGCTTTTGGACAAGGGGAGCTGCATGTCAGCAACTCCCCTTGTCCAAAAGCAATGCAGGCTCCTGCACGATGCGGGGAGTCGGCTGGGACCACGGGGGCTTTGGGGCTCCCATCACATCCCCAACATAAGGCCAGGCCCCGGGGGATGGGGTCCCCGGAGCCATAATTGGACTCAGGAGGGGGGCCACGTGGCCTCCCTCCAAAATAAGAATTAAAAATCTGGCTGGCCAGGCCCTGGGGGATGGGGTCCCCGGGGCCATAATTGGCCTCAGGAGGGGGGCCATGCGGCCCCCCTCCAAAATGAATAAAAATCAAAGCTGTCCAGGCCCCGGGGAATGGGGGTCCCCGGGGCTATAAGTGGCCCAGGGATGGGGGGCATCCGGCCCCCCTCCGGTTTTTAAATAAAAGAGGCCAGGCCCCGGTGGATGGGGTCCCTGGGGCCAAAAGTGGCCCAGGAAAGGGGGGCCGCGCGGCCCCCTTTCCGATTTTTTACATTTTTTTTAATGGGTCAGGCCCTGGGGGATGGGGTCCCCAGGGCCCACAAAATATTAAGAGAAGGGGGGCCATACAGCCCCCCTTCTAATAAAAAAAAAAAGCAGAAACCGCCATCTCGCCGGAGGCCCCGCCCCCTCCCTGCACCACTCTGCAAACGCGCCTCCTGGCGCATTCTGGGTTGGGGGATTGAGTCCCCTCAAATCTTAAGGGTCCTTAGGGGCCAACTAGCCCACCAGGTACCTCCAGTAAGCCCCACACAGTGGATTGCTGAGAGGTGGTCTGGGGCCACGCCCATTTTTATACTGCTCTGCAAACACGCCTCTTGGTGCATTTCTGGTGGGGGGAAGAGGTCCTCTTGTGTCCTGAGGACCTCAGGACTTAAGTGGACTTCATCCCCCTGGCAGCAGTGCACCAGGAGACACGTTTGCAGAGTGGTGTAAAAAGGGGGCGTGGCCTCGGACCACTCTCAGTAATCCAGCTGTGTGGGGCTTACTGGAGGTACCTGGTGGGCTAGTTGGCCCACAGGGACCCTTAGGAGGCAAGGGGACTTAATCCCCCAATCAGAACGCGCCAGGAGGCGTGTTTGCAGAGTGGTGGAGAAAGGGGGCATGGCCTGTGTCCACCTGTCAGCTATCCCACTATCTGGGGCATACTGGAGGTATCAGGTAGGCTAGTTGGCCCCTAAGGACCCCCAGCAGCGAAGTGGACTTTAATCCCCATCCAAGAGCATGCCAGGGAGCGTGTTTGCAGAGTGGTGGGCAAAGGGGGCGTGGCCTGCAATGACAACTTAACAATGCTGTTGTGTGGGACTTACTGGATGTAATAGGAGGGGTAGTTGGCCCCCAAAGTTGTCCTTGGGGGCCAACTACCCCTCCTGTTACCTCCAGTAAGTCTCACACAGTGGTATTGGTAAGATGTCTTCCGAGGCCACGCCCTCCTTTCTCCACGCTCTGCAAACGCACCTCCTGGCACACTACGGGTTGGGGGATGAAGTCCACTTTGCTCCTGAGGGACTTTGGGGGCCACCAAGCCCTCCTGGTACCTCCTGTAAGTCCTACGCAGCAGAATTCCTGAGCGCTGGTCGGAGGCCCAGCCCCTTTTCTCCACCTCTGTGCAAACGCATCTACTAGTTAAAGAAGCATTTGCAATGTAATAAGTTTCACATTTGCAAGAGTTAGAGCTATAGGCGTTGTAAATGTAAAAGTGTTTTACTAATGTTTCATGGAGTGGAGTGGATGTAGGTTGTGTGTAGTGGAATTATGTTGTACGATGTGCAGTGAAATTATGTGGATCGACTTTGATGTGGATAGAAGGTATGTGGTATTTGGTGTATAGGAATTATGTAGAGTGGGATTATGTGTTATGGAGAGTAATTATGTGGTATGGTAGTCTGTGTTGTGGAGTGGTAACCTCAGGTTTAGTTTTCCTCGTTCCGATAGAAGCTAAACTATATACTCAATGAGACAAAAAAAAGAAGGAACCACTGAGGAGCACTTCTGGACCTAGTCAGAGGTATGAGCAGGGCCACTGCAATTATGCGACTGTTTGGCTGCACCGACTTTCGCACAATCATACATTTTCAGCATTTGCCACATAATTCATCATCTGCTGCATAATCTGCAGATTTGAACATTAAAAACCTTGTTTCTAGCTCAAACTGCTCAAACGCTACCAAAAATGCAGCGACAAGTGTTACAGCGTAGTGGAAGGCCCTTTGCAAACCTAGAATGGTCACCTGTTACTTACTGCTAAATGTGGGTGTTAAATTGGTACTAATGGTGTGCAAACCACTCTTGCTTCCTTCTGCGCCTCTCTTGCCCCTTTCTGCATTTCTTCTGCTTCTTTCTGCACCTTTCCTTTTTTCTGTACTTCTTTTGCCTCTTTCTGCTCATCTCTTCCACTTTCTGCACCTCTCTTGTCTCTTTCTGCACCTCTTTTGCCTCTTTCTGCACCTCACTGCTTATTCCTGTACCCATCTTGCCTCTTTCTGTACCCTTCTTCCCTCTTCCTGCATCTCTTTTGCCTCTTTCTGCACCCCTGTTCCCTCTTTCTGCACCTCTCCTGCCTGTTTCGGCACCTCTCTTGCCTCTTTCTACATTTCTCTTGCCTCTTTCTGCACCTCTGTTGATTCTTTCTGCACTTCTCTTGCCTCTTTCTGCACCCTCTGGCCTCTTTCTGCACCTCTGTTGCTTCTTTCTTCACCCCCTTGCCTCTTTCTGCACCCCTCTTCCCTCTTTCTGCACCTCTCTTGCCTAATTCTGCCCACCTGTTCCCTCTTTCTGCACCCTTTTGCCTGTTTCTGTAACTCTCTTGCCTCTTTCTGCAGTTCTCTTGCCTCCTTCTGCACCTCACTTTCCTCTTTCTGCAACTCTTTTGACTCTCTCTGCAGTTCTCTTGCCTCCTTCTGCACCTCTCTTGTCTCTTTTAACACTTCTCTTGCCTGTTTCTGTACCTCTCTTGCCTCTTTCTGCACCTCTCTTGCCTCTTTCTGCACCTCACTTGCTTCTTTCTGCACCCCTTTTGTGTGTTTCTGCACCCCTCTTCATGCAACTATCTTGCCTCTTTCTATACCTCTCTTCCCTCTTTCTGCACCACTCTTGCCTCTTTCTGTACCTCTGTTGCTCCTTTCTGCAGTTCTCTTCCTTCTTTCTGCACCCATCCTGCCTCTTTCTGTACCCCTCTTGCCTCTTTGTGTACCTCTACTATCCCTTTCTGCACCCCTCTTGCCTTTTTCTCACCTCTGTTGGTTCTTTCTGCACTGCTCTTGCTTCTTTGTGCACCTCTGTTCCAAATTTCTGCATCCCTCTTGCCTCTTTCTGCACCCCTCTTCCTTCTTTCTGCACCTCTCTTGCCTCAGTCTGCCCACCTGTTCCCTCTTTCTGCACCCCTTTTTCCTGTTTCTGCAACTTTCTTGCCTTTTTCTGCAGTTCTCTTGCCTCCTTCTGCATCTTACTTGCCTCTTTCTGCACCTCTGTTTTTTCTTTTGCACTGCTCTTGCTTCTTTCTCCACCTCTCTTGCTAATTTCTGCACCCCTCTTGCCTCTTTCTGCAACCCTCGTACCTGTTTCTGCACCTCTCTTGCCTCTGTCTTCACCCCTTTTCCCTCTTTCTGTACCTCTTTTGCCTGTTTCTGCAACTCTCCTGCCTCTTTCTGCAGTTCCCTTGCCTCCTTCTGCACCTCTGTTGCTTCTTTCTGCACTTCTCTCGCCTCTTTCTGCACCCCTGTTGCTTCATTCTGCACTTCCCATACTTTTTTCTGCACCTGCCTTGCTTCTTTCTGCACCCTTGTTGTCTCTTTCTGCACTCGTCTTCCCTCTTTTTGCACCTCTCTTGCCTCTTTCTGCACCTCACTTGCCTCTTTCTGCACTTCTCTTGCTTCTTTCTACACCTCTGTTGCTTCTTTCAGCAATTCACTTGCCTCTTTCTGCACTTTTCTTGCTTGTTTCTGCACCTCTCTTGCCTCTTTCTGCACCTCTCTTGCCTCTTTTTGCACCTCACTTGCTTCTTTCTGCACCCCTCTTGCCTCCTTCAGCACCCCTCTTCCCTCTTTGTGCAACTCTCATGCCTCTTTCTATACCTCTCTTCCCTCTTTCTGCACCACTCTTGCTTCTCTCTGCACTTCTCTTGCCTCTTTCTACACCCTTCGTGCCTCTTTCAGCACCTCTATTGCTTCTTTCTGCACTTCTCTTCCTTCTTTCTGCACCCCTCCTGCCTCTTTCTGTACCCCGATTGCCTCTTTGTGCACCTCTCCTACCCCTTTCTGCACCCCTCTTGCCTCTCTTTGCACCTTTGTTGCTTCTTTCTGCACTGTTCTTGGTTTTTTCTGCACCTCTTTTGCAAATGTCTGCATCCCTCTTCCCTCTTTGTCCACCTCTCTTGCTTCTTTTTTGCACTTCTCTTGCTTCTTTCTGCACTGCTCTTGCTTCTTTCTGCACCTCTCTTGCAAATTTCTGTATCCCTATTGCCTCTTTCTGCACCCCTGTTCCCTCTTTCTGCACCTTTCTTGCCTGCTTCTGCACCTCTCTTGCCTCTTTCTGCACCTCTGTTGCTTCTTTCTGCACTTTTCTTGCCTCTTTCTGCACCCCCATTGCCTCTTTCTGCACCTCTGTTGCTTCTTTCTGCACTTCTCTTGCTTCTTCCTGCACTTCTCTTGCTTCTTTCTGCACTCCTCTTGCCTCTTTCTGCACCCTTCTTCCCTCTTTCTGTACCTCTCTTGCCTCTTTCTGCACCCATGTTCCCTTTTTCTGCACCTCTCTTGCCTGTTTCTGCAACTCTCTTGCCTCTTTCTGCAGCTCTCTTGTCTCCTTCTGCACCTCTGTTGCTTCTTTCTGCACTTCTCTTGCCTCTTTCTGCACCCCACTTGCCTCCTTCTGAACCTCTGTTTGTTCTTTCTGCACTGCTCTTGCTTCTTTCTGCACCTCTCTTGCAAATTTCTGCACTCCTCTTGCCTCTTTGTGCACCCCTATTCCCTCTTTCTGCACCTCTCTTGCCTCTGTCTGCACCCCTGTTCCCTCTTTCTGCACCTCTTTTGCCTGGTTCTGCAACTCTCTTGCTTCTTTCTGAACTTCTCTTGCCTCTTTCTGTACTCAAATGGGAAGTGCAAGCTGTCAAGTTTAAAGGTCTGCGTGCTCTCATGACTGAGGTATATGTCTACTTGTATATGTATTCTTACATATGTTATGCATCTGAAGATGGTAGCTTAAGAAGCTGGTAACTTCTCCTATAGGTGGTCAAATGTTCTCAGTTCTGCTCTGTCATTCGGTTGCACAGGCAGATATGTCTTATGTATATACGTGTTATAGAGCCCCTCAAATATACAATTGAATACCCATGTGCCCTGTATTGTGAGCAGAAAGAAATGCATACACCTTTTTTTACACAAATTTACAGAGTATGCTCTTTGAAACACAGGTATTCAAGTGTTTGTATGTCTATATTTATTTAACATGTCACTAGGTAGAAGCATAGACACGCATGTATACCTTCATAAACTTGGTCAGACTTACAACAGTGACATGCTTAGGTTTGCTGTTTTATATTTGGTAGGCCTAACATTCTGAGCAGTCGATTAATAGTGAACATTCAAGAGAAAAGTGAGACTTAAGACATCTTCGGAGAAGGATTAGTGATCAGGGTACTTTGTATGAGTCTGTTGTAAGGTACAGTCAAAGTAGGCCTCTTTATGCACCTCTGTTGGTTCTTTCTGCACATCTCTTGCTCTTTCTGCACCTTTCTTCCTCTTTCTGGACTTCTGTTGCCTCTTTCTGCATTTCGCTTGCTTCTTTCTGCACCTTTCTTCCTCTTTCTGCACCTCTCTTGCCTCTTTCTGCACTTCTCTTGCTTCTTTCTGAACCTTTCTTCCTCTTTCTGCACATGTCCTACCTATGTAGGCATAGTTAGAAATTAGCATTTAAATAACCTTAGAAATTCACTGACAAAAACACAGGTTTCAGGGACATTATAGTTAGGGATTAGCATTTAAAAAACCTTAGAAATTCACTGAAACGGCCGAATTTCTCTGGTTTTATACGAGTGAAATGTCCAACTAACTACAACGTCACTGGAACCTGTGGTTTTTTTCAGTGAATTTCTAAGGTTTTTTAAATGCCAATCCCTAACTATAAGGTCCTTGAAACCTGTGGTTTTTCAGTGAATATATATATATATATATATTCACTGAAAAAACCATAGGTTTTAGGGACAGTTATAGTTACTTGGACATTGCACTCGTACAAAACCCGTGAAATTCCCCGTTATAGTTAGTTCAGCTAACTATAACTCGCGCCCCGCAATGCACTGCTGATGACGTCACATATTACATCACTCATGACATGGTCAGTGACATCACTGATGACATCACTGATGACATCTCAAATGACATCACTGTTGACATCATCCAGTGACTGTGTGTTTCTGTAAAGTTTAAATATTTTTAATATATATAGGGAAAGGCGTTTTGAAGAATGAGTGGGTGTATAAGTGTCTGTATGGATGATTTAGTAGGTGCGTGACTAATTCTATAAGTGAGTGATTAAACGTATCTTACTGAATGCATGGGTTAGTGACTAAACTGGGTGAATGTCTGTATCTGTCTGTTGCTGTGTAAGTGGCTGCATGGGTTTGTGAACAGCTACATGAGTGTCTATAAGAGTTATTGATTTGTTGTCTGAGTATCTGTATTGGTGCCTGAGTGTTTGTGTGGATGGGGTGTGTGCGACTGTGCATAGATGTGTGAGTGGGTGATTCACTGGGTGGATGGTTTCAAGAGTGCATCTGTGATAGACTGTATGGGTGGGTAAGTGTGTGTAACAGTATGTTAGTGAGTGAATGTATGTCCCAGTGGTACATGTGTGAGTAACTACATATGTGAAAGGCAGTATATATGTGTGTTAGAGAATTTAAATGGCTATAAGTGAGAGTGTGTTATTGTGAGAGTGGCTGTATGGATGAGTGTGTGCTTGTATCAGTGATTGTATAAGAGCGTAACAATGTGCTAGTATTTGTATGATTAAGTGAGCTGGTGTGTGTATAACTGTATAGGTGAGTAAATGGCAGTGTGTTTAATTATTTGCATGACTGACTAGGTGTGTGAGTACCTCTATGGATGAGTGGCGGTGTTTGAGTGTCTATATAGGAGTAAGAGTGCATATGATAGTCCTGTACTGAGTGACCATAAGTATGAGTGACTGTACGGGTGAGTGAGTGGATGTGTGTGTGTAGACCTAAGAATCAGTGAGTGGGTATGTAGTTATTGGTGTTGGAGTGTCTATGGTTTTGCGAATGGCAGTCTGTAATTTAGAGTGGGTGTATCAAAGGTTATATTAGGGTGTGAGGAGGTGCATCAGATTATCACGTGGATGATGTCATCAGTGATGTCATTTGAGATGTCATCAGTGATGTCATCAGTGATGTCACTGACCATGTCATGAGTGATGTAATATGTGACGTCATCAGCAGTGCATTGCGGGCGCGAGTTATAGTTAGCTGAACTAACTATAACAGGGGAATTTCACGGGTTTTGTACGAGTGCAATGTCCAAGTAACTATAACTGTCCCTAAAACCTATGGTTTTTTCAGTGAATTTCAAAGGTTTTTTAAATGCTAATTTGTAACTATAACGTGTCTGAAACCTATGGTTTTTTCAGTGAATTTCAAAGGTTTTTTAAATGCTAATTTCTAACTATAACGTGCCTGAAACCTATGGTTTTTTCAGTGAATTTCAAAGGTTTTGTAAATGACAATTTTTAAATGTATTAATTGTTATATTAATTTTTTTCATACTGATTTACTACATTTTTAGAAACAATTTTTTTACATATTTTATTTTTAAATTACATTGTAATTACATTATACATTACATTACAAAAAATACTTTCTCAGAATGAATTACTTTAGTTTAAATACTTTGCACATAGGCAATAGACTTTTAAGTACAGTAGTTACAGTTGTTGCAATGGGCAACACATTTTCAAACACAATGCAACATTCAGCTCAATGTGAATTTCTAGTTAAATGCAATTAGTTACTTTATGGATTACTTTTCTAACCACAGGACTGGATCCTAGATTCAGTCCTGGGACATCTCCTGTAAACAGTTGAGTAAAAGCGTTTTGGTTACAGTACTGATTTTTAAGGAATATTATTGTACTTTTAAAAGTTGACACTTAGAAACTTTTTCTCATATGGTCACCAATGTTATCCTATGGAAGGAAATTCACTTAGCAGGTAAAAACTGTTATTGTTACTTTTTCTTACTCAGTGTTGGATCCTGGATCCAGCACTGCTGCATCTCCTGTAAACAGTTGAAAGAATGCGTTTAAGTCATACAGGTGATTTTTAAGGAATATTTGTAGTTTGTAAAAATCAACACTTTGAAACTTTTTGCTGAAAACCAGACAATGGATTCCTATGGAAGAAAATATAAGTTACTGGTAAGTACGGTTAAAATTACTTTTCAGGGTCAGTGCTGGGCTAAAAGATGCAGCACTGGGTTCTCTCCTGATAACAGGTGAGTAAATCGGAATTCGTATTTCGGCTGATTTTAGAGGAATATTTTAAAGTTCCAAAACTCCACACTTAGAAGAATTTCCAAGTGAAACCAGTCAATGTTAGCCTATGGAAGGAAATTCAAGTTACTGGTAAGTACGGTTAGAATTACTTTTCAGGGTCAGTGCTGGGCTAAAAGGTGCAGCACTGGGTTCTCTCCTGATAACAGGTGAGTAAATCGGAATTCGTATTTCGGCTGATTTTAGAGGAATATTTTAAAGTTCCAAAACTCCACACTTAGAAGAATTTCCAAGTGAAACCAGTCAATGTTAGCCTATGGAAGGAAATTCAAGTTACTGGTAAGTACGGTTAAAATTACTTTTTAGGACCAGTACTGGGCTGAAAGATACAGCACTGAGGTCTCTCCTGATAACAGGTGAGTAAATCGGAATTCGTATTTCGGCTGATTTTAGAGGAATATTTGTATGTTTCAAAAATCAACACTTAGAAACTTTTTCAGCAAAAAGCAGGCAATGATATCCTATGGAAGGAAATTCAAGTTACTGGTAAGTACGGTTAAAATTACTTTTCAGGACCAGTACTGGGCTGAAAGATACAGCACTGAGGTCTCTCCTTATAACAGGTGAGTAAATCGGAATTCGTATTTCGGCTGATTTTAGAGGAATATTTGTATGTTTCAAAAATCAACACTTAGAAACTTTTTCAGCAAAAGCAGGCAATGATATCCTATGGAAGGAAATTCAAGTTACTGGTAAGTACGCTTAAAATTAC
Source organism: Calotriton arnoldi (assembly GCA_963921515.1). Lineage (NCBI taxonomy): Eukaryota > Metazoa > Chordata > Amphibia > Caudata > Salamandridae > Calotriton > Calotriton arnoldi. The sequence continues at coordinate 1,415,639 of CAWUFW010002522.1, forward strand.
TTTTCAGGACCAGTACTGGGCTGAAAGATGCAGCACTGAGGTCTCTCCTTATAACAGGTGAGTAAATCGGAATTCGTATTTCCGCTGATTTTAGATGAATATTTTAAAGTTCCAAAACTCCACACTTAGAAGAATTTCCAAGTGAAACCAGTCAATGTTAGCCTATGGAAGGAAATTCAAGTTACTGGTAAGTACGGTTAAAATTACTTTTTAGGACCAGTACTGGGCTGAAAGATACAGCACTGAGGTCTCTCCTGATAACAGGTGAGTAAATCGGAATTCGTATTTCGGCTGATTTTAGAGGAATATTTGTATGTTTCAAAAATCAACACTTAGAAACTTTTTCAGCAAAAAGCAGGCAATGATATCCTATGGAAGGAAATTCAAGTTACTGGTAAGTATGGTTAAAATTACTTTTCAGGACCAGTACTGGGCTGAAAGATACAGCACTGAGGTCTCTCCTTATAACAGGTGAGTAAATCGGAATTCGTATTTCGGCTGATTTTAGAGGAATATTTGTATGTTTCAAAAATCAACACTTAGAAACTTTTTCAGCAAAAAGCAGGCAATGATATCCTATGGAAGGAAATTCAAGTTACTGGTAAGTACGGTTAAAATTACTTTTCAGGACCAGTACTGGGCTGAAAGATGCAGCACTGAGGTCTCTCCTTATAACAGGTGAGTAAATCGGAATTCGTATTTCGGATGATTTTAGAAGAATATTTGCACAATGGTGAAGGGAGGGGCGGGGCCTGAGGTGACATCTGTGCAAACGCGCCCCGTGGCGTGTTTTAAGTTGGGGATTAAGTCCCCTTGAATCCTGAGGGTCCCTAGGGGCCAACTAGCCCACCAGGAACCTCCAATATGCGCCAGGGGCTGCGTTGCAGAGACGTGTAGAGAGGCCACACCCCTTTTACACCTCTCTGCAACGCAGCTCTGTGGCGCTTTCTGGATGTACCTGTTGGGCTAGTTGGCCCTCAGGGACCCTCAGGATTGAAGGGATTTAATTCCCCATCTTAAAACGTGCCACGGGGCCTGTTTGCACACATGTCACCTGAAGCCCCGCCCCTCCCTTCACCACTGTGCAAACGCGCCTCGTGGCGCGTTTTAAGTTGGGGGATTAAGTCCCCTTGAATCCTGAGGGTCCCCGGAGTTCCCCCTCTGCAAATGCGCCAGGGGGCGCGTTTGCAGAGTGGTGAAGGAAGGGGGCGGAACCTGCGGGCCCGATCGTTTTTTTTTTTTTGTCCCTGAAGGGGGCTGTGTGGCCCCCTTCCTTTTTCATGTTTTTGGGCCCTGGGGACCCCATCCCCCAGGGCCTTACCCCTTTTTTAAATTAAATATTAAAAAAAAACGGGAAGGGGGCCGCGGGCCCCCTTCCCTGGGCCTGTATTGGCCCCGGGACCCCATCCCCGGGGCATGGCCTCGATTTTTTTTTTCTTTGGAGGGGGGCTGCGTGGCCCCCCTCCTCAGGCCATTTAAGGCCCCGGGGACCCCATCCCCCGGGGCTGGCCTTTCCGTTTTTTTTTTAATTTAATTATTTTTAAACTTTGGGGAGGGGGGCCAGTTTTTCTGATTTATATGTGCGCACTATATATCCCATAAGGGCCCATTAAGGTTGAGATGGGTATAAAAAGCGCAACTAAAGAAGGACTCACTGACCGTGAGAAAAGCCGTGTCAGGGCTAAAACGCGTTGGTTTGAGTGCTGTGTCAAAATAAATTAAGCTAATTCCATCTCTGGAGTGCCGCGTCCTTTGTTTGACGAAATTTAAATTGGGGCTATGATCCGGCCCATACGCTGAGCACCCGCTGCTGAGCGCTTTGAACTGTAAAGGATCACATTGTGGGCAATTATTGTGGATTCAGAGGCGCCCGGATCACTTGCAAGCAGCAGTTTGCCAAAGACGCGATAATCACCCAAGGTAGAGCACCGCGGGACGGAGTCGGAGGACGCCGTCAAAACGGGAGTCTCCCGGAGAGGTGAGTGACATGTAGTCGTAAAAATAAGCAGTGATCTGAAGTGGCCTGTGTTTGCTTAGGAAAGTGTGGCCAGGCACGTAAACGATACGGCTGGCATCTAAGCAGACCGGCGAGAGCTGGAAGAGTATAAGAGGACACAAGCAGACAGTGTCCTGCACAACACCAAAAGTGAGGCGCAGTCAGGAACAAATGGTTTAAATCAAAATAAATGAAAACGCACAAATGGAAGCGCGTGCAGCGAAACGAGCATCCAAGGCGGCCACTATGTTCAAACCTGGAGATGCCAATGAAAATACTACTGAGAATGTGGGGAACGTACAGAGTAACATTAACACATCTTTAAAACAACAATTCAATCACATGGAAAGGTTGTATAAGAAGGAAGTAAATAAAAGCTGGGACATAATAGTGTTGGAGAATTACATTGAGGTAAAACGTGTTCCCAGAGGCTTGCGTATCTTTACCATGCCCACACACCCAGATACTACAATTGAATTATTAGAGGAATGGGTGGAAAACAATTTGCAGTGCTCACTTAACCCCTTCGCTGCTAGGCCTTTTCCCCCCCTGTGGTAAGCCTTTTTTTGGCTATTTGGGGTAGTGCGCGCTTAGGCCCCTGTAACCTTTTGACCACATAAGGTATCCACGCCAAATGTCCTTTTCTTCCAACATCATGGGGAGTCTAAAGGTACCCAGGGTTTGTGGATTCCCCTGGAGGGGTCCCAGAAATTAGCCAAAATACAGCTAAATTTTGTTTTTTTGGGAAAAATGGGAAAAAGGGCTGCAAATGAAAGCGTCTGGGTTTTTCCCTGCAAATGGTATCAAAAAGGAGTTATGGGGCTGAAATCACCATTTTCCCAGATTTTAGGGAATGACAGACTTTAGTCAGAAAACCAACATTTTTTACACAGTTTTGGCATTTTTCTGGGACATAGCCAATTTTGCTATTTTTGTGCTTTCAACCTCCTTCCAGTTAATGGTAGAAATAGGTATGAAAGCAATAATGGATCCTGGAAAGCTATACATTTTAGAAAAGTAGACAAAATTCTGAATTCAGCAAGGGGTCATTTGTGTAGATCCTTCAAGGTTTCTATATATAAACTAACAGTTAAATATAGGAAAAATTGAAAATTAGTTGAAAAAAACAGCTTTTTGTGTCAACGTTTTCACCTGTAACTTCTTCTAATTATGACAGCTCTTTGAACGCAATATACCGTTACATCAGCAGGACCTTACTGGTTGTAGGGATATATAGGACTTGTAGGTTCACCAAGAAGCCGACGAACCCAGAGCCAAAAACTGAGCAGCGACTTGCAATGGTTTTTTATTATGTAGCGGGTATATAGCAATTACTCTAGGAAAATGTATACATGGAAAAATTGGTATGAAAGACACCTATGTATTTCTGAAATGGGAACAAAATATAGAGTTTAGAAACAGTAGATATTTGCACATTTCCGAAATTGGGAACACTCATACTAGCATGAGAATTATCGGTCATTTTTCAAAATGACTTCTTTTTTACACATTGTCTTTCATTTGGAAGGCAGAAATGCATTGAAAGTCAATAGGTAATAACAGTTGCTTTACAAAACTGAATTACCCTAAGTCTCCCGATAAAAATGGTACCTCACTTGTGTGGGTAGGCATAGTGCCCACGACAGGAAACGGCTCAAAACTCAACGTGAACACACCACATTTTCACAATGAAAAATTACCCTTTTTTTGCAAAGTACCTAGCTGTAGTGTTTGAACCCTAGCTCTGCCGGCACCTAGGGAAACCTAGCAAACCTATACATTTTTGAAAACTAGACACCCAGGGGAACACAGTATGGGGTGACTTGACTGGCTCTCACCAGGTTCTGTTACCCAGAATCCCTTGCAAACCTAAAAAAATGTCCCAAAAATCACATTTTCCTCACATTTCTGTTATGGAAAGTTCTGGAATCTGCGTGGATCCACAAATTTCCACCCACCCTGCGTTCCCCAAAGTCTTCCAAGAAAAATGGTACCTCACTTGCGTGGGTAGGCCTAATGCCCGTGACAGGAAACTGCGCAAAACGCAACGTGGACACACCACAATTTCACAGTGAAAAATGACCCTTTTTTGGCAAAGTGCCTAGCTGTAGTTTTTGAACCCTAGCTCTGCCGGAACCTAGGGAAACCTAGCAAACCTATACATTTTTTAAACCTAGACACCCAGGGGAATCCAGGATGGGGTGACTTGACTGCCTCCCACCAGGTTCTGTTACCCAGAATCCCTTGCAAACCTAAAAAACTGACAAAAAAAACACATTTTCCTCACATTTCAGTGGTGGTAAGTTCTGGAATCTGCGTAGATCCACAAATTTCCACCCACCCCGCGTTCCCCAAAGTCTTCTGAGAAAAATGGTACCTCACTTGCGTGGGTAGGCCTAGTTCCCGCAACATGAAACAGCACAAAACGCAACGTGGACACACAACAATTTCACAGTGAAAATGACCCTTTTTTGGCAAAGTGCCTAGCTGTGGTTTTTGAACCCTAGCTTTGCTGGCACCAAGGGAAACCTGGCAAACCTATACATTTTTGAAAAATAGACACCCAGAGGAATCCTGGATGGGGTGACTCGACTGCCTCCCTCCAGGTTCTGTTACCCACAATCCCTTGCAAACCTAAAAAATTGTCCAAAAAAACACATTTTCCTCACATTTCTGTGGTGAAAAGTTCTGGAATCTGCGTGGATCCACAAATTTCCACTCACCCTGCGTTCCCCAAAGTCTTCCGAGAAAAATGGTACCTCACTTACGTGGGTAGGCCTAGTGCCCGCGACATGAAACGGCGCAAAATGCAACGTGGACACACCACAATTTCACAGTGAAAAATGACCCTTTGTTGGCAAAGTGCCTAGCTGTAGTTTTTGAACCCTAGCTCTGCTTGCACCTAGGGAAACCTAGCAAACCTATACATTTTTTAAACATAGACACCCAGGGGAATCCAGGATGGGGTGACTTGACTGCCTCCCACCAGGTTCTGTTACTCAGAATCCCTTGCAAACCTAAGAAATTGACAAAAGAAACACATTTTCCTCACATTTTTGTGGTGGAAAGTCCAGGAATCTACGTGGATCCACAAATTTCCACTCATCCTGCGTTCCCCAAAGTCTTCTGAGAAAAATGGTACCTCACTTGCATGGGTAGGCCTAGTGCCCGCAACATGAAACGGCGCAAAACGCAATGTGGACACACCACAATTTCACGGTGAAAAATGACCCTTTTTTGGCAAAGTGCCTAGCTGTAGTTTTTGAACCCTAGCTCTGCCGGCACCTAGGGAAACCTAGAAAACCTATACATTTTTGAAAAATAGACACCCAGGGGAATCCAGGATGGGGTGACTTGACTGGCTCCCACCATGTTCTGTTACCCAGAATCCCTTGCAAACCTAAAAAAATGTCCAAAAAAACACATTTTCCTCACATTTCGGTAGTAGAATGTTCTGGAATCTGCGTGGATCCACAAATTTTGACTCACCCCACGTTCCCCAAAGTCTTCCGAGAAAAATGGTAGCTCACTTGTGTGGGTAGGCCTAGTGCCTGCGATAGGAAACGGCGCAAAACGCAACGTGGACACACCTCAATTTCACAGTGAAAAATTACCCTTTTTTGGCAAAGTGCCTAGCTGTAGTTTTTGAACCCTAGCTCTGCCGGCACCTAGGGAAACCTATCAAGCCTATACATTTTTTAAAACTAGACACCCAGGGGAATCCAGGATGGGGTGACTCGACTGCCTCTTACCAGGTTCTGTTACCCAGAATGCCTTGCAAACCTAAATATTGCCAAAAAAAACACATTTTCCTCAAATTTCTGAGGTGGAAAGTTCTGTAATTTGCGTGGATCCACAAATTTCCACCCACCCCGCCTTCCCCAAAGTCTTCCGAGAAAAATGGTACCTTACTTGTGTGGGTAGGCCTAGTGCCCGCGACAGGAAACGTCGCAAAACGCAACGTGGACACACCACAATTTCACAGTGAAAAATGACCCTTTTTTGGCAAAGTGCCTAGTTGTAGTTTTTTAACCCTAGCTCTGCTGGCACCTAGGGAAACCTAGCAAACCTATACCTTTTTGAAAACTAGACACCCAGGGGAATCCAGGATGGGGTGACTTGACTGCCTCTCACCAGGTTCTGTTACGCAGAATCCCTTGCAAACTTAAAAAAATGCCCAAAAAAACACATTTTCCTCACATTTCTGTGGTGGAAAGTTCTGGAATTGGCGTGGATCCACAAATTTCCACCCACCCCGTGTTCCCCAAAGTCCTCTGAGAAAAATGGTACCTCACTTGTGTGGGTAGGCCTAGTGCCCGCGACAGGTAACGGTGCAAAATGCAACGTGGACACACCACAATTTCACAGTGAAAAATGACCCTTTTTTGGCAAAGTGCCTAGCTGTAGTTTTTGAACCCTAGCTCTGCCGGCACCTAGGGAAACCTAGCAAACCTATACATTTTTGAAAACTAGACACCCAGGGGAATCCAGGATGGGGTGACTATACTGCCTCTCACCAGGTTCTGTTACCCAGAATTCCTTGCAAACTTAAAAAATTGCCCAAACAAAACCATTTTCCTCACATTTCTGTGGTGGAAAGTTCTGGAATTTGCGTGGATCCACAAATTTCCACCCACCTTGCGTTCCCCAAAGTCCTCCGAGAACAATGGTACCTCACTTGTGTGGGGAGGCAAAAGTACCCGCGACAGGCAAGGGCCCAAAACGTATTGAGGCAACATCAAAATTGCCTATGACAAAATGTTTTGGGCCCTTGCCTGTCGCGAGCACTTGGGCCTCCCACACGAGTGAGGCACCATTTTTATCGGGAGACCCTGGGGAAAGCTGGGTGGTAGGAAATTTGTGTCAGCCCGGTGATGCCACAACTTTCCCACACAAAAATGTGTGAAAAAAGTGATTGTTTCAGCTAAAATTGAGGTTTGCAGGGGATTCTGGGTAAGGAAACGTTGGGGGATCCACGCAAGCCATACCTCCCTGGAATCCCCCGGGTGTCTAGTATTCAGAAATGTGTGGGTTTGGTAGGTTTCCCTAGATGGCCGCCGAGCACGGGGCCAAAAACCCAGGTGACCCCCCTTGCAAAACTAGGTTGTTTGGTGATAGGCAATTTGGATGTCGCCTCAATACGTTTTGGGCCCCTGCCTGTCGTGGGTACTTGGGCCTCCCACACGAGTGAGGCACCATTTTTATCAGGAGACCCTGGGGAACGCTGGGTGATAGGAAATTTGTGTCAGCCCAGTGATGCCACAACTTTCCCACACAAAAATGTGTGAAAAAAGTGATTTTTTCAGCTAAAGTTGAGGTTTGCAGGGGATTCTGGGTGAGGAAACATTGGGGGATCCACGCAAGCCATACCTCCCTGGAATACCCAGGGTGTCTAGTTTTCAGAAATATATGGGTTTGGTAGGTTTCCCTAGATGGCCGCCGAGCACGGGGCCAAAAACCCAGGTGACCCCCCTTGCAAAACCAGGTTGTTTGGTGATAGGCAATTTTGATGTCACCTCAATACGTTTTGGGCCCCTGCCTGTCGTGGGTACTTGGGCCTCCCACATGAGTGAGGCACCATTTTTATCAGGAGACCCTGGGGAACGCTGGGTGATAGGAAATTTGTGTCAGCCCAGTGATGCCACAACTTTCCCACACAAAAATGTGTGAAAAAAGTGATTTTTTCAGCTAAAGGTGAGGTTTGCAGGGGATTCTGGGTGAGGAAACATTGGGGGATCCACGCAAGCCATACCTCCCTGGAATACCCAGGGTGCCTAGTTTTCAGAAATATATGGGTTTGGTAGGTTTCCCTAGATGGCCGCCGAGCAGAAGGCCAAAAACCCAGGTGACCCCCCTTGCAAAACCAGGTTGTTTGGTGATAGGCAATTTTGATGTCGCCTCAATACGTTTTTGGCCCCTGCCTGTTGCGGGTACTTGGGCCTCCCACACGAGTGAGGCACCATTTTTATCAGGAGACCCTGGGGAACGCTGGGTGATAGGAAATTTGTGTCAGCCCAGTGATGCCACAACTTTCCCACACAAAAATGTGTGAAAAAAGTGATTTTTTCAGCTAAAGGTGAGGTTTGCAGGGGATTCTGGGTGAGGAAACATTGGGGGATCCACGCAAGCCATACCTCCCAGGAATCCCCCGGGTGTCTAGTTTTCAGAAATGTGTGGGTTTGGTAGGTTTCCATAGATGGCCGCCGAGCACGGGGCCAAAAACCCAGGTGACCCCCTTGCAAAACCAGGTTGTTTGGTGATAGGCAATTTTGATGTCGCCTCAATACGTTTTGGGCCCCTAGCTGTCGTGGGTGCTTGGGCCTCCCACACGAGTGAGGCACCATTTTTATCAGGAGACCCTGGGGAACGCTGGGTGATAGGAAATCTGTGTCAGCCCGGTGATGCCACAACTTTCCCACACAAAAATGTGTGAAAAAGTGATTTTTTCAGCTAAAATTGAGGTTTGCAGGGGATTCTGGGTAAGGAAACGTTGGGGGATCCTTGCAAGCCATACCTCCCTGGAATCCCCCGGGTGTCTAGTTTTCAGAAATGTGTAGGTTTGGTAGGTTTCCCTAGATGGCCGCCGAGCACGGGGCCAAAAACCCAGGTGACCCCCCTTGCAAAACCAGGTTGTTTGGTGATAGGCAATTTTGATGTCGCCTCAATACGTTTTGGGCCCCTGCCTGTCACGGGTACTTGGGCCTCCCACACGAGTGAGGCATCATTTTTATTGGGAGACCCGGGGGAACGCTGGGTGGTAGGAAATTTGTGTCAGCCCGGTGATGCCACAACTTTCCCACACAAAAATGTGTGAAAAAGTGATTTTTTCAGCTAAAATTGAGGTTTGCAGGGGATTCTGGGTAAGGAAACGTTGGGGGATCCGTGCAAGCCATACCTCCCTGGAATCCCCCGGGAGTCTAGTTTTCAGAAATGTGTGGGTTTGGTAGGTTTCCCTAGATGGCCGCCGAGCACGGGGCCAAAAACCCAGGTGACCCCCCTTGCAAAACCAGGTTGTTTGGTGATAGGCAATTTTGATGTTGCATCAATATGTTTTGGGCCCCTGCCTGTCGTGGGTACTTGGGCCTCCCACACGAGTGAGGCACCATTTTTATCAGGAGACCCTGGGGAACGCTGGGTGATAGGAAATTTGTGTCAGCCCGGTGATGCCACAACTTTCCCACACACAAATGTGTAAAAAAAGGGATTTTTTCAGCTAAAATTGAGGTTTGCAGGGGATGCTGGGTAAGGAAACGTTGGGGGATCCATGCAAGCCATACCTCCCTGGAATTCCCCGGGTGTCTAGTTTTCAGAAATGTGTGGGTTTGGTAGGTTTCCCTAGATGGCTGCCGAGCACGGGGCCAAAAACCCAGGTGACCCCCCCTTGCAAAACCAGGTTGTTTTGTGATAGGCAAATTTTGATGTAGCCTCAGAAGGTTTTGGGCCCTTGCCTGTCACGGGTCCTTGACCCACCCACGCGAGTGAGGTACCATTTCTATTGGGATACCTGGAGAAAGGGGAAGGGGTAGGAAATTTGTTGTTTCTTTCTGCAGCGTGAAAATTTTGACACAATATTGCAAGGAAAATGTGAGAGACATTTTGAGGTTTGCAGAACATTGTGGGTAAGATAACTTGTTGGGATCCACAAGAGAGACATCACCATGTACTCCCATGGGTGTTTAGTTTACGACAAAATCTACAGTTGGTAGGTTATTCTTAGATGAAATATACACCTTGGCAGAGAGATAAAAAAGACAAAGATTACTGCACAGCCATCTATTCCTCAAGCACACGCACATACTGGTTGGATTTGGCACGAGGGCGAGTGATGGTTCAGTATATATAATTTTATTAACAAGAGATTTCAGAAAAATGAAATGCTCTGTCAATAATTGAAAGGACAAAAAACTGAACCAGTGACTCGCAGCTTGTGAGCTGTAAAGCCACGTCAAGGCACCAACCGCTTTACAGGCCATTCACACACCTTTCATAGATGATACACACAAGACCATTCACACCACCAGGCACAAAACCAACACATTACAACATTCACAAAAAGAGACAAGGTAAACCCTGCTTGACAAAAACAGAAAAGACAAATTTTTCTGCACAACCACCTATTCCTCAAACACACATACATACTGGTTGGATTTGGCACAAGGGTGAGTGATGGTTCAGTATATACAGTTGTATTAACCAGAGATTTCACAAAAATGAAATGCACTGTTAATAATTGAAAGGACGAGAAACTGAACCATTGACTCACAGCTCGTGAGCTGTAAAGCCACGACAAGGCACCAACCTCTTTACAGGCCATTCATACACCTTTCATACGTGTGACACATACAAAACCATTCACACCGCCAGCCGCGGGCCCAGCACTTTACAACACTCACATCAGCAGACAGCGCCATTCAAGGGCCCATCACTTTCACACACCCACATTCCTGACACAGCAACCACACCAGCTCACGGATTGCGTGGAGTGGCGTTTGGCTAGCAGTGTGTGTAGTGACCAGCAGCTAGTCACTACTCACACACCGCCAGCCAAGCGCCAGTCCACGTACACCGCCAGCCGAGCGCCAGTCCACGCACACTGCCAGCCAAGCGCCAGTCCACACACACCGCCAGCCAAGCGCCAGTCCACACACACCACCAGCCAAGCGCCAGTCCACACACACCACCAGCCAAGTGCCAGTCCACACACCGCCAGCCAAGCGCCAGTCCACGCACACAGCCAGTCAAGCGCCAGTCCACGCACACCGCCAGCCAAGCACCAGTCCACGCACACCACCAGCCAAGCGCCAGTCCACACACACCACCAGCCAAGCGCCAGTCCAAACACACCGCCAGCCAAGCACCAGTCCAAACACACCGCCAGCCAAGTGCCAGTCCACGCACACCGCCAGACAAGCGCCACTCCACGCACACCGCCATCACATTTAGGATTTTTTTATACAAATAAGAAAACACAAACAAATTGCAAATAGATACAAATCTACTAACACAAAATATGAAACTAGATACACTACACAAATGCCAACCTTGAAACTGAACAAAAAATATTAAACAATAGAGGCCAGGCAGTTTACTTTACCACTCATGGATGCTCCCAAAAATTATTTTGCGTGTGGTACATTCTAAAACAAGCAGGCACACACAGCCCAGGGTTAGAAGGATACTCGGGGCAGTACATACGAGTCTCCTTCCGCATACCTCTTCGCCAACAGACTCTACATCTCCTACTGGGAAAGTCGTTTGAGGGTGTGGGAGGAATGTGATCAGGAAAGTGGCGATCTTTCAATCTAGCAACATCCTCCACCACTCCAACTCTAGGAACACTTGCCTGTTCCACTAAAACAAGGCTGCCTATTACAGACTCCTGAAACTTAGCAAAAGTCATCTTTGACTAAGGACAAGAATCCTGGAATACAACAAAAGCATTAAAGGTTGCCAAGTGGAAAAGATGGATAGCCAACTTCTTATACCAACTGTAAGCCTTACGAAGAGCAGCGTAAGGTTCCAACCTCTGATCTACTCTGTCAACACCACCCATGTGCCTATTATAGTCTAAAATGCACACAGGTTTGCGCACTTCAGCAACCTGACCCCAAACAGTCACAGGTGAAGTGCTTTCATCATGGATGGTAGTCAGCATGTAGACATCTCTCCTGTCTGAAAACTTCATAGCTAGAAGCTCCTCGCAACGCAACACACTGCACTGTCCCCGCACAAGCTTTTGACAAACAAGTTCTTTTGGGAAACCTTTACGGTTAGAGCGGATTGTGCCACAAGCAACAGTGTCCACTTTGGCCAATTCCCTGAACAACCGCACACCAGTGTAGAAGTTATCTACATATTAATGGTGGCCTTTGTTAAAAAGTCCTCTACCAAGTTCCCACACAATTTTCTCAGTCACTCCAAAAGTGGACGGACAACCAGGGGGGTTAATCCTGGATTCCTTATCGGTGTACACCCTGAAATTAGAGACATATCCAGTCCGACTGTCACACAGCATATACAGTTTAATTCCATAGCGTGCCCTCTTACTAGGAATGTATTGCCTAAAAACCAAGCGGCCCTTGAACAACACCAAAGACTCATCCACTGCTATTTCTTTCCCTGGAGCATAGATCTCAGAAAATCGATCAACAAAGTGATCAATGACAGGCCGAATCTTAAAAAGACGGTCACAATCAGGGTGATCTCGTGCCAACGCTAAACCATTATCGACAAAATGCATCATCCGAAGCAGAAGCAAATACCTATCACGACTCATGACTGCTGGAAATATAGCAGTTGCCATCAAGGGACTAGTAGACCAATATGAAGACATTGATGGCTTCCTTAGCAAGCCCATCAAAAAAGTTAAACCCAAGAACTTCTTCATCTCTTCCAGATTTGTGGGAGTCCACCGGGTAGCTCTAGAGTGGGGCTTAAGGCTGGCACTGTTGTCCCTGAAAAACTGTTCGGCATACAAATTAGTCTGCGCAACAATCTCTGCCAAAAATATATCGTCCATAAAGAACTGAAAAACATTTATCGGCAAAAAGTTTTCAGTATTCACTCTACACCCTGGAACACCAGTAAAGTCTGGCAATGCCGGCTGCACCATGCCTGGGGCAACCCAGACGTCAGCACTTTCAACGGGAAGACTTGCAGCCCCAGGCTGCAGCCCAGATGCCTCTTGCCGCACTATACCAACGGGAAGCCTTGCAGCCCCAGGCTGCAGACCAGATGCCTCTTGCCGCACTATACCAACGGGAAGCCTTGCAGCCCCAGGCTGCAGCCCAGATGCCTCTTGCTGCACTATCGGCACATCAATGTCCTCCTCTAACACAAGCACTTCATCCGCACTAAGAGTAGCTTCATCCGCACTGAGAGTAGCTTCATCATCCGATGATGCCATGTGGAGAGAAAACTCACTGCCTAAATCTTCCCCTGCCTCCTCTGCCTCAGATGCAAAGTCAGTCTCTGAACCATGGTCAGAGGAAGACTCAAAAAGCATACCAACAACCTGCTGAGCAGTAATCCTGCGGCTAGCCATTATCCTTACTAAGAAAGGAGACTGCACAAACAAGTCAACAACAACCAACACTGTGCAAAATAAGTAAGTAAAAAAAATGTGTGCCTTTATCACAAAGATCAATATACTCAAAAACTATACGATTCACTTGCAAGAGACCGCTACATTCACCAGCACCTACTCTGCAGAGAGACAGCAAAAACGATATCCCACTAGAAAGAAAAAAAACGAAACCAATTACTCACAAAACAACAAAATACACATCGAGCACAAATGCAAAAAGTTTTTGAGACTCAAAAAACAGAAGCCAAACACACTGCAATTATTACACCATTTGCAAAAAACACATTCATGCAGAGAAATGAAAAACATTTACATTGTACAAAAAAAAGTCTCTTACCAAACACAAGCAACTACACAAACAGCAGAACCAAAAGTAACGAAACCGCAACCTGGAACAGTCTAAAGAGGAAAAGCTTTCAACTAGAACAAAAAGGGAGAAATAAAGCATTACAATTGCAAATCACAAGAAATAAAAGAATTAACATTATAACACACTATGTCACTACCTAATTGGTCAATCTGCCAGATGGACCTTCAAATAGGGCTGTGCAAAAATGGGGGGTGAACTTGCCCAAGGGATCGGGTGAGCTTGTCTGAGGGTGGGGCAGAAAACAGCAGACAGAAATGTGCCCCCCTTGCAAAAGAAATAAATCCCTGGTGCCTAGTAGGGTTTTCTGCCTCCCCCCTCCCGCCTAGGGCAAAAAGGCCAAAAAAAAGGGGCAGATCTGTCCCCAGGAGGGGCAGAAAAAACATTAACCAAATTTATAAAAAAAATCTGCCCCCTTGCCCAAGGGGTCGCTTCCATTTTAATTTCAAATAAGTCCCTGGTGTCTAGTGGGATATTCTGCCTCCCCCCCCCTGGGGGCAGGAAGGCCAAATACACGGGCCGATCTGCCCCCAGGGGGGGCAGAATACACATTAAAAAAATGAGGCCCCTGGAAGCGACCCTTCCGCAAGGGGTCACTTCCATTCTTTTTTAAAAAAAGATCCCTGGCTCTAGTGGGCTTTTCTGCCTCCCCTGGGGCCAGAAACGCCACAAAACCAAGGCAAACAGTCCCCAGGGGGGGGGGCAGAAAAGACTTTTAAAAAATGTGCCCCCTAAGGAAGCGACCCTTGCACAAGGGGTCGGTTCCTTCAGATAATAAAAGGACTCCCTGCTGTCTAGTGGGGTATTCTGCCCCCCATGGGGGCAGAAAGGCCAAATACACAGGCCAATCTGCCCCCAGGGGGGGCAGAATACAATTTTTTTTTAAATGAGGCCCCTGGAAGCGACCCTTCCCCAAGGGGTCGCTTCCATTTAAAAAAAAAAAATCCCTGGCTCTAGTGGGCTTTTCTGCCCCCCCTGGGGCCAGAAACGCCAAAAAACGAAGGCAAACAGTCCCCAGGGGGGGCAGAAAAGACTTTTATAAAATGTGCCCCCTAAGGAAGCGACCCTTGCCCAAGGGGTCGCTTCCTTTAGATAATAAAAGGACTCCCTGGTGTCTAGTGGGGTATTCTGCCCCCCTGGGGGCAGAAAGGCCAAATACACGGGCCGATCTGCCCCCAGGGGGCAGAATACACATTTAAAAAAATGAGGGGCCTGGAAGCGACCCTTCCCCAAGGGGTCGCTTCCGTTTTTTTAAACAAAAAATCCCTGGCTCTAGTGGGCTTTTCTGCCCCCCCCCTGGGGCCAGATACACCAAAAAACCAAGGCGATCTGGCCCCAGGGGGGGCAGAAAAGTCTTTAAATGATTTGCCCCCTTTAGATAGCGACCCTTGCCCAAGGGGTCGCTTCCTTTCCATGATAAATCATCCCTGGTGCCTAGTGGGGGCATTCCTGCAGCACGATCGCGACGCTGTGCGCGATCGTGCTGCAGGAATGCCCTGTATTGAGACATCAGGGGAGAGGAAATACTCTTTCCTCTCCCCCGATGCCTCAATACATTAAAAAATCCCCCCCCCCCGCCCCACCGGAGCAAGGAAACTCACCTGCTCCTCCTGGACGCGCTGGAAACAAATGGTTTCCAGCGCGTCCAGCGCTTCCTGATGACGTCGGCGCACGCTGTGCGCGCTGACGTCTTGGGAAAGCGTGGAGGGGGTCGGGGGTGGCAGTGGAAACTCTTCCGCTGCCATCCCCCTCTGTGGGGGCAAGATCGATACCCCAGGGGGGGAGCGCCAGAGCTTCCCCCAGGGGCTGTGCTCATGACGGAGTGGTTCCGTCATGAGCACAGCCCAACCGATGCTCATGACGGAACCGCTCTGTCATGAGCATCGAAGGGGTTAACATGATGCGCACATTAATCAAGCATGCCAAAATTGATGTCATTGAAATCACAAAAAAATTGGAAGAGGTGGAAGAAGCCATTAAGGGTCAGACAAATAAAGAGGAAACTTCCAAATTGCGGAAAGAAATGGATATTAGGCTGGAGAAATACGAAAATGAAATCCAGGAACGTAAACAAAGGAAATTTAAAAGAGATGAGCAGGATTATTTACATGGCAGGATACTAACATTTGCCAGACGGTTTGATACACTTAAAAAGAACTATCCGATGCAATAATTCAAACGTGTAACAGAGAGCACAAGTGAATCTAATATTAGCGAGGGGGAGACACCTAGTTGTGCACAAGGAACATCCAAGGTGACTTTTTTAGAGGAGATGCGATTAATGAATCTGGACAAGTCCCTAACGAGAGGAGGGGGATGTGGAAGAGCTATAAACAGAGGCCGAGGAAGAGAAATAGGAAACACCTCGCAAGCACAAGGAACACAAGAAGGGCCAAGCGAAAAAAGGCAGTATCCGTTGCGCAACTGGAAATAGAGAACACTAATCTAATAGTGAACCTCTCAAAGCATCAATTAACACCAAATAAAACATCACTACTAAACAAAGGTCTATCTTTTTGTCCGGAAAGCCACTATAACTATACACAAGTCAGGATTGATTTATATAAATATATTCAAAAGCTTAAATTGGCTAAGATACATGCCAACAAACAAGGAGCTAAACATAACGAGGATAAAGGTCAAGGTGACTCGAATGAGTCAAATGTACCAGTCATAACAATAGACCAAATGTCTGACCTAAAGAACATGTTTGACTTGTTATACAACTTGGATGACGATCAGATGACAGAAGAACAGGTTTTGGAACATCTGGATATTAAAACTGACAAAAGATCAGAGAGTGGATTAAAAAGGAAATCGAGATATTGTCCTGTTCTATCCCCTGGAAATACATTCGATTTATTCTCTGATGCCATAATTGAAGAACTAGAAAAAATGCCAAAACACGGAATTCGAATCAAAGAGAGAATTTAACCAGCAAGGAAAGGGAAGCAGTAAAGAAACTAATGGAAAATAAAGAGATTACGGTGAAACCCGCCGACAAAGGGGGAAATATCGTCCTGATGGATACAAAGGATTATGTAAAAGAAGCCATGAGACAATTAAATGACAACACCAATTATTGTAGAATCAAAAGTAATCCTATAACAAAATGGTAATAGACTTAAATCAACACCTACAGGAATGGCATTCAAGAAATCTGATCAGTGATGATGAATTGAAATTTCTCACCAAAGACTTCCCTGTAATACCAACAATATATTTTCTGCCGAAAATACATAAGACATTACAACATCCACCTGGGAGAACAATAGTCTCCTCATGTGACTCACTCTACGAAAATCTCTCACAATTTGTGGATAAATTCTTAGCACCAATCGCACAAAGTATGAGCTCATTCATAAAAGATACAGGAGATTTCCTCAGGATCCTAACAGGCATAACATGGAGTAACCAGTATCTTCTGATAACAATAGACGTAGTGTCTTTGTGCACGTCCATAAGGCATGAAGTGGGCCTGGGGGCATGCAAGTATTTCTTACAACAGCGGAATATCATGGAACTTAAACATACTGAAATGCTACTGAAAATGATTGAGATATGTCTCACGAAAAATATCTTCTTTTTTAACAAGGAGCTCTTTAAGCAACAGTGTGTCACAGCCATGGGCATTTCTTTTTCCCCAAATTATGCGAATGTAGCAATGGGGTGGTGGGAGAGGACAATAGCATGGAGTACGGACAACCAGGATGAATTGGAACGGATCATCCTGTGGGTCCGATTCATTGATGACTTGTTTTTAATATGGAATGGCACTGAACATGATTTTAATGAGTACTTTTTTAAATTAAACAACAATCAAATTGGTTTATCATTCACGTGTGCCAAGAGCAGGAAAGAAATTGAATTCTTGGATACCAAAGTCTTCATTGAAAATGATCAAATACAATCCACGTTATTTAGAAAAAAGACTGCAACGAACAGTATTCTGCACGGGGCTAGCTTCCACCCGAAACCGTTGCTAGAAAGCATTCCTTATGGGGAATTCATACGTATGAAGAGGAACTGTTCCAAAAAAGACGATGTGGAAGAGAAAATTCAGGAAACAATGCTCAGGCTCAGAATGAGAGGATACAATGACTCGACGCTAAAAAGATGCAAACAGTGTGTGGATCAAAAACCAAGGGAAGACACATTGATTCCAAAATCAGAGATCAAGGAAGCCATCGAACAAGGACCACCTAGGTTCATTGCAACATACAGCAAAGAATGTGGCAGAATAGTCATCAAAATCAAAAAATACTGGCATCTAATCTCAGGGGACCCAGACATTGGGAAAATCTTGGCGCCTAAACCAACAGTTACCTACAGGAAGACCAAATCTCTGAAGGACATGCTGGTCAAAAGTCACTTTCAGGAAAGCCGAGACACAAATTGGCTAACAGACCAACAGAAGGGGTTTAAAAAATGTATTCTATGTAAGGCTTGTAAAATCGGCAAAAACATGAGGACAATTGTGGAACCCAATGGAAAGACAATCCCTATTGATCAAAATATTTCTTGTACAGTTTGTGATCTACATAATAGAATGTAATTGTGGAATGAAATACATTGGAAGCACAACATGTATGCTCAAAAAACGCATTCTCAAGCATATTCGCGCAGTGAAGAACAGAAATATGACTTATGCCACCGCAAAACATAT
This sequence comes from Calotriton arnoldi, assembly GCA_963921515.1. Classification (NCBI taxonomy): domain Eukaryota; kingdom Metazoa; phylum Chordata; class Amphibia; order Caudata; family Salamandridae; genus Calotriton; species Calotriton arnoldi. Next base: position 1,433,754 of record CAWUFW010002522.1, read on the forward strand.
GGCACAATGCCAGAAAGGAGATTGGAGGGCAATGAATTACTATGGCATACACATGATACCCCCAGAAGAACGTGGAGGGGACAGAGTGAAAAAACTGCGACAAATGGAATCGAGATACATCATCAGGCTCAGAACAAAGACTCCTAGAGGAATCAATAACGATGAGGAACTTTTTGTTCATTTGGAATGAATATGGAATGAGTATGGGAACTGTAAATGATGGACTAAGTTGAAAAGTGATAATGAACTTGGAGATTACGTTCTCTCCTTCTCTCTTTGTAGGGGTACTATACCCAAAACACTGGAAATACACTACATCAAATTACTGTTTGACATTGGAACAAAGTGCCAAAGGATTAGTAAATTGGTTGTACGAAAAAGCTACGCATTTAGAATAATTATAGGGTACTATACCCAAATGTTATAAATGAATATTTATGCAAGTGGAATCAGCGCTTCAAAATGCAGTGTACAGAACAATGCACTCAGAATATTTGCAGCACCTTAAAATGCAGTGCGTAGAATAATACAAATATAAGTTTAGGTTAGAAAAAGAAATACCTGACGAAAGCGCAATTGTCCTTTTTGTAAATATGTATAAAGTTTTTCTGATTTATATGTGCGCACTATATATCCCATAAGGCCCCATTAAGGTTGAGATGGGTATAAAAAGCGCAACTAAAGAAGGACTCACTGACCATGAGAAAAGCCGTGGCAGGGCTGAAACGCGTTGGTTTGAGAGTTGTGTCAAAGTAAATTAAGCTAATTCCAGCTCTGGAGTGCCGCGTCCTTTCTTTGACGAAATTGAAATTGGGGCCAGGATCCGGCCCATACGCTGAGCACCCGCTGTGGAGCGCTTTGAACTGTAAAGGATCACATTGTGGGCTATATATATATATATATATATATATATACATATTTGTATAAATAAACATGCATGTACATATATATCTATGTGTGTTTATGTATATAAGTATACATTTATAAATAGTATTAAATATGACTTACAGTTATTTAATTTTCATTATATTAAGGTTATATATTTAAAAATTTAGGATTTACTATTTTAAGCTAGGTATATATTAAAAAACAATATTTTTGTATGTTTTTTAATGATACTAGTGTGAAACAATACTTTTCGATATTTTTGTTCCCACTATTAAAAGTTTTTGTAATCGCTTTTTGACAAAACATTTCTGTATCTCGATATTGTTGTGATTGACATTATGTCAGTGTTCTCCCAGGTTGTCCACAAATAACAGCTTGTGCTTATCCAACAGGCTTTGAAGTGAGTTAGACTGAACTGGAATCTCCAGCAAGGAAATGGGGCAAGAGGTGTCTTATCTCAAAATCATGCCAAATTTGCCTTTATCCTAACACCCCAATATGTTATAGCCTCTCTTAGCTGTGCATACTTTTGTAACGAACGATATGTCCTTGTGTGAGATCCCTTCCATAAAATACCCCATCATGTCAATGTTATGGCCACCAAATACCACTGCTTGAACATAAGGGGGTAAAAGCTGTATGGCACTTCGGGCATATTATCAAGAAACGGCGTTAAAATTATCGCCGCTTTAGCGGCAGAAAACTGCCGCTAAAGCGGCGATAAGGCGCTTGATAATATGCCCTTGAGAATTCCAATAGAAGCCCATGTTCTGGTGTCAACATGGGCTTCTATTGGAATTCTCAAGGGCATATTATCAAGCCCATTATCGTCGCGATAATTTTAACGCCGTTCTTGATAATATGCCCCTTCACTCTTTGTAATACGAGTCATCAGTTATGAATGTTATGGGAGATAACAAATCCACCATGACCTGAACATTTTTCTCAAATGTCTGTGTAGGAAAGTTGTGGGATCACCGGGCTGACACAATTCTCCTACCACCTAGCGTTCCCCCTGGTCTCTTGAAAAAATGGTACTTCACTCGTGTGGGTGGGCCAAGTGCCCGAAGCAGGCAATGGCCCAAAAAGTATTGTGGAGACATCAAAATTACCTATCACAAAACAACCAGTTTTTGCAAGGGGGGTCACCTGGGTTTTTGGCCCCAGGCTCGGCAGCCATCTAGGGAAACCTACCAAACCCACACATCTCTGAAAATTAGAGAACCGGGGGAGTCCAGGGTGCTATGGCTTGCATGGATCCCCCAAAGCTTTCCAGGTCGTTTTATGATATGTAATTTTGAAGTCTCCACAGTAGGATTGGGGCCATTTCCTGTTGCGGCCACTATGCCTACCCACACAAGTGAGGTACCATTTTTATCGGGAGAACTGGGGGAACACTGGGTGGTAGGAAATTTGTGGCAGCCCGGTGATCGCACAACTTTCCCACACAGAAAAGTGAGGAAAATGTGATTGTGTTAGCTAAATTTAAGGTTTGAAGGGGATTCTGGGTTGGAAATTGTTGGGAGAGCCACGCAAGCCACACCTTCCTGGACTCCCCTGGGTGTTAAGTTTTCAGAAATGTCTGGGTTTGGTTGGGTTCCCTAGATTGCTGCTGATCCCGGGACAAAAATCACAGGTGACCACCTTGAAAAACCAGGTTGTTTTGTGATAGATAGGTGAGCACCTGTATTTTTGGTCCCGGGTTTGCAGACATTGTGGGGAACCTAAAAAACCCAGATATTTCTGAAAACTAGACACCCATGGGAGTCTAGGGAGGTGAGGTTTGCATTGATCCCCCAACATTTCCCTACCCAGAATCCCCTGCAAAACTCAAATTTACTGAAAAAAATCACATTTTTCACGAATGTTTGTGTGGGAATTTTGTGGGGTCACCGGGTTGAGAAAAATTTCCTACCACCCAGTGTTCTCCCTGGTCTTCCGATAAAAATGGTACTTCACTCATGTGGGTGGGCCAAGTGCCCGCGACAGGCAAGGGCCTAAAACATATGGAGACATCAAAGTAACCTATCACAAAACGACCAGTTTTTGCAAGGGGGGTCACTTGGGTTTTTGGCCCCAAGCTCGGCGGCCATCGAGGGAAACCTGCCAAACCCACACATTTCTGAAAATTAGAGACCCAGGGGAGTCCAGTGAGGTATGGCTTGCATGGATCCCCCAAAACGTTCCTACCCAGAATCCCCTGCAAACCTCAAATTGTGCTGAAAACAAATCACATTTTCTCAAATGTCTGTGTGGGAAAGGTGTGGTATCATCGGGCTGACACAAATTTTCTACCACCCAGCATTCCCCCAGGTGTCCTGATAACAATGGTACCTCACTCGTGTGGGTGGACCAAGTGACTGCGACAGGCAAGGGCCCAAAACATATTGTGGAGACATCAAAATTACCTATCACAAAACGACCTGTTTTTGCAAGGGGGGGTCACCTGAGTTATTGGCCCCAGGCTCGGCGGCCATCTAGGGAAACCTACCAAATACACACATTTCTGAAAACTACAGACCCGGGGGAGTCCAGGGAGGTATGGCTTGCATGGATCCCCCAAAACGTTCCTACCCAGAATCCCCTGCAAACCTCAAAGTTTACTGAAAAAATCAAGATTTTCCTCACATTTCTGAGTGGGAAAGTTGTGGGATCACCAGGCTGACACAAATTTCCTACCACCCATTGTTCCCCTAGGTCTCCCGGCTAAAAATGGTACACTCACTCGTGTGGGTGGGCCAAGTACCAGCGACAGGCAAGGGCCCAAAACATATTGTGGAGACATCAAAATTATCCATGACTCAAACAGTGCGGACAATGCAAACTGGGTCACAGTTTCCCTTTCACTCATGTGTTGCTTCCATCATTTTAATAGGCAAGACTACCTTGTTAATACCTTGAGTGGAGTACACTCTCAAAATTGAAATTGTCATCACCCTCTGTAACTATACCAATGTTTTGTGTTTTTTTGCACACTTGTGCAAAGTGTCCAAACTTTTTTTCATTTTTAACAAGTTTTCTCTACTGCTAGACAGCCCCTGGAATGTGCTAAATGGGCATTGGAACCACACCTAAAACATCTCCCAGATTTCCTGCTCTCTGAAACATCAGTGGCATGAAACTTGGGTTTTTAAACAACAGCAGTAACAGGTTCCGACTCAGAGCCATTATTAAATCTATTCAACTCTTTAAAAGCTAGTAGAGATCTTTCAATACCCCTGGCAGTTTCTAATGTTTCCCCAAGACTAGGTTTTCTGCAGCTTAACAGTCTTTCCTGTGTACTCATATCATAAGAGTTCACTACTAATTTGTCTGTCAGATACGAATCAATGTTTCAATCAAGTTCACAGGTGCAGATAAAAATACAAAATTCAGGCAATAAATTGTCGATTTATTCCTGTTGTAACTGACGACAGGTGAAACATTTGTCTTTCCACAATTACACTAGTGTCATCTTTGAAATGGTTGTGTAGTCTACTGATGGCTTCTACAAATACATCCCAATTGGTTTCTGAAGATTCTGTTGCAGAAGGTCGATTAACAAAAATATGTGTCCTTCTGAGCCCAAACAATTATAGAGGAGAGCCAATTTCTTTACAGCTTAAATTTTGAGCCATCAATTGCAATTAGGTAACTCTCAAACGTCTTGAACCATTGTTTCAACTTGAGTTTTTGAACTAAATGTTCTGCCAGGAAGCTCACTAGACAATTAAAATTCTGCATGATTGTATCTAATAAGGGATCGAGGGGTTAACAATTTTATAATAAAATGTGCCCAATTAAAAGTATTCCAAAGGCTGACACAGTGTGAACAATGAATGAAAAAGCTTCAGAAGCTTCCATGGAGTCTTCCTAGAGGAGGAAATAAAAACTAATAGTGAGGCATCTAACTAAAATACTTCTGAAAAGTGAGAGCCAATCAGATGTCCTGTTACGAATGAATTGGAGAAGAAACATGCCAGTACACCGGGGACACTGAAGAAATGAGGTGAGTTTAGAGTTTATTTTGTATTTGAGCTGTGTTTTGAACTTCCATGCCCTCCAGGGTGCTGAAATGTTGATGGCTCGCAGTGTGAGCGCAGAGGTTGAATGGGGACTTTGGAGGTAGCCAGGGTGAAGGCACTCTGGTTAAGCACCATACTAATGGCTTGAGGCAGCACGAGGATGGCGAAGACGCGTGGGAGAGGCTCGAGGCTGAGGACATAGCCACAACACCACTCATGAAGAGGCTTGCTGAAAGGTGTGTCTCGCACTGCATGCAGGCTCAGGGCAGTTGTCGGTGTGTCGCGATGGTAGCTCTCATGTCACTGCTTGTAAAAAATAAACTGGTGTGGCGCGCATAGGCCCAAAACACCAAAATAGATAGAAATACCTCCGCTCAGAAGGAGTTTATGACTTGCACACTTGTGCAGCAAACTTGCGGCGGGTAGCGCAGTTGTCGTTCACCAGGTTCCGTCTTGAATGGCCCGCTCGTTGCCAAAATATATAGGATTCTTTAAGGCATAAAAGATTAACACCTTGAAGTCTGGCTGGGTCAAATTCAATGAAGTTTATTTACATTGTCAAACAAGACAGCACAACAACGCTCCTTCACAGCTGCTCCAAGCACCAGCAACCAACTGCCAGAGCCTGGAACTTCCATGAACGAACCTCCATGCCATCATTCCAAGGTTCTATACAGGCGTTCTTTAAACGACGAGCACAAAACATAACACTGATCGGCGTTTTCTAAGGGTAAAACTTGCCTATTTATTTATATTGCAACTGATTACATATTGTGTACCAGATTAGGCAAGTATGACTGTGGTCTTAGTCCCTATCCAGAATATGATGAGGGGCTGCTAACTCCGTATTTCTTACTTTAATGATGGCATCAGTCGAAGTGAATTTTAATGATACAGATTTGTTTACTTCTTCTTTATACATGTCACTAATTACACAACCCTGTCTCACTTTCCATGTAGAATTGTGTTGTTATTATATCCATAATCAGGAGGCTAGGATAATTGGTTACATGAAAACATATAGCATACAGTGTCCCATATGATTTTACTATCTTACGATTTCAGGTCGTTGACCATACTGGGTCAGAGAAATCTAGTAAAACATCACTAGTAAATTAGGACAGCCTAAAAATGTATGCTTCACAGTCAGTGCTGTGGATATTTTGATTTTGGCTTATCTTCTCCATGACCAGTTCCATCAACATCAAAACGGGCAGGGGTCAGAGGAGACATCATTGTTTCATGCCTCTTGAAAGGTTGAAAGCAGCCATCAGTAAACCATTAGCTGCAAAAGTGACCTTTGTGTCTTCAGAAAGATATTCTTTATACAGTAAAACTCCCCTTCTCATGCCAATATCCTAAAGTATCCCTTTGAGAAAGCTCCGTTCAACTTGTTTAAAAGCTTCCATTTTGTTAGGGGAGATGGCATGACCACATACCCCTTCTTATGTGCAAAACATCGAACACAAAGACTTGTCTCATTTTTTAAGAGTAGCTCGCACTTCACTTTCATCCCCATTTTCCAGTTTGTGGTTCGAATTTGGTTAACCTTAAAACCAGCACCATCACAGGCATTTTATATCACTATGCATATATGAGGGAAATGGGCCTTCACAGTTTACAGTAGTTCATATCCTTCACATGCCTCCTTGATAGTGGGATATAACTTATCCCCATGTAGGACATAATAAAACGATTTGCACAATATATGAGCTTAGAGACATGAAATCTTTCCTGGTACCTAATGGTAAAACCATCAGTACGGAGAATTTTCTTGTCATCCTTGCTTTCTGTAGTCAATATTTCACTGCATTGTCTATATTCTACTCTCTAAGAGATTTCTATTTCTCTCATCGTTGGGAGGAGGAGCATAACTGTCAAAATATTTTTGAATGACATCTATAAGAGAAAAAAACTCTGCAGTAGTACTTGCTTCATAGTTCCACTTAAATTGACGTCAGTAATGAGAGTATATCTCTCCTTCCTCATTGCATATTTAGGAGACCATCAAACATCAGATTTATAAGATGTACCAAGAGACACAGGGCCTGATTTGGAGTTTGGCAGACAGTATACATCATCAAAATCGTGACGTAGTACCCGGTCCACCAAACCCTCTATCGGCCCACTCTATTCTGAGTAAGATGGGTCGTTCTCTTTTTAACTGTGGTGCCCCCGCTTAATCAGTCCTCTTAAAACTTGCTCATAAAGGAGTTGTGACATCACACTGCCCATACTATTTTCAGTGGATGTTCTGCATTGTTTTTCTCTGCCGTCACCATCAGGAATAACCAGACATGATGGCGACATCTCTAAAGGTACAGAGATTATTGCTGGGCTGGCAGTGATATCTAAATTTGGCTAGCAGTAGTTCATCAAGATGGAGGACATAATATTCTTTGCCACCCTAATGAATAGGCAATTTGCCCAGCCAAATTTAAATAGGGGCCATATTAATTTAAAGGCTGTGATTAGCCAAGCCCTCTTATAAGTAAGCAAATGTACAGGATCTTTACCAAGTGATAGGCTTCTTTATCAATATAAGAGTCATCAATATTTGTTTATATGGATAAACACAAACAAAAAATGAAGGCAAGACAATGCATAAATAAATATATTTAACATTATTTTATCAAGCAAGGAAATATTCTCAGACTACTATTCTTTCACCATCTAAATGGGTGGATATATTGGTATAACATTGGACTCTCCACATTGGAAGATGCCTGGGATGGTGCCATTCGGCTATTTTAGGACGGAATATCAGATGCCAGAGACACAATGGCTACATTATAGCCAATTGTGCCATGCCCTTAGGAACTGCATCTCCCTAGAGGATGAAACCCAGGAAGATTCCCCATTGGAGGGGAGACTGCTAGATGGGAAAGTTAATAACAAACTTATTTCTTTGACATACGGCACCATGATGCGGAGCATACAAGACCCCTTGCTAAGGCTGCAGGAAAGGTGGGAACAAGACCTGGGGGAGATAGAGGATGAAGACTGGCAGACAGCATTGGGCTTGCCCGCAGATATGACAATAAAGACGAATTTCCACCTGATTCAACTAACATTTTACACCATACATACTGCAAAATTGGCAGGGCGGAGATTGCACACTGCCTTAGAGGATGCAGGATGAAAGGCACTCTGCTGCACACACTGTGGAATTGCCCATGCCTGGAGGCCTTTTGGGAGGGGGTAAGGAGCTCGTTGGAGGAGGCCACCAGTTTACTTTTGAATCTGCAACGCAAATTGGTGATACTGGGCCTATGGGGCCGACAGATATGTCACAATACCAGAAATTTCTAATAAATCTGTGCTGTATTGTAGCAAAGAGGGACATTGTTTAGAAATGAATGGGGTAGTGGGATTCCCCCCAAGCCAAGCACCGAGACTGGGATATAGGCATAGACCACTGTAAGACTGTGGAACAGGAGATATTTAAGGGGAGAAGATGCCAATGGAAGTTTGAAAAAATCTGGGGCAACAGGGACCCACATGAATGGCACGGATAGCGTCACTGGACATAAGTCAATCAGATGGTGGGACAGCCATGGGGTGGCTGTAAGGAACACTGCTCAAATGCACGTATGGTTATATTTCTGTAACATTGGTGCTTCACTGGACGACGGCCGTGTGTGGTCGGGAGGAGGGATTGGGGACATTGGGGTGAGAATCAACACAAAGTTATTGTATAATTTTTTTTGTGTATAAAATCAATAAACATATTTTAAAAATGTAATTTTGTAATGTGGATGCATGAGCTAATAATTCTGACAGCAGATGATGTATTTAATATCAAAATTGATTAACTTTAAGGACCTAGAATGGACACTTTTACAGTGTCAAATGTAGATCATTAATGCATATTGAAAAGTTTAGACAAATCCAATAAAGACTGCATGCCTATTTACTTGAAATATTTAACTATTGAATGTTGGATTGCAACTAGAGGAGCTATTCTTGCATTAAAGAAATTAGGCATTTTTGAAGAAAATAAATAGATCCAAGAGGCAATGTGGAGAGGTATAGCAGCTTTCCAGTCACTTACAACTTCAAAATATAATGCAATCCTGCATAAATGGTATTGACAAATTTTCACATATAAGGTTTGCTCAATTTGCCCTCAAGGGAAATACTATATAAACGGCACCAATGGATAGTGAGTAAAGACCCAATGAGTGGCACCATCCATTCATTGTGGTGGGCCATTGAAAACACATTTTATTTTTGAATGTTTTCTCCTAGTGGTAACTTTAAACTACTTTACTGGAACACTGCTAAAATAAAAAACTGAACAACTTAAAGTTTGTGGCATTCCTTAGATCATATTCCATAGTTGGGTTCCAGAAATGCGGTGAAAGTTAACTGGAGGAAACGTGGTGAAAGATAACTGGGGAATTAATTGTGTCAGGGGGAGTAGAAGTACTGTGAAGTACTATTTTAGGTGAAGGAACATTACTTTTTATATGAAATAATGTGCTTTGGAAATATATTAATTTAAATGACTGAATGTTCCACGGAATTTAGTGTGTGTGGTCTAAAGAAGCGGACAGGGTGTTGTAAGAGTAGTCTGGCAATCATTGTAAAAAAGATACTTCATGGGCAAAGAAATGTTTTGCCAAGCACTAATATAAAAATATTTTTAAAGTATATGATTTGACTGTTTCAATCTTACTACTGATGCCCAGGTAAGGATTTAATGATCTTCTCAAGATCACAACCATAAAATAGATATAATAATTGTTCATGAAAGCAAATGTGGATGCCTTATTAAAGTTATTGGGATCCTGGGCACACGTTTTAATTATTACATATCTCATGAATATGTTACAAAATGACTGAAAATTTAAAAATGGTTTAGTTATGTTAAATGGTCAATTTAAAATAGATTTAAAAGTCACACATAATTTTAGATTGTGTACTGGATCTTCTTCAGTGAACTATATTTTGTATTGCAGCTATTTACCATATGCAGGATGGTGTCACATGGGATTTCATTAGGTTGAATGTAGGTATAAACAGTGAGCCCACTTACATGCCCACCATGAATAGATATCCATCATCATTATTATACAATACAATATTAATAATTCATAGTGCTCTCATGGCTAAGAGTATTCAAGAAAATCAATATGAGGGAAGACGATCCTCCATTACTGAGTACTAATAGGATTAAAACAATTTATAGAAAAATCCCAAAAGATCAGTCCCTTTTGTATGAAATATTTTTACTATTAAGAACACCAAATAACGTGGTTACAAATATAATATCAAATAGATATATTGAATGGGTATATTCGAATAATGGGCTACCATTGATCGATGTGGACTTTCATAAGGGCTTTTCCATCAATAACTAGGTATTTGTCTTTACTTAATAAACTCATAAAGATGATGTCAAAGTTATTGTCTTGCTTATAGACATTCTAAATGGTTTGGACAAAATATATAGGAATATGACCTGGATGAAGTTTAATGGCTTGGAAGTCTCACCCAATGTAGTAAAGACTATTATGCAACTGATTATTAAACTATATTAAAGAATATACAAGGAAGGAGTTGCTAAGTCAGTGCAGCCAGTTAAGAGTGGCACATAAAAGACCTGCATGACAGTTGCTCTCCTGTTTAATTTGTTATTTAGGGATTGTAGGTTATATATCTATCACAATCAGAAATCAATGATAAATGAATCAGTCATTTTCTATATGCAAATGATAATGATTCTTTTCTGGTCACCACTTTTATGCACTACACTAGCATTTAAAATACCTTTCTCACTATACATTTCAATAGACTACTAATAGACATAGAGAAACCTAAAATATGTGTTAGTTGTAAAGGCTTAGCATTTTAGCGCATTCCAAGGTCTACCACTAATGCTAAATCTGGGAATGTGCCAAAATCCATGGGTGGATGCTTGAGAACACCCATGGTCTACCCATGGAATGCATCCCTGGGGCAGAGTAATGCATGAAAGTGATTTGTGTTGCCTTACGTTACTCCAGATTTATCAAGCCATGCAGGGCCACGCAAGGTAGCCTTGCATGGCTTGAAAAATCTGAATTTAGTGTTGCGTCACCCTTGCACCCCCCTGAGTGGCGCAATGGTGACAAATTACTATGAATATGGGCTTTAATGTTTCCAGAGAAACTGTTGAAAGGACCACACAATATATTGACAGTAAAAGCTACATCCAACTGGAGAATGTACAGAAACTTGATTGCAGCATTTCAACTTGATAAGTAAATTGGTAAATGATTGTACTCAAATATGTGAAAAAGGGATTCTTGTATAAGACAATTAATGGATTATGATTTTCACCGGTCCATCACAACCTCAAGTAACCTTTTGACTGCTAGTGACTTCTAAGCACTGTTTTTACATTTAATTCTTAAAAAATCATATTGCTACTTCTACTGATTGGATTTGTTTTCTGTTTTGGTCTTATTCTGCTCAGATAAATACTCTCTATTTTTCTAAACCTGTGTGGAGACTTTCTGTGGTATATTCCTTTTGTTACTGTGTATGTGTTGCACAAATACTTTACAAATTGCCTCTTTAGAACATCCTTACTGCTCTGTGCCAAGCTACCAGAGGTTGAGCACAGGTTATCTTTTAGTGTGTATGTAGCTTACCCTGACTAAAGTGGTGGTTCCTGCCTGGCCTGGGTGCATAAATCAGCTAACTAGGAATCCCATTTCTAACAACACAAAAGAAAATATTTGCTTTGCAGTGGAAACCAGAAAACACTGAATGTTGGTACACTTATACTGCTTTGGTGCACTCTGTAGTCAAAGCAGTATAGGCCTAGGTTCTATCTCTGAGATGTTTTCTCTGATGGATGCTCCTGGTATGCCACACTTGGGTTCTATGGTGAGCCATTCAATATTTTCTTTAACCCCGGGCGTAGTGTGCGTAGCGGGGCTACGCGGAGGTCCACGGAGTTGCAAACAAACTCCGCTATGCCACCCGCGCATCCACAGTTTTCACAAGGATTAGCAAGATGGCGAGGAAGAGGAGGAGGGCAGCCCGGGGACGCCGCAGTACAGATAAGTGGTTTTAAATTTATTTTTTATTAATGTTTAATTACTTGTTATAATAGGGGGGTGGAGGACGTGGCTGGCCACCTCCGCTCCGCTGCGAGTGTGCGGAGATTTGCCTTCTCCGCGTTCTCCGCGGAACGCGGAGAAGGCAAATCTCCGCACACTCCACGGCGGAGCGGAGGTCTCCTCCCAGGGTTAATTTTCTTGTTGTGATTCTGAAGACCCCCAGCCCCCCAGAATCTACTTCCATTTCCTCATCTTTGCCAATTTGGTAGTTTGGCTCAGCTCATTTGGACTTACTTTGATGGTCTCTGTATCCTGGTATGCTGCATTTAATGACAACATATAGAGCTGTGCTTGTTATTTGTGTACAAAACAGAAAATGCACTAGAGGCAGTGAAAATGGTAGAGCTGTGCACAAAATGCAAAGATAAATTACTTTGTGCAACTCTCACATAAGCCTGGCAGGACAACAGCAGTACCTGTACTCCTTTCAAATAAACACAGCTCCACATACCTCGCTGAAATCAATCCTTAGCAACCCTTACATTGTAGTCTTCTCAAATGTCGCAGTTCCCCTTCTATTTTGTGCCAGTTGGCTTCATTCACTGTGTGACCTACTCAGTCAAATGACATATGGTCTCCTGTTGGTCATTAACTTTCTTTGTTACACCTATGATATTTTTCCAGGCACCAGCAGAGCTCACTTTCACTAAAGGTCACTAGTCAACAACATGCATAATATGTCTTGTGAGAAAATGCCCCCTTTTGTGTGGTCACTCTCATTTTCACTGAACTGTATTGCTGTTTTTTAGGCATTACACACTCTGTGTATGTGTTCTGACAGTTAAATATGAAAACAAGTTAACATTGCCTAACTCTAATTGGCATTGCTCACTCTCCTGTAAGGCAATACCACATTGTGTAAAAACTACACCCATGGCAGTGAAAGTTAAATGACATTTGTGGCCTGCAGCATTTATTGTGCCATGCACTAATGTTAAAAGGAAAACATGGCTTCAGGCCTACCATTGCAGTCTGACTGCTGCAGTTTAAACCTGCAGCTGAACCTGTTAAAATAACCTCTTTTGATAAGAGAAAATAATTTCTGTTTAAATATTATTCAGTCATCCCCCTATGTAGGTCTTGTTTCGAACTTTTGCATAGAACTAACAGGTTATTGAATTTATAACTTGTGGTGGACTACTATCCTCCCCAATTAGGGGATTGTGAAATACACACTAGTAGCCTTTCATCTGCTGCAAACAAATCTTAATGAGGTGTAGAAAAGAATAAAAAGAATTGGCAATAGCAATGAACGATAGTTGGAGAGAAATTAAAAAAACTGATTTTTTCAAAGTATTGGAAAATACATCATCCCTTGGTGCAAGATGGCAAATGAGTAACATTGCCCTGAGCTGGCTCTTACCTGAGCTCCAGTTTGATGGGAGGCTGAGGAGTAGCTATGGCCAGATATGGAGCAGGGATCGGCAGAATGCACCACTGTCTGCATCAGGGTATTGGCAATATGACTAGCAGTTGGGGGTGGCTCTTTCTGAAACTTTCTCCTCTGTAGTGACTGAGCTTTGATTTGGTAATGTTGGATGCAGCCAGCAGAACAGAGAAGCCTGGTGTTGAACTGCGGCATGGAGAGGAATTCCAGGCAACTCAGGCAACCATGCCATTCATGGAATGGTGCCCAAGAACGCCAAAACTACTCGGGATAAAATGGAGGGCGGCAGCACAGGAGTTCGTGAGTCCCCCTCCATTTGATCAGTACCTCTGGCCGACTTAAGCTGATCGAGCGAGCATCTACTCAGGTGGAAAGCGAGAACCCGGGCCATCAGGAAAGCTGGAGGAGTATAATCAGGCGTAACAAGGAAAAATCCCAGAGTCTACACGATGGTGGAGGACTTGGAGCAGGGAGCCCCCCTGTCGGCAATTGCAGATTTTTTCCATCCGCCCACTCAGTAATCTCGGTCCACCTGGAGAGACAGGGCTTAATGCCACGATAGATCATGGGAAGGAGGGGGATGGGCTGTCCCTTCCTAAGGCTGTGCCAGTTAAATGTTTGGAAAAGCTCGGTATGAGAAAGAGGCTACAAATGGTGATAGTGATCTAAACACCCAGCTAACAACCGCTTAAGGTAAAGCTTCAGTGGGAGATTCGATTCCAGATCAATGGGCTGATGGCAAAGAGGGGGTCACTAAGCAAGGGAAAGGCAAGGAGACATTGGGGAAGACTAGTGATTTAAGTGATTCAGAAACCCATAATTCGATAAGCCCACAAAGGAAAGAGAAATACATTGGGCCAAGGTTTGGAAATCCTAAGCACCCTAATCTTGATGATAGTGTGCTAATTGTTGATGGCTTGCTTAACTGGAGGGCGATACCCCCGAATGGTGTTGAGATAAAGTGTCCAAGTGTTAATGAAGTGGCAGAGCATAGACTCGGGACAAGCAGAATCTAGATCTCTCCCGGGAGGGGGGGAGAAACATTCAACTCCTTCACTGATGAATCTGAATCAACTGATTTAAGGTTGTGAACAAGCAAGAAGGAAATATGTGATTCACCACTAGTAGTAACTTCTCCACACTGCTTGGGGTTACAGTGAATCACAGAAAGCACTGGATGCAACTGAGGGTTCAAGGGAAGCAAGGGATGGGTGCTACTACTGACAAGAAGGGAGATAGAGATTTTTAGATGCCTGTTACATAAAAATGTGATTACTCTGATACGCAGTTACTGGACCAGGATGGTTTACATGATAATTCGCCCGATTCTTGTGGCAGGATCCCTACAATTGCTTTGGAGGAATCAACTGAGCCTACATTAAAGCTTAAATATGGTACCATTAAAGAACAACAGGCAGAAACCAGGGCCAAGAGTAGAAGAGCCAGATTAGCCACAAAGCAACTCCAAGGGGCAGTAAAAAAGGTATCTAAGTCTTGCGTGGAGATTGGTGACAAACTTACAGCTATAGTAGAGAGAACAAAGGTGGTTGAAATGGATTTGGGGGTTTTCAAGGGCCAGGTAGAGAAACAGGAAGGCCAACTCTCTGATATTTTGTGGAAGATCGAAGGTTTCAAGAACCGACAAAGGTGCAATAATTTGCGATTTCTGGGAATTAAGGAAGGGCTTGAAGGCAGCGACATCAAATCTTTCATGTTAGGTTTGTTAAAGAGTGCCTTCTCAGATCTGGGATCCTGGAACTGGGAGATGTTATGTTATTGCCATTTATAGCGTGCACAGCTACTCAAGGAGTGTCCCGGCACGAGCCAAGTGTGGGGAGAAGAGGAGGACCGCTTAGATGAAGAGAAACGTTTTCAGTCTTTTTCTGAAGAGCTTAGTGTCCTGGGTACTACGAAGGTCCAAAGGAAGCGAATTCCATGCAGAGGTTGCCTTAAAAGCAAGAGAGCTTCCACCAATTCTCTTGAGGCTAAAACGTGGTACGTAAGTAAAAAGCTGTGCCGCTGAACGCAGCTGTCTAGCAGGAACGTAGAACCTGAAACGTTTCCCTAGATAGACTGGACCAAATCCGTACAGGGCCGAGTGAGCCAGGACAAGGGCTTTGAACTTTACTCTTTCTGCCACAGGTAACCAGTGGAGATCACGCAGGTGTTGCCTTACACTAGTTCTTATGGGAATATTAAGAAGAGTCCTCGCCGCTGCGTTCTGAACTACCTGCAATCTTTTCAAAAGGTAACCCGGCAAGCCTATGTACAGGGCGTTGGCATAATCTATACCTGAGAGGATTAAGGCGCGGGTAACAGTTTCCTTGGCTGCCCTAGGGAGGAGAGGGAGACATTTTCTGAGGGATTTAAGTATGCCAAAGCACTGCCCGGCTAGCTTCTTGATCTGAGTGGCGAAAAGAAGATTCTCATCGAACCACATCCCTAGGTTTTTGGTGGGTTGGCCCACGGAGTTAGGCATGGGATAGTCCGCTGGCCAGAGCAATTCCCTGAACTGAGGGGGGAAGGTCCGGAAAAGGAGAATCTCTGACTTATCCTCGTTGCATTTTAACTGCGCAGAGGAGAGCCATTCCACTACGGCCGTTAAACAGGTTTTGGCAAGAGAGGTGGAAGAGTCAGTGTTCTTCCGGGGGGTGACATATATATTAAAAAGAAGGGGGCTCAAAGTAGACCCCTGAGGCACTCCTGTGGTCACACTCTGGGGGGGAGAAGAGGACAGGGGAGCCAGACTTGTTTCGTTCTGCCCTCTAGGAACAACTTCAGTCAATTCCAAGCCAACCCCGAGATTCCAACGTCCGAGAGGCGGGCCAACAGCAAGGAATGAGGCACAGTATCGAATGCCGCAGAGAGGTCCAACAAATCAGAGCCGCCTTACTACCTGAATCCAAGCATCCCGAATGGCTTCAGAGATTTCGACGAGAGCCGTCTCAGTGCTATACGAGGCCCTGAAACCCAATTTGGCCGGATGGAGCAGGCCAAACCCTACGACATAGCTGGTGAGCTGTTTATTAACTACTTTTTTGCAAACTTTCGCCACGCCAGGATGGAGAGAGATGGGGCAATAGCTAACAGCAATTGAAGGATCCAACGAGGGTTTTTTCAGAAGTGGCAGGAGTTTGGCCTGTTTCCAAGCTATAGGAACTGTAGATTCCAGGAGAGACAGATTGATAAGACTGTTAACCTCAGGGTTGACCATCTCTGTGACTGAGGACAACAACCTTGCCGGACAGGGGTCGGTCGGCGAACCTGATTTCAGAGACTTTAGGACCATCAGTGAGTCTAGCGGGGCAATAGGTATAAAATCCACCAAAGAGGGTGATGGTTGTGAGGTAACAGTCGGCTCTTTCGGCAGCAGATTCACTACCACAGAGTGGATACTGGTGTTAAAATTCACCTGAAGAGTTTGGATCTTATCAGTAAAGAAACTGGAAAGTTTCTCGCACCAAGCAGCCGAGGTGGGAAGCATGATGGTCTCTGCTCTAGGAGATAGGAAACTCTGCACAATTGGAAAGATTTCCTTGGAGTTGTTCCCGGAAAGATCAATGCGTTCAGTATAATAGAGGCTTTTAGCGTGAGATATAGATGCATAGTATGCTTTCTGAGATTTCCTGAGGGCCAACTTGGCCAACGAGCAATAATCCTGTCTCCAACAGCGCTCCAATTTTTTGCACCATTGTTTCTGGACTTTCAGCTCACTGGAGAACCACGGTTTTGAAGGAGAGTCCCTGGATTGCCTATGAAGTGGCGTTGAAGACAGGTGCTCAACCGCCTGCATGATCCAGCTGGTGAAGCTATCAAGAGCTCCCTCCAGGTCCTTGGAGGGGCTGGCCGTGTCCCAGCCAGGGCGAGACTGAAAGCCATAGGATCAATTTTAGCGGAGGAGCTACCTTGACAAGACAGGCCTGGTTGATAGTTGTTATCGATAGCCCAGGAAAAAAGGATCACAAAGTGATTGGTTCAGGGAACCGGGAGAGGATCTTTAACACTGATGGGAAAATTAGTACAAATCAGATCAAGAATATGACCTCGAAGATGCGTGGGGGAGCTGACCCATTGAGTGAGCTAGGCGAGGCTCAGTGAGTCCAAAAACTCCTAATTATCCCCTGCGTCTCCGCAGTCCAGATAAATGTTAAAATCCCCAAGGAGTAGAAAGTGGGTAAAGCTTAATGCGTGGGGGATGATAACATCATCCAAGGCCTTAAGAAAAGCATCTGCTGGACTGGGGTGTCTATAGACCAGTGTGCCACCCAGTGAGAAATGTGGTGAGATGGTGATGCAGAAGTCCAAAGCTTCTCCCTCCCCTATCACCAGAGTCGCACCCCGGTGCAGAATCCACATATCCCTGAACACCACCGCTACACCTCCACCCCTACCGGCTTTGCGGTCGACGCGAGAAATTTTATATCCCCCTGGAATGGCCAGCTCAATCACTGGGTTGGAAAGCTCAGTAAGCCATGCCTCTGTTATGAACAGCAAGTCAAGAGACTCGTCAGAAAGAAGGTCAAAAATATTGTCAGGAATCAAGCGAGTGTCATTACTCTGGGAATGAGTGCGGGTAGGAAACACAGGGTCTTAGTCAAACCCTCTCGCATCAATCTGTGGGTGGATGTGAAGAGAATAGGCACACTCTAAGATGGCTGCCAAGTTACCCTTAGTTTCAGTGCAGTGTTTGGGAAGGATTGCGAAATCTCGTGAGACTCGAGATTACGAGTCGCAAGAGTGCGCGTTCCACTGCGCACTTCAATTTGCTAGTTTTGAAGAGAAGTTTGTTTTTCCGTCGCTCTCCCCGAAGTAATGTTTAGCGGGAAGCGAAATATCTAGTTTGTTCCCTGTTGGTCCTCAGTCTACCCTAGAGTGTTCTGAGGGTGTATTACTCCTTTATTTCCCCATGTCAGGTAATTTCCCTCAGCCACGGGGATTTCCGATTTGACTATTCCGAGTGAATTCACCTTCCGTGAATTGCACTCGAACTCCCCGCATTGGTACCAGCGCTGGAAGTTCCTCTTGCCTTATTACCATCGAGCTCCGGTAAGGTGTATCGTTGAGCACCAGTGTCCAGAGAATCCAGTGAGGGTTTCGCGAGCCTCACGCTCTTACAGCAGTTTTCAAATAAGCCGCATATTACCGTTCTTTTCTGCATCCATTTGGAGTGCGCGCTTTCAGCAGCAGAGCAGACTTGTAGCGCTCCAGCCTAAGCTTCACACTCCCTTCCTTCCTGGCGTTCCTTCCTGTTCTGTCCTCCCTCTCTTACCTACCTTGAACCTTTTTGCGCGATCACCCACAGTGAAGCATAGCGCTTGGAATTCTTTTGGAATCATTCACCGACATCAGTAGTGAAGCAACAATTCAAGAGAGACATTGTCACCCTCAGGAGATTGGCTACTCCTTCAAGGAACATACTCTTTCTTAACTGAGACTATCTAAGATTGAGCAGTATAATTGACTGATAATCACCAACCATTTTAGGTAGGAATCATCCAGCTCATGGTTAGCCAGTTCTAGTGAGGAAGGGATAAGAGGATAGCCTTGGCATTGTATCTCCCTATGTGCATTAGGTACCTACAGCTCCTGAATACCTTTGCTGAGGCTACCACAATAAAGAAAGAAGAGGAGCAAGAGCTCAAGCAGAATCTGGTAGGGG